>JAMLFY010000016.1:5163762-5777626 GCA_030441495.1 Dalbergia oliveri
TCGTGTTTCTGTAAGTGCATAGAAATTGAGTAGCCAAGCCTATGTGGCGGAAGCAACTTGATAAATAATTAGCATTGCATAAATTAAGTGGAATAATAGATTACAGGAATAAGATGTTTTAGAAATTTAAATTAATGAGAATTAATGATAGTGAAAAGGAATTTCTTAAAAGATTTAATGATGAAAAGTGAAAAAAGAAACTATTTATAATGCCAAGTACTCTCATTCCCTACAATACCTTCAATTTAAAAGGAAAAATGGAAGCCCAAAATGAACGCCGACTAGATTACTTTTTGTTATAAAAAAAATAGGGGAATTACAAATTTTCGTTATATTTAACAAATACATAATGACAAAAAAAGCAAATACATGAAAAAAAAAATAGTAATGGTAACTACCAAAATTATGATATATTGATTTCATTTTATCATTTTTGAAAATATTACTGGATATGTTGCACTGAGTGATAGCATATGTTCACAAATTTTCAGCTGCTAAGAAAAAGGGAGAAAAAAAAAACTAAAGCATAATCAACTCATTTACCATAAATCTGCTCTCAATATGTTGAAAACCAACCCTAGTTTTTAGACTTTGAATTAATGATTCAATTAGTGAAGCATTTGGAATGGTTCAATTGGATATATACAAAAATATAAATGAAAATATACAAAAATTTAAATAAAATATAATAAAATGATAACTAATTAATAATTTGACACTTTTTAAGAGGTTTAAATATAAAAACATAAATAAATAATATAAATTCCTAAATATTGATCATATTTCAAAGTCAGATCATAATTGAAGGGTTCAAAATATAATTACACAAGTAAACTTACAAAGTTTTACATCACAAACTTATAAGTCATGACAATACAAACAAAGTTGCTAAATTTTTTTACAGTCAAATTAGAATTTTTTCAGGTTTTTAAAAAGACATTATTTAGCAACAAAAAAAAAACTCTTCTGTATTTAACTAGCCAGTTGAATAGTTCGCACAGGTTTCCATGTGGACATATCTAAATAGTGACTAAACCAATTTCATAAATGATTCACCAATTTTCTATGAATCTGTTCGTTAACCAATTTTTAATACTTTGGAACCAACCATCGGATAGTTGGAGAGTTTTTCGACTGAGAACATTATCAGCATGTTTGGGGGAGCTCTAGGAGTCTTCCGAATCGATTTTTGCTCTTAAAATTCGATTTTGGGTAGTTTTTGTTTTGTTTGGTTTTACGTTTGCATACAATCTTGGAATTGATTTTGGCTTTAAAATCAATTTTGATAGAAGTAAAAAATGATTACTTTTAGGGTTTTATTATTTCAATAATTGTCAAAATCAATTCTTATATCAAACTACTAAACATAAATCACTTTACCTTAAAATCAATTCTACAAAAAATAGAACCAAACACACATTATATCATATAAATAAACATTTGATGTGCCATATAAAGTTGTACTAATTATGTAACTCAACTGCTTTTTATGTATAAAATTATGTAATTTATATAAAAAATTAGCGCAATTTTTTAAATACAATTTTCAAAACCCCCCAAGCTCTCATCAACCAGGTACCAACTGGTTATATGGGAAACTTCTTAATGCTCCTTGCTTAGCAAGGTCCTTTCTATGCTAAAAGTTAGCTTTTCAAATAATTGAAATGAACACCCCTGCGAATCTTTTGCATCAAGATCTATGTTTACCAGACATTATTGACACTATGATCTGCCTAAATTTGCCGAAAGCTGAGTAGGGACATTTCCAGGCTGTAGTTTTGACTATGCCATACCCTGCAGTTGGAGTGGCCGGGCTGGCATATTTGCTTTGCCCCCTAAAATTATCTTATTCTCCTATCAGGTAGCATTACATTCCAGCATGACGTGTTTAATCTTAGCTCATTATATTATGCTTTCTTATTCTTAAATTCTTTGAAATTCAGTTCATAAAAAAAAAATAGAAATTAAACTTCATCGAAATTCTGTTTATATATACAAAAAAATCACTTCATCAAAATTCTGTTTGTGTTGTTGAGTTGGTGGCTAACTACTTTTATTTTTCATCTGGCACTATTATAATTTTAAATTACAATTTGCAATCACAATGTCATCGTAATATTACTAAAATAATGAGGATTGATACAGATTGTAAGGAACACACTCGTATCATATAAGAATATAAGATCAATTTCCACTATTATTATAAGGACTCCTTTAATAGTTGAGCATAGAGTTTCAATATTGAACCCACCTAAATTTATTTCATAAAGAAAAATATTTTTCTTCAATTTTCTAAATAGTAACGCAAGCATAATTGTGATCACAATTGTCATGTAAAACCATCATCACTATTATTTAGAGTTATAAGTGAACCCGTAATTCTCGCATCAATGAGATGGTTCAAAAGTGTAACTAATGGTCGTTGAAGCACGTGGGTTGAGGATTCGTTCCAGCAACACCAACACCCCTTTCAATCTGAGGAACATTAAAATAACCAAAATGCAATTAACTACTCCTTCAGTTCATGACCATTGACTTGCAAGAGTCTTTTTTACGTTCTTTTCCCTGAATATTGGTCCCCTAATTAATAGTTTAAGTTAATTAATGAATTTCATGTCCAAATCTGCCTTTAAAAGCATATACTCCCCAATAAAGCTATGTCATAAATGTTAATTACTCCAATGACTTTGCTTTTTCAAGGTCACCACTTGCTGCTGTAAAACTGGTAAGCATTTGTTGTTCATGTACACCGTCCATGACCCTTTTCAGGTCTTTGTTTTTCCGTTAATCGAAAAAAACACTTTCCATTTTTCTTATCCTGATATTCAAAAGAAAATTAAGTGGTAAAAATCATGTAAGAGAGAGAGTGGTTAAACGAAAATGAGCCATAAGAGACTACCATATACATATCTAAAATATTTTATGAATATGCGCACCTATTAAGAAAGCTCTAACTCTATATACTAACATGATAACAAACATCTCAACTTAGCTCATAATTATTTTCAAATTTGAATGACACATTGTTACAGCTGCAATTTCTTGCCCGCTAGAATTGTCTTAAGATTTGTTCACCTTTATTGGCATCCAAAATTTTGTATAAAGTGAGAATTTTTTTGGGATAAGAAGTTGTGGCAAAACATGTTCCATGTATTCATGTGACACATTTGATAAGCCATCATTTAGAATGTCCACACTTAGCAGAACCTTATAACAATGTAACCCGAGATCATGCAGAAAAGTTCTCACGCTTTAGGACATTGCATTTGGTTAATCAAGGGCATGAGCAGCGGCCAGAGTATACTTGGGAACTAAGTAAAGTGAACATTAAATAAAAGAATATAAGCATAATTTAAGAATAAAGAAGAAGGTGTAAGTCAAGGGTCACGCACTTTGGAGGCTAGCTCACAGCTGTGCCAGTGTTGTAATTGTAGTAGTCAGCATTTTTTCAGCTGGTCACCACGCAATTTGACTATGCTTTCCCAATCAGATGAAGAAGCACGCAAACGCAACTCACACACGACCAATATGATATTGGGAATTCATCTCCTTTCCTTTCCGAATATACAAAAATGATATTTCAACATTTAAAATTGTTGTTCAATTGGCATTCACTCCATCATCGTTAGATGTTACCTTTTCCACTCATCTATCACATCCAAAGGTAAGTGAGTGTTTCATTAATACCCATTTTTAAGTGTTAGAATATGCTTCCAAATATATGGCTAATATAATTGTTAAGTAGTAATGGTGGACATACATTTTTTCCGTTTCTATAAAAAATATTATGTATAAATAATAAGTGAAAATTGTTTATAAAAAAGTGAAAATTTTATTTGAGTTTAATCTTAATAGAATGATAATGCATCTTTTTTTTTTATCTCATTATTCAATTAAATTTTTTTAATAACTTTTTAAGTCATATTTGTAAAATTATAAATTTCTTTTATATCAGTATATTAGATTAATTTATTTTAATTAAATAATAATAATATAAATTTCGTTTTATAGGCCTATCTATGTGAATGGATGTATTAATGAATTAAATTTCACATATTTCAATTAAATCACTATATTATCAAATTATATCTAATTATTCATACATCGAATCTTATATGATAAAAAAAATTGTCTAAAATCTATATACAAACATTATATTGTTGATATTATATTGATTAGAGAACAAGAAATGAAGAATATGTGGTACAATCAACATTGAATATACCCAGCTTGTGGCTGTCCCACATTTCGTGCCTAAAGTTTACGCCAACTTTGGCAGACCATTGTGATTGCTTGTGACATGTTTTTATTATAAAAAAATATTATTTATACTCATAGTACGTAAGAATTATGTTAATTCATATCTTATTTATCATTAAAAGTGGTGTGAATTCATTCAAATAGGATCTACATCTCATCTAATGATAAATGAAATGTTTACAGGTCATATATATTATAAGTCCAAATAACATAACTCTTTTATCATGTACATCCCTTTCTGATTGCCTCCCGGAGACAGCCAACAATCAAGTTCATTATAAGTCCAAATGGCTGTCAACAGTTGGAGGCCTTAATTCTTTTTTTATTTTTTGGGTGCATGGAAGCCTCAATTATGACAACAAAAATAGAATACAATTATTTTAATTATTTACCTTTTCACCTTAGAATATATTTGGTAGGGAGTTAAAAAAATGATAAATATTTTTATAAATAAGATCATGAATAATTTTACATATAAAGTACATACCTCAAGTCTAATTGCCAATTTTACTGTGCAGTTGATAGTTCATAGCCAAAACTAAATCCAAAAAGAAAGTCAATGGATTACTTATAAGCAATTTAGGATTTTGCTGAACAATAGGCTTAGGACAATAGTTAATGTTTCAAAAAAGATAAATTTATTATTAAAAAGTGTGATTATTATGTTTTCAATATATGGAGTCACCAGAAAACTTTTAAACTTACTTATTGTAGACACCTTAATTATTATTCTTAGAGCACAAACCTGACAATTTAAAAAGCAATAAGGAAGTTACTAATTCTTTTTGTTGTGAAGCGTATTTTGGCTATTTTCACCGTGATCATATTTACCTACGTTATTTTCTTATATTTTTTTACGAGGTTCAGTCTGTTGATTTTTCATTATCTTTAATATAACTGTATCTTTGTGCATTGATTCCTGATTAAGCTTATAATTAGCATGTGCCTAAATCTATTTAAAAAAGAACATAAAATTGTGTGAAATATATATAGAATAAAAACTGCTTGAAATAGAAATAACCAGGATAAAACATTACCAATCAAATTATAAATCAAATTATATTAAAAAATTTATAAGTTAACGCCTAAGTAGAAGCTAACAACAAATGGAAAGAGAAAAGATTTTTGCATTTTTGGCTTGACATTCTGGATTGGACACACTTAAAAAAAACGAAAACATTGAATTAATTTTATTTTTAATTTATTTTAGGGAAGTTTGAGTAAGTGTCTGGAGCGGGTGTATGTGTGAATTGTACAAATAATCTAAGATGAAAACGACTGATTTTGCAAATTATTATAGACCCTTCCCTCTGATTTGATGGCTCCCTATTTCCTAAAATAGCAATAAATGACATACAGTCAAATGGAAATAAAAAAAATAAAAACAAACAATAATTCTAAATTCTTCTCTGAATATGCCTATAGAAATCTTTCTATATGATAAATAAAATAAGTATAACTTATTTTTTAATTTTTAAAACATTAATTATATTTATTATTTTACTTATTTTCAGTATTAGGAGAATTTATAGAAAGATTCATAGCAAGATATAACAAAACTTAGAAACAAATTAGTGAGATGGAGCATATATGCATTGGCAGTACATTCCTAGACTAACAACAACCACATTATATCCCATTTGCCCAACACTTGCCCTGGTTGTATCTTATTTCTTATCTTTGATTGGCGTTAGTAGCAAACATGGGAATTTATCCGTGAGGCGTGGTGTAGTTGGTAGTAAGCCTTGTCTTTTAATCATGAGATGCAAGTTTCAATCCCAATCCATGGGACGAAATTACAAGGGAGGTTTGTCACTTTTATTTACAGTAAACATCTCTTGAGCAACCGGGAAAAATAAAAATGGGAATATGTAGAGCTATGGATCATTCTCTATAAAACGAGCAAAAGTTGTTCCCCTCTCTCACTCATGTTTTTCTTCTAAAGTTTAATGTTTATGTATTAATTGTATAATTTTTTTTTACATAATTATTCAATTATATATAAATAAATCAATAAAAATGATTGAATTTTATATTCACTACTTTTAAAAAGCATGATAGAAAATAGGAACAGAAAGAAAAGGATAAAAAAAATTGTACATTGGATGTGTTGTGATATGTTTTACAATGAGATAGTGTCTATTTATATGCCAAAAATACAATCAAAATATAAAGACAAAATCAATATAAATCAATATCTATATAATTAAATCAATCTTAATCAATCCAAAATATACTAACATGTTATTTTATTTCTAACAACTACTTGAAAGGATATGATTGGATTATGTCATATCATAATTTTTTCTCCTCAAGAATAATGTTTTGTGTTCATTGAGTTGTATAACAACTCTATACTAATACTCACAAAGTTTTTTTTTTAGTGAATCAATACCTATTCTTATAAAATGACAAATAACATTACGAGTGTTAGTGTAAGATTATTGTACACCTAACATTACTTTTTTCTTTAAATATATGCTAATTTTCCTGCAAAGGTTTTTACAGCCTATTTTTTAACCGTGAAGGCACCAATCAAACCTTTTCGGACAAATCCATACATTGTCTTTTTGGTCTCACAGTTTGGTTTCTCTGTCCACAATTTTGGAACTCCCATCATTCACCGAATTCTAATCCTAAATACGCGCGCATATATAAGGGGCACCTTGCGCAGAAACATGAACTTGAGTCCAATTATTATACACATTCTTCATTGACCAATACACACACACTCTCTCTCTCTCTCCGTGTTTCTTAACATTGCATTATTTGCATTGCTCTTTGTTGCAGATCTCAGAGACCTTCTTTTTTTTCTTCTCTCTACCGCTAAATCTTCTACCTTCCTTAAAATTCCTTGTCTATTTGTCCAATCTTCTGAAGAGCTTCCTCTCTCCTTGTTTGTGAGAGCTCCATTTCTTTTCTTTGAGGTCTCCTTGAATACTGATTCTTGGCGTAACTTGCTGTTCATTCTCAACTCAAAGCTCTATTTAAACCACAAACATAGCCTCCAACATACCAAAAATGCCAACCCCATCTTCTGATTCGGGGAAACAAATGTTTAAGTGGTTCTTGAAGCCAAGATTCTACGCAAAATGGTACTACAACATTAACCATGAGACTATATATTACTCTGGTTCTATATATGATTTTCTTTATTCGTTTTTTCTTTTTTCTGGAACGTGCTGTTTTCTAAGTTTGTTTTGGATTAATAAACAGCCACAGTTACGTGAAGTTCATAAAGACGCGGCTAGAGACGATACATATGAGGAGGAACGCAGTAAAGAAGGTTATGAAGAGTGACATAGCTGAGCTTCTCAGGAGAGGCCTTCACTATGATGCATATAAAAGGGTAATTTTATTTTATTTCATCGTAGCATCAAATTTTGCATATACTGGAGTGAGAGTGTATTTGGTCCCCACAATGAACTTTACTTCATACGTGATTCTATTTGGTTTCTATTTTTATTTTCTGTTTTAAGTTCATTTCATTTTTTCTTCTTTTAGGATTTTGAAAAGAAAATAAAAAAAAATTTTTTTCTAGTTTTCACATCGTTTATAAAATCTTATAAAAAATAAGAAATAAAAAAAACTATTTTTTTTTTCAAACGGAACAGAATCTTAATGTGCTGAATTATATAAGCCCTATATAGAAGGTTTTGAGTCCTATATTAAATAGCCTTTGCAAACTCTTATGCATCCTTTTGATCTTAAGCTACTAGTTTCTGAGATAGAGTCAGGCTTACAATTCTAAGATGGTATCACATAATATTTTGTGATTTGCAGGGAAGTGTGTTGAGTCCAAAAGTGTTTTTCACTTAGTTTAGATGGTTGTTCTATGTCATTTATATCTGGCCTTCATTGTTTTTGTTGATCTATTTGTGTCTGCTTTTCAACTTTGTTCTTGTTTCAAGCGAGAAAGTTAAATAAAGAAGATAGTCAAAGCAGGTGTTAACTCTTTGAGCTTTATGCAGGCTGAAGGGCTTCTGTTAGAGCAAAATATGTCATCCTGCTATGAACTCATTGAACAGTTCATTGGATGCATATCAATCATCTTCAGGACCTAACTAAGCAGAGGTATGTTTCTCAAGATATGCACTAGAATATTCAGTTTTTTCCCCCTTGTGTTTCTTTTTGTTGGGATTGAAAAGGGCTGCTTTTTCTTTATATTATACGGTCGATTTGCTTTCTTAATAATGCCTTATGCATACATAGAATAACATGACTTTCTCTGCTTTTAATGTTTACCTAGTATTATGAACTGTCCCACCCAATGCATGCCTCTTCCAAAATATATGAATTATTTCTTAAAACCAACTTAATAAAATATTCACATGTTGACCCTCTTTGTATGCAATCTATAACAGTTAACAAACCTGTGTTACATAGTTTCAATGGCAATGCAAATGCAGTAAATCTTGACACATTTGGTGAAGATATTGAAAACCAACACTGCCAGAAAAGATGTATACGAATCAAGCTAAATTAAAGAATTTTCAGTGAATATTGTGCCTCTAGTTTAAACCACAAGAAATAAGGAGTTTTAACATGACATCATTTTTATCCTCTTAAACAGTGATTGCCCTGATGAATGCAAGGAAGCTGTACCATCATTGATGTATGCTGCAGCAGGATTTGCTGATCTGCCAGAATTGCGTGACCTCAGAACTTTGTTTACAGAGAAATTTGGGAATTCTCTTGAACCTTATGCTAGTAAAGAGGTAAACCAATGACTACACTCCTTCTAGCACCACATATTTATAGCATATACTAAGATACGTTACTTTCATGAGGATATCTGTGTATCTAACACTAAAATATGATTGTTTTCTATAGTTAGTTGAGAAGTTGAGGCGAGATCCGCCCACAAGAGAAATGAAGATTCGGTTATTACATGATATAGCTCAAGAGTTCTCTATTGAGTGGGATGGCAAGGCTTTAGAGCAGAGACTTTCTGGACAGCCATCATTGCATGAAGTAAGTCTTCACATTAACTTGTTTTAGAAGAAATGAATAGATTTGAATTGCTAATTGGAAGTGCACTAATTTATTTTTAGTTCAAAAAGGTAGAAGTTGTTTTCAATAACTTCTCCACAATCTCCAATTTATTGTATTGGAATTGGTGATCAGAACATTTAAGATATTTTAATCCAAAAAGGCAGAGGTAGTTTTCAGTAACTTGGCCACAATCTCCAATTGATTAGATGGTTTCTTAAAGATTTTACACAAGGAGTAATGAAATGATGCTGCTGGTTGCAGGAGAAGCCTAGGCTTCACAAAACCAACAACCTACTCACTAGGGAAAAAAACACATATGGAAGAGACTTCAATGCATCCAAAGGAAAGGAAAGAGACACCCCATCTCAAGGAAGCAAGGATTTCAATGATGAATCATGGAAGCACCAAAGCAGCAGTGATGATGATGACACAAGTACAGACATGTCATCAGTGCATGGCAGAAAAGCTAGCTTCAGCTCATTGGGAAGCATATCTGAGGATGAAGTAGAAACTAAGAAGCCATCTTCTTATTGGCTTGTTCCACCCCTTACCTCAAACAAAGAACAAAAAAAGGTGAAAGCAATCAAAAGAAAACAATAGATTCTGAAGCTCCAATGAACAAGGAACCAAACCATGATCTTCATGAGAAGCAACATGACACTGGTTCTGATTATAAAACTTATGATGCTGCAAGACTAGATTCAGGTGGAATCAAATCAGGGAAAGGAAAACCTTATGATTCTCAACAAGCAGAATATGATACTGGGCAAAACAGAAGGCAAAGATCATATGTCAGAGGAATATCTCTTCCTCATGAACCCACAAATTCAGTGGAAACATCAAAAGGGCATGCACGTTCAATTTCCTTGGAGGCTGAAATGAAGGGTGGCACATGGAGGGTGCCTCCTAATCTACCTGATTATGATGATTTGGTAGCTCGTCTTAGAGCTCTAAGTGGGAGATAAAAGGAACAGCTTGACAAGTTCTTGTATGGATACAAGTCTACCTTAGATACACTCGCATCAGATGAGACTCATTATAAAGTGAGGCTCACCTCCGCAAGTGTATCACATTTAGATCCGTAAAAGAATTTCTCAAGAAGCATTTGAACTTCCTTATTCTTTATTGTTTGGTTATTCTATTATGGTAGTTAATACTTATTACCCATTGTCATAAGGTCTAGGTCATTTTTATAGACTCTGTCTCAGAATCTATAGGCATGTAAAATAGTTTCTTTCACTCGTGTTCATGTTTATCTCTATATCTGAGGTTTAGGATTCGATCCACATTCGGTTGTAAACTTGCATGGTGTTGGATCATGGGGTCGCCCTCATGGGCATATAGATTTCTATATATGTGTGTACATAAGAAATTTCAGGATTGTAAGTTTAAGACTAGAAATTCAAACATTGTTTCCGGTTTTCACCAACTCAAGCAGAACTTTCTTCCTCTTTACAATTCTATGTGTTCATAAGAATTTTAAGATGGAGTAATGTATTTGTAAATGCAATTTGTGGTGCATCATGCCAATATAATTTTGTCCACCATTGGACTGTCTAGTTAGTCCCATTTTCATTCAATAATCAATAAATAGAAATATTTCACAAATTGTATGTATAAATAATATCACTTTTTGGATTAGAAACTAAAAACAAGAAATTTAAACAGTTTCCGGTTTCCACCAAGCCAAGCAGAATTTTCTTCCACTTCACTGCCTTTCTTTTTCATGATGTAGCTAATCAAGATTTTGCTTTCTTTAAATGAAAATTGATTAATTATCATGCTAACCTGGTGAAGGTTTCCGTTTTTCGCTGTCAGAAAAAGGCATATCAATTGTTTGGTAATTGGTGCTAACTGCTATTAGCCATCCCATAGTGAATGTAAATGGTACATACACCTAAGTGTGTTGTTGGACGATCATAGTTCGTAAAATTGAGTTTAGGTAAACATGATTTTTAATAAACTTGATGTTGATGAAAGGTGAGTCTGCAGCAAAAGTGATGAACACATGAATATTGACATTTCAAGAATAAATATTATTTGATAAATGTTAATGAAAATTGTTTTTGAATGTGCACATAAATATTTTCAAGCAGATGCATGATTTTTTTTAAAAAAAAATTGTTTGAATTCCACAAGAGAATTAGAAACAAATCTTTAAAGATCGAATTTACTTTTTAAAGTATAATTGATCTGTAAATCCTTATAATTTAATCCAAAATTCAATATATTTCTACTTCAAAATTTTGTAATTAAGATGTTGTACTGATAATAATTTTATAATTTAAATTTCTAAACCAAATTACCATTATACTACTATCAAACGAAACAAGATATATGGTGTGAACAAGTTTAATTATTCTATAATTTTTCTATTTCTTTCAAATAATAATAATAATAATAATATACTATATATAAAGAAAATAGTACCTGTTAACTACTTTTTATTTACCAAAATTTATATTTCCTAAAATATCCTTAATGCATAGAGTGGGGAAAATTATAAAAATACAAAAAATTTAAAAAAACTACAAAAATGAAAAAATGTGGATTGATAAAGTACCCATCAATTCACTAATGGTGGTAATAATAATAATATTAATAATAATAATTTTATAATTAAGCTTCCGAACTAATTTACCTTTTTGATAAATTATAATTATTGCTATAATTGTTTTATAAATAGTAAATTAATTTATGGACTTAAATTACTACTATAAAAAATATTTAAATTTCGGCAAACTTATAATTATCCATGGAACTATTAATTTATTTTTATATTACATACTAGTTATAATACTTGGATAATACATTTTAACATAATTATTTATTGAATTTAATTTGAATATATTCCAATATAAAAGACTTCTGCACTTTACTCCAAACAAAATATTTTACACTATAATTTAATCAAATCTCTCCTTTTGTATGATTTTTTAATTAGTGGAAATGAAAAGTAATCATATTTATCGATATGTTATTATATGATCGGACAAATATGTAAAACTTTTACATTATCGTGCATTCCAATTAAATCCATTTTTCATTTACATAAATTTTCAATTAGTAAAAAATAAATCAATTTTTATAATTAATGTGACAATACATAATTAGATGATAATTTCTATATATATAAAAAAAGACAAAACCTCTATTTTATTTCCTCTAAAATCAAGTTGGACAAATTGATCCATGTAGGAAAAAAAAACTCTTAAATTGGTCCTTACAAAATTGAATCATCAAATAAATTGGTTCTTAAAAGAAATCTCAAATTGTTCTTATAAAATTAAATAGTCAAACAAATTTTTTTTATAAAATTGAATAATCAGATAAGTTAATCCTATGTTAAGTTAATCCCTGACTTATCTAATAATTTATTTTTGTATGAACTGATTGGAGTTTTTTTTAAGGGACTAATTTATCCAATTATTTTATTTTATAGGTATTAATTTGAAATTTTTTAAAATACTAATCAATTTATCGGACTTAAATTTTAGGAAGGAAGTTTTTGTGTGAAAATAAAATTCTTATTTATTTTTGAATTGAAAATTTGGTAACCAATAAAATAATGCGCGCAGTTTAGTTCGCAAACGTCAGTTCACTGAGCTAGTACAAATCCCAACTCTCGGCAACACCAATCCGAAGTCCGACGTGTCTTACCCGACAAAACGGACTTTCTAGCATTCTCCTTCTCATTCGCTTATCCTCCCCCGAAACTGCACGACACTTAAAACACTAGCGCATTACCTAGTACGCACCAAAAACGTCACCGTTTCGTTACCTTAATCGACAAGTCGTCGCTGCTGTGCGCCCACCACACCGAGTCGCACACTTTGCCGCTTTTTCTTCCAGAAGCACAGATTCTCTCCCTAGAAAAAAAAAAGGCCCCCACTTCTCGCTCTAAACTCACTCTCTCATGTTCAAATTCTATCGCTCAATTGATCAACCCAATTATTCCAAATTCCCAACGTTTTCTTCACGAAGAAGAATAACAATAAGATGGGTTGCACCCAATCCAAGATCGAGAACGAGGAAGCGGTGGCACGGTGCAAGGAATGCAAGCAATTCATGAAGCAGGCGGTCTCCGCCAGAAACGCCTTCGCCGCCGCCCACTCGGCCTACGCCACCTCCCTCAAGAGTGCCGGCGCCGCCCTCTCCGACTTCGCCGAGGGGGAGGTCCAAAACCCCCACCAATTCCCCACCACCGCAGCGGGTGGCAGCGGAGCCGCCTCAATCCCCGCCATCGCAGCCCGGCAAACGTTTGACATCAAACCGCCACCTCCGCCACCGGCTGAAATCGCGCCACTCCAGCGAGCCACAACCATGCCGGAGAAGATTATTAAAGACGAATTGAAGCGAGCAGGGCCGATCAGACCAGCTATCAAAGAGGAGGAAGATGCGGATGATGAGGTAGAGTTGGAGAATGAAGGGAGTCTGAGGACAAGGAGAAGGAGAAATGGTAGAATTGAAGAGAAGAATAAAGGAAAGGCTCATCATGATCATGATCATAAACATTATCTTGATAATCATGATCATGTTCATGCTATGCAGAACTCTGCTTTGGAGTATATATTTCCATCAGCGGAGAATGTGCCAGGGACAAGCTTGAAGGATACAGAGGAAGTTATGGCAGGAAGAAGAAGAAGAAGAAGAGCATCATCATCATCACTTGAATAAGAAGGAGGGGATTCAAAAGAAGGTGTTTGAAGAGAATAGCCATGTAGGAGATGATGGTGTTGTTGATGATGAGCCTGTGGCTCCTTTGCCGGAGGAGGAAGTGGTGGAGCTGCCGCCTCCTGCTCCGGAGGCTATGGCTATGACGGCGACATCTTCAAAGGCGGCGAAGAAGGGTAAGCAGGCGCTGCCGGTTTCGGTGGAGGGGAAGAGGAATGTGAAACAGAGTGTTAATCCGATGCAGGTCTTTGCTGAGCTGGATAATGATTTTCTGCAGGCTTCAGAGTGTGCTCATGAGGTTTCAAAGATGCTTGAGGCTACACGCCTGCATTATCACTCCAACTTTGCTGATAATAGAGGTAAATGAGTGACAAAGCTTTTCTCAGTATCAATTTTGAGATTGTATGTTGGATAATTATGCTGGTGATTGCTTTAACTGATGAACTATTTTAAGTACACCTAGCTTTAAATAATTATGCTGGTGAATTGTGATTACTTCATAGGTTTTTGTAGTACTAGTATCGAAGGTTGTCATCGAAAGCTGCATCTCAGTAGTATTTATTTATGTTTTTATCAAGTCATGAAATGTAATTATAAGGAAGAGACTTTTTGCTTGCAGAGGTAGCGTTATGCATATCTACCATTTTTAGACCCCATCAAATGGGAGCCTTATGCACTGAGATGTGTTTTCTTCATTATTATTATTATTTTTCTTTTGAATTGTAATTGTAGATTTAACTTTGCAGGACATATTGATCACTCAGCAAGGGTGATGCGAGTTATTACATGGAATCGGTCCTTTAGAGGAATACCTAATTTGGATGAGGGAAAAGATGATTTAGACTTAGAGGAGCACGAAACTCATGCTACCGTCTTGGACAAGTTGCTAGCATGGGAAAAGAAACTTTATGATGAAGTTAAGGTAAGTTGGGTCAGATGTTATGTGATAGGTTTACTTGCAATCTATATCAATTCATTTTAATATCTTTTGTTATACAGCCTCTACAAGTTGGTTCACATATAGATGTAATTTTTATGCATATTTCTATTTATCTTGTATGATTGTGCTTCTTCTACCATTCTATTTGTAGCTTAGTTTGCTGTTGCACACAGTTAGACATATTTTGCTTGTTCTGTTCTGAACTTTGATACTGAATATTTTGATAGGCCGGTGAGCTAATGAAATATGGGTACCAAAAAAGGTAGCCATGCTTAACAAGCTGAAAAACAGAGGTACTAACTCTGAAGCATTGGAGAAAGCAAAAGCAGCTGTCAGTCATTTGCATACAAGATACATTGTAGATATGCAATCCTTGGATTCAACAGTCTCAGAGATTAGCCGCTTACGTGATCAGCAGTTGTACCCAAGACTTGTTGAGCTTGTTAATGGGTGAGTTACAATACTATTTATAACCATGGATGGCTGATCTTGTGACCATACAGAAGTGTTTTGAAATTTAGATTAGTGATGTACTATGTTCTGGATGCTTGTTAAGTCAGACATTTATTGATGAGTTGCTTTATGCTATGGAGGCTTTAAAATCACGAGAGAAACTGACATGCTTTACTTTCTGTAGACAACAGTTATATAAGATCCAATGTTACTAAAGCTGGCATCATTCCCCTGGGATGCCTGAATTTATACATTCAAGTTCCAGATAACATTAACGCTGTTTCTACTTTCTTGTATATGGCTATGTTATATGTACTTGCGATAGCAGGTTGTTTGATCTTTAGATACAACATCAAAATCCTTTTCTTCTGGATAAAAATCGATTGTTTTGTGTTATAGCAGTTAAACTGTTAGGATTTCTTGATTTAGCTGTTTGGATTTTGAATAATTCAGACACCTATGCTCTCAAGTGCTATTTCATTCTTGACATCTGTCCTATCCATCTTATGCTTTAATATAATATCTAGTTTTTCATCAATTTAACAGGGCGTTTCTTTCAGAAATGTTGTGAAGTTACTCAGGACAAGTTTTCTTTTTTCAATTAATTTATTCAATATGCGATCTTGAATTTACCAAATATTTCAATTTTCTGAAACAATCCACTCATCAACATCTTGTTTACTTGTCCTTTAGTTGTGTTTTTTTTTACCTTGAAGTTGGTTTATCTAATTTGCTGAGGGGGGACAGATGGAACTTTGAACTTCTATTTTATTGTCTTTCCTCAAATCTGTGCTGCTGAATGCTGATATTGGTGAATTTGATGGACTGCAGGATGGCCACTATGTGGGGAACCATGCAAGCACACCATGAGAGGCAGTCAAATATTGTGATGTCATTGAAATTGCTAGACATTTCCCAGTCTCCTACTGAAACAAGTAAACAGCATCATGAGCACACATGCCAGCTGCTGGTTGTCGCACAACAGTGGCTGTCACATTTCGACAAGCTAATAAACCATCAAAGGGAATACATCAGGGCTCTAAACAGTTGGTTAAAACAAAATCTTATCCCAATTGACAGTAATCTGAAGGAGAAGGTTTCTTCGCCGCCAAGAGTTAAAAGGCCCCCAATACAAAGCCTTGTCCTTGCTTGGCATGATCATCTAGAGAAACTTCCTGATGAATTTGCTAGGACAGCCTTATCCAGCTTTGCTGCTGTGATAGAAACTATTTGTCACCATCAAGAAGAAGAGTTAGCTCTGAAGAGAAAATGCGAGGATACGCGCAAGGAGCTTGACCGCAAAACCAGGCAATTTGAAGACTGGTACAACAAATATATGCAAAAGAAAACACCAGATGATCTTGATCCAGACAGGACAGAAGGCGATAATGGTCCTGACGAGGTGATTGTGGAGAAGCAGTTTTTGGTTGAGCAAGTGAAGAAGAGATTGGAGGACGAGGAAGAAGCCTATGCAAGGAAGTGCCTGCAGGTGAGGCAGAAATCATTGGGAAGTCTCAAAAATGGCCTCCCAGAGCTTTTAAGGCTATGGCAAGCTTTTCTTTTGAATGTTCCAAAATGTATAGCGGATTAAGGTCTATATCACAAAACCAAAGTTCACGCCAGGACTCATCATGAGAAATGGTTTGTAAATTTAACATTTTTTCTTCTTTTAGGGCGAGGGGAAATTATATTTATACTGGTTGTGTTAAAATTATATTTATATTGGTTGTGTTATAGTCTTATAGATTATACTACACATGTTCTTGATTGGGGGGGGGGGAATACACACATAGTGATGTAAAATAAACTGAGATTGAATTATAATATAATTTCACAATTTGGAAGTTGAATAGAATGATGTGCTTTCTTTATTGTAAAAATCTGAACTTTTTATATTGCAGCTATTTTTTAACCCCTGCTACTCAGTGTGAATATTCTCAAATCATTTGAATCATTTCAATATGCAGCTGGCCGAAAGGAACAATATGATTATGAACGATTATGCTGATGGCTGACCTGAAAAAAAAGAGATTTAGATCCTCTAAAGTAAGAGTAGTTGCAAGGGAAGCCACCATTTTAGCTTTGGAAAGATTATATCACTGATAAAATAGCTTCTAAAAGAAACTATATTTACCCATGACCCTTTAAAAATCAATTCTGTTTGACAAATTAACCCAAATGTTAATTAGTCTTTATTTTCCTTAACAAAAATAATTTCTTTCGAAGTTATTTTGTTAAAGATATAATCTTTTGAAAACTAAAATGGTCTTTCTACAATATCAAGTTAGCATAAAATAAGCTATTTTTTCAAAGTTATGATAGTTCGGAACTAAAATAGTAGTTCTACCATATAAATTTGGCATAAAACATAAAACGTTATCACTTTTGTTAATAAAAATGAAGATTAGTTAACCTTTGAATAAATTTATGAAATAAGATAGATATTTTGGGGCTACTAGTAAATATTTTAGGGTTATTTTGTAAGGGTCATAATGAAGTTCAAACAAACAAAACCAAACCTTTAGGCAGTTGAAGTGTAACAATTCAATTGTGAAAGGTCAACACCAGAAAATTCTTATATATTCCATGGAGTAAAAGTTTTTTCTTATTCCATGTGTTTCTCAACCGCTTAATGCAAAAAGTATTAGAGAGAAGAAAGAGAGAATGGTGCATTCTACGATGTCGGATGCTTTTCATAAGGAATAATGCATTGACTAAGTGGCTAATGGAGAAGAAGAAATGTGGATATTAGATGTAGTAGAACTGGCGTCAGTGGCCTTGAACTAGTTCTGGGTGAATTTTTGGGGGAGCGATACGTTGGTCTCCCTAAGTGTTGGAGTAGCGTTGGTCTCATTTGGTTTCAATAATGATACACCTTTAGATTATAAAACAGTGAAATCCATCCGTTCTTTTATTTATGACACGTATTGGGTTTTGTTTGTCAAGGAATGCTTGCATTTTTCAATTTTGCATCGGAAGTCCCTGTTCTGTAGCACCTTCTTCCTTAGTTCCTCACCCTCTGCAATTGCATTCGCCTTAGATGCCAACTGCCAAGGCTAAAAATTCCTCTAACATCACCACCTTTGTCGTTGAATTCCGTGCAGCATCGGTCACCCGGCCTAAAGCTTTTCTCTGTCCCTCTCTCTTGTGGATACTCTCTCTCTCTCTCTCTCTCATATCTTATAAGTTTCAAATCTGAGCTCAAATTAAAAAGGGATTATGAAGGTACAGGGAGGATAATCACAAGCTTCACTTACATTGGAGCTCTCGAACTACAGGTTTCAAAACCGAAATAAAATTGAAAATCAATAAAAAAAATTCAAAAACCAATGAAAATCGAAATTAATAAATTTAAATTTATTCTTAATTGGTGAAAATCAGTTCTTATTTTTAAAACCAAATCAAACTGATAATATATTACATTAATAATTTTATATATTAATTAGATGTATTACTTATTAAAATTTCTTATCTATATCTAAATTTATCTCATATTTTAACTCAATATTTAGAATTTTTAATTATATATTAATTATTTTAATTTAATCATCATGATTTTTATTCAAATATTTTATTATTTGTTTAATTTACTAGTTAATAGTATTATATATTAGCATAAATTTTAAAAATAAGCTTAGATTTCATAATTGTATAGTTTTATAATAATAATTAACCTAATTTAATATTGTTTATAGTTGCTTTTTATATTTTATGAATTTTATAGTAAAATAAAAACAGAACAATTCAAACTGATTTAAATTAATCTGATTTGATTCAATTATTAAAAAATAATCAAACTCAATCAAAATAAAATTTATTAATTGAATCCATTGATTTTTACCTAAAAAATCGAGTAGCCTTACTTTGAACTTACTACTTGACACAGTTTGAACAGTTCATTTCATCTTGGGCTTGCTTAATAATAAGAAAGTTAATAATAAGAAACCATCACTGGACCTCAATTAAAATTTTCTTTTATGTATTTATTTACATCCAGTGTATTCAAATATTTCACTTCATCTAGAAAAACACATTCCTATTTGTAATTCTGATTTCATTATGGGATTGGAGAGCTTGGGAGGAGTGGTAGAGGCCACAGATCAGATAGAAGGGGGGAGGATGGACGGAAGAAAATCCGGTATTTGATTTTTCCTTTTATTTTGGTTTGATTGGTTCGGTTTTGAGAAGAAGAGATGTTTCTCCGCCACTCCCTGTCACCCTCGCACAGCGAATCCTTCACTCCACTGCACTAACCGAAGCTACGACAAGAAGAAGAGCAACAACAGCGTCAACAACTAGGAATGGTTTGCTATTGTACAACACTGGCAGCGCATTTTTAAGAGTGAGAATGGAACCCTTTTGTTTCAACTTGTGTGCAACACCACAATTAGAACCCTCTCATGCAAAATAAGCATAATACATTACTCTAGCTTCATCAAATATTATTCCTTTTCCAGAAAATTTCAAAAAGGCAAACCTTTTCCCTTCACAAATATTTCGATCGAAAATTTCTCAGACTAGATTTATAGAAAAATGATGTTTGTTCCCTGAGAAAAATAGCACATAACAAGCCTTGCATAAAAGTGAAGCAACTCACTAATCTACCTTAATCAAAACATTTTCCAAGTAATAACAGACAGAAACATTTCTTTTCTTTCAATTAACATTTCATTTGAAACTTCCCACACCAATAAAAAGGAGAAAAACATGAAATTTTTTTTGTTTTGCAATAAAATTAGCACATATAAAACCGATTGGGCGATTGGCAATGGTGGGGTTAACTGCATGGTGATTGACTATGGCTAGTCAAAGGTGCTACACAGGTGAATGTTGGAGAGGGGAAACATAGTGAACGGTGTTAAATAAAGTGGAGGGCCACATGGGTGGTGGCAGAGACAGAAGGCAATGAAGGGGTGACTCTGGGCATTGAAAGGGTGGCCAGTGACTCAGTATTAGAGGGCAAAATTGAAAAGATAACTCAAATATTACAATTTAATAAATTTTTAAGTTAGTAATACAATTATCAATAGATAATTAAATTGTATTTGCATTAATTAAATTCTAATTAAAATTTATCTCAGCCATCATTTTGTTATTTTAATTGCTGGGATTCAACGACTACCATAGTCCTATTGTCCACACTTCACAAGTAAGAAGAATTCCATGTCTTCATACTTTGGTCAATTACTACCCTTGTCATGTTTTGCTGCATCCATGTTGGCCCGGAACCACGCATTAAATTTGCATCAGCATCCGGCATTGTAGAATGCATCAAAGAGAATGAATGAAATGAATTGAATGGCTTGAAAGGCGAGGAAAGATCATGGAGCAAGGTAGAATGACTCGGTCTGCACCATCCCTTGAGAAACCAGCGACGCCATTGGGCCCAACATGGAGGAACTGCGGCACTGCACCTATGGAGTGACTACTACGAGAGGTGGGAATGGAATGGGATGGGAATTCGTGGTGCCTCCGAGCCTCTTATTCTCTTGCACCCCACTCGTGAACCTTCATTTGGTGGTCCTGGAGGCACGTCTCAATTGTTATGCAGCAGATCATTACGTTGGTTATGTACCCATGCTTCTCATGTCACTTCGCAGGACAACTAAGCTGCTGGTTCTGGAGGACTTAACTTCACAGGTGCTGTGCTCACTTACTTACACTCCTCCAGATATTAATTTTACAAAGTTAATATATAGAGTCATATTTAACATCTGAACATGTTTAACTTGTATTATACACCATTATAGTGGCTAATCACACTCCATCTATCATTATGTCAAATCGGATAATAGACTATGTAACTAATTAAAGTTCACATCTCATTTAATGAAAAATTCCTCCATTTATTTTATATCATTAGTAGAGTCATGTTATATATATGAATGTAATTTGTATTATATACACAGTCTTTCACATTCTATCTATCATTAAATGGTTGGGTTACACTTCATTCAATAATAAATTTCTCCATATATTTTACATCAGAAATAGAGTTATATTATGTGAATATAATTTGCATTATTTTAGACATTGCATCCTTACACTCCATCCAATTAGATCATATGATCTAATAATAAATAGGATTACATACATGTATGTGCAGCACATTATCCTCGTTAATATCGTTAAATTTTTTATTTTTAACATTATTATTAGGTATTGTGCCTGTCTCCTACATGCAGTGCCTACTTCGTGCTCCTAGACCACATCTTCCGGAGTTTACAGATTTAATTAATCTAGAGCTTAATCTTCCCTCTTTCGACAAAAACTTTCCGGTGACCGTGCTTCAGAGATGTCACAAGCCTCAAGTTCTTACAATTTTCAAGAGAAGGAGCAGGGCTGACCTACAAGATAAACGTTAAAATCTCCTAGTTGATGTCATGTGTGTAATGATCATTCTGATTGAAAATCCCATTCATATATATTAAATAATTCTTGGATATGTATTGTGTAAACTATAAATTATGTCATTGCGAGTGAAATTTTAAGTTAATAGAATTTTTAAATTGTTAAAAAGATATATCTATGCTCAACCTATGAATATGTTCTTTGCTGCCATTTTTAAGCAATCTTGTCCCTTCCTTTCAGGATGCCTCTCCAAGCTGGACACAGCCATCCAACGCATTAGACACTTTTTTTAGTATTAGAATAGAATGCTTAAGAATTTATAGTCTATATTCTACAACACGGGCTCGTTTTGACGGCAGTGACAGTCCAAACTGCTCATGCTATGACTTCAACGTTACATCATGCCAGCCGCGAACAAGTATCTCTTATACCAATGGTCTCTAAGACGTGCCAACTTAATTTTAAGTCTAAGTGCCAACTTAATTTTAAGCCTAAGTGAGCCTTATTTTCTCAAGGTAACACCCTCTCTGTTTTCTTTGTAGGGACTCATTACATTCTTTGTCATATATTGCATATAATCTTAACTTCACTAGTCAGTTCTTTTTTATTATTATTTTATTAATAACAAGTATGTATCGATTACGCAAATGTGTAGGAATGATAAAAGATGAATTGATGGTACTCCTAAGTAGAAATATATACGTTGAAGAACGAAAACACATCGAGATGAGTATCAAAGTTGACAGTGTTTGTTCCTGTTCCGAGTGACACTATTTTGTTTATTCCTAACAACACTTTCTTTTTTCGACTTTTCTTTATGTAGTTGATACGAAAATGGGAACTTCAATTATCCTGTTATTGCTTTATAAAAGCATGAGTTTTAGATAAGTTGATGTGGGCACGCATTCTGTCTTAATTTTCCTTTTCCTTAACACTCTGCCACTACAGATTGTGCGAGTAGTATTATTTTTACACCTAAAAGTGGATGTCTATAGAACTTTTTTTATTATCATTAGATATGATAAATATATGAGATAAATAACCACTATTATATTCAATAATAATAAAATGAGTGTCCCAATAAACATATATTTTTTTGTGTTAAAATAACATTTATATGCACTCATGTGAACTTTGTCTTTTTATATAGGAAATTGATGGATAATTGATGTTACCCAAGAATTGGAGTCAATTACGCATAATCTATCTTTTAATTTAGGGAAAAGTTTAGAAAATTGTCTTCAACTTTAGACTCATATGTATTTTGGTCCTATAATTTTAAAAACATGCAAAATGGTTCTTAAATTTTTGATATGTGTACATTACTACAATTTAATAATGAATATTCATTCATACGTTAGCTTTACAATCTCATTAGAAAACATCATATATTAAAAAATAATAGGATAAAAGTATATATTGATAAAAAAAAAAATTAAAGGATTTTTTTAGACTTATCATGTCAAAAAATAAACATCTATTAGTATATTGTAGTAATATGCATATATCAACAAGTTTAAAGACTATTTTGCATATTTTTAAAGTTATATGACCAAAACACAAATAAGTCAAAGTTAAAGGAAATTTTCAAGGCCTTTCCCTTAATTTATTAATCTCTAACTAAGTGAAAAGAACTCAATTGATCTTTGCAAAAGTTTATACCGACCCAAATCTCTAATTTTTTCAAATATTATTATATTTTTACTTAAATCATACTTGTCTAAATTTTGCTAGTTCTTCGTTTAATTTCAACTACTTATAATAGTGCCAATAGGAACTTGTTTGGTGAATTGGCGCTTCATAAAGTCAAATCTCGTGACGTTATACTCACTCACCTATTTTACTACTTAGACAATTCGATGCACTTGCTGAGTAGTTATCAGGAAACTGATTCATAAACTTGTAATGGTTTACTTATTTTAAATTGCAACATAAATAACTTACATCAAGACTAATGATATTATAACTTCAATTTGGAATGTCTAATTAAGAGTTTTCCAAGTGAAATTTCATCTCTTATTGCTTAAGACAAAATTCTTACTAAAAGAGTAATACAGTGAATTTACATTGAGTTTACACAATAATTCGCGTTTATTCATGTTTGAGTTTTTAAGTGAATTAATTTGATTGGGAGAACTAAAATCATAAACTCAGCCCAAGATTCCCTTATTCTACTCTAAGTTTGAAGGTGAAAAAAATTTGGATCCTCTCCTTGAGAAAACAGGACATTGTCCTGTTCAATACATCTTCACCCTTTAATGTTTTTATTCACACATCAAAGACTAATCTTTCAACACATCATCACTTAAATAAAATATACTAGAGCTATTTCTTTTTAAAATGACACTTAGCTCTCTTGATTATTAACAGAGTTAATCTCGATTAAACCTATGAGCAAAATAACCTCTATACCTAAAAAAAACAAAATAAAAAGCTACTTCACACCACTGTCACTCCCCAATTCTTTCCCCCATCTTGCATGAAACCACCCTCACATCACCCTTCCCAACCAAACACTGATCTAGAAAGAGACTAGTTGTGGCGGGAAGCTGAGGAAGACAAGAAGTTGAAGACAATGGTTGTGGCTAGAAGAGCCATGGCTAGTGCAGATTTGGTGATTGCTGCAAATCTGATACGTGGCGCGACAAGATCACAATGCAATAATGGTGTGTAGAGTGGTGGCTATCTGGATCCGATGCAGTGACATAGCTGAGCCACAACTGAAGGCGCGATGGTGGTGGTGATGTAGAGTAGTGGCGACAGTGATTGCTCTGGCTTACGGCCTATTTAAGGCCAGTAACAATGGTGGCATGTGGCTCTAAGTTGTGATATATGTTCAAGGCTAAGTTAATGTGACAGAAGATGTTTTGTCTTAAATTTTTGTTTTATTCATTTTTTTCACATTTTGGTTCTAGGGATGGGGTGTTTGTGGTTCATCAATTGACATCTATGACGGTGTCCAATCTTGAATATTGGTGTTTGAGTTCGAATATCTTTTTAATTTTGAGTCTGATTAGATGAGTTACGAAAGAGTTGTATTATCCTACTGGAGTATGGGATATTGTGTTAATTTACACTTCATTCACCATTAGATGAGATTTCATTTAAGAAGAGCTACACCCCATTCAATAGTAAATGAAGTGTAAGTTGACATAATATCTCACAATCTATAAGTACAATTAATATTTCTTTACATAATGAAGGTTTTGCTAGCTGCAAGTATTTGGGGGCATAAGATTGTTTTGGTCTGGTTTTGTGAATCTAGAAAATGGCAATTGTGCTGATTCATCTATGGCACTCTAATAAAATTAGATGTTTACTAAAGGGTATTTATGATAGTTCACATATATTCTGAATTTATTGTAGTCATTAAAATATAATAACTCATTTTTCATATGCGCTAATGGAACATTAATAGCAGGGGTGTTAGTGAAACTCTAATAGACCTAATATATTTTATTTAGGTGATGCTATGTTGAAATATTAGTCATTGATGTGTGTTTAAAAGCAATGAATGGTGAGGATGTTTTGAACCAGATAATGTCCTGTTTTCCCTCAATAGGAGAGGATCCAAATCCGGTGAAAATAATTGACTTTTGAGGGAAAAGAGAAGGAAACTATTATCTTGAGTTCTCTTTCACTTTTTATGTCTGATTAAACTACCGAACAAGACAGAAATTTTCTTTTTCATTATTCTCCTTTATTTCCCTTCAATTACCGCTAAGCAACACCTATTGTGAAAGTGAATTATATTATATGACTCCATGCACACTTTAATTGTAATATCTGGGTTTGAATTTAAAATTGTTATTTTAAAAAGGATTTTACCAAACTACTACCTTTAGCATAAAATTAGGTGAATATTTCTTAATACCTGAGAATAAAAATCGTTATGTATAGTAGGAGTGTTCCTAATTCGATGCGGCCCAAAGCTCATTGGATCAGGTTAAGTATTGAAAAATGATCAGTGCATCTTTGGGCTTTTGGGTTGGTGCCAAAATCAAAAAAATTCTTTTAAAGATATATTTTTATATAATAATTTATGAAAAATTATAAGTTTTTAGTTGAATTAATATATTTTATGTAATCTGATGTTATTTTTATATTGAAATGGTTAGTTTTAAAACATATATTGCAAAATAGTCTTTAAATTTTATTTTACTTGTAAAATTTTATAACTTTATTATGTATAATGTCCAAATCCTTATATATTATTTTAAATTGATTAATTGTTAATCACTTATAATTGGTCATTATCGTGTTAAGTTCAAGTTTCAAAAAATACCGGTCTAATAGTCGGATTGAATTTGAATTTTATCTAACTAGTTTATCCTTTATACACCCCTATGTATAGGTATACCAATCACCAAATTCAAAATATGTATGGGGTGTACGAATTATCATATACAGGCACATTATTTGTTATAATAACTGACAAATTGAAGTTATCGTACCGAAAAATAATACATATTTTATTAGTAACAAAAGTTACTCGAGATCACAAGTCACAAATTTAAAAAAAAAAAACTGAATATCCATTTTAGTTTATCATTATATATATTATGGGATATATTAATCTCGTAAAATTTAAAGATTTTCTATTGAACATTCACATTTTAAAAATTGTGATAAATTGATTCATTTATATAAGTCTGTTGAGAGTTTTTTTTAATAATTTTCACTTGAAGGGATTAAACTGTCCTATCTTTTTCGAATTGTAAGGAATTAAAAGAGAAATTTGGAATATATTTTGTAGACACCAAAATGGACATTACCCAGAAAATTAAAGAGAACACAAAAATGCAATACATCTACGATCTACCACATACAAAATAGGAAGCCCCAGCACAATTTCCAACATCAAAACAAGAAAAGCCCATTAACGTACATTCAGACAAAAACTGAAAAACCCTCTCCCTCACCTCGTACGCACTAAGTATCCTTCCTTTCAAAATGCAATGCTACATGTTCTTATTCTTAACCACATTCATGCTCATTCCCCAACCAATCACACTTCACGTTTTTTTTTTTTCATCTCACCCATTCCATTCCATGGCAAACGCACTCTCCTCAAAACATTCACAAAACGACGCCGTTTTACCTCCCGGCGGTTGCTGCTTCATATTCACGTTAGTTATTCTGGCGTGCGGGGCCACGGCGTTCGTTTTCTGGCCGTCGAATCCTCAAGTGCAGATCGTGGAGCTGAGCGTGCACCGCGTGAAGGTGCACCCTGTTCCCCCGGTGAGCGCTGTGGTGCGGGTTTCGGTGTCGGTTAAGGTTCGAAACGGCGACGTTTACTGGATGGAGCTGAGGGAGGTGGACATTAAGCTGAAGTACAGAGGGAAGAAGCTGGGTCACGTGGAGTCGGAGGGGTGGCACGTGAGGGGTGGGGGTGGTGCTACGTGGACGGTGAGGTTGAGTTCAGTGGGTTGCCTGCACCTGATGTGTTGCACTTGGTGGAGGACCTGGCTAAGGGGAAAGTCCACATTCATGCTAGTGTTGAGGTTTCTGGCCACCTAGGCCTTGCCTTCTATCGCCTTCCTTATACTTTCAAGGTAATTAATTATTCTATGGCTAACGGGGAAGGCTATTCATGATCGTTTAGAGTTTTGGGTTTAAGAAATTTATTAATTTTTAAAAGATGATTCTATGTCCTTTTTATGAATATTTTTAATTGAAACATATGATTTGTATTTATGTTATATAAACATTATATTGACTTACATCTCATCATCATTGGATGGAATATGTGGATCTTCATTCAAACAATGTCTACCACACATGTTCTAATAATTGGATGAGATGGAATTCAATAATATTAATCCAATATAAGTGTAAATAACATAACTTTTCTTAATTATGTAAAGGTGGAAAAATATAGTACACACTTTTTATATATATATAAGTTAAGATATTTCCTTTTTAGTTATGATGAGATTAATTCTTATTAAATTGTTTTCTTAAAAATTAAACCTGCATCTTCATTTTAAGAATTGAAAAAGTTGATCAAGTTATTCTTTTTTTCAATTTGTAAAAACATCTATTCTTAATGAAGATAGCAATTTATCATAAATTCTTGAGTTTAATGTATAAGTTTTATACAGGAAGATCAATGCTTTTAATAGATCAACTAACTCAACACTTATTTTTTCAAGAGCAAGATGTCATGTTCAAGTCTTATTTTACTAGATAAATTTAGCTCTACAAAAACTTTATTTTATAACGAGTCAATTCAACTCGAGTCAGGTTGATTAACATATATACTATACTTTAAATAGTGGATCTACAGACCAAAATAAAAGGTTTAATCTATGAAGCATGGGATTTTTAATTAAGAAGTCGTATTCCTAATATAAAACTTTAATACACCATTTCATGTATGG
Source organism: Dalbergia oliveri (assembly GCA_030441495.1). NCBI lineage: Eukaryota > Viridiplantae > Streptophyta > Magnoliopsida > Fabales > Fabaceae > Dalbergia > Dalbergia oliveri. The sequence goes on from JAMLFY010000016.1 coordinate 5,191,819, forward strand.
TTATGCCGTTTTTTATCCTTGCTTATTGATGATCAAATAATTATTCAGATTAAAAAAAACAAAAAAGATTGCTAATTAATCTTGATTCCTGCTCTATCCCCTCCAATGTTCCTAATACTTTGAATTTTCTGATGCTATCTACCTTGAAATATCTCTACAGGCAGTAAGGTCGTGTGAGATTTTGGTCAATACAAAAAACCATTCAATTCTTTATCAACATTGTATCCGTAAGGTAAGTTTACTTTACTATAGAGAGTTGGCCCTAGTGGTGTTGTAATTAATATAGTCCGTTTACATTGCCTTATCAATTATTTGGCTTCTTTTGTACTGACTCTGTTCATGATTTCAATGATGAACTGAAGGACTAACCACACTGGATCTGCAACGTAACTATGGGGCAAAGGCTTAAAAGATATTTGTCTTCTCCATATGTATATGTATATGTATATAACTGAGTTTGGATAGATCAATTAAAGCGCACATATTTTAAGATGATATATAATTTTATTAGTTCGTATGCCAATTGCAATATAATGCTTGTATTATTGTGATCATTATTGTAAATTGTAACTGTGGGCAAAGAATTACTAATCTTATTTTTTTTTTATAATTATATTGATTACAATGAAATTTGAATCTAGATCTCATACTTATTATCCAACTTAAGACCACTGAAACAATTCTAGTAATTTACTAATATTGAATCCAAATATCACAATTTTCAATCAAAATTTCAGTCATCAATTAAGGATTTCACTGCTGGAAATGCCCAGAAAAAAAAAGAGGGGGAGGGGGGGGACCAAGATGAGAATGCAGAAAAAATATTCTCCCTCACTTTTAATTTGGATATTAATAAATAGATAAAAAAATGTAAATGGAGAAAAAAAAACACACACAGCTCATTCTATTTCTATAATAATCTTTTATATGATTCCCGCACCTTTTTTTTTTTTAATACTTGGACAAGTTAAGCGATGCCTAGTTCGTATTCTGTTTTATTTATAATTTATATATATTTTAATGATAACCGTGGAAATTTTTTTATTTTATTGTTTTCTGCTTTGGACATTTTTCCAAACCTTTGGCACAAATATTAATATAGTTGGTAACTAGTTAAACTCTTTAATTAGGTGTTCAATTTTTAGTAATGTGTATAAGAAAGGGTGACCAAAAATAAAATTTGCATTTGCGAGCCTATTACTTGGTGAGAGTAGTGTGCTTCCAAATAATTGATATTTTAGTGTGTTGCTTTGCGTTTTCAATTTTCAATTTTTTAGATTTGTGTTGGAAAACTGAAAAACTAAATTTTAAGTTTTTCCTTCACAAATCTAAAAAGCAAGGCACCGTTAACTTCTTCTAACCTTTCTAATAAATCTCATAAAATTCCCCTTTTCTTTCTCTCTCCTCCCAATCAGTCACCTACAAAGCATTGTGAGCTATATGTGGGGCTAACTTTTCTTTCTGCAATAAATTTTGTTTCAGTTTTTTCGCCTAAAAGGAATCTTTCAGTTTTACTTTCTTCTTCATGAACTTTATGTTTATTATTTTTCAAACAATGCTAATAGCACTTCTTTGAGTTAATTACTGTGGTCAAGGCCGAAAGAAGCAATGGTGGGGAATAGAAACTAGAAAACAATAAAGATGTAGTAAAAGTACCACGTATGGCTCAAAATGTTAGTTAAAGTTGTAAAGTAATAAGCGTTCTCCCATCTTCGTTCTTGAGGTTAAAGTATTGATGTAAGTTTTCTTTCTTTTTATTTTTTTTGGTTACAGGTAAGTTTTCTCTAATTGGTTGAATATATTTGACGGAGTAACTGAGAAACTATTTAAGAAATTAATTGGGAGAAATTATATAAGTTTAATAGTAGAAAGTAAAAAATTGACTCTCACTACTTTTTAATTTTCTTGTCATGATATTAGTTGAGATTTAAATGTTATTTTTTTGAGAATTTTAATGTGTTAATAGAAATTTCACAAATGTATAAGCATTTGATTTCTATGCAATTTTTATAATTATTATTTAATCAAATTATTTTATTTAAATGACTTTTCAAGTAGTGAGTATAAGATTTAACTATTTTTATTGATATGACAATACATGATTAAATAATAGTATAAATAAATTTTATACTGCCAATAAACAGAAATTAAAATCAATTTATAAGAGTTTAATTTTTATGTATTGAACACAAAGCAAAAGATCTTCACACTCAAATAACCACTAATTAATACACTAAATTTTTTTGAAATTAACACTTGGATTCTCATTTCGATTAAAAAAAAAAAGTTTTGTATCTATAAAGAGGATGCAATGCTCCAAACTCAATTGTAAATATGGAAGAAGAAGCCAGTGGCTTTCCAAAAAGGAGATTATGAGTTTAAAATATAGAGAAATATAATTATTATAGATAGAGATCATAATTAACGACACTACCAAGTCCAGTTAGAAAATAACAATTTTGTACTTGCTGGTAGTATTTAATATGAAATTAATTTAAATACATGTAAAATTGTTCTACGTTGTTTTGAATTAGAATCAAACCTATCTTACATGACAATATGTATTTGAATGATTAGGTGAAAAAATTTTACACTACCAAAACTAAACTCATTTAATATTATCTGCTTATTCATTGAGAATGAAATTCATGACTTCGAAAGCATATCAAATTGAACCCCTTGCACTAATGAAACGAGCAAAACAGATTTAAAATTTGAATATTAGATATATATTATATACTTGATTTATAGAGAATGAAGGCCTTGACTTCAACATGATCATGTCAAATTGAACCCCTTGCACAAATGAAAGGAGCAAACAAAAGGGTAAAATAAATTTACAATTTAAAATAATGTCCTCATTCCTCAAATCTCACGCTCGCCGACCAGGTCTTTATTTATGGTACAGTTCTTCCACTGAACAGAAAAATTTGTGCACCAATAAACAGATAAACTTCCACAAATTGTTGCTTATTTCCAGGGTTATCCTTTACTTTGAACCCTCAAGGAAGGACCCGAAAATGCAAAAAGTGTTATTGCAGAAATATACAGTCAAAAACATTCTGGCACATTTAATGCATGGGTAGGGGTAGGAGTTAGGCATTTCGAGCAGCAAATTCTTAACAATAATACGAACTAGAATTACTTGTTAAAATTATTATTAGAATTGGTTAAAATTTAAATATGATCATTGTATAAATTAAATGAGTGAAAATCACTCATGTATCTAAAAGTTAAAAATCATGATACATTATTTTACCAAAAAAAATTGACAACAAAATATAACTAGCTTAGCATTTTTTCTTTATCTATATATATGTATAAACAACTTGTTATTCATTTTTTATCTTTCTATCAAGTACTTAACTTAATGCACAAACCATGCCCATGTGACCCACATAGATTACAGCCACCAAAACAGTTTCTGAAAGTCATATATAATATAGCAATTTCTATTGCTGACATCCTAAGAAATTTTTTAATATTGCCAGACAGTCTTTACCTTGATCCTATCCAACCATAAGTATATGCTGAGGTGGTGATGAGGAGTTATAAAAAAGTTAAAAAGGTGGTGGGGGGGGGTCACACTTTCATTATAAATAGCCTTAGTTTATGCACATTCAAACACCTTGGTCATTGTATAAGCTATTCTATGCTCCCTAGCTTCTTTCTCTTCTATATACCATGAACCTTGAAAATTGCCACTGTCTAAGCATCAGAAACAACTGCATTAGTTGGCCAAGTTATGAGAGAATTGACTACAACCCCATTGTGTGTGTCAACGAATTTGTGACAAGATTAAAGATGGCTTGCTGGAGGACATTGTGGAGGAGGATCAAGAAGCAGAAAAGGAGGTTTTTCAACTCTTCATCTGCGGTCCATGCTCAATATGATCCTAGCTCCTACTTACAGAATTTTGATGATGGCTATTCAACTGACCCTGATAGTTTTTCTCGGTCATTCTCAGCTAGATTTGCCATGCCCTCCAAGATTTTTGAGAAGAATGAAGTGGTAATGATGGAAGGTGTTGAAGAATTGGAGATAAATGATACAAGCAACATATAGTGTAATTTTTAGTTCTTCTTATGATGTAGCTGTATGTAGATAATAATTAAGATTAGTCATCTTGTTAATCTCTTTGACTGTCAGATGTTATAAAAGTAATGTTGTCACTGATGTGTCCATTTCTTACCTTTTTTTTTCTGGCTTCTCCTTTCTTCTTTTTCATCTTTTTCCTAAGTGCTGCAATTGATGACAAAATTTCATCGAATTGGTGGTGTTTGGATGGGCCCTATGACTCACTAGCTAAAACTTTTGACTCAGGTTGGTGTCAATCCAAGTGCACAAAACTGCATTAGCAATATCATTAAAGAAGCAACCCATTATAAGTAGAAACTGCAGGCCTGCAGCATTGGTTCTTGATTGCTTAATATTAGAACATTGCAACATTGCCGATGGACAATGTTTATAATTAAATAGCACATTTAACCTCTAAATGGAGTTGATATAATTACCTTCCCATGTGTCGATTAATAATTAACCTAAGATTAAATTGTGTATTTTTTCTTTTCCCTTCTTGTTAGGATTCTATATGCTTTAATGTTGAGCAGTATAGCCTTTACTTCACCAATATGGTATAATACTGCAAGAGTGACAAAATTGGATAATCATTATTTCTCTTGCACAAAATTCCTCTACTATTGATATCAGCCAACAAAATCATTAAAGATCTTGTATTAAAGAAGAACTTGTATGGTGGTCCACTAGCTTCTGATCTTTTTGGACCACTATATCTGCCTACCATAAAAAGTAGTAACTGCAACAACCATGTGCTATGTGAACATGATTTGTGCAAGTGCTATCCAACCCTGCTTCACTTGTCTCTCTTAGAATTTATTTCCTCTTTTTTATCCAACCTATCTTCTCTCTTTTTCTTTATCCAGCTTCTTTTCCTACAGGATATGATTCTGCTATGTAATGGTAGAAAGTAAATCAGAGAGAAAAATACATCAAAAAGTAGGAATAGCAAAAGCTATAGGAACCTTTTTTTCTTGCATCCTAATTCGTTCACCCTTTTACCTAACGTATCACTGAAGGGGTTCAGACTTCAGACAGGTGCAGTGGTGGCTCATGGAATTTAATGCTTGTCCTTGTTTTCTACCATACCTTCTCATTATGCTTTGGACCAGGCTGTCTAACTATAAATGTCAGTTACATGTCACGCAAGAGAAATTTTCAGGCATTCTAAGAGGGAAAAAATTATTTGTTCCCTACCGACTATTAACTAACACATTAATTGTTATATTAAAATTATGAGAAATTCTTATATGTTGATGGATAATATTAAGTAAATGTATTCCATATCTAATAATAAAATAACACTTCAGCTACAGGTGAAAATTAAAGGTAGGTCTTAATTAAAATGTCATTTTGCTATTAGGTATATGGATTCACCTAATATATATATACTATAAGAGAATATATGAATTTTTCTAAAGGTTATAGGAAAAATGGGAGATCATGGTGATCCATTAACTGATATGTAAATTAATGAGTGCTACCAAACAATTTGTTTTCATTATAAGATCATCTATAAAAATTTCATCGAGTAACCTCTTTCAAATTATAGACTTGGGACCTCCATACATAAATTCACTAAACAATTAATAATCAGGTCAACCTTTCAAAGAGATCAATATCCAATTGTTTGTCCTACATATGTGCTATGCTTCTAAGTGACACAAGTATAATACAAGGTTCAAGAAAGGAAAAAACAAAACCAATTCGGTTCTCAAATAAATGCAACAGACAACCTTATAATTTTGGCTCACCTGCCATTATAATTGGTAGTTCATGGTCTCATTCGATATTGCTGCTAGTTGGCAGCTTCCGCAGACCGGAGCTACCATCATTATTGACAGTGTAAAAAGATCAAATTGAACAAGAAATTCTTATGCGGGGCTAGACCCAAAAAGCAGAAAAGATCTCGTCGAGGAATAGATATCCTGGGAAATCAAAAAAATCATCTTGTCTTGAATTAAACAAGTCACTATATCTGTGGTGGATAGAAACCAAAAAAAGACCCAAAAAAATTAAAAAACACAAATCATGCCACGTAACATTTAATATTTGTCATTTCCACTGTAACATTATGAATATTAGTAAAATGGGGACCAATAATTGTCTGTATGACAGATATCATGAATGTAATTATACAATAAAAAGCAATAATTTCTGAGAATATTTAAAGATTTTGGGACCAAATTTGGGACAGCTGCTCTAAGCCTAGTCCTCTACCAATGGAATTGGAACCACACATTTTATGACAATATAGCACGCATGATTTTGCTACGTATAATGCATACAATTTTGGATCGGTAGCCCTCAATATTTGCTATGGAAACCTAACCTTGTATATCATATGCAATCTAACAATCTCCAGTAGAAAACAGTTGGTCAAGTCGTCTGATGCAGTGGTGCACATGGCTAAAGAGTAAATACGTAATAAAATCCAATCAAATATCATATATCAAGTATCAACGCACCTACGTATATGCCTTTTTTTTCTTTCTTTGTTTTTTTTTAAGGGAGAAGGGTGCGGCTTCATTGTCCACCACACGATTTTTCATGCTCGTAGTTGCTTACATTGTTTAGAATGTGGATGATTTTGGATCACATATTTGAAATTTATGGTGATTTTATAGAGTAAAATTTATTTTCTGAAAATTATATGATGATTACTTTAGTTCATAAAATTAATAAAATATCACTTTAGTCCCTAAAATTTCAAAAAATAATTCAAATTGTCTTTATACTACTGTTCCTAAGACTAATTTGAATTTTTAAAAGGATTAAGTTGAATTACTTTTTAAAATTTCAAGAACTAAAATAATATTTTCTTAATTTTAAAAATTAAAATACATCATGTATATAATTTCAGGAATAAAGTGATCATTTACTTTGATTCTATCATTCAGGGTGTGTTTGTTGGGATAGGAAATGGAGAAAAAAAAATTATGGACAATTTATACATGTAATTTTATAAATAATATTTATCTATGAAATTTTTTCATGTATAGTCCCAACTAAACGCATCCTAAGGGTTTTGGGAGAAAATATGAATCGATTGGTTGTCATAATTGTAAATGAATTTTGTGGTTGAAATTTAAATTAGATTACAAATTGCTCTCCAATTATTTATGATGAATAATGTGCCTAAGATCATAATCCATACAAACCATATATTGTGAATTTAATTTGGTGAATGATATTCATATATCTCTATACTAAATTGATTTCTATTTTTTTTATGAGACTTAATGATTTATCTATTAAAATTAAAGAAATTACTCCCTCAAGAAACTTCATCACATATTTTATGTAACTACGCAAAAAAAAAAAAAAATGTAACTACTCAACATAACATGATAATTGCCTTAATTTCTATTGGATTATAATGTAAATCAACGTGAACTATTTTCTTATAGAGTTTAACTATTTTATATAATGGGGTGGCAAACCCGTGAAGCAGATTGCTACCAATCACTATCTTTTTAGGCGAGCTGACCTTATCAACTCAAATAATTAAAACGGTCAACTCACATCGTCTCATTTAATGGCTAATCCGCATTGAGTTGAACAAGTTGGCAGCCATATTAGCCCTAATCCACTATTTTTTTATAAGATGTGTTTACACTTTTAACCCAAATAACCAAAGTGGAACAACTCACCCTGACACATTTGCCACCTTTGTTTAATACATTGCCAATATAATTTTCTCATATTGATAATATATACCAATTAAATTGTTTAATAGATTATATGTAGATATCAAGGAGAGATATGCATATAATATATAAAAGAATGATCAGTTGGTTAGAGTTTGACTCATACTCCAAGGCTATGGGTTCATTTTGCTGACTAATGTGGATCTCATTAGTGGAGTAATATCTAATAAGTAATCATTTCCAGCAATCCTTGAAGAGGTTGGGATTCTTCACCTTGGTGATATATCGAAGCTTAACCCAACTTAAGTTTTACTTGCAAAAAAAAAAAAAAAATGCAGATCTCAAGGATACAAATTAAAACCATAGTCATCAAGGATATGAAAAAATAAATAAATAAGAATTTACAAAAGAAAAATTATTTGAGAAACCGTTCGTTTTAAATTCCTGCTACTGCAAACGGGAATTGCATACTTGACAAAATTTAGCTTCCCATTACCCTTTTCTAGAGAAGTTCCAACTTTCTTTCCATGAACTTCTGATGGAACCGGGAAAAATATGAACAAATATTAGATTATAAAACCAATATGCTTTTATCATGTCAATGAAATCATCTCTCCCAAAGCTTAAGTCGATGGGTAGAGCACATGAATGTTTTAATGCTCTAACAATCTAACAACAAACACAACCTAAAGCAACAATATCAGCTACATCCAGGAGATGCCACATACAACAATCACTAAATAGATACTGCAATCTATAAAAATGCCTCTAATGGCCTGATAAGCAACCAAGCCTCTCTCCAAGAGTCTCACAGCATCTCCCCAACTGTGACCATCTCCATGTTCCTCAACTCCCTCAGTTTCCTCCAATAGCCTTGCCTTCTCACGGTATAGGCGATTAAGCACAATTGAAATATCAGTTAACAGGAGTATATAAAGGGGCCTTGTGGCCACAATACTCTCTGAGATCATGTAAAAGAAAACTACCAACAAAGCTATTGTCATGGAACTAAGGGCACGTGTGGTCTCAGAAGCTATGATGCATGCATTCAGCTCTCTTGAAGAGAAAAGTGGTGCTGGCTTAAGCCTGCCTGGTTTCTTTAGCGGCTTTGTGTCTAGTGCTGCTGCAATTTGAGCCCTTTTGGATGGTTTTGTTTTAGAACCATCATCCTCAGGAACTTCTGAAATTGTATCAGAATCTTGCAGTAGAGGTTGCACTTCATTTTTGGTGTCAAAGTTATCAAAGTTTGAGTACTTGAACCCCCCTTGATGTCTTAGCCTTGAGGATGGAATAGATCCATCTTGTTTATCTTCAGCACCCCTGAAAATCCAAATGAACCCCATTAATTGCAAATAAGCAATATGCACATTACATCATAAAAGTAATTTTTTTATCTAACAACAAAACAATTTAAGTCACTGCAAAAATGGCAGGGCAGTACTGTCTAAGAGATATCTGCTGAGGGAAGTGATAATGTAAACATAAGTCTTTAATTTGGCGAGGCAGCAAAAGATAAAGAATATTACATCTCAAAATATCAATTACAAAGTTGCATAGCCTATGTTTATTACAACTTGGTACCCAGAAGAAATTGTTATATGTGTAATCATTGTAAAGATAGATACTCCTACACTTAGATGTAAGGTATTCCATAACCAGATGTCCACAACATTTACAATTGTAGAGGTGATTATAGATCTGCATCATGTCATTCCACATGAAGAACTTAATTTATTTATTTTTCCTTTGTCCTTTTAGACTTTAGTATTGACAAATTCAAAGAATGGGAATCAAACTAATGAAAACAAAAGCGTGAAACATTAGATGAGGACAGAATCAATCACCAATCTACATATACTTCCATCCATGCACAAATGCCTTTTGCCTCAAAAACAATGTAATAAACTCATTTCTTACAAAAATAAGCAATTTACACAAACAGAGCCGTGCTTAATTTTCTAAACTTAATTACATTAACAAACATAACCGTGCTTAATTTTTTCTAAGGAAATCAAACTCTGCAATATCTCCTCTCAACCATGAAATCTTACATAAAACGGAAAGGTAGATATAAATACCAAATACTCTTTGTAAGATTATTATGCAACAAAATATGAAACATATTACATTTTTATTTTTCACGCAAACCAAATTAAAATGGTGTAAGTTTCAACTTTTTATAACAACATTTGTAGGATATCCAATAGTAGATGAAATGTAAGATACATATTAGAAATTGTATATACACATAACATTACTCTTAGAATTGAGCTTTGCAAGGGCAATTGCAGCAGCAAATTATTACTCCATCGGTCGCAATGCAGTCAAAATAATGATAGGAACCGCAATTTAAAACCATGAAGAAAACAAATAGGAACACGGGCCATTGGCATTACCTGTGTGATCTTCATGGTACTCGGCATGGAATGCAGGGGACAAAGATTGAGGTCGCAAATGGCGAGGCTGATCATCGGCGTGATCTGAATGCTGATCGAACGACAATGACTGCGCGTGACGGGGATGGCTGCGGTATGTCGGGGAGGACGTGGAGGAGGGCGGCGTGGGAGGCAAGGCATTGATCCGACCGGTGATTAAGGCCATGCGATCAGAACCTCTCGCAATCCTCCTTCTCTCTCGTCCTTGGGTGGTACTCCTCCATTGTTGTTGCTTGCCATGTTTCTGTTTCTCTATCTTTGTCTCTCTCTCTCTGTGTAAATGTTTTTTTTTTTTTTCTCTTTTTGTTTGTGACTCTTGAAACGGTCATTCCTGTATTTGTTATGAGAATCTTTAGCTTGGCGCGAGGTTGTTTTCAGGAAACGACGTTTGACAATACCATTTTCCATTTTTTCCCCTCACTCTAACGGCCACGTCTTAATTCTCAATAGTGAAAAAATAGAACTCATTTCACCAACAAAAACATTGCCGTTCTTGCCTTAACATTGTTGGGAGGGATATGTTTTAAGAATTTGTGACAGAAATGGAAAGGGTAATGGGAAAAATACACTTTATCCCTCATGATTACCTACACTTTAATTTCTAAATTTTAAAATATACAAATTGATGAAAAAATTAATGTAAAGGTCAATTGGCATATTCAAGGAAATTTATGGTGTCAATTGCATATTTTTAGAGTTTAGAGTCTAAATTGCACTTGATCTACAATTTATGGATAGAATACAATCGCTCCTAGTGCGATGATCTAATTGTTAATACAATATGTAATCTCTTCTAAAATTACTCGAGTTGAAGAGGTTGGAGGTTTTCCTAACTCTGATGGGACAAATGTTTACTCCCACCTAAACTTTCTATTGAGTGCATCAAAATTGAGCGTCCGTTGGATATTGAAATTGGAATTGTAATGTAGAATTTCAATTTCAATTCCAATTCTTTGATTTAAAATCTTAAATTCCTATTTGCATTTACTTAAGAATTGTAATATACTCCCTCCATTGTATCTCAATTGTACGTTTTTTTTTTCAATTTTATTCCGTTTCAGTTACCCACCATTTATCAAATTAAGAGAGTATTAGTTTTTGTTTACTAGTTATACCCTTATTATAATTAATTGTATCCTATCTACTTTTATTTTTTACATAACATAATCAGATTAAATACGGCCTATTTGTCAATTAACACACTTTTACACTAATATCAATATCTATTCATTGCTTTCTTAATATATGCATTTTTTTAGTTTTGGACAGTTAAGATGGAGCATGGAGTAATTGTTAGAAAATAAATTAGAAAAAGAAATAATTATATAAACTTTAATGCAAAGAGAGATATTTAATAAATTTTGGAATTGACAATTCATATGATATGAGATAGTAATTAGGAAGAGTTAATTTCAATTGCTTTTCAATTCCATAAAACTGGATTGTGGAATTATGATTCTAATTCTATATGTTATCCTAAATATAAAAATTGGAATTTGAATTGAGTAGTTCAATTCCAATTTCAACCTCCATTTCCATGCTCAATTTTAGATGCCAAATAGACCTAATAAAATTCGGAAAATAAACCACATCATGGTCAATATCCAAAACCTGATAAAAGCTTCTTTATTAGATATTTGACTTAAAAACTAAGTACAAAGAGTGTTTGTGCTAGGTTACATTGATATAAACATATGAGAATCTTTGTGACATCCAGGTATACGGTCAATCAAATCACTACACAAACTGTTACCTCTGGTGACACTTTGGAGTTCAATGCTTACCTTGTTGACATTGGTGATCCTGAAGGCTAGGGATCACACGACAAGCCTCAATTTGATCCTAAAGGTCATTCAAAACTAAAAAGTGCTTCCAGATTCACCACTCCTTCAAGTATGAACTCTTTGAGGTTCTTTCTAAAGTTTAGCAATACATTCTATTTTTCAACCCATTATAAATGGATTTTATTATCTATAATCTATCTGTAATGGTCAAATTATTGCACCATTTTTCTTGACAATTACAAATAAATTTTACCATTTGTAAAATTATACAATAAAATCTGCTGTAATGGGCTAATTTTGAATGACTTTTTCGTCCAATTATAGACGGATAAATTCATTTGTATTATATATAGACAAAAAAATCTGTCTATGACACCATTTATAAATTATAGACGGATTTAAAAATCCATTAGTATTATTTATAGGTGTGAAAATAACGGCGATGCGTTATCGTCTATAAATCTATCTGTAACGTTAAAATCCATTTGTAATTTAGTTAAAAATCCATCTGTAAATCCACTCATGTTTCATGAAAATCTTGTAGTGCTAGTAGGACCAATATGTAATCATTCTCAAAATTCTCAAAGAGATTGTGTCTATTAGGATATCACACTTACCTCATCTAAACTCTTTGCTGAAAAAAATGAAATAATCCTATTTACAAACTAGTAAAGAACGTTCCTACTAGAAAGGCAAACAAAGCAAACTAACAAAAGTATTTTTTTTTCCTGATTTTGTAAGATATTAATGTGAGGTTAATAATTAATTACAAACATATTTACTTAAAACACACACACACACACACACACATATATATATATATACACACACACTTGATTATATGTGTATATAGATGAATTTTTATCTACTGTATAAAATCCAAAAACAATTAAACAAATCACTAATTCTATTATTGAGAGACCATCATACTTTGATAATATAATTGCATTCAGAGAAAACATTTTACTAATTTCAGAGACCAACATCCATCTCCTCCCTTTTCGGTCTTCTCTTTATTTTCTAATGGTTTAGCATCAACAGCATGATAGGACAGTTATTCATTGGAGGAGAAGATGGAGTCATCGACATCCATCATCCATGGAAGATGAAAGAGTAGATTTAGAAATGGAGAAGACAATTTTTAATAAGAGAAATGATAAATGACCACCACCACACTTATACCATATATTTACACCAAGTTAAAAGTTATAAATCAGCATGTAAAAAATTGTAAACTAAGATGTAAAAAATTGTAAACTAATATGTAAAAAGTTTTTGCATACTGGTTTATAACTTTTTACATTTTGGTTTACAATTTTTTACATATAGTTTATAAATTTTTACATACTAGTTTATAACTTTTGACTTGGTGTAAGTATATGGTGTAAGTATAATGATGGTTGTATATCACTCCTCTTTTAATAATGATGATTTTTTACTGAGATAAAATAAAACGTCAAAAGTATAACATGACAATAAATAATGGGTTTTAAATTGTCATTATCTATGTCAGTGAAAAATTAACAGTACATAAAGATTATTCTCGAATTAATAATACTTTTTATTGATAAATGTTAATGAGGGTTCAACATGGGATTTTATGTATATTATCCCAATCTCGTCATTAATTTATTTTAAGTACTTTCCTATAATTAGTTAGAAAATAGTTTAATATTTTTAAAATTTAGTTTTTATGTTTTCACTTGTAAATATAAAATTTGTACACTATATACATAATCTAATTATGTTCTATATATGTAACATCAACAATGAGCATACAAAAAATCAACAATAATAAATTTATAATTACTTAAATATGTTTTTAGTCCTTGTGAATATAAGTCATTTTGATTTTAATCCCTCTAAAATCTTTGTTTTGATTTTGGTTCCCCATTTTTCCTTTTCTTTGTTTTTGGTATCTATCATTCAAAATTTTGATCTAAACAGATATATTTAAATATATATTTAGTCATTATAAATATTGAAAATCTTTTTTTTTTCCTTAAATATTTTTAAAATCTTATCTTGATTCTTCTAAATATCATCATTTAACATTGAATTTATGTGAAAGGGACCAAAAACAAAATAACAAAAAATGAGAGACCAAAGTCAAAAAAAAAAAATTTAGAGGGATCAAAACCAAAACAATATATATTTTTGAGGACTAAAAATATATTTAAGCCATTAGTAATTGGCTTTTACACTTAAAAATATTATATAAAATTTGATTGGATTGTAATATAATTGTCCATATATCAAAATTAAATCAATAAAAATAACAAAAAAACTAAGATCTCAACAAAAGTAACTAGACTATATCTAAATAATAAAGTGAAATATTTTAATTTTGACGGAATAAACTAGCCATAGCCGTGGATGCTACATATAACAAGGTCGCTTTTTTAGGTGAAAAATATATATACATCCGAACATCAAAATTCACTCCCTTTCACTCTATGTCCAAAAAAAAAATCGCATATTAAGAAAATAATAAATAAATAAGTAAAAAAAGTCATTTTGCTCTTAACATTTTTAATAGGACATCAATTTAGTTTTAATAAAAATTTTTACATTAATTTGATCCTAATAAAATTTTTTACATCAATTTGATGTTAAATTAAAAATTTTAGGACTATAATAATTATTTACTCTAAATAAGTCTTGATAATGATAAAAGATTATGTAAGGTTGCGTTTGTTTCCTGTCTTAGGACATAAAGACAGAGATATTAGACACAAACCTATTTAATTTTTTTTCTTGGAACGGAAATCCATAAAATTTCTATCCCTCCAAAAAATGAAACAGGAATATGGAAACAAAAATTTAATATTTTTTTCTTTTAATAATGCCCCTATCATGTTTGTTATTTTCTAATATGTCCTCACAAAAAATGGTGGTGTTAGGGGTTTCACTTGACGTGAATGGTGGTGGTCCAGGACGCCGCGACCTACCCCCATTTTGTTAAAAGTAAATTTAAGGAATAAGAAAAATCATCTCCTTCTACATACCACAAATTTGGATTCGAGCTTATCTTGATGCTTAAATAATTTATTAATAAATTTGTAATAATGTATTTTTTCCAAAAAAAATACTAAATAACGTTATACTGCAGCACTAAATTATCCATTAATACTTGCCCATAAGTTTATCTTTTTCCAATTTAATGTTTACCCATGAGTTTCAAAGCTTTTTTTTTTGGTAACAAGTTTCAAAGCATTTAACTACACTTAAATGGCATCAAAATATCTTGCTATTTACTGGGAAAAAAATCTTGGCAATGGTAGGGTATTATTACTACTCTTGCCTATTTTTGCTAAGCATTCATATCTCTTTTTTTAATTATCCCCACCAAAGGCATTTTCGAAGAAGAGAAACAATCTCTCATTTACTATCCAAATTTGTCACAAATGGTAAAGGATTAAGTTCTTAGCGCAAACAAAAAAAAAAAAAAAAAGCCCTTCGAATCAATCAAATCCTTCTTTTGAAATGGAATTCAGTAAAAGCCTGATTCTCAACCATGTACATGCTTGTCACCAAATTCTGTCCTAACACATATTTGCATTATTAGGAAGGCATAAACCTCGATTGGTCAAATTAACATTGTCGTATCTATATCTATCTTCAATTATGCACGGATAGAAATCACCTATCATCAGTCAAATGGAAATCACTTGTCCCTAATTGGGCGTTTTTATTTATAAGCCACACACAACCTCAAAACCTTTCACTCAAGTCCCCATCACCAAACATGCCTAAGAAGAAGATTCAAAAATCCCTTCAAGACTACATCTCCAAGATCAAAAGTACTCCTCACCCACAAATCCAATTACCCTCTAAGAAATGGATTCTCTCGCTGCAAGCACCCCAAGACCCCTTCTTTTTCCCTAGATGAAAGGAAAAACGAGTCTCAACAAGCAGCCACCAACAAGAAGGATGATGAAGCCACGCTCAGATATTGATCGCTTCCTCTTTGAGAATTTCAAGTCTCTTTACCTCAAAGATGACGAAGAAACCAACAACACCAACAAGAAAGACCATAACACCAAAAGGGTCTATAAAGAAGAAAACAATAATGATGACGATGACAACAAAACTCCAAAACTACAACCAATCTTTTTGGATGACACACCAATTGATCTACGTGGCTCTAGTCGATTCTTCATGACATGTGGCTTTTTGGGTGATGATGAAGCTGGATCAAGCTCTACCTCATAACACTCAACGATTCATCTTCATTTTCACACTTATTCCATCGTGAAAAGGGTCATGATCACGACCAAAATCGTGATCATGGTCCAAAGCTTTGAGAATTGTGTGGTCGTGCTAGCGTGCTCAGAGAGCCCTATGAGGATTTCAAGCACTCCATGCAAAGCATGGTGGAGGCAAGGCAAAGGAACAATGAAAAGGTGAATTGGGATTTCATGGAGGAGCTCTTGTTTTGTCACATAAACCTGAATGAGAAAAAGTCACACAAGTTTATACTAAGTGCTTTTGTGGACTTGATCACCACCATGCGTGGCAGAGGTCAGAGAATTCTCCAATGGCCACGCGGCGAAGGCGGAGTGTTGACCGTTAAGATTGGAAGGGAGGTGAGGAAGAAGACCAAAGAGGTCACATTGGAATTTGGATCTTCTTAAGGAAAATTTTAATTTAAGAATATGAAGAACTAGAAAAAGGGTAATGGAGGTTGTGATATAAGGTTGAAAGAAAGATCTTGGACAGTTGGATTTGCATTTTTTTTTTTTTGGTACTTAGAAATCTCATGCAAATAAAATGTATTGTGGGATTGATCTCTTTGTGGATGGTTCAAAGATTCCGATTTGATGTACCCAACAAAATATATGTATATATAATATTCAGCTTTAATTTGAAAATTTGTAATCTTATTGAGGTGTAGCTGATATTGATTGGAATTCGTATTATCACTCAATACAAAACATTTAGCTAATTTTGATACATTTCGAGCATGGCTTACATATGCAAAATTCATTTAGATTTTCACATATCGAATTGTTCCTGCATTTTGAATAGCATTTCTCCTTCTTCTCGTTTTCTAACTGAGGTAAACGGATATTAAAAAAATTAGTTTGAATTCTTTGTTATATTTTCGTATTTTTGTGATATATATAAAATTGTATTTATAATTATGTAATTAAAATTTACTCTTCTTACTTTTAGTATAAATGCATTTATCTGACCTGATGTTGCTACCTTCACCTGTGCAGGAGAAAGTTAGCATACTTTACTTTTCTCAGGTGGATTAAAATTTCTGTTCTCTCTTTTATTAGTCAACTTAAGTAATAATGTTCGTTTTAATATGTTATTAATTATGGAACAATTTTCACTCTCTTAATAATTATTAATTCTAAAATATTTTTATTTTATTAAATATTGATTGCATTTACAAATGAAATTATTATTTTACTACAAAAAATTTGATAAAATATTCCATTTGAAAAAAATAGAAATGATGTTCTCTCAAATTAAATTATTATATCATTAATTTTTAAAGATAAATAACTTAATTATTGTATTTAAAAAATATTAATGTTTTTCTATGATATTTTCATATGTAAGTATATATTATATTCTTTATTTTCCACAAAATAATAATGAGAGAAAATTTTAAACAGCAATAAACTCAATTTTCTAAAAGATCTTTGTAAAAAAATTTAGTAAAATGTAGACGTATTAATTTAAGTCAATCTACACTTTAGTCCCTACAAGATTTTCATTTTAATATTTAAGTCCTTGAAAAAAAATTTACACTTCAATCCTCAAAGAATTTGACATTATAACAAATTAATTCCTTAGTCGCAAAATAATATAATCATCAATATTTAAAATATTAAATGTATATATATTTTGATCCTTAATAGATTTCATATTATCTCATATCAATCTCTTAATAGAAAAATTATGTAAAGATTATTCATAAAAGATTAATTTATTAAAAGTCAATTTTTCAGGGACTAAAGATTCACACGTTAAAAGTTGATTCTTTTAAGGTCTAATACATTAAAAATTAATGTTTTATAGACCAATATGTGTATAATTTTCTTGTTACGGAATGGATGTGTTTGACATGAAACATTTTAAGAACTGGAGTGTATTCATCTAATCTTTTAAGGATTAATATCTTAAAATAAAAATCCATCAATGACTAAAATATAGATTAAAAAGTTGTCAGAAAAGTCAATTTTTGGTCGTAGTCAGTAGAAGAAAGAAAAATTGTTCTCTAATTAATAATGCAGTTTTCTTGGTAGGGCGATTAATAATACATTTAATTGCTATTATGGACTCCAAAACTTAAATTGATTAAAAAATTAAGCAAAAATTTAATCCGGTCAAAAGAATGAAGGTTGTTATAATATTAATATATATATATATATATATATATATATATAATTAAGTTACTCCAATATAACTTTAAATATAATTACACCACTTAATAATTATTCAAATAATAATTTTTGTCAATTTAATCATCATTGAATTATAATTACTTATCATAAAGATTATTTATGTCAATTTAATAAAATTTGAATATCAATGAAAATTTAATCATAAAACTCTTATTCTTGTTCTTTTAAAATGTATATATATTATATTGTTTTGGTATACATAAAAACTATATCAAATGATATCAGGTTATTTTGAAATTTTATGGACATAATTTATATGATATGGACTTCTAATCAAACAATAAATTTTCTCTTTAGTAATGAACAGTGAATGATTAAAATTCACATGAAATAAAGTTAAAAAAAAAGGATTTCGCTTATTGATAAATGCTTCAAAGATTTTAGTACGAATATATCCCCAAAAAAAAAAAATTCCTGTTACCCTCTTCTTGTTGGTCTTATAGGAAGAGTACTACTAGAAGCATGCTTTTTGTTTATAAGTCGTGTATCTTGTGTGAATTTTTTTTTTTTAAGTATAAACTCATAATAATTATAGGATCTTGTGTGAAATGAGTTCTATCTCTTAAATATGTGGTGCTGAATTGATATCAAGATATATATATGTAAAATAAAAAAATTGCTGAGAGAGATCTTTTAAAAAACCATATCTTGAGAGATTAATTTCTTAGAAGTTTAGAAAATAGGTATTCTAAAAAAAAAAAAGACAAATGACATGTTTGGTTTAAGTTTTTAATTTTTATTTTCAATTTTCTAATTTTTCATTTGTAAAGGAAATACCTAAAAATTCTTAAAAGGGTAAATTTAGTTTTCGGTTTCATTTCCATTTTTCAGTATTTTTTCACAAAATCCTAAAAACTGAAAATAAAAACTAAAAACTGAATACTAAAATTAAATAGGCCCTTAATTAATACCTTAATGAAGTTTAGAATTGGGGTTGATAACAATGAAGAAATCTTAACTATAGTTAATTTCATATCCATTGTTGTTTAGGACAAGAATTAGATCAAATGTATTATATTCCTTTCAACTTTTTGACTCAAACAATGACATGTGTATGTTTTTCTAGGAATAAGTAACTTAAAAATTAAAAGTATACACTCTCTTAAAAAAACAATCTACTTATCTCTCTTTGATTCAAGAGTTGAATGGATTTTTGTAGCTAGTACCCTAAGACATTAGTTAAAGAATAAAAAAAGAAACTTTTTGTATTGAGAAAAAAATAATTTTTTATGTTTTTAAAGCATAAAACCTGCAACAATATTTTAAAACTTGCTTTTATAGGTAACTAGTCGTTTGACTCGTGTATTGCAAAGTGATGAAAAAAATAGTTTGATGGTCATTAAGGAAAATAAATAATAATTTATTTAAATATATATTATAGAAAATTGAATATATAAATTTATTTTAAAAATAAGTTAATAATTGAATAATTAAACAAATGGAAAAAAAATATAATTGTCATTCTATTTTATATCTCATTTCAAATATCATATTTATAAAGCTAAAAATATCTCGGTAGATGACCTATAACTAATAATAAAGAGCTTATTTTATAAATATTTTGCACATTTTGAAAGTTGAAATTATTGAAAAATGAAAGAGAATAAGGATAATTCAACTATATTATGAGCTATTTATAGGAATGACAATGTGTCTATGAGAAGGTAGACATGTCTCACGCTATATATTTGAAATTTTGCTTTAATTCCATCCTCAATCCATCACGGTCCCTATTCCCATCGCTATGAGGATTTGAATCCCTATTGGTATTAATAGGTTTATTAAAAATTTTCAAAAAGAGAAAAATTAAAAATATTTTGAAATTCGAAACAAAAATGTCCATAGTAACAAATACTATTAATACAACATAATCCAAATTAAAATTAAAAATACATACATAATTGCAAATCTAACAAAGATAATTGAAAAAAATGCGTGTATTATCATCTCTCTATTTAAAATGGAAACCTTTCTCTTGTCAATCGTCCCAAGAAAACAAAATATGTCCTCATTCTCATCCATTATTGCGAGTAATCCATGTGTGTATCCACAATCATTAGTTTTTTCTTTGTCATCCTAGTCATGTACAACTTTTTCGTAAATTAAAATATTTGATTTATAAAAACATAAAAATATTTTTTCCAATTAATAAAAAATTAATGGATATATTTAATTTATGTGATTTCAATTACACATCCTCTCCTTGTACATCCTTTTAGTAAATTAAAATATCAATTTTAAAATATATATTATTATTAATATGTTATAATTAGTAAAAAAATCATATATAAGCCTAATTTATATCATCTCAATTATTGAAGTAGTATATCAATTACATAATTATTTTAATTAAAAAGCAATATAATCATTTAATTTTTAAAAAAATCTATAAATAATTAATGTCATTATCACAGAAGTGTAAATTGTGGAATTGATTTTTTAAACATATTTTAATTTTGAAAAATTGAAGTTTTTTTCAAAAAAATAATATGAAACAATTGTGGAATTGATAAATTGAAATGTTTAAGTTTTAAAAAATTAAATATGGCATAGTGATATATATGATTTTCAAAAACTCTAGATTTTAAGTTAAAAACTTTTCTTCCAACTCCATCCTCATTTAGAATTTTCCCTCATCACCATTGTCATCCCTATCATGAATCCTCATTCTTTATTTCTTGAGATTTGAATCCTCTATGTATCCATGGATTTATTAAAAAAATTTAAAAAAATAAAAATTTTAAAAATGGTAACAGAAAGGATAATAATAATATTAGTATGTAAATGTTATTGATTGATTTGGATATCAATATCAATTAAAGGTTATAATATTAGGGATATAAAAAAGGTAATAATATTATTTATTATTAATTTTTGCTATGTTTCTATTTTTTGGTGTGTGTGTGTGTAATATTAGCTTTTATGAATTAGAAAAAGAAATTTATCACTTAAATAGTTAGGTGGGGATTTGGAAAATAAAATCAGTAATCTATCAATAATTATATTTTTCTAAATAAAATAATATATTAATAATGATTATACCTTATCAAAGTAAACACAAATAAATATGGATTGTATATAGTTACAAAATAATATTTTAAATTTTATCAATTAATTAAAAGTTTTAGCATGAGAAAAGAAAAGGGAACAATAAATACATATATTGGAAGAAAAATCAATCAATAGCTATACATATATCAATATGTTTGATTCACATCAAAATAAAAAAGAATAATAGTTAACAATTAATTTGTACAACGTCAATGCACAATGAAAATTTTAAATAAAAATATAATTTTGTTCCAAAATATTATTCATTTTCCATAATTAGTGTTTGTCAATGGAATTGAGATTATAATTCAATGGCTATGTATATATTAAATTCAGCAATCTTAAGCCTTACAAAATAATGAAGAAAAAATAAATTAAAGAAGGGGGAACAACATAAAAAATTCCAATGGAGATTAGCTAATGCATGTTGTCTAATATTGCTATTGAAATCATCAGCTAGCTTGGTTGTGACTAACTTAAGGAAAATGTTGTTCTCGACACAACAATAATTTCTCTCATATAAATGTTTGCCAACAAATAAGCTAAACAAAATCAAAGGCAAAAATAGAACAAAATCAAAGGTAAAAATATAAGTGAAACCAAACACAATCTTCAATCATTCTTAGTCCTTAATCTTTACTATTTTGAGTCTAGTGAAATGACAGTTGAGATAGTTCATTAATAGCATCTCCTTTACTTAATTATGGCTTCAAATTATGAAAAGAAAAAATTATAAAATCATCAATACTGGTTTATACAACAATAAAATTAATCTCAAATTCAATAAAATATTTATTAAATTATTTATAAAAAATACAATTACCTTTGCCACAAAAGATTGGATAATACATTGAGTTTATAGCCTAGTGGTTGTCTTCTGCACAAAACATAGAAAAAAAAACCATTAAGATATATACATAAAGTAAAAGTCTAAATAAACATAGAAAAATCTTTATACAAAACAAAAAAATTACAAAGAAGAAAGATAGAAATAAATTAGATATAAACAACGAAAATGAAAAGGATAAATAAATTGGATTATTTTAAGAGAACTTAAAAAAATCAAATTTTTATTTCATTGAGGAAACATATAAATGTATAAAATATACATACAAATTAAAAATACTAAACAAATATAAAAAAATGTTGTACAAAAAAAAAAATCTCACAAAGAAGAAAAGAGTTTTAAAGAAGAATGGTGGAACATTTGAATTTTCTAACCTACAAATTCTTATTCCTTAATATAAACCATAAAGAAGAAAATTAAAAGATGAAGTAAATTAATGTATTTTGAGAAAACTAATAAATAATGAACGAAGAAATGAAAAATATGAAAATATGAGAGAAAGAATTGAGGAGAAAAGAAAGTTGTGGAATAGAATGAAGAAATGAAATGAAGTGTTAGCATTTCATACCAAAGCTTTAGATAGTAGATTCGGAACAAACTGATATCGCATATTCTAATAAGAGAAATTAAAGGTTTTTTTTTTATTTCGATGAGTATAAGTGACAATTTTTTGTAGCAATGAATATGTTAGGATTCTAGGAGTAATTTAAGGGGTTTATATTTCGATTATAGCGACCTTTCTTGATAGTAATAGTTTTCATTTCCATTTTTGTTTTTGCACTAATCTTATTGGATTCTGGTTTGTTGTGAAATAGAAATTAAATAGTCTATATTGAATCCAAAATTCAAAACATAAAGGTGAATTCAAAATTTAAAATTTTGTAATTAATATGAAAAATACGTGTTTAATTCAAAAAATAAAAATATATTATAAATAAATAGAAAAAATATGTATCATGTAAATATCCATTTTTTATGTTAAATAATTTAGATTGACAAATTTTGATCAGTTATATTATTTAAATTAAGAATTGTAATGGCTTGAAATCCAATATTTAATGTAAAATATTTATATTGTATTAATGAAATAGATATGAAAATAATTTTTATAAAAAATTAATTAATAATCAAGGTTATAAATATCGTAAGCCATAAGTTGCTCTATAAGTGACACTGTAAAACTTTCTCTAGAATGAGTCTGATATATTAATATTATAGATTATGGATTTAAGGGCAATGATTAGAAAAAACATTTCATTACTACTCACCATTTTACCATAAAACTTAAGGGATGATGTTTCTAATAAGCCTGCTAATCACATCCAAAAGAGGGGACCAATCTAACATTTTCTCCTCAGTTTTATTCTCTTTTTTTATTGGTTATCGATTTTTCTAAGTGCATTGATTAATTAATAAAATAAAAAGAAGTAAGTTTTCAAACTTTATAATGGGTCTCATAATTTAAAAATATACGTAACATGCTTTTTTTATAGTTATACACGACATATTTTTCTCAATACCAAAGATTTCATTTTTATTGATTTCTTAAACAATACTTTTAAGACACCAATTTGATAAGCACTTTTTTCATTTAGTGCCTCCTTTGGTCCTTAGAATTGAAATTTATTTTGCAAATGAAAAATGATGTGTACAATATTTTTGTATAACATGAGGAAAACAAGAAACCGCTACCTTACTTGGTTTCTTCTTGTTTTGTCTTTTAATTCTATTTAATTTTATTTTAAAATTCATAAATTCTAATATTTTCTATTT
The DNA here is from genome assembly GCA_030441495.1 of Dalbergia oliveri. Classification (NCBI taxonomy): domain Eukaryota; kingdom Viridiplantae; phylum Streptophyta; class Magnoliopsida; order Fabales; family Fabaceae; genus Dalbergia; species Dalbergia oliveri. Next base: position 5,215,861 of record JAMLFY010000016.1, read on the forward strand.
GTTCTCTTTTCTCACTCATTTCTTCTTTAGAATAAAAAAAAATAACTACTTCATCTTAAGCTATTTATAAAAAATATATATTTATCAAAACCTATCAATTTATTATTATAGAAATATTTAATTTTATTAATATTTAAAAGATAAAAACATGACTTAAAGTGCCGGTCAAATCGCTTGTGTTATATAAAGACGTGGTACACTTATCATTTCTCTGTTCAAATTTAAACCCTTGGAAAGGTCATTAAAGAAAATTAGAAAAAAACCTAAACTCGAAAATTCCACGGCTTCGGTTTGGGAGCTGTGATATACACTATGCGTGTGATATGCGACTATTTATAGTGTTAGTCTTTCGGCACTTGAGATTGTTCCAGAACCTCACAGAACCAAAAACCAAAAACCCTCTCTCTTTTCTTCCTTCGTTCGTTCCCCTTCTTCTCTCGTGGATCGCTACGCCCGCGCCAGGTAAAAGCCCTATTCCTTCATTTTCGATTCCTACGCGTTCCTTCGTTTTCTAGATCTGTGCCTTTTCGATTCATTCATGCTTAGTTTCATTTAATAATTACACTGTGATAATCATTGTTGGCAATTCCTCGATTACTCTCTTTCGTGGTGTAGCTTGCTCTTTCAATTTTGATGCATCGGATTTTTTTTTTTTTTCAGTGAAAAGAAATTGAGAGTGTGAGAAAGTGGTTTTGCTTCGTGGAACTTAATGCTTTTTTGTCTTATTGTAATATTCATGTTATTAAATTACTGTTTTATTTTATTGTCTTTATTAAGTGTATTTTATTTAGAGTTTAATTTATATGCACGGAGTGTCAACCAATGAAAAATCCAGTAAAGTGTCAAATCTCGGTGGGTAGTTATCGTAATGGATAGTTATCTAACACGTTTTGACACTTTCGGTGTAAACCAATTCTTCACTGTCAATGTATACAAATTAAACTCTTTTATTTATTATGCACATCATTGTTTTTGAATTTGGACCAAATCGCCCTGTTGAACTGGTAATGGGGATCAATCTTGGCTTAATTATTGTGGTGCGGTTATAAATGTAACCAAATTGACCAGTTGAACTATAACCTTGAAGCCTTGCAAAGGCCAGGTCAAATTCAGGTTTGGTATGTGAATTCAGGTTTGGTGTGTGTGTGCGTGCGCGCGCGCGCTCTTCTAGCTGTTGCCTGTGGCATTTGATCAAGAAAAATGCGAAATTGTATGAATTTAAATACATAAAAGAGGGTAAGAAAGAGAAAAACCATGTGAAGTTGCTTTTGTTTTGGTGGGCGTTCATCAATTCCTCCTCCTGTGACTTGTTGAGGGACATTCATTACAATTTACGGAAAAAAATATCCATACCACATAGCACTTGTGTTTAACTTATCATTTTTTCCCAATTTTGCTGCAACTGTTTATGTTGGCTGAAATGAGGTTTCTGTCTTAGTCTTCACCATGTTTTCCAGATGTAAATGTGGCGATTTACTTGATTTTTCCAGATTACCTTTTTTGCTGGCAGATCAAATTTAAGTTGCTAAGATGAGTGTGGTGGGTTTTGATTTTGGCAATGAGAGCTGCATTGTTGCGGTTGCGAGGCAGAGGGGGATTGATGTTGTGCTCAATGATGAGTCCAAGCGTGAAACTCCGGCTATTGTGTGCTTTGGTGACAAGCAACGCTTCATTGGCACTGCTGGGGCTGCATCCACTATGATGAACCCCAAGAATTCTATCTCACAGATTAAGAGACTCATTGGCAGACAATTTTCTGATCCTGAATTGCAGCAAGATCTCAAGTCATTGCCTTTTAATGTCACAGAAGGCCCTGATGGATACCCGTTAATTCACGTGCGCTACATGGGTGAAGCTAAGACATTTTCACCTACACAAGTATTTGGAATGATGTTGTCAAATCTTAAGGAAATAGCCCAGAAAAATCTCAATGCGGCTGTTGTTGATTGTTGCATTGGAATCCCAGTTTATTTTACTGATCTTCAGAGGAGGGCAGTGTTGGATGCAGCCACTATTGCTGGTTTGCACCCTCTTCGCCTGTTCCATGAAACAACTGCAACTGCCTTGGCTTATGGGATTTATAAGACGGATCTTCCTGAAAATGATCAGCTGAATGTTGCTTTTGTCGACATTGGACATGCTAGCATGCAAGTGTGCATTGCCGGCTTCAAAAGGGTCAGCTGAAAGTATTGGCTCATTCATATGATAGGTCTCTGGGTGGTAGGGATTTTGATGAGGTTTTGTTCCATCATTTCGCTGCAAAATTTAAGGACGAATACAAAATTGATGTTTTCCAGAATGCCCGGGCTTGTCTGAGGCTCAGGGCTGCTTGTGAGAAGCTGAAGAAGGTGCTTAGTGCAAATCCTGAGGCACCTCTAAATATTGAATGCTTAATGGATGAGAAGGATGTCAGGGGCTTCATCAAGCGCGATGAGTTTGAGCAACTAAGTCTTCCAATATTGGAACGTGTGAAGGGACCTTTGGAGAAGGCACTTGCTGAAGCAGACCTTACAGTTGAAAATGTACACATGGTTGAGGTGGTTGGATCAGGATCTCGCGTACCAGCTATAAACAAAATATTGACAGAATTTTTCAAAAAGGAGCCTAGGCGGACAATGAACGCCAGTGAGTGTGTTGCTAAGGGTTGTGCTTTGCAATGTGCAATTCTTAGTCCAACTTTTAAAGTACGAGAGTTTCAGGTAAAGTTTCCTCCACTAGACGGTTCTATGTTCCAGTTCAGGAGGCCCTCATATGTTTACAGTTCATTGTGCAAGTTTATTTGGTGATTGTCTGCAGTACTTATTCAGCGTAAAACTGCTCAGGTCTTTAGGGATGGTGAAATTTAAGATTTTTAGACTATTTTAATTACTTCTTGGTGGTACATTCTGTGTTCAGGCCTCTAGGAATTTGCATGTTAATCTGTTCCTTTTATAATTGCTATGTCCCTGCAGTTAACTGTTCATACACTAAGACTAAATTTTTCATCTGATATGATGTGGTATTCATATTTCGCATTGTAAAGGTCAACGAAAGCCTTCCTTTCTCAATTTCGCTTTCATGGAAAGGTTCTGGTCCAGATGAACATGAGAGTGAACCAGATAATCAGCTAAGTACAGTTGTTTTCCCAAGGGTAATCCCATTCCAAGTGTGAAGTTATTGACTTTCTACAGAATTGGAACATTTTCTGTTGATGTGCAATATGGTGATGTGAGTGTGGTGCAAGCACCTGCTAAGATCAGTACATATACTGTAAGTCAGTTTTCAAGTTTCTTCTTTCTGTATTACACTTTTCCCTCTTGCTTGTCCTCTGACCTGCAATTGTATGCAGATTGGTCCTTTCCAAACTGTGAAAGGTGAAAAGGCAAAGGTTAAAGTGAGAGTTCGTTTGAATGTGCATGGAATTGTATCTGTTGATTCAGCAACTGTAAGTCAAAAGGCTTTAGTGATTCCTTATTTTTCTCACCTGACACAACTTCATTTCTTAGCTTATGTAGTAAACCAGACAGCATTTGTTCCTCTGATCTAACAACTTCTGCTGCATGTCTTAGCTGGTGGAAGAGGAAGAAGTTGAGGTTCCAGTTTCCAAAGAATCAACAGGAGAAAATACCAAGATGGACACTGATGAAGCTCAACCTGATGCTGCTGCACCTCCTACCTCCAATGACACTGATGTTAATATGCAAGATGCAAAGGCTAGTGCTGATACCCCTGGGGCAGAAAATGGCATCCCTGAGGCTGGAGACAAGCCTGTGCAAATGGATACTGATACCAAGGTTGGTACTAGTGAAAGGAATATTTAAGCATATGCATAAGATGTTCTATTTTCAGATCTTTTTGCCTTTGTTAAATTTTATGACATTAATTGTTGTGGCTTTCTGCATTCGAGCATTTGACATTGTAGAACCACCTGCTTATTTATATTGGCATTCACAAGTTGATATGTGATGACTTCTTGTTTGAGGTTTCATATCTTCAGTATATTGTTTACAACTAATTTATGTTAAGTAGGATGATGGTACCACAGTTCAATCAGTTTAACAAACTGAAATTTTTTTTCCATAAGTGTGTGCAAATATGTCCTCATTGTTGAGTTCCAATGTGGCATTTCCATCAGTTGTATAATATTGGCTTGCATTTAACTTGCTGTACTCTTGCTTCAGTTAAATGTAAATCTTGTATGCATAACACGTACCCTTCTGATTGGATTTTGTGCTTCAAAATGAGTCTTCCAGCATATTTAAGCTGATTTGTGTAATTTGCTGACTGAGGTTTGAATGTTGTTGGTTCAGGCTCCAAAGAAAAAGGTTAAGAAAACAAATATCCCCGTAGCAGAGTTAGTTTATGGAGCTTTGGTGCCTGTGGATGTTCAGAAAGCTGTAGAGAAGGAGTTCGAAATGGCTTTGCAAGATCGTGTGATGGAAGAAACAAAAGACAAGAAAAATGCAGTTGAAGCTTATGTTTATGACATGAGAAACAAGGTGGGGTTAGCTTTTCTCTTTCCTTACCCAAGGTCAAATACAAATGCCTGTCATTTGATGGTTAACTGAAACTGATTTTTCTGTTATCATTTCAGCTTAGTGACAAATACCAAGATTTTGTCACTGTTTCAGAGCGGGATGATTTTACTGCTAAACTTCAGGAGGTGGAAGACTGGCTATATGAGGAGGGCGAAGATGAAACTAAAGGTGTATATATTGCCAAACTTGAAGAACTCCAAAAGGTAAGTAGTTTAAGGGATAACGGGATCCCTGCCTGTTCCCCCATCAAACTGTAAAAGTGTATAAAGAAAAGGAATTGGAAGTTCCCTGTGGCTGTTAAACTTTCTATGTTAGTTTTTAGTGTTACGTACAAAGGCAGACAGTGGAAGTATTTCCATGTATGTTTTACGTGTGCAAACTTTTGATTGCAGCAAGGTGATCCTATTGAAGCTCGTTACAAAGAATTCATGGAGAGGGGTACAGTAATTGATCAGTTCAACTATTGTATAAATAGTTACAGAGAAGCTGCAATGTCAAATGATCCCAAATTTGATCACATTGACATTAATGACAAGCAGAAGGTATTTGCTCGTCAATCGTTTTGCCCTTGATTCTTTAATGGTTGCCAACTTGCCATTGCTCTCAATCCATTAATGCTTGCCATTTAATATGGAATCGTTTTTCTTTTCATTTGCTTGTAGGTTCTAACTGAATGTGTCGAGGCTGAGAACTGGCTTAGGGAGAAGCTGCAGCAGCAACAATCCCTTCCAAAATATGCCAACCCTGTCCTCTTAACAGCTGAAATAAGAAGGAAAGCGGAGGCTGTTGATAGGTATTTGTGTATTTGTTCTAATTCTTGGTGTGGGTAAGGCGTATTAAGGTTTTGTATGTATTTGTTGGTCCTTTGATGTGGCCTTGCTAAATTTTCTTTATATCAAGTATAAACCAGTCTAAATTAGGAAGGACTACCTTCTGCTTGTTAACAGTTTGTGGGACGTCATGGATTCCTATCATTATTCCTGTTTAGTTGCTGATTGTTCATCTATGTTGTGTTTAAAACAATTGTTTCTGTAATAGGGTTTGTAAGCCAATTATGACGAAACCAAGGCCAGCCAAGCCAGCTACTCCACCAGCACCAGCAACCCCACCTCCTCAGGATGGTGAGCAGGAGCAACCTCAGGGAGATGCAAGTGCCAATGTTAATGCCAACCCCAATGAGAATGCTGGAGACACTGGTAGTCAGGTCCCACCAGCATCTACTGAACCAATGGAGACTGACAAGTCAGAGAACACAGGGTCTGCATAATTATCGTTGATTGCTCTCAAGTTCATGGGAAGACCATTAGTCTCTGCAACCTTTTTGTGTAAGCATATGTGTGGGACTTAGGATGAGGCTTAGGTAGGGTTGGGTTGAGAGTGTGAGAGGCTGCCGGGATGTTTGGTTTTTAGCCCCGTGTTGGTTGGTTGGTTGATTAAGTTTTAATTAATATTTTTGTGATCTTTGAAATCCGGATTTTTTTTCACAAAAGGGTTTTGAAGAGAAAACGATGATGTGTCTGGATTCCCAAACCCGGTGGGGAAAAGGCCAATTTTACGATCTCCAAGCTTATAGATTGTTTGTGTAAGATTTCTAAAGGTTGAATTATTATGGTCGTTTTGTTTCCCATTTAATACTTCAATGTATTTTTTTTTAATACTTCAATTTCATTTGACGTGACAACTGACAACTTGACATTATATATATATATATATTGGTTTAGTCTTATATTTTGGAAAGTGGGACAACGATTAGTTGCTTAGTTGTTGTAGTCTTGTATTTAAAAACAAATGTATTAAAAAGGAAGCTGGGAATTTGGGATAGTAGTAGTTGTGAAAAAGACGATGGAATGTTGTTAAATGTGGTTTGGTTGTGTATACAGAGGGATTTTAGTAGTCTCGAGAGTAAGGACATTCAGGGTAATTTAATAGTTAAGAGACAGGTGGAGAAAAAGCTGCTAGTAAGATTATTAGAAAAAGAATTAAGATCTTTATGGCTTATTAATCTACCTTGTCTGTGAGGATAGTATGATGCTTATTTGATCTATAGGCCACCTTTACTTAATGAGACAAGGTGGATGATATATTATCATCTATGATGTCATTCTGTCGATTTTTTTTCTTACCTCAGACGGAGTTGGGAAGGAAAACTATTTTGGTTGATTGAATAAGTAGGAGGGTATTCTGATTTATGCAGATTAGTTTAACCAAGGCTTATGCATGTTATTTTACAGAATTAACATTTGACAGCATGCTGTACATAGGATTGAAGTCGTCCAACAATGATGAGAGGAAAGGATTTGGAACCCTTAACCTATGTTTGCATCCGTGCTAATTAGCACTGAGAAATAAAATGGAATAGAGTGGAGTAAGATAATTATTTCATTTCATTATTTGGATTACTTGTATGCATCGGAGGGGAAGAAAAATAGAGAAATGTAGTGATATTTGATCATATAAACTCTATACATCTCTATTTTGTTCCACTCCACCCAATTTTTATATATAAAAACAATAGAACTCGTTATAATTTCATTTCCCTTCGTCCCTTTCCACCCATTCCATCGATCTAAACATAGCATTAAGTATAAGGTTTTAGGTTTAATTTTGGGGTTCACATATATGAGAGAAAAAAAAATCTTGAAAAAGGTTCTCGTTTAAGCGTCTTACAATATCTTGGAACATTAGTTTCTTATCTAGTGTGAGGGATGTTTTGAGAAATTCAAAAAAAAAGGTCAACATTTAGTATAATAGAACATAGAGAAAATATTTGTGTTTGCTATTAGAAAGATATGAAATTTGGTTTTGAGCCGAAAATCATTTCTAAAAGGAAAGTGTTATTTAGATTTATAATATGTTGAATAATGTGTCGATACACTCATATCTATAACTGAATGAGATATGAGAGTTAAACTACAGGGTCTACGTTATCCAAGGATAGATAGAAGTGTGACGACACAATATCTTACATCTTATAAGTATAAATAACATTTTTCTCTGAAAATGCAATTAAGGAAAAAAAAAATGAACTAAGTCCAAATAAAAATAAGTACAAACAAATGTTGTTGGGATTCTTTGACACGCCAAACCCCTAAGGTGGGAATTTCCACTTCAAAATGCTAGGCTTATTGATGTTATCAATCTTGAGGAAGAAAGAGAAAAGCACACCACTTCAAAGGCTACTAGTATTTCCCCTTCAAAACCTAATGAGAAGAATCTCCTTCCTTCTCCATGAAATCTAACCTCACCTTCTGCCAAAAATTCCTCATCACCTTATACCCCAACTTCGTCTCCTACACCTTCCTCTCCTTCCATAACCCTAACCCTAATACAACCTTACACTTCTTCCACTGGTCCCATACCCAGCCTAACTATTCCCACACCCTCTAAACCTAAGTCTCCTTAATCCAACTCCTCACCACCTCGTTCAAATCCAAATCAAACATTCTAGAAGACATCATCTTCCAATTGAACCTCGAAACTTTCACAAGGACCACTCCTATGGTAAATTCCTTAATCAAGAGCTTTGGTGGTGTTGGCATGGTGGAGGAATTACTATAGGTGTGGCAGAAGATGAAGGAAGACGGGGTGGAACAATGCCTATGCATTTACAATTCATTGATGAACGAGTTGGTTAAGTACGGCATGGTGGAGTCCCCTATGAAGGTATTTGAGGCGATGAAGGAGGTTAAGCCGGAAGACCAAGAAGGCTTTGGATATGACTAGGGAGATGGGGGTTGAGGCGGTTAATCCTGGATAAGGTTAGTTAAATGACGGTTATGCAATGACAAAGGGGATGTGGATTATTGTGAGGCTTTACCATGAGATGAGGGATACGGCGTCGGAGGTTCCTCAACATGGTTATAGTTTGGTGGTGTGGGGGCTTTGTAGGTTAGGGAAGGTTGTTGAGACTTTAGGTGTGTTTGAAGAGATGAGTAGGAGGAGTGGTGGGGTGAATAAGGAGGTGTATAAGGCAAATGAGTAGGCTATAATCAACATATCGTGCAGATTTGTTTTTTTCCCCCAGTTTTTTTATAAAGATTCTTTTCCCAGTTGATGTGTGCAGATCTGATTTACCTCCTAATTAATCACTTACAGATGCAAATATTAAAATAAAATCACTTACAAATGCATTCCATCTGGTTCTTCATTCCACTTTCCTTTTGGACTTAATGTATATCTCACAAATTATTTGCACGTGGTAATTACCATTTTATCTTTAGTAATGGTTAAAAGGTACATTTTCTAAGTAACAATAATAAACCTGAAAGACCATTTGACTAAATTGGAGATGCTAGGTCTACGATTCAAACGTTGAATCACATCATAGAATACATCTTAAGAATTGAAAAATTAGAAAGAAAATAATAAATTGTTCAATTTGAATTAGAAGAGCGATTAAGTAGACACAAAAGTTGTAAAACCACAATAAATTATTCAAATCAGGAGCAAAAACCTACAAGTCTTCCTCTATCACAGATGGATCCCAACCCCACCCTTCACATGACTGACTCAATGATGGGAAGTTTAACTAGAGGAGGAAAGATTCAACGAGGGAAAAATGTTGGGAAGAGAAACTTGATGCAACCTCGAAAACAAACTTTGCTCTTATATAAAACAACAAACATACATAACTTCTTGAAAACATAAGGAGTAGATTAGAGAGCTTAAGCACAACTGAACACAGTACTCTTAATATAGTTGGACCATCCAGTTCGGGTTCCAATGGTATTGCAACAGTCATGGCAAAAATATGCTTCACAAGTCACAAGAAAAATTGGAGGGGGCAAAATGCTTCAAATATAATGCAATAGCTAGCAGTCTACATTCTATGTTACATATAACAATGGGAACCACAACTTACAAAACATCAAATACAAATTCTCACCCCTAATAGTCATCATTCTCCTCATCATCTCTCTGATGTAGTTTTGAAATTTCACTCTGCACTCTCTCTAAAACCTGCCTCTTCTGTGTTTCCAAGTCCTTATGGAGTTCCATCCTCATCTTTTCCAGTTCCACCATCTGCTGCCTTTTGTTGTTTTCAATCTTCTCATATATCTCACTGAATTTCTGAATGGAGTTAGCAAGCAATCTGAATGAAGAAGCTTCATCGCCGTCCCTTGCGTGCCTTCTTTTCTTCGGTTTGAGTCCATCTAAAACTTCTTCACCAGTGGATTCTGAATTCCCAGGACTATCCGTCATTTCATCTGAACCATTTGCGCGGTTCAAATAAACTCCAGGATTCATAAACACATACTCTCCTGAGTCCACACCGCAAGAGAGGCCTGCTTGTTGCAGCGGAGAGGACATTAGCTTATCCATCCTGTGAAAATAAACCCATTTGCAAGTTCCACCTCCCATTTTCACTAACTTGGTCTTCTCCTTTTTGTATTTCTTCTTCAATGTATCCAAACGATTCCTACACTGAGCATCCGTCCTTTCAATTTTTGAGACTTGAGATACCTTTTCCGCAACTTCTTGCCATTCCTCAGATCGAAGGCTCTTCCTTCCATGTTGAAGAAACTTATCACCCCAAGCATCAAGAAGAACAAATGTCTCAGGCTCGGTCCAGTCAGTGAGAGAATTCCTACCACCAGAAGATGGTTTAGGGGCTGATGGTGCTGGTACTCGGGGAGCAAATTCATAAGCCGAAACCAAACTCTTCAGTTTTCGCTTCTTTGGGTGCCACTTCAGATCATCTTCACCTTCACCCTTTATGCTGTAAACTTTCAGCTTAGCATCATCATCTTCATCGTCATTGTCGTCATCATCACTGTTACCATCATTTTCATTGCCATCCTTGTCTTCATCACCTTCATCATCATTGTTCGGAACAACATTCTTTTGGGAAACATGTGCACTATTACTTTGAACATCATCATCATCTTCTTCTCCTCTACCAATTGTTCTTCATCTTCTTCATCCTCATCATCATTATTATCTTCCACATACTCATTCGCAACCTGCTGAGAATACGGAGAACTCCTAACCGGAAGCCTCCTATGACTCAGATAACCAAAACCCTGGTGGTGATTAACACCATATGGGTTAGGGGAATACCTTGCATCATCCTCAGTGCCATCCATTTAGAAACAACTTTCAATTGCAATATCAAAGCGAGAACTATTATTTCCCTCAAAAAAAACAAAAAAAAAAAGAAAGGGTTCTCAGCTTTGAACAACGAAGTTGTCAAATCATCAGTCAACTCATAGTTGTACACAACATATCCCAGATTTTATCCCCAATAACCAATATCTCCAACTATATGGATACTTATTCCAGATTCAACTAAGGTTCAATTAAAAAAGACACAATCTTTTCTCAATTGAAATCACCTTTTTTTTTTAATCCTTTCTTTCTTAAAAAAAAAAACAAAAAACAAATTGTGAAACTTATTTGGCACAAATCACCGATGCAAAGAAACAACTGTTTCAGCTCCAATTCCCAATTATTTTTCAGCTTTCACCATCAGATAAATAAATATGATACCGAGAAAAGCCAAAAATTTATTAAATCCTTTTTTTAAAAAAAAAACACAGAGAGAGAGAGAGAGAGAGAGAGAGAGAGATAATCCACAAGCTCAAATCAAATTGAAAGAAAGTGAGGGGAAATCATTCTTACCTAAAGAAGGGCAATTTTCCATAAATAGAAAAGAAAAAAGAAAAAAATATTCAAATTCACAAACTTTACCCCTCAGAATAGGTCGCAGGGGGTGCAAAGTTTGTAAATTTTCAAAGAGAGTGAAGAGAGATATCCAAGATTGGAAAGAAAAGAGATTCGAAAAGCAGAACAAGTACCAGAGTAAACCCTGTCCAGATTGAGACAAGATAGTTGCTGCTAATGTACGCCGGATGTGTTCACAGTTCACGCTTGCCATATTTTATTCTATTTGAATTTATTAATTATTTTTTCTCTCTATAATTTATTTGAAGCATAGAGAAATATTAGGTATTAAATATTTTCTTTACAATAACTTTTTATTTTTAGTATATAGTGCCTCTATATAACTGTAAAATTATTATTAAAAAATATTATATACTGAATATTTCTATAAGTAATATGAGAGTATACCCATGTGACTAATAAAACAAATAGCCTTTATAAATTATAAGCATTGATTGCGTGCTTTTATATATTAAAAGTGTAAAGTTATCGTAAAAAAAATATTATATACTAAATATTTCTCTAAGTAATATGAGATTATACCTATGTGACTAATTAAACAAATAACCTTTATAAACATAAGCATTGATTATAATAATTTTTCTACTTTAGATTTTTTTTTCAAAAGTTCCTAATAGAAAACGTAATATTATAAACTAATTTGAATAACAAAAATGTAATACAAAAAATGTTTTAAATGTTTTTTTGTTTCTAAAAGAATAAATGAATTTTGATCTTGATTTCTAAAAATTTTATTTGGCTTCAGATCAAATATTTATAAATCTATTTGGTTTTAGCTCTTGACTTTAAACTATCTATGTTAAATATTGAACTGTCTAATGAAAGTTTAGGTCATTTAATCATAGATGATAGTTAATAATCATACGTGACATTGACTAAAACCAAGCAATTTTATAAATATTTAGATAAAAAAATAATTCTTTTTTAAGAATCAAAATAAAAATTTGCTTATTTTTTAGGGATTAAAAACATATTCAACCCTATAAAAAAATTATTATAACGAACATTTCAAAAAATATATATTATAAATAATATTTATAACTTAGAATTAAAATGAAAGTTTACTTCACTGGTTTTCCGATCATTCAACGGGTTAGATAACTATGTTCCCTCCACAACTCTAAATTTGTTTGTTTAATTCCTCAAAAATTTTCCATTCATTCATGTTTGGTCCCTCTATTAAATGAGTTTAATTTCTATATACACTTATAGTATGAAAAAATTTTACATTATCATCCAATTAAATCATTTCATTTAAATGTTTTTCAATTGATGGATGTAAGATTCAACTATTTTGCATAAGATATAATTAGATGACGTGTAAAAAAATTTTAAAGTAGATTATTATTAAATCTTGATATTTTAAAGATAAAAAAGAAAATCATAAGATTATTTAAATACTAAACTGAAAATTTTGTGATATGTTACATAAAAAATAATCTACACGTATGCATTTACAGTAAAACAATAATTTAATTTTGATAAAAATCAATTTACATATATTTATTATTAAGATTATTTAATTTTAATCTTTTATATGTACTAATAATATAAAATAGCTTTACAGCATTAACTAATAGAATTCGAAAAATAAACCACATCATGGTAAATATCCAAAACCTGCTAAAGACTTCTTTATTAGATATTTGACTTAACAATTAAGTACAAAGAGTTTGTGCAAGATTATATTGATATAAACATATGAGAATCTATTTGACATATAGGTATATAGTCAATCAAATCACTAATTAACTCTACATTGGTTGCTAAACCCAAATTTTGTCAAAAGTAAATCATAAACCAAAAAAAAAATATCAAAAGTAAATTTGACTATACAGACTTTGGAGATTTGATCCCCTGTCTCAATTTTGTTAAAACTAAATTTAAGGAAAAAGAAAAATTTTCTCCTTTTACATACCACAAATTTGGATCCGAGCTTATCGTGATACTTAAATAATTTATTAATAAATTTGTAATAACGTAATTTTTCCAAAAAAAATCATAATAACATTATATTGCACCTCTAAATTATCCATTAATACTTAGTCGTAAGTTTATCATTTTCCAATTTATTGTTTATCCATGAGTTTCAAAGCAATTAACTGCACTTAAATGGCATCTAAATATCTTGCTATTTACCGAGGAAAAAATCTCAGTAATGGTAAGGTATTATTACTACTCTTGCCTGTTTTTGCTAAGTATTCTTATCTCTTTAATTATCCTCACCAAAGGCATTTTCGAAAAAGAGAAACAATCTCCCATTTACTATCCAAATTTGTCACAAATCGTAAAGGATTAAGTTCTTAGCAAAAAAAATCTTGTCCTTTACCGGAAAAAAAAATGGCCCTTTGAATCAATATAAATCCTTCTTTAATTTTGAAAAGGGATTTGGTAAGAAGCCTGATTCTCAACCATGCATGTGCTTTTCACCAAATTCTATCCTAACCCATAATTGCATAATAAGGAAGGCATAAACCTTGGCTCGTCAAATTAACATTTATTCATATCTATATCTATATCTATATCTTCAATTACACATGGACAGAAATCACATGTCCTTAGTCCTTCCCTAATCGGTCTGTTTTATTATAAAACACACTCCTAAAACCTTTCACTCAAGTCCCATCACAAAGAACATTCATAGCTAGCTACTACCTCATCACCAAACATGTCTAAGAAGAAGATTAAAAAATCCCTTCAAGACTACATCTCCAAGATCAAAAGCACTCCTCACCCCAAATCCAATTGCCCTCTAAGAAATGGATTCTCTCCCTGCAAGCAACCCAAGACCCCTCCTTTTCCCTAGATGACAAGAAAAACGAGTCTCAACATAGCACCACCACCAAGAAGAAGAAGGATGATGAAGCCACACTGGGAGATATTGATCGCTTCCTCTTTGAGAATTTCAATTCCCTTTACCTCAAAGATGATGAAGAAGCCAGCACCACCAACAAGAAGGACCATAACACCAAAAGGGTCTCTAAAGAAGAAAGCGATGATGACGATGATGATGATAACAAAAGTCCAAAACAACAACCAATCTTTTTCGATGACACACCAATTGATCTACGTGGCTCTAGTCGATTCTTCACGACACGTGGCTTTTTGGGTGATGATGAAGCGGGATCAAGCTCAACCTCCATAACACTCAACGATTCGTCTTCATCTTCACACTTATTCCATTGTGGAAAGGGTCATGATCACGATTAGAATTGTGATCATGATCAAAAGCTTCCGGATGAACTGTGTCGGGTTGCTGGCGTGCTCGAGAGCCCTATAAGGATTTCAAGCGCTCCATGCAAGGCATGGTGGAAGCAAGGCTAAGGAACAATGAAAAGGTGGATTGGGATTTCATGGAGGAACTCTTGTTTTGTCACATTAACTTGAATGAGAAGAAGTCACACAAGTTTATACTAAGTGCTTTTGTGGACTTGATCACCACCATGCGTGGCAGGAGGTCGAGAATTCTCCAATGGCGGCGGCGAAGCCACGGAGTGTTCGAACCCTTAAGATTGGAAGGGAAGTGAGGAAGAAGACCAAAGAGGTCACATTGGAATTTGGATCTTCTTAAGGTAATGGAGATTCTGATAATGAGAAGGTTGAAAGAAAGATCTTGGATAGTTGGAATTTTTTTTTCCTTGTAATTGGAAATCTCATGCAAACAAGATTTATTGCATGGTTGAATAAGATGTATTGTATGGTTGAGTGCTCTTTGTGGATGATTCAAAGATTCTGCTTTGATGTACCCAAAAAATATATTCAGCTTTGAAATTTTTAATATTGTTGAGGTGTATTGCTGATATTGATAAGGAATTTGTATTATCACTCATTACAATATATTTAGCTAAATTTTATATGTTTTGAGCATGGCATACATATGCAAATTTAACATCATTTAGATTTTCAAAACATACCGAGTCTATCATGCATTTTGAATAGCATTTCTCCTTCCTCTCTCTTTTTCGGTGAGGTAAACAGATATCCAAAAAATTTTAGTTTGAATTCTTTGTTATATTTTCAACTTTTGTGATATATAAAAACATTTATATATGATTGTATAATTAAGATTTACTCTTCCCATTCTATTTTAAAAACACTCATCTCACTTCACTGCTAACCTTTGTCTACATAGGGGAAAGTTAGCATACTTCTTTTTTTTTGGAAAAAATAACTGGTCAACTTTTTTATGGGTGGATAATAATGTTCATTTAGTATGTTATTAATTATGGAACAATTTTCTATCTCTTAATAATTATTAAATTCCCCTTCAAACAGAATTATTAAATTCATAAATATTTTTAAATACCGATTTAATTTTATAAATGAAATTATTATATTACTGAACCAAAAAAATGATAAAATATTGTATTTGAAAGAAATAAAATTGATTTTTCTAAAATTAAATTATTATATCATTAATTTTTAAAGAGAAATAACTTAATTATTATATTTTTTAATAACCTAATGCTTTCTATGATAGTTTTATGTGTAAGCTATTATATTATTTATTTTGCATAAAAATAATAATGTGTGAAAATTGTAAATAGTAATAAACTCACTTTTCTAAACGATCTTATAAAAAGAAAGTTAGTAAACTATAAAGGTATTAATTTTGAGTCAATCTACACTTTAGTCCCTACAAAATTTTTGTTTTACCATTTTAGTCCTTGAAAATTTACATACACTTTTTTGATAGAAAATTTACATGCACTTTAATCCTAAATTAAAAAAAAATTGATCTGACTTATAAAATTTTAATTCCTTAATAGCTTAGAAAAATCTTATAAAAATTAGTCTTTAAAATATTAAATGTATATGTATTTTAATCCTTAATAGATTTCATATTAACATATCAATTTCTTAACCAAAAAATCATATAAATATTAGTCCATAAAAGATTAATATATTACATGCTACTTCTTTAGGATTAAAGATTCATATATTAAAAATTTGTTCTTTTAGGGACTAATCTATAATCTATCTATAATACTAATTATAGACTCTCTTATGAAGGAAAGTTTTAGGTGTTACAACGAGAATGATTTAGGGCCCATACTTTTTAAGACGTTAATGATTAATTTTTTTTAAAAGAATAAAACTACAATTATTACATATTATTATAATATTATTGACAATAATCAGTATTTAATAATAGGATCGCCCATTATTCATGTTCTAAAAATCACTTTTAAAGTTGTCTTGAGTATTTTAACATAATATATATGAAATGTATCTCATGAAAAGTTTTTGACATATCCGTTGGCTCTATCGGTATATTTCATCTTGCAGAATTCTTCCTTGGCTCTATCAGGATGTTTCATCTTGTAGAATTCTTCTTTCTTGCTTTTTCTCTTTGTTTATAACCTCATTGATTGTTTGACTATTTTTTTTATGTTTATATTGTTTTAGTCCAATGTTATTACAAAGATTTTAAACTCACAACAAAGGTATCTTCTGCGTCTTTTTCTTCTTCCTTTTTATGTCCTAATGCATTTTTATTTTCTTTCTTATTTATCTTGTGTTCTCCACTTCTTCTATGATATTAACATATAGATATGTAAATTTGTAAATTCCAACTATAAAATGTGAAATCTTTTACTTGTGATAAATTTGTATTATTTACTAATTTTTAATTTTTTGAGTTTGTAACTTGTTTATAACTTTATCATGTTCTTTTTTATTGTTTTTATTTTATTTTTCTTGGTCACTTTTTTTATGTTAAATTTTGATTGTTTTCATTTTAATTTTCTTTCTAATTGTTTCCATTTTATTTTTTCTTTGTCATCAATTTTTCCTTTGTTATGCATTTTTTATTTTTAATATATAGCTTTTTTATAATTTTTTTTCATATTGCCTTTTAGGTTTGAAGTAGATTATAGCATTATTTGCTCAAAGGTTTTGTGTTTGATTTATAATTCTTATTTGTCTCTTTTGGTTCTATTCCTAGTTTTATTTATTTAATTAATCTTTGCATTTGATCTCTATATTTGTTATGTTTAGGACTTTTGACCGTGGTAGCTCATCAATTGCTCCTATTCAGATGGTATTTTGGTTGAAAATTGATCATTTGCTATACTTTTATTCTATCTATAATTTATTTTATATATTGAGTCATTATTATTAATTTTTAAGCTTAAGAAAGCATAGGTGAATCAAAGTAGTTTTTAACTTATGTTGGTATTTTTTTTAATGCAATGCAACTTTCAATCTCTACAAGATTCTAAAAATTCCTAAGTTGATTTTCATGTTAGATATTTCGTTTTTCAATAATTTCTTCTTTTTTTGGTGCTATATAGGATATGTATATTTACAAGATTTTCATATCTGTGAGAGTTTGGCAATTATATGTAGGAGATTTTTAGTCTTGGATAGAAGTAATGATCCATGGACACCCGAAAGAGAAAATAAATTCCAACAAAAGTAAGAGGATTTTTAAAACTAGGTTTTGTCGACTGAAAAAATGGACGAATCACCACTTAGTATACATGAATTAATAAGGAGAAAAATTTGCAATATTAGTCATTAGGAAGTCAATTGCATAGGGGTTATGATATTCCTATGTTATTGTAGCAAATGAGAGGGAGAAAGCGAACATTATGGGAGCAATTACAATTTCCATTACATACAATTAATTGATTAGGAAAGGGACATTTATTTTAATTTTATCGCATATAATAATAAAATAGTCTAACATACATGCAATTTTATTAAATGATTTTTATATATCATTGATTGGTGGTTCAGGTTACAATCATGTTAATTCCATTTTAAATGCATTTTTTAAAATAAAAAATTAAAATGGAACATAAAAGAAATTAAATGCATTTATTATATGAATCAATTTCTTAATTTGAAATGGATAATTTTCAAATAGGATTTGAATGATATTTTGAATATATATGTTTACAAGGATTTGGATTATATTTACGTAGTAAACTGAAAGGCTACGAAACAAGAAAGATTTAATACAATAATTGTGTGAATGAAAGAAAAATAGGAAACATCACAGGAGATTAGGAGAGTTTAAAATTGATATTGTGAGTCATGATCCTTTGTTACAACGGCATGATCTTTTGCTACTGCAAACCTTGAATATTCAAAGTTTAACAAATGACTTTGGTATTTGATTTGTTTGAGGCAATAAATATGTAAATTAAAAGTCTTTTAGCATGTTTATATATTTTTGTTCACTAAAGTTGGAAATTTAAATTTTAGTAATTAATTGTATTCTTGGTCTATTAAGAATGGAAAATTGAAGCCATGAAGATCTGAACTTTTATATACCTAAAATCAACTTTAGAAATTGAGATTTGAATTGATTTGAAAATCGATTATTATGTTAAAACCGACCAGTTGGTATTTAAAATTAAAAATATAAATTATTTTTATTTTCTTCCTATTTATGTTTTAAATCAGATCATTTTGTATTGAATCGTACAAAATTTAATTGAAATTGAAAATTCAATAATTTAATTTATTTTGATTTATTAAATCAAATCAAACGTGTCTAAATCAGTTAACATATCAATATATATATATGTGTGTGTGTGTGTGTGTTAATCATATCTACAATATTAATTTATTGATTTATTATCGTTAATTTATACAATTGTAATATTCATAATAATTATTTTTAATATTTGGGCAATTTATGTTGAAATCTATATGTCAAAAAATGTTGTACATTATGTTGATAACCTTATATATTTGACTTTTTTAAAATAATAATTTATAAATAAAATCTACTAAAATAATATTTCATACTCCTTTCATGGAAATTATTACACGTGTCATTATATAGTGATTTAGGTTTCACGTGTAATTCATACAGTGATTAGACCCCACTTGTCTCAATTTTTATGTCAAAATATTTTTTGAACTTAATTTATAATTTACTTATTAATTATTTTTTAAATGAAATAAAATTAAATATTATAATAATTGAAGAATCAAATATTACAATCATTAAAGATTACAATTTGCACTAAGACAGGACCTATGTCAATATAATTATGATCTACAATTAAAATTAAAAAGCATTAATAGCATCGCATTATGAGGGTAATATAAAAAATTAAAAATAAAATATATTTTTAAAATAAATAATCTTTAAGATCAACATATTTTTTGCTCTAAAGAAAATGGACATGTCAAATTGTTAATAAATGGCTAATTGGTTGATTTTGATATGATAATAATTCAAAATTCAATTTTACCAAATTTATTCTTCATCAAATATTTAAGGTTCATTACAATATTAATATGATAATTTATTCTTAATCAAATATGATAATAATTGATGTAATACTACTATTTAAGACTCATTACATAGAAAGTCCTCCATGTGTTATTCATAAAGAAAATTATGTCTCATCATTTTCATAATCTTAATATTTAAAGTAAATTTTTAAATTTAATTTACCTTCTAATTATTAATTATTTTTTCAATCATATCTTCATATCTCTCTACCATTGACAAAAGTAATTAAAAAATAAAAAATAACATAAAAAATTATAATTGAATATATTATACTATAAAAATTTTATATATATAATTATAGTATTAATGATAACAAAATTATTATAATTATGTTACCAAAAAAATTACAATTAATAATAAATATATTGATCATATTTATTATAATTAAGGATTATAATGATAGGATTAATTATAATAAAACTATTATAATTATGATAATTAATGATAACAAGAAAACCTTATCACACCTTTATTTTTTTAATTATCTTTATTGAATTTATATTATAAATGTATTTTCTTTTTTAATTTAGATTATGTTGCATTAGTAGTATTTTTTATTAAGAATATTAATGTTTTGAATTTCAAAGTATTTTAAAAATTTTCTCCTTTTCTAAATTTTTTTAATAAACCCATAAATATTAGTGGGGATTCAAATCTTCATGTGGAATAAGGAATAAGAACATGTGACAGGGATGAAGATTGGGATGGGGATGAGGATGGAGGCAAAATTCTAAATGAAAATGTAATTATGGGAAAAGTTTCTAACATTAGATTTAAAACTTTTGAAAATGATAACAAAAGAAATTATCTATCTACCTGTCTCATTATATCCTATTTAATTTTTTACAGCTTGAACATTCTAACACATTAATTTCATAATTTTTTCATACTAATTTTTTTCAAAAAAAACTTCAAATTTGCATTAAAATATTTTAAAAAATCAATAACATAATTTACACTTCTTTGATAATGATACTAAATATTTATTAATTTCTAAAAATTAAACAATTACATTACTTTTTTATTGAAAATAATATTGTAATAATTGATATACTACTCTAATAATTGAGATAATATAAATTAGGATTACATATGATTTTTACTAATTATTACACATTAATTATAACATATATTTTAAAATTGATATTTTAATTTATTAAAAGGATGTATAAGGGAAAAAATGTGTAATTGAAATCACATAAATTATATTTATTCATCATTTTTATAAATTAAAAATATAATTTTATGTTTTTATAAATTAAATATTTTAATTTACTAAAAAATATAAATGATTAGGAGTGATAAAAAAAGTTGAAAGTGGGCACAAGTAGGAATTACCCATAATGGGAATAGGAAACAGGACATATTTTATCTTTATAGGAATAATTGATAGAGGCAAAGTCCCGTTTGTTAAACAAAATAAGGACAGGGATGGCACATTTTTATTTTTTTAATTATTTTTATTAGATTTACATTATGTATGCATTTTTAATTTTAATTTGGATTATGTTGCATTAATAGTATTTGTTATTATAGATATTTATGTTTTAAATTGTAAAATATTTTAAGTTTTTTTCTATTTGAAATTTTAATAAATTCTGAATATCGTAGTGATTCAAAACCCACGTGGAATGGGAAATAGGGACCCACAAGAGGGATGAGATGGGATGAGACAAAATTCTAAAAAGTAACGGAAGAGTGGGATATGTCCCCTTTCTCATAAATACTCATTATCATTCCTATAAATGACTCATAATATAGTAAAATTATCCACTTATTCTCTTTCTTTATTCAACAATTTCAACTTTTGAAATGTGCAAAATTTTCAAAAAATAGGCTCTTTATTATTAGTTATAAGTCATCTATCTAGTTTTTTTTAACTTTATATTATAAATATGATATTTAAAATAAGATATAAAATAGAATGACACTTTTATATTTTATCTATTTATTTAATTATTTAACTATTAACTGGCTTTTAAAATAAATTTATATCCTCAATTTTCTATAAAATATATTTAAATAAATTATTTATTTTCGATAATGATCAACAAACTATTTTTTATTATCTCTCAATACAGACAGGTAAAAGGACTAATACGTTAAAAATTAGTACTTTAGAAACTAATATGTGTATAATTTTTTTGTTATATGAATTAATGTGTTTGACATGGAATTTTTTAAGGACTAAATGTATTCATTTAATCTTTTAATAATACATTCAATTGCCATTATGGATTCCAAAACTTAATTTGATTAACTAAAATTTTAATCCGGTCAAAAGAATGAAGGTTTTTAATATAGTGTTGAATCCATTTGATGCATGAAAAAAATTAATTATATGTTAATATATAAGATTATATATGTTTGAAACAAACTTTTCCTGAAAAATAATAAATTAAATTGCATTATTAAAATATGCTGTAAAAAATCATGAAAATGTATTTAAAACAGATTTTATGTGTAATAATAATAATAATAAATAAACAAATAAATAAAAGAAAATCCATCGTTTTTCCCCTTCTATTTTCTTCTTCATTAGAGTAAAATGAGTGAAAAATTTGCATAAAATAAAATGAGAAAAAGGAAAGAAGTGAATGGATTAACAAACATAATTCATTTGAGTAGGATTTTCTTAAAATGTTTTATTAAGAATGTATGATCAAAGCAAATATTTTTTTTAAAAAAAATCCATCACCCCTCCCCTAGCTTTCCTTTTTCTCTTGAGTAATGAAAAATGAGTGATGAAAATGCACATTAAATAAAGTAAAATAATAAAAATTGTGATGTTCCATGTCCATTTTCTCTTGTTAATCCTAAAGTAGTCTTAAGATACCTTTAAACTAGTCTTGTAGAAAACTCCTCAAAACATAGCAAAACCAGATTTTTCAACGGAAGGATTTGCTATAGAGAGAGGCATAGAGAATCTCACTTAGCAAGCCAGACTTACTAAAGCGAGTATCCCCTCTTAGCAAAATCCCGACGTCAAAAAATCCCAAAAAAGCCATAGTTTCATTTTAAACACCCTATCGCAACACTCTAATTATTAACCCCTTATGCCTAGGTCATAATTGGCTAATTAATAGATAGTTTGTTATGCTTTGATTTCATGCTTTAAACTTGCTTTCTATAAATTCATTAAAAAAGACCAAGCTACCTCATTGGAGCATTACATTTCTCCTCTCCTTAAAAAGAATTTCCTCCTCAAAATTCATTGCCTAAAAACAACTCTGATGAAGTTATATCATCTTAGACTTGGAGTTTCATGTGAGCTTCTCTACAACACCATTTCCCCAACCTATCGTCACCCAGGACATTGTTTTATTCAAAATTGTGTGACACCCTTGTCCATGATCCGTGAAAGAGGCAAGTTAAAGGTAAGGTCACCCCTTAATTATACTTGTTCTGGCTTAAAAAATTGACTCGGATTAGAATTGTATTTACGCAAATGAGACACATGGAAGACATCGTGGAGATTGGAAAGATTAGGAGATAAGGCCATCTGGTAAGCGCTGGCTGACTTGAGGATAATATGAAAAAGACCAAGTAACCTTGGACTCAACTTTTTGACTTCATAGCACGCCCTATTCATGTTGTGGGAGTGATCTTAAGGAACATATACTCACCTTCCTAAAAATCTAAGGGTTTCCTTCTCTTATCGGCATAACTCTTCTGTCTACTCTAAGTAGTTTGAATCCATTCTCTAATCCTCTTAATCTGCTTTGTGGTCTGTCTCATAAGGTTAGGTCCTAACACATTATTTTGCCTGGGCTCATACTAACATAGGGAGATTGACCCTTTCTTTCATAGAAAGCTTCATATGAGGTCATTCCTATGCTAGTATGGAAACTGTTGTTATAGGAGAACTCAACCACAAGGAGGTATTTATCCTAACTATTGCTTAGCATGGAAAATATTCAGATTCTGCTTTAGTAGCTTTGCAATTGTTCTAGTGGTGAGCTTCATTTTGTAGTAAAGTTTATATTAGGACTATGTTAAATAGAGTAATCCAGTAGTTATGACAAGATCCAAACCATGCATTACTTAGTCTATATTTATTAAGTTAGATTATGTATTTATGTTTTGCTAATAAGACACAAAGTATAATTGTTTAAAATGAACTTATGGTTATGTATATTGGAACAAACCAGTCTTATGGATTTATTCACTATAGTTTTATGTGGAGAACTTATTAAGTGATCAGATTCATTTATGTTTTGAGATTAAACTATGTTTTGAAACGAGAATTATGTATATTATGCATCTTTTGCAATTCATGATATTAGGAGGCTTCGGTGGGAATGGTCCCTTACTTCCAGGTCCTGGCCATGATCTAAATCGTGATTAAAATAAAGGAATTGAATTCATAAGTATAATTGACTTATGTTGAAAAATGCTTCAAAGATTTTAGTGCAAATATATAATCTATCACCCTCTTCTTTTTGGTCTTATAGGAAGAGTACTACTAGAAGCATGCCTTTTGTTTGTAAGTCGTGTTTCTTGTGTGATTTTTTTTTTTTGTTGTTGCAAAGGACAGACTCGTAATAATTCTAGCAAATAATTGATGCATTAGTAACCAACTAAATACCTAAGTTTGAATAAGATGTTGGTTCAAGTGGAATGAGTTGTACCCTTTGAGCATGTGATTTTGATTTGATTTCGAGATTTATATATATGAAAAGAAAGAACACTTTTGAGAAAGATCTCCACTAGGACATCTCCTATCCTAGAATTAATCTCTCACATGTTTAGTGAGTGGATATTATGGGATAAAAAAACTAAATACCTAAGTGAAGTTTAGAAAGGAGGTCGAGAACAATGACAAAGAAATCCAAACTATAGTTAATTTCACATGAATTTTTGTTTAGGACAGGAACTAGATTAAACTTTATATTCATTTTCATTAATTCTCAATTCAAACAAATGAAATAGTGATAATTTTCTTGTAGTGAATAACTTAAAAGTGAGAAGAGTGATGTTGTTTAGACACTAAAAAGGGAATGTTCATTGACACTCATATGAATCCAAGGATAAATTTTTTTTTAATTTTAAATGGGAATGACACAAAATTCAAGGTGATACATTGTGTATCAACAATTTCAACACACAGTCCAAGACAATAAGAGTTAAAAAAAAACAATTTTCAAGTTAAAAGTATATTCTCTTTTTTTTTTCAAGGAAAATATCTACTTATCACTTTTTAATTCAATAATTGAATGTAACGAATAAAAAAAACTTAATCTAATATTTTTTATTTTATTTATAGAGAAATTAAAATCAGGGAGTTCAAAGAGAAAAAGAATACCTGAAAATCGTGATCATGAGCATTCTATTATTATTCACCATTCACCATAAAACTTGAGAGGATGTTTGTGAGCATGCAAATGCCAATGCCAATCACCTCCACAAGAGTAAGTGGGACCAATCTAACGGTTTCTCTTCATTTTTCTTTGTGTAATTTGGTGCCCCCGTCGAATTGAGATTTATTTTGTAAGTTTATGCTAGAGAATGAAACTTCCTCCTAGGTTAATAACCTCGTAAACATCTTCCTACTTATCAAATAAATTGATAATTGTTTATTTTCTAAAATCAGAAGACGTTAATTTTGCTAACATTGTGTCTTATTAACATTTTATCTTATTTAATATTTTAGCACCATTTTAATTATTTTTAGGACTCTATATCATTGTTTTTCGATGTGAATATGACTATATATATTGCTCATTGAATAATGAGATGTGTTATTACCCTATTTAAATATGATAAATACTACATTCAATAATTGATGAGATATGAGTAGCATAAATATCATGTAGTATCATGTAATATACACACAAATAATACTCATTTTATATCATGTAGGATCATGTAATATACACACAAATAACACTCATTTTATAGCATGTCTGGAAAATTAGTGACACTCTTTACAACCAATTTCGAAAGTCCAAAATTGATTTTGTATATTTTTTTTATCTAGTTTGGTTTTACATTGGAATGCAAACTCAAAATTGAGTTGGTCTTCAAAATAAGTCCTAGTAGAAGTAAAAATTATTGCTTTTAGTTTTTTATTCTATTAGAGTGTATTTGTTTTAGAATTTTTAAAAAGTGATTATAAAATTAAATGTTATATTTAATTTTTAACACTGTAAGCTATTTTTTATATTTTGATTATTTTAAAAAATTATTTATATATACAAAAAGTGATTTTGAACTTAAAAAGTTTCAACAAACGCAATTAAAAAAGTCAGTTTTTTTAAAGCTACTCCTTCTATGTTCTAAAAAAAATTGAAAAAATGATTTTTCTTTATATTCTAATTATTTTTAAAAAGTTATATAAACATATTTAAAAATATTTTTTTGTTGAAAAATGTAATTTCAACCCCTCAAATCCCTTCCAAACACCCCTTTAAACATAGATCACTTCTCAAATCAAATTGTTAAACATAAAATTACTTTATCTCAAAAATAACTCTAATAAATTAATTTTACTAAAATCAATTATATCCTGAATAAATTCTAAGTGCACTTAGGATCAAACTAACTCACTGGTAAACAATTGGAAAGGCCATTGCAAAAAATTTTCAAAAAACAAAAAAAAAACCTAAACTGAACTAGAAAGTTCCACGGGAGTCCCCCACCTAATATTATATCTCTCTTTTACGCTTTATTATAATGCTTTCCTTCCGCTCTGGGGTCTGTGATTTGTGTGTGTGATATCCGACTATTTATTGCTTCGTTTTTACTTTTCACTTTTCAGTCTCTCTCGGACTTGAGATTGTTCCAGAACCTCACAATACCAAAAACCCTCTTTCTGTTCTTTTTCTTTCTTCCTTCGTTCGTTCCCCTTCTTCTCTCGTGGATCGCTACGCAGCCGCCAGGTAAAAACCCTATTCCTTCATTTTCGATTCACGCGCGTTCCTTCATCTTCTAGATCTGTGCCTTTCGATTCATTCATGCTTGATCTATTTAATAATAATAGCTCTGTAATAATCATTGTTAGCGTTTCATTGTGTTTGGCAATTTCTCGATTACTCTCTCGTGGCGTAGCTTGTGGTCTTTCAGTTTTGATGCGTCGGATTTCTATTTTATTTTGTTTTATTTTTCAGTGAAAAGAAATTGACAGAGAGAGAGAGAGAGGTTTTGATTCGTGGAACTTAATGCTTTTTTGTGTTAGTGTTATTCATGCTATTAAATTACTGTTTTATTTGATTGTCGTTAATAAGAGTGTTTTATTTAGAGTTTAATTTGTATGCGCTGAAATGTAAAAGTGTAAATAAAATTATTTTGGACCGTCAACCAATGAAAATCTGGGAAAGTGTCGGATCATGGTTGGTAGTTATCATAATGGCTAGTTTTTTTAGGTGACTCCAGGGTATCCACCTCCAGAATCATAATGGCTAGTTATCTAACACGTTTTGACACTTTCCGTGTAAACCAATTTTACATTGTCTATGTATACAACTCAAACTCTATTATTTATTATGCACATCATTGTTTTTGAGTTTAAACCGATTGAACTAATTGAACTATAAGCCTGAAGCCCTGCAAAGGCCAGTTCAAATTCTGGTTTAAAGCATATTGATTTATATATATGTATGTGTTTGTCTGTGCGCACGCGCTTTTAGCTGTTGCCTATGGCTTTTAATGTAGAAAAATGCAAAATTGTATGAATGTAAATTCATAAAAGAGGGTAAGAAAAAGAAAAACCATGGGAAGTTGCTTGCGTTTTGGTGGGTGTTCGTCAATTCCTCCTCCTGTGACTTGTTGAGAGAGATTTGTTACAATTTAACAAAAAAAAATATTAATACTGCATAGCACTTGTGTTTAATTTATCATTTTTTTTTCAAATTTCCTGCAACTGTTTCTGTTGGCTGAAATGAGGTTTCTGTTTTAGTCTTCACCATGTTTTCCAGATGTAAATGTGGCGATTTGTTTGATTTTTCCAGATTACCTTTTTTGGCTGGCGGATCAAATTTAAGTTTGCTAAGATGAGCGTGGTGGGTTTTGATTTTGGCAATGAGAGCTGCATTGTTGCGGTTGCTAGGCAGAGGGGGATTGATGTTGTGCTCAATGATGAGTCCAAGCGTGAAACTCCAGCGATTGTGTGCTTTGGTGACAAGCAACGCTTCATTGGCACTGCTGGGGCTGCATCCACTATGATGAACCCCAAGAATTCTATCTCTCAGATTAAGAGACTCATTGGCAGACAATTCTCTGATCCTGAATTGCAGCAAGATCTCAAGTCATTTCCTTTTAATGTCACCGAAGGCCCTGATGGATACCCGTTAATTCATGTGCGCTACATGGGTGAAGCTAAGACATTTACACCTACCCAAGTATTTGGAATGATGTTGTCAAATCTTAAGGAAATAGCCCAGAAAAATCTCAATGCGGCTGTTGTTGATTGTTGCATTGGAATCCCAGTTTATTTTACTGATCTTCAGAGGAGGGCAGTGTTGGATGCAGCCACTATTGCTGGTTTGCACCCTCTTCGCCTGTTCCATGAAACAACTGCAACTGCGTTGGCTTATGGGATTTATAAGACGGATCTTCCTGAAAATGATCAGCTGAATGTTGCTTTTGTTGACATTGGACATGCTAGCATGCAAGTGTGCATTGCTGGCTTCAAAAAGGGGCAGCTGAAAGTATTGGCTCATTCATACGATAGGTCTCTGGGTGGTAGGGATTTTGATGAGGTTTTGTTCCATCATTTTGCTGCAAAATTTAAGGATGAATACAAAATTGATGTTTTCCAGAATGCCCGGGCTTGTCTGAGGCTCAGGGCTGCTTGTGAGAAGCTGAAGAAGATGCTTAGTGCAAATCCTGAGGCACCTCTAAATATTGAATGCTTAATGGATGAGAAGGATGTCAGGGGCTTCATCAAGCGTGATGAGTTTGAGCAACTAAGTCTTCCAATATTGGAACGCGTGAAGGGACCTTTGGAGAAGGCACTTGCTGAAGCAGACCTTACAGTTGAAAATGTACACATGGTTGAGGTGGTTGGATCAGGATCTCGCGTACCAGCTATAAACAAAATATTGACAGAGTTTTTCAAAAAGGAGCCTAGGCGGACAATGAACGCCAGTGAGTGTGTTGCTAAGGGTTGTGCCTTGCAATGTGCAATTCTTAGTCCAACTTTTAAAGTACGAGAGTTTCAGGTAAAGTTTCCTCCACTGGACGGTTCTCTGTTCAAGCTCAGGAGGCCCTCATATGTTTACACTTCATTGTGCAAGTTTATTTGGTGATTCCTTTATTTGGTGATTCCCTGCAGTACTTATTCAGTGTGAACCTTCTCAGGTCTTTAGGGATCGTGAAATTTAAGAGTTTTAGGCTATTTTAATTACTTCTTTGTGGTATATTCTGTGTTCAGGCCTCTAGGAATTTTGCATGTTAATCTGTTCCTTTTATAATTGCTTTGCCTGCGCAGTTTGCTGTTCATAAACTAAGACTCAATTTTTCATCTGATATGATGTTTTCTTCTTATTCCTCATTGTAAAGGTCAACGACGGCCTTCCTTTCTCAGTTTCCCTTTCATGGAAAGGTTCTGGTCCAGATGAACAGGAGAGTGGACCTGATAATCAGCTAAGTACCAATGTTTTCCCCAAGGGTAATCCCATTCAAAGTGTGAAGGTATTGACTTTCTACAGATTTGGAACATTTTCTGTTGATGTACAATATGGTGATGGGAGTGTGGTGCAAACACCTGCTAAGATCAGTACATATACTGTAAGTCAGTTTTCAAGTTTCTTCTTTCTGTATTACACCTTTTCCCTCTTTGTTGTCCACTAGTCCTCTGACATGCCATTGTATGCAGATTGGTCCTTTCCAAAGTACTAAAGGTGAAAAGGCAAAGGTTAAAGTGAGAGTTCGTTTGAATGTGCATGGAATTGTATCTGTTGATTCAGCAACTGTAAGTCAAAAGGCTTTAGTGATTCCTTATTTTTCTCACTTGACATAACTTCATTTCTTAGCAAATGTAGTAAACCTGACAGCATTTGTTCCTGTGATCTAACAACTTCTGTCTGCATGTTTTAGCTGGTGGAAGAGGAAGAAGTTGAGGTTCCGGTTTCCAAAGAATCAACAGGAGAAAATACCAAGATGGACACTGATGAAGCTCAAGCTGCTGCTGCTGCTGCTGCACCTCCTACCTCCAATGACACAGATGTTAATATGCAAGATGCAAAGGCTAGTGCTGATACCCCTGGGGCAGAAAATGGCATCCCTGAGGCTGGAGACAAGCCTGTGCAAATGGATACTGATACCAAGGTTGGTACTAGTGAAAGGCATATTTAAGCATATGCATAAAATGATCTATTTTCAGTTCTCTTTGCCTTTGTTAAATTTTATGACATTAATTGTTGTGGCTTTCTGCATTCGAGCATTTGACATTGTAGAACCGCCTGCTTATTTATATTGCTATTCACAAGTTGATATGTGATAACTTCTTTTTTGAGGTTTCATATCTTCAGTATATTTTTAATAACTAATTTATGCTGAGTAGGATGATGGCACCACAGTTTAATCTGTTTAAACAAACTGAAAATTTTTTTCCACAAGAGTTTGCAAATATGTCCTCATTGTTGAGTTCCAATGTGGCATTTCCATCAGTCGTGTAATACTGTCTTGGATTTAACTTGCTGTACTCTTGCTTCAGTTTAATGTAAATCTTGTAAGCATATCTTATGTCCTGCTTATTGGATTTTGTGCTTCAGCATGAGTTTTCCAGCATGTTTAAGCTGATTTGTGTAATTTGCTGACTGAGGTTTGAATGTTGTTGGTTCAGGCTCCAAAGAAAAAGGTTAAGAAAACAAATATCCCCGTAGTAGAGTTAGTTTATGGAGCTTTGGCGCCTGTGGATGTTCAGAAAGCTGTAGAGAAGGAATTTGAAATGGCTTTGCAAGATCGTGTGATGGAAGAAACAAAAGACAAGAAAAATGCAGTTGAAGCTTATGTTTATGACATGAGAAACAAGGTGGTGATTAGCTTTACTCTTTTCTTACCCCAGGTAAAACAAAAATGCCTGTCATTTGATGGTTACTGAAACTGATTTTTCTGTTATCATTTCAGCTTAATGACAAATACCAAGAGTTTGTCACTTCTTCAGAGCGGGATGATTTTATTGCTAAACTTCAGGAGGTGGAAGACTGGCTATATGAGGAGGGCGAAGATGAAACTAAAGGTGTATATATTGCCAAACGTGAAGAACTCCAAAAGGTAAGTAGTTTAAGGGATAACAGGATCCCTGCCCGTTACCCCATCAAACTGTTAAAGTGTATAAAGAAAAGGAATTGGAAATTCCCTGTGGCTGTTAACTTTCTATAGTAGTTGTTAGCGTTACGCACAAACATAGACAGTGGAAATATTTCCATGGATGTTTTACACGCACAATCTTAGTGAAGATTTATTTGATTGCAGCAAGGTGATCCTATTGAAGCTCGTTACAAAGAATTCATGGAGAGGGGTACAGTAATCGATCAGTTCAACTACTGTATAAATAGTTACAGAGAAGCTGCAATGTTGAATGATCCCAAATTTGATCACATTGACATCAGTGACAAGCAGAAGGTTATTGCTCGTCAATTGTTTGGCCTTGATTCTTTAATGGTTTCCAACTTGCCATTGCCGTTGATCCATTGATGTTTCCATTTAACATGGAATCAATTTCTTTTCATTTGCATTTAGGTCCTAAATGAATGTCTTGAGGCTGAGAACTGGCTTAGGGAGAAGCAGCAGCAGCAGGAATCACTTCCAAAATATGCCAACCCCGTACTCTTGTCAGCTGAAATAAGACGGAAAGCAGAGGCTGTTGATAGGTATTTGTGTATCTATTTTATTCTTCTTGAGGGTAGGTGCAGTGGCGAAATATGGGTAAAAAATTTTTTTTTTTTGGGGGGAGGCCGGGGGAATAATACTTGGGGAATGTTTGGTTAGGAAATAAAATAGGGATAAATTTTTCATGAATGAAATTCATGTGTAATTTTACACATAAAACTCATCTATAAAAATTTGCACCACAGTTTTATCTCATAACCAAACATACCCTTAGAGTGATTATATGTTGTCCTAACCATTAATCTAATAAATTTTCTAATTTGAATTTAGGCTCACAATGGTAAGTAATATACACAATATTAAATGACTACTTAATACATATAAGGTATATTTTTAATAAAGATTTTTATCCGCACTAATCAGAAAGATATATTATTTCTAGGCAAATATGTTAACCAAATACATTTATGAGTTTAATTTATATGCATTGACAATGTAAAATCTGATCATGTATTGCCATATCAGTAAAAGTGGTTAAATTTTACATCTACTACTTGAAAAGTCATGCAAACGAAATTATTTGATTGGATGATTGTGTAAAAAAAAGTTTTACATTGTCAGTGTATAGAAATTAAACTCTAAATTTTAAATTATTGATATGCAAATAAAATATCTTGATGACAACATAGAAAACAGAGAGTTTTAGTGGTTTTTTTTCCTCTGATATAATAAGACATATTAATTATTTAATAATCATACTAATCATATATATTTTTTAATAAATAATATATATGTATATGTATACACATATAAAGTAAAATATATATGTATATTTTTTAATAAATAATATATTTATATGTATACACATATAAATACATTATGTATGTATTTGGGGATCCTTTGATGTGGCCTTGTTAAATTTGTTTCATATGAAGTATAAACCAGTCTAAGATTAGGAAGGGCTAGCTGCTGCTCTTCAACAGTTTCTGAACATATTTGATTCCTATCATTATTCCTGTCTCTGTAATTTTGTTGTTAATTGTTCATCTATGTTGTGTTTAAAACAATTGTTTCTGTAATAGGGTTTGTAAGCCAATTATGACGAAACCAAGGCCAGCCAAGCCAGCTACTCCACCAGCACCAGCAACCCCACCTCCTCAGGATGGTGAGCAGGAGCAACCTCAGGGAGATGCAAGTGCCAATGCTAATGCCAACCCTAATGAGAATGCAGGGGACAGTGATAGTCAGGTCCCACCAGCATCTGCTGAACCAATGGAGACTGAAAAGTCGGAGAACGCAGGGTCTGCATAATTATTGTTAATTGCTCTCAACTTCATGGAAGGACCATTAGTCTCTACAACCTTTTTGTATAAGCATATGTGTGGAACTTAGGGAGAGGCTTAGGTTAGAGGGGTTGAGAGGCTGCCGGGATGTTTGGTGTTTTGGCCTGTGTTGGTTGGTTAAGTTCTAATATTTTGGTGATCTTTGAAATCCGGATTTTTTTTAATTTTTTTATTTTCACGAAAGGGTTTTGAAGAGCAAACGATGATGTTGTGGTCTGGAATCCCAAATCCGGTGGGAAAAGACCTTTGATAATGTTTGTTTCCCATTTGATACTTAAATTTAATTTTATTTGACACTGTAACCTTTAACATTATTATTATTTTTATTATTAGGAATGAATGTAAGTATAAAAAAATATTAGGAATTAATGTATGAATGTTGTAAAGAGAAACTTGAGATAGTACTTGCAGCGAAAAAGGTGGTGGATTTTTTGGTTTAGGTGGTTTGGTATGTGTATTAAAGGCTTTTAATAGTCGCGAGAGTAAAGTGGGGTAACTTGATAGCTAGTGGCAGATGGAGACGAGGTTAAAGGTTAATCGGGAACTCTCTTACGCAGCAAACAAAAAAAAAGGGTTAATCGTGAAATTATGAAGAAATGTGTTGTTCTTAGTAGTTTATACATGGTGTATGATTGGATTTGATTGTTATATGATAATGATCTATAATCCACTTTTACTTAGAGACAAGCTAGTAGTTGTAATTTCATCTTTGGGGCCATTTTGTGAAGTTTATTTTCTCCTTTAAATGGAGTTGAGAAGGAAATTTATTATGGTTGACTGAATAATCGTAGGACACAAAAGTGGCCAACATTTTTAACCGGCACAAAAAGAATGTAGATTTTTTTCCCCGTTTACCATTATAAAAAAGCCCTAAACCTCCAATTGTTTTTCAATTGTAAGACATTAATTTGATCCTTGAACAACTTGTGATATCAATTTGCTTATTTAAAAAGATATCAATTTGATTTTTAAAAGATTTGTAAAACGATTTGGAGCTTAAAAGATTAAAATTCATCTTAAATTAGTCTAGATTTTAGTATTTTATATCAATTTGAAATAAATTTTAATAGAATAATGTTTGGTGTATAATAAAATTCA
This sequence comes from Dalbergia oliveri, assembly GCA_030441495.1. Taxonomy (NCBI): domain Eukaryota; kingdom Viridiplantae; phylum Streptophyta; class Magnoliopsida; order Fabales; family Fabaceae; genus Dalbergia; species Dalbergia oliveri. The sequence continues at coordinate 5,249,538 of JAMLFY010000016.1, forward strand.
CAATAATATACGTAATACAACTTATCACTATTGGATGTGATATATGATTTACATTTATCCTACTCACTTATCACATCCAATTATGATAAAATATGTGGTGTGCGTTTATTGGCAAGTTTATTATACACCAAATGTTACCCATTTTAATATTTAGAGAACTAAATTAATTTATCAAATTTTTTGAGTATTAAATTAATATTTCAAAACCGACAACTTTTTTAATACTCAAATTGAGGCTTTACAATAAAAGTTATTGGGTAAATTACATTACCTCTCCTAAGATTTTGTGAAATGTGGGTCGTCTCTCTATTTATAAAATTTACTCATGAGTAACTTAAATTTATGAAAACGTTACAGGTTTTTAAATTTATAAAATCATTACATCGACCTTTATATCGTACAATGAGCAGCGTATTTATGGGAGGTCGATATCACCTAAAAATATAAGGGAGCCAAGATAAATATAATCGAATTTAAGAAAAGGCAAGTGCAATTTATCCAAAATTATTAAATAGCGTAAGCATAATTATTGTTGGGGTCAGTGATCCCTCCTTTTTGCACTTAAATAAGAAGAATCACACACTGTAAAGATTCTTCACTGACCCATCCAGCACCACCATAAGTACCCAAGCTGTCAAGCACACTCAGGAGCTGTTGCTGGCCGAGGAAAGAGCGCACCACTCCCCTTCAAGGCTAACTACCTACTACTAGAGCGTCTCTCTCTCTCTCTGAAACCCTAACTAATGAGAAGAATCCCCTTTCTTGTGCTACCTCCGAAACAACAACGTTCTTCTCTTTCCCCTTTCATCACACCAATCAACAACAATACCAATGCCTTATCATCATCATCAATTTCCACCACCACCACCACCACACTCCCTCCCCCTGAACTTATCGAACCCTTCTACGACCTCTCCGACGTCGTCGTTTCACCCTCTCACCACCGCCACCACCACCCTTCCCCATGGCTCCAGCGCATCCTCCCCTCGTCGACGGCTCCCCCTCCATGGAATCCAACCTCACCTCCTTCTGCCACAAATTCCTCATCACCCTCTCCCCCAACTTCGTCTCCCACGCCCTCCTCTCCCTCCATAACCCCAACCCCAACACCGCCTCACGCTTCTTCCACTGGTCCCGCACTCAGCCTAACTACTCCCACTCCCTCCAAACCTACGTCTCCTTAATCCAACTCCTCACCACCACCACCGAATCCCAATCGAACATTCTAGAAAACGTTGTCTTCCAATTGAAGCGCGAACCTTTCACAATGACTGCTCCCGCGGCGAATTCCCTAATCAAGAGCTTCGGTGGCGTTGGGATGGTGGAGGAATTGCTATGGGTGTGGAGGAAGATGAAGGAAGACGGGGTGGAACAAAGCCTGTATATTTATAACTCGTTGATGAACGGGTTGGTTAATTCCGGCATGGTGGAGTCTGCCGTGAGGGTTTCGAGGCGATGAAGGAGGTTGTTAAGCCCGATTTTGTTAGTTACAATACGGTTATCAAGGGGTATTGTAAGGCTGGGAGGACAAGGAAGGCTTTGGATATGATTAAGGAGATGGAGGCGGTTGAGGCGGTTAATCCGGATAAGGTTAGTTACATGACGGTTATGCAGTCCTGTTATGGCGAAGGGGATGTGGATTGTTGTGTGAGGCTTTACCATGAGATGAGGGATAAGGGTTGGAGGTTCCTCAACATGGTTATAGTTTGGTGGTGTGTGGGCTTTGTAGGGGAGGGAAGGTTGTTGAGGCTTTAGGTGTGTTTGAAGAGATGGGTAGGAGGAGTGGTGGTGGTGGTGGTGGTGGCGAATAAGGCGGTTTATACGGCGATGATTGATGGGTATGTGAAGAGAGGGGATGTTGATGCGGCAATGAGGTTGTTTGAGAGGATGAAGGCAGAGGGGATTGAGCCGGATGAGGTTACTTATGGGGCGGTCGTTAATGGTTTGTGTAAGGGTGGGAGGGTGGAGGAAGCTATGGGGTATTTTGAGTTTTGTAAAGGGAATGGTGTCGCGGTTAATGCTGTGTTTTACTCGAGCTTGATTGATGGACTTGGAAAGGCTGGGAGGGTGGATGAAGCTGAGAGGTTGTTTTATGAGATGGTTGAGAAGGGGTGCCCGCAGGATTCTTTCTGCTACAATGCGTTGATCGATGGGTTGTGTAAGGGTGGGAGAATTGATGAGGCTTTGGTGCTGTTTAAGCGGATGGAGGAGGAGGGTTGCGAGCAGACGGTTTATACGTATACTATCCTCATCAGTGAGCTTTTCAAAGAGCATAGGAATGAAGAGGCGTTGAAGTTATGGGATATGATGATTGATAAGGGTATCACGCCAAATGTTGCCTCTTTTAGGGCTCTTTCGGTTGGACTCTGTCTTCAGGCAAGGTAGCGAGAGCTTGCAAGATCTTGGATGAGCTAGCTCCCATGGGGATTGTAATCGAAACGGCTTATGAAGACATGATCAATGTGCTGTGCAAGGCTGGCCGTGTGAGGGAAGCCTGCAAGTTAGCTGATGGAATCGTGGACAGGGGTAGAGAGATTCCTGGAAAGGTTCGCACTTTGATGATCAATGCCTTGAGGAAAGCTGGTAATGCGGATTTGGCAATAAAGTTGATGCACAGTAAGATTGGCATTGGGTACGACCGAATGCGTAGTGTTAAAAAGAGAGTGAAGTTCCAAACCCTTATTGACAGTTGATTCTATTTTTTAGCTGGATATTGCACTTGAAAATTGGTGAAGGCCCAAAGCTAAGGCATGTATGGGAGTATGGTCCTTGGTGTTGTTTTGTTGGTGAACTTAACAGAGTCAATGGTTGATCCCTGAAATATTAGTTGATTGTCTTTGAGCTATTTAGGTTCATGATTTAACTGTGGCAATTCAAGTAAACATGAAGCTTGGTGAAATCTCTTCAGCCTCTCTGTGTGACTAACTCTGGATTCAATGTCCAGGTACAGCAACCTATTTGGCATCTTTACAGTTGTAAACTGGACAAGCTTAAAGTATATGATAATTGCAGCAATGTATTTGGCACCACTGCTGCAGGCTTCATATCCTAACAGTCGTCATATTGATTAAAATCCATCCCCATCAGATTGGACTAACGGGTTTGGAAATGACATACATTGTATAGGAGCATATACTAGAGCCTTTGGCAAGATATCTGTTGCATAGGAGAGAATTCTTCACAAGAAAAATGCTCCTTTTGCGGAATAGGCAAATTCTGTGCAAATTGATGCTCATAATGGACAGACCAAGGTCATCTGATATGACTAATTGATGACTGAATTTTTCATCTGATATGATTTTGTCTTCTTATTTCGCATTGTAAAGGTCAGTGAAAGCCTTCCTTTCTCAATTCCCTTTCATGGAAAGGTTCTGGTCCAGGTGCACATGATAGTGGACCAGATAATCAGCTAGGTACCATTGTTGGAGGCTGTACTAGCTGATTTTAGTGTTTGAAAAATTCTCTGTTGGAAACAAGGTGATCTTTTGCTACTGCAGGCATGAATAATATGATTGAGGCATTCTTCTTAGGAGTCATTTTGGAACCTGCACTTTTTGTGTGCATGTTTGTTGCATCATCTGCAAAAAATGACTTGTTACTTGGAGCTTCCAAAATGTTTCCACTGGAGTTTTTTCACATCCTTCTTTCAAAAGAAAGACAAGCCCTCTATCCTGATCAGCCGGGAAACTTCAACAACTGGACAGTCTATAGATATTTAAGGATTGGTTTTTGTAATTATTTCATAAATACCTGGTTGATAAGGAACCAAAATTAAATCTCTTTTAATCAAGAAAATAATTAAGCTCATATAAGAAAGAAACAAATATGAAAATTCAATGGTCCCTAACTGTAAATGTCATAATCCAATCCGGTGAATATGGCCACACATTTTTAACCAATAATGGAGGAAGGGGAAAATTATATGGAGCATTTAGAATAAGATGTGGCATCATAGTGTTGGCGGCTTAGGGATAAAGCTATCCTTTTGCCAACGTACTTGCTTGTCATGTTTTCAGTGGTCAAATAAAGAAAAAAAGGGCAGAACATATATGTTGAAGATACAATTATAGAACATGGACCTACTTCCGTAGAAAGGATAAGAAAAGTGTTACAAGATTTTGGCATAGTGGGGTGTTATTTAATTTGTGTAAAACTAATTATTTATGTCTTATTTATTATTGGATGGATAGTTAATTTCAAGTAAAATTAACGTTAATTCTAATAGTGTGAAGATATTAAGGTGTAAGTTGATATAATGTTTATTCAAATAAAATATAAAAAATATTTTTTGTTTACTTAAGTTCAATGAAAACCGAGCAAATGACAAAAAGTGACAAGATTATAATTAAGTGACGGTTGTTTAGAAATAATTTCAAAATATTGAAGGGACTTACTAGTTACGGAGAATAAATTTTGTCACTCAAATTCATAATTTTTTTATCCTTCAAATTGTAGAATCAAGGAGGCAATGGGCAATAAAGGGAAGGGGGCCCAGGTTCTCAAATTTTAAACATTTATATAATTATATGCATATTTTATATTATGCTTAGTAAAAATTTCAATTATACAATATATAGTATCCATAATAAATAATAAAATCATTTGATATAGTAGCAGTTGATATAAAAGTATGAAATATATAAATATTTTATAATATATTTTTTAAGATTTTTCTCTTATTAATTGATTTAATCCACTTAGTAGAGTTTATACTTCTCATTTGTTATTTATGATAAATACTCTATTTGACGTTAAATAATCCATTAATATATTTCATGCTGAACTTAAGAGATATATATAAAAGAAAAATTTTGACTCTTTTGTTAAGAAAAAAAATGAAAGAATAAATGATTAAATAAATCCCTAATTTACTAATAATTTATATAAAAATATTATATAATGACTCATTTAATACTTTCTATATGATAATTTATTTTATTTTATTTATATTAACTAATTTGACACCTCCAAAATTTTTGGTCCGCCACTGGCAATGGGTGTAATTTTTCCCTTCCCTCATTGAAATTGTTAAATATTCCAGCAAGGGCATGAAATAATTTCTCCCAATATACTTCTCACATTTCTTCTCAGTTCCATTAACCAAAATGATTTAAACACCAATACTGGATAAAAAAAAGGAGGGGGAGGAGACATAGGAGCAAAAAGATCATGGTATTTAAGAGTGCTTGACATGAGAGAAGAACCAATTTTGTCAATACTAGAGGACTGCCCAAATTGCATGGATTGGCCTTGATAATTTTTTGTTTTCAAGCATACATTCTTGCATAGTATATATAATTTAATGATGTTTTTAAGCAGTAACAGAATATATTTTCTTTCTCTCTTTACCTCTCACACGTATATATACACTTCAACTCTTAGACTAAGATTCTCTCATTTTCTTCATTAACACAGGAGTGTAATCTTATAATAATAATAAAAAAAAGAGATATACAAATAAATTTTAAAATGTATAATTCTTATAATAATTACCTTAAGAATTACATATATTATCTTAAAATAAAAGTCACACATAGACGACAATATCTAGTTAATTAGCTGATAATATATTAAAATTATTCTCAAATTTATTATAATAAAAATTTTATTTTCTCTCTCATAACCCTGCATTTAACCAAGAGAACAGATATTTTACTTATAAAGATTTAGTACGCGTTTGTCTCGGACTTTTTTGATGGAAAAATGGTTATAGAGATTATTCACATAAGATTCTATTCAAAAGTTAAAAACAGATTATTTTTATATAATTTTCAGTCTTCAAGTAAAAGTGATATGAATAGTATAGAAAACAAAGGCAATTTTAAGGTTGGGTTAGTTTCAGTTCCATTTTTAGTTTTTTAATTTTTAAGATTTTATGAAGAAAATATAAAATTAAAAATTATAATTTTAAAAAATTTTAATATTTTTTTCATAAAATTTAAAAAATTAAAAATAAAAATAAAAAATTGAAAATTCAATCTAAACTAAGTTAATTGTTTAGCACGGAATAAAAGGAATATCAGTAGTACTAGTAACTAACTAGTGGTTCAAGTAACATAATCACTTTGGTGGGTGTTCCTTCCCCCTACTTCACTGCAAGGCCAAGGCACAACACAAGCTTAAGCTTTGCCTTTGAGTGGCACACACACACACACAGGTCTCTTGCTCTTAGCATAGCACCCAAACATGGGCTTTGTGGCAGGGAGCTCTTGCTTCTTGCACTCTCCACCCTTACTACAGTGTTCTTCTTCTTCACACAGAAACGCACACACCAAAACCAAGTTCCGAGCTCCCACTGCATCATCATCATCATCCTTGAGCCAACAACAGCAACAAGAACAACAACAACAGGACCAAAACGGTACCGTTTTCTGCAACAAGAGGAGGACACTTGTCTTAATGGGCATCTCTGTTCTTCCACTTCTGGGGTTGAAGGCCTCAGCTCTTGAAGGAGAAGGATTGGCCACAAGTAAGTTTGTTGAGTTCAATATTCTTTATATGCTTTCATTTCAAGCATTCATAGATGATGATGATGATGATGATGATGATGATGAGGCCTTTTGTGACGTGGGGTCTTCCTTGTGCTTCCCTTTTAGACCAAAACTTTGAATCTTTTTGTGTTTAATGTATGTACTGCATGAACCTTGAAATCAGTGTCCTTATTTCTTTTTAATTTGCCTCGTCTAGTGAAGTAGGAAATAAGAATCTTTTGCAAAATTTGCAGTTTTTTAAAGTAGTAGTTTCAGCACTAGAGTTTCCGGATAAGGTAAGGGTGTGTTTGGTTTTAGAAAACAGTTTTCAATTTTCATTTCCCATTGTTTTCAGTTTGTTTCCTGTTTTAAGAAATTTGTGAAGGAGATATTGAAAATTTAAAATAAAATATGAAAACTGGATTTTGTAGCTTTCACAGTTTCTTTCAACAGAATCCTAGAAAACAGTAAACAGGAAATGAAAATTGAAAATTGTTTTCTGAAACCAGACACTCTCTAACTTCCACAGAATCCTCAAGGATCTCCTTGCTTAGGAGAGTCCAGAATACTGAGGGGATCTTCTATAACACGCCTAATTTTTCTTCCTTCCATAGAGATGAAATTGAGGAATGTTTCAATAAGAAAGTACCTCTCAAGCTGAAATGAAACTTTATTGCACAATTATAAGATCTACAGTATTGCGTGCGATTGAATGTTGGGTAGTAAAAGTCATAATAAACTTAATGTTGTAGAATTTTGGATGTTGTGATGGATAAGTGAATGCACTAGACATAACAGGATTAGGAATAGATGCATTAGAGAGAAAATTGAAATTGTGCATAACTGTGGAAAAAATGGTAGAATCCCATCTTAAAGCTTTTGATCAAGTGACAAAAGAACCTTTAGAAATCCGAGTAAGAAAGTGGATAATATATAAGGAAGCCTAATAAGTAGAAGTAGAGGAGACTAAGAAAAACTATAAACATAGCTATTAAACAGGACTAGATTTTAATGGTTTGTTGATAAACATGGTTCATGTTAGGATGCAATGACATCATTTGATTCAGGTAAATAACCCCAACTAGTAAAAAAAATAAAATTGTTATCATTTTGGTGACAAACCAGCTGGAGACCACATCTTCAGCTACAACTTTACATTGAGTTTATGGGTCCATCTACTTGTATGGTCCTCACTTTTTATTATTTTCAATAATGGGGCTTCTTTTCACTCGCATCCTAACACAAGCAAAAGCCCAAATAGATGAATTTGTGGAAATAACTAAATGACTAGAGGTCTATGAGAGATATATAACTTAGATTCATTGCAGGTCATGATTTAGACATTCCTCAATTCCCTGTTGGTGGTTGCAGATAGCATAAAATGAAATGAAGAGAGTCACTTTAATTTGTTGTTTCTAATGTGCTGATGAAAATTTCGAAAATTTGTTTCCCTTCCAAAGCAGACATGGGTTTTCAACTTATAAAATATGGAATCTACATTCCTTTTCCTTGAGGATGTAATAACTTGGTTTCAAATGTCAGTTTTTTTAGCAGACCACAGTATACTCTGTAGCTTATTTGTTACTTCATTTGGTCTTTATGCTTGTACTTTGCGTTATGTTATTTGTTTCATTATAATGAATGGCTGATTTCTGCATTACTTGTCATTATGTTTGCATTTCCATCTTTTCCTTTATGAACCTAATTTTGTATTAGCATGCATAATTTAGTCCTTGCTTCTTAGTTCGTGTTATTTGTAGATTTCTCACATGACTAATTCCCTACTCCCCAAGGAGTAAAGAAAATTTGAGGGACTTCAGGTGCTGTCTTCTTGTTTAAATATGGATGTGGACTAAGCACATTATCTTTTTACCTTTCATAATGAGTTACATTCTTCTAAGTTTTTACAGTTGTAACTTGGTAGTTATTCTTCTCTTTCAGAAGAAAGTGAGGTGAAGACACCAGAGGACAACCAGAAAATAGAGGTGACTTGGTGTTAAGATCTGATACAAATCATGAATAGTAAATTGTTAACTTTGATATTTGTTCTTCAAATATTCAAAATTTTATAAACTTCCTAGCTTCTATGGACAGACAGCACCTGTAAAGGACAGACCATCCAATTCCTTTTTGTCTTTCCTGAATGGAATTGGAACACTTTCTTCTGGTGTTCTGGGTGCTCTGTTTGCACTGGCTCAGAAAGAGAAGACCATTGCTGTTGAAACAATAGAAACAGTAAGCTTCTAGACACCTTTCTATTCTTCAAAACTGATAAGGCATGTTTGCCCTTTGATAAATGTTTCTTCTAAACATACTCACTAAAACAATGGGAAATCCAGGAAGTATCTTGTTGGGTGACCTGGATCCCTAACTTGAAGATTGTTATTGATAGTTTATTATTTTCGGTAGATTTGAATTTTAAATGTAACTAATACCATGTTATGGAAGATATGTGAGATATTTGTTTCTAAAATAGGATGGATACTAGGAAAGTCCTTAGTTTTGATGAGGATTGGTAAGGATGATGTGCGAAAATAGTTAATCATGATGTGTAAATTATCGTGGCCTACAAATACTTAAAGGAATTGTTTCAGAAATGAGAGTGAGAAAAATGAAATTGTGACTAATGTTGCTGAGGAGGTTTGTAACTTTATCTTCAAAAGTTGTAATGTGTGAGGATTTGCAACTTTATCAGTGCAAAAAGTTGGAGTGTGAGAGTATACTGTTATTTTCCATTCAAAAGTTGTCATATTGTTTGTGATACATTTGATTTATTTTCATCAATGAATGGAGACATGTTGGGCTGGTCCATTTTAAATTGTGCATGATTTCTACATTCCTTTTCTTGGTATTTATGCCAACACATGAAGAAGGGGATGTGGCATTTCCCTGAAGATATTTCCCTTTCCTATTAAAGGGACAAATGTGATTGTTCTCTTTCCGTCTAATTTGATTATATATTGGTGTTTTTTTCCCTTCAAATAAAGAATCAATTTTAGGATGTCTTTGAGGTCAATTTATTAGGTTCTAAGCCATATATTTTACTGGCAAATGTGCACAGATGAGCAAGAAACTAAAGGAAAAGGAAGAGCTGATTGTTTCCTTGAAGAGTAACTATGAATCCAAGTTACTGAATGAACAGGAAGAACAAACCAAGCAACTTGGAAAGGCGAAGGATGAGCAACAAGCTTTGATAAATAAATTAAGTTCTGCAGAAAATACCATCACCCGCTTGGGACAGGAGGTGAAGAGTGAGAAAAAATTGGTTGAGGAGCTGAAGCTTCAAATTGACAGTCTTGAAAATACGCTTTCAAAGACTAATGAAGACAAAAAGGACCTTGAAAAGAAATTGAAAGAAAAGGTGGACTCTATTGAAACTTTAGAGCAGAGTATTAATCTTCTGAATTCGGACCTCAAGGACAAAGAAGATATTGTTCAGAACCTCTGGTCTTCCCTTGCAGAAAAGGAGTTGGAATTGAGGAATCTGACTTCTACCTACAAGCAAACTAAGGATGAATTATCCAATGTACAACTGCAGATTCAAGGGTTGAATGATGAACTACTGAAAAGCCGAAAGGAATTAGAAGCAAAAGATTCATTGGTGAATGAACTAAATTCAAGAGTAAGTTCCTTAAATCGCGAGAATGATGATTCTAGGAGGAAGTATGATGCCTTGGAGAAGGAACATAATGGCCTGAAGTTGAATTCTGAAAAGAAGGCTGCTTCAGATGCTAACCTTTTAAGAGAAAAGAAGAGGAGCTTCATCGGCTGCAGGATCAGCTTGAACTCGCCTTAAGTGAAGCAAGTAGAAACCAGGTTCTCATTGCTGATTTATCACAAGAAAGAGAAAATTTAAAAGAGTCTTTGGAGAAGGAATCTAAGAAAGTCAACTGTTTGACGTCTGAACTCCAAACCACTCAGGAGAATCTTGAAAAATCAGGAAACGAGGCTTCTGTATTGGAAAAGCAACTAAAGGAGTCCAACAAATTGCGAAAAAGCTTGAGGCTGAGGTCTCAATGCTTTCATCTGAGCTCACTGAAGTTAAAGAGTCACTACTGAGGAGCCTTGACGAAGCAAAACGTGAGACAGAAAGGCTAGCCAGTGAACTTAAGACCATGAAGGAACATTTGAAGAAAACACAAGCAGAGCTGCAAGGTGTGTCCGATGAACTAACATCTGCTCTTGAAAAGCGCGACATCCTTCAAAGTGAAGTGAATGAAATCTACAAGAAGGCCGAGACCACTGCCGAGGATTTGAAAGAAGAGAAAAAGCTAGTTGCTTCTTTGAACAAAGATCTACAAGCTTTGGAGAAGCAAGTTTCAAAAGACAAAGAGGCGCAGAGATCTCTTGAAGTGGACCTGGAAAAGGCTACCAAATCACTAGATGAAATGAACCAAAATGCAGTGATCCTCAACAAACAACTAGAGAAGGCTAATTCCATCATCTCTAGCCTTGAAGACGAGAAAGAGACGCTTCTCAAGTCGCTTAACAAGCAAAGAAATGCATCCAAAGAGGTGAAGGAGAGCATTGAAGATGCTCGAAGCCTCATCAAGAGACTCGATGCGGAAAGAGAGAACTTAGAGAACAAAGGGAAGAAACTCGAGGAGGAGTTGGCTGCGGCCAAGGGCGAGATATTGCGGCTAAAGAGTCAGATCAATTCTTCCAAAGTTGCTGTTAATAATGTGGAAGTGCAGAAAGATGAAGGTAAAAGCAGGGTCACTACTACTGTGAATGAGCAAGTGCCAAAGGATGAAGGAGAAAGCAAGGTCACTGTTAATGCTCGGAAGAGTAGCAGAAGAAGAAAGGCTAACTCCTAATGATATAGAGAACATGAACACCTTTAATTTTTTCTTACCATATTAAGAAGAATGCTAAACAGTCAGTTTTTTTTTTCTTTTGTCGGAATGATATGGCATAAATGAGTGAGTTTTGTTACTTATATTTCTAGCCAACTACCAACCTTGTTTTTTGTCATAAAATTCTGGTACTTTTTTCTAGCTGTGTAGCATTGCGTGTCATATTAGGAGAGTATTGTGTAACATTCTTTTTGTCGTTCGAAGGCGGTTGAGTACTTGAGTTGGTGTTGGAGTTGTATAGTTGTATTTTGTTTAGAATGCAAACATGTGTGTGAATCTATCTAGTATATAGCAGAGATATTTCAAAATAGTTGATGTATTCATATTAATACGTATCATATCGGAGACTTCTACCATATTCAACTATTTGTGTTGTACTAGATATTCGTACAAGTATATGTGCAACATTGTATGTCTATGTTGAAATTTTATAAGATATTTATAGAAATGCGATGATACAAAGTGACAAAAAAAATCAAATGGAGAGATCACACGTAAAATGGAAAAGGACTTCTTAAAGATGCAGTCCCTGTCCTTTGTCAAAAGGGTTATATAATTAAGAAAATGTTATAATTAATCAGTTTTCAAGTTGCTGAAGGAAGTCCAGCTTGTTTCAAAAAAGGAACATGGAAAGCGACCACAGTGGGAGTCGAACCCACGACCTTTTGATCCGAAGTCAAACGCGCTAATCCACTGCGCTATGCGGTCGATTTCATGAGTTGCATGTGTAACTCTATATACTTGTACTTGTTTCTCCTCAAAATCCATGCATATAATTTTCCATATTCCATATATATATATATATATATATATATTTGAAAACCTTTTTATGGAAAGCTTCGTCAAGTTATAAATTTTTCTTTAATGATTTTTTCAATACATTTTAGAATTCTTATCAATCTTGAAAGAAATCATTCATATTATTAAGACTCTTAAATTTTATTTTAATTACTAAAATTCTTAAAAGTTATCTTAAAGTTGTTCAATCTTTACTAAAAAATTGAAATTTTTTTTTATAAAAATAATTACATTTCAAATTATAATTTGTTATATAATCACATAGCTAATGTGAGGTTGCAAGCGTTTTCTCCTTTATAAATCAATATTGAGGGTTCTATTTTTACCTGGAAATGGAACAACAATTTTAAAATAGCTCTTAAGGTGGTTAGCGTCTACCCTAAAATGAGCATACAGTACTCAAAGGGGTTAGTCATTATATCACACCATAAATATCTCGAGAAACCAAAAGAAATTATTATATAGATTTATGTATTTTGCTTCAAAATATCAAATTTCCTCCAATGATAATTTTACAATTATACATTTTATTTTGATAGCTATTTTATTGCTATGAAGTTAATAATCATATTGAATTTTTTTCAGGTCATTATTTTTATAAATAATATATTTTATTAATTAGAAAAGGTATAGAACTATTAATTATTTATATCTTTATTATATATATTATTATATATGGAAATTTACTTATGCTAAAAGATTGAAGAATATATATAGTTTTGTTTATTCACTAGTCATTTGACTCATGCAATGCAAGAGATGATAATAAAAAATAGTTTATTAATTATTATTAAAAATAAATAATAATTCATTTAAATACATCCTATAGAAAATTAAGTGTATAAACTTATTTTGACAATAGTTAACGCTAAATAATTAAATAAATAAATAAAATATAAGTGAGTATATATCTAAAATGAGTCATTCTATTTTATATCTTATTTTGAAAATCATGTTTATAAGGTTGAGAAACTCTTGATAGATGACTTTTAACTAACAATAAAAAATTAATTTTATGAAAATTTTACACATTTCGATAGTTAAAATTGATGAATAATGAAATAAAATAAGTGGATATATTTACAATATCATATATAATTAATACAAATGACAATGGATATTCATGAGAAAGGGATATGTCTTCCATACTCTGTCTATGTCTAGAATTTTGTCTCCTTTCCCATCCTTATCCCATATAAAGTCCTTGTTCCCTATTTCTCATGAGAATTTAAATCCGTATGAAGTATTTAGATTTATTAAAATAATTTCAAAATAATTTGAAAAGTATTTTGATATTGAAAACATAAATATGCATAAAACTAATTCGTATATATAAGATAAAATTAATAAACAATCCTAGTAAATATTCTTATTATATAATGAGTCATTAAACTCATTTTAGTATATCAAGGTTGAATTTCTAGTTTATATAAAATATTATAAATTAACGAATGTATTGATTTAAATATAATGGATCATATTACTATATATATATGTTATCATTTTATTAATACGTACAAAAATTATATAGTAATTAATTAATATTATATATTAACTAATTATTGATAATTAGGAGTGTATAAGTAAAGCAACATAACTTATTTGATTTAAAAATTTTTCAAACACTTATATTTTAAAAAAATAAAAAATATAATTTAAAATTACTTTTGATTCTTTATTTATCGCTAATTATTTTAAATAACACTAATATATAAGGTTATCAAAATAATGTATAACATTTTTCAGCATGTAGATTTTAGCATAAATTGCCCATATATTTAAAAATGATTATTATGAATATTGAAATTATATAAATTACCGATAATAAACTAATGATATATAATAATTATGATTATAGTTTTTTTAAAAAATATTAATTATTAAAGTTATAAAACTTGTGGGCTCTAAATTACTTTGGAAGCTACACCTAAAAAATCTAAAGGAATGTTAAATATTAGTATTATAGATTTATTTAAATATCAAAAAATTTTAAATATATTTAATTTTTATAATGCAATTTTACTATTAAATATTAATAATTATCAATAATATTTTAATAATATATCATAATTATAGTTTTATTTTTAAAAAATAATTAATAATTAACTTTTTTAAAGTTATAAATTTTAAATTATTTTTATTACGACACATGAAGTTTAAAATATTAAGTATAATAAAGAGATTACAGATTTCAGTACAACAAGATGCAAAAACCAAAACGACCAATAACAGAACAAAACGACACACTCTTCCTGAACTACACGCTCAGTGCCCATTTACGCAGTTCCTTCTTCTCTCCTCTGAAAATTCTCGTCTCTCGCCATCGCCGGCAATCTTCATCTCCCTTTCAATTCCATCTTCAGCGAGTCATCATAATTCAAATCTCGTCAGAATCTTGCAACAAAAGTATGAATCTTACTCCCTGACCCCTTTTTCCAATTCCCTCTACCCTTTTTCCAATTCCCTCTAAGATTCGTTGATCAATAACTGGTTTTAAAATTTGGGTTTCAATTATTTATTAATTTATTCTATTTTTCAGTTGGCTTTTGCTCTTAACTGTATCAGAATCCAGATCTGAGTGATCACGCAACCACCCTCTTAACGCGGCAAACCTTGATTTGAAGTGTTCTAAGCTGATTTCAGAAAAATGGGGCTTCTAAATTTGGTAACCTTCGACGAATGACGAGTGGTTTGGGTTTAATTGCTGAGATTTGAGCAAGTGGGTAGTGTTTTTGAGGGCATGACTTAAGAAACTGAGTGTTGAAAATTTGAGAATTTTGGGGTTTTGAATTTTGATTCGTTTTTGGGGATTTTGCTTGTGAATTTGGGAACTTTTTTTTTTAAGGATAAAATAGTTGTTTTCTTGTTTTTATTTTTAAGCTGTGTTGAGGAAATTTTTTTTAATTATTATTGTAAGCTGTTTTGAAACGAAAAAAATCCCTGATCCAAACACACACTTTATTGGAGTCATGTTCTATGGTGCGGTGGTATGGGACCCTTGGCTTATTGTTGCTCAGATTGTGTGTCTGCAATGCTTGTACTATGTAACTCTGGGATTGTTACTGTCCATACTTGTTGGAACTCGGGTGTCTCGGCTGAGCCTTGTGTATTTCTTTGACTATGTTACCATCACCACCTCCACCGTTACCGGTTGGTGCGTTATTGCGTCACTTCTGCTCAGCTCAGTTGCAGGGTAAATGTTCAGTTTCACCTCAATGACCATGATCAGTTTGTATAAATCTTAATGCATGGATTTGTAATTAGTAGTTATTGATTGCACATTATGTTCAATGACGATAGTGTTGTGACTCATCTCTATACTTGTAACTCCACTCCTCAATAATATCATAGTTTTATTATTTGCAAATTACAAGGTTACATGCAATATTTTTTCTTCTGTATATATAGTCATTGCTTCTTTGAAGTTACTGATCCTTTACCATTTTTTAATCTATTGTAAGTTTGTGACTATCTAGATTCTATCATTTTGTCCTTTTTTCCCTTTCTTTCTTCATTTTAGCAGTGTAGTTATGTCCATATGCTTATAAATGAGTATTCATTCTTATATATGTTTGTTCTCATAGTGTTGGATTGATTGTGCTTTATTTGACATTTCAAAATAAATGAAAAAGTTATGATTTGTTCCTTTGAGATAGATGTGACTTTATTTGGGTGAATCCATGTGTCTCTTTGTGTTCTGTGATTTCTTTGTGTTAGGAAGGAACCAATGAGGCATTCTTTGCTGTTATGTTATGGCGTTTTATGTATCTTGCCTTGTTAGCAGAAATTATGCAGTAGCCCTATGTCATATTTATGTCACTATTGATTAATGCAGGGCTGTATATATGCTTTATTTGATTGAAAGAGCAAAGAAGTGCTTGGATTTTTCAGCCACTCTCTACATCATTCATCTTTTTATATGCATTGTTTACGGAGGTTGGCCCTCTTCTATAACATGGTGGATCGAATGGTACGGGACTTGCAGCGATGGCTTTGCTAGGTGAATATCTGTGCATCAGGCGTGAACTCCGGGAGATACCAATAACACGATATCGTTCAAGTAAGAACGTCCCCCTATATACATGTTTTGGCTGACTAATTGGACATGTGCCACTTGAAGATTTTTTTAACTCTGACATATTATATGGTTGTATTATGTCCAATTTTCCTTGCATCCTCTACTTACTGAATATATTTTCTAGCTGTCAAACTCAATTAATGTTAGGCAAGCATTTAACTTCTATCATCTTGTGCTGCTGTGCTGACTGTTCTTTGCCTCCTTTCTCTCTTTTCTTGCTTGTTTCCCCATTCAGAATAATTGTTGAGAAACATGGCAAGAGCCAAAGAGAATAGAGAGAAAGTGTGACTATGAAATTTCTATCTGGCAAGAGCCAGATAGAAATGTGAAGAGAGAAATCTTAAATTACTCTAATGGAAAGATGTGTGATACAAAGCTAATTTGTTGCTTACTTGGAAGGGAGAAAGTTAACAAACTAGTTACTGTTTATGCTGACTCAGAAAACTACACTAATGAATGTATGCATTATGTTTTTATATTGTCTTTCATTTTGCTTGTCTTATTGTATGCTGTAAAAGTTTATGTTTTTCTTACTTAACACTTTTAGATAATCATGAATTTTACTTCCAATACATTTGCTTGAATATTGAGATTATGCGGGCACAATCATGTGTTGGATAGTAGTTGTTCTATGTACCAGATATTGGTTGGCTATTCCTTTGATTTAATGCAGTTGACTTCCTTGCAGATGTTTGATTGTATGAAGTAACATGACTATTGAATTTAAGAAAGGAATTGAGTTGCGGGATGGTAACAGCTATTGTGTCTACACATGTGGATGATCTGCAAGATGAAAGCCACAAAGATCATATTTCTGTCATGCCATTGAAAGACCTTTATTTCCTTTTTATTCTTTAGTTGCAATCGAGAGGTAAAACATAGATAACCAACCAGACAAGACTAGGTACATCATTTTTCAGGGAATTCTGAAAGTTTTAATGTAAGTTTTTTTTTTCCCTCCTTTTTCCCTTTTTAGTTTTGGTTAAGGTGGTGCGTTTAGTTGATAGAGCTTCTAGTCTATTCTTGTGAGTTCTTGGACAGTTGGACCTGTTTAAAATCTTGCAAATAGATGTTTAATTCTGTGCCATTACTTAATGGGTTTGTTATATCAGAAAGCAGAATGACCCTCTTAGACAGACTTGTTATATTTTCGTACTCAATGATAAACAGATAACTGGAATCTTGAAAACTTACTCACAAGCAAACTTGGAGCATGTTATGCTCACAAACAGTCCCCAAGTTTTGGTCCATCCATAGACCACTTAATGTTATTCATTGACTAATTAATTTAGCTGATATGGATGGATTATATATATTTAAACTATATCATATTTTTCAAAAATTACAAACCAATCCCCTCCATATACTCTGTGTCTCCTCTGAATTTGTAGACTTTGTTGAGCCTCAACCCAAGGAGATGAATGAGTGTTCGAATTTGTGACTTGTCATATGCGAGACTACTATGTTCCAATTGACCAACCCTTGAGATTTGTTTATTGCAATACTTGATCAATAGTATGAGTGCTGTACCCTTGCTTCATAGGTCACTGCCCATTTTGAGACCAGTTCCCCATCCAACACCACCAACTATGCAGCCATAGGTTTGACATGTGACATGAAGGTAAAACCAGGCAGGAAGTTCAGCTTTTGAACGCCTACAAGCACCTTGCTATTACAGAGAGACGTCAGTGCCATTCATCCTACCTCCAAACTATGATGGCTGCCTGCCAGTGATCTTTCTGATTGGGATGGGCAACAACACCAAGGAAGGAGAAAAGGGTATGGTGGATATGAATATGAGGATTGTGTTGTAATTTCATATGCGCTCCATTCATGGACCAAAACATATTCAGTCCATGTTAAAAGGTTGCTTCCTCTTGTAATGTTTGGTGCGTTTCACATTGGCATGATCCTTAATTGCCGAAGGGAAAGAGCAAGACTATAGTCGGTGAACAATTAGTAGTGTAGTTCTACATGAGTTTGAATTGTGGGAGAAAAAAAGAATATAGTCACATCAGATAACAATATTGTGACTGAAATTTTGTGTAGAAAGAGTCAAAGACCAATCTTCCATTCTTTCTTGGTCCTTTCATTAAAACATATATATTCGGACTTATCACTCAATGTCCACAGGAATAAAGTCATGAAACATATCTCCCTTGGGTTGTTTTTGCCTCTAGCAATAGACCAAAACAATGGACAAAAGTAACATAAGATGTACGAGTTATATTCTGTGGGGGTAAAGGACCCTCTTCAGAATGAACCAGGCCTTAATTTTCATGGTTATACTAAAACAAAGTAGACTCTCTTAGGTAGGCAAAAAAACTTCCGAAGGTTAGGCCAAAAGTTTGAAGGCATTAGTTATAAGATCTTTCTTCTGTGTCCTAGGCATTCATTTATGGTAGTCAAGGTTGAGCTTTCCAAGAGGATGAAATATCAGCCACAGCTTCTGCCACTGTGAGATAGAGTCCTTTCAACCCAAAGGAATCCAAAATATTTGATTGATGTAGCTTTTCCATCACGCTTCCAACTGGATTTGCCAGCACTAGCTGCATTGAGCCAATTATCAAATGCAAAGATTAGAAAGAAAAATGGGTCAAGTCATTTTAGGCCTTCTAAAGCGTTGTAATTAGTATCTATACCTGAAGTGATCTTTTCTCCAGCATCTTCCTTAGTTCACATAAAGTGTCTATCCCACTTGTGTCTATGGCTGTCACAGCTGCAAAAATAATATTGTTTAAGATAAGATGATCCAAAAACTTAACAAACTATATTGTACAGGTAAATTTTGTGAAAACTAGGATACAGGTATTGGAGAATACATTATATAAAAGCAAACCGAATAGTTCAATTGCAAGATTTAATTGGGGCTTGTTATGTTATTGTTTCCATTTCTGTTTTCAGAATTTTATAAAGGAAATACTGAAAATAGTAAAAACAAAAAATACAAGAAATAGAAAATAGAAAATAAAAACAGAAAGCAAACATGCCCAAATATTTTGTAAAGACTAATTTTGCATTTAGGTGATATTTGTTGAGTACCTAACAAGTACCATTATCAGTAGTATGAGTATGGTAGCCATTTAAGAGTATCTATACTTCATAGATTAACAGATTTTGTAAGTCAAATGAAATATGAACCTGTCATGTCTAAAATTATGCACTCCAATTTACTTCCATTGCTTGCTTTTATACGCTCTTCCTCTTCTCGAACCCATCTCAGTATCCTGTAGCAGGAGAGAAGTCCTCAGTCAGTTGGAATCTTGGGAATCACTCGGAGAATGACTATAAATGATGAATCTATGATTAATCTCTAAAATGTACAAAACTAATTGACAATATGCATATAGCCAAATCTAACCTTTCTTGCAGGTAAGTTGAATTAGCAAAGTAGATGGGAGACTCAACAGCCAAAATGAGAAATGAAGGAATTCTTAGAGCTTCTCTATATTGGTTAACATTGTGGAAGATTGTTGTCCCTGGTATATTCCCAAAACCAGTGTGTTTGGCCTAGAGACATGAAGCAGGATCTTGAAGATTGATATTGCCACCTGAAGATTTTGGCGAAGTTAGTTGGTATTGATCACATAGCATCATCCTCCAATATAATTTTAGCTTTGTAATAACAGAAAATAGATTAATGAATCATAAGCATACCGCTATTCCAAGGCCTAAAGGCACCGAAATGAACAGAACTCCAAAAAAGGAGCACATGCAGGCCAAGAAATGAGCTTGTCAACCTTCCATAATTTATATGCAGCTTGATAATCTATTAGTCCAATCACAGCAGTGATGATAATGGCTGCTAAGACAACATTCGGTGTGTAGTAGAACAAAGGCATGAGAAACAGAAGGGTCACAAGAACAGCTGAAGCCATGATTATATTTGAGACTGCTGTTTGTGCTCCAGCATTGTAGTTAACAGCTGATCGAGAAAAGGATCCTGCAAGATTATTTTGAAACAAGAATAGAGTTATTTTTTCAGAGATTAATTTTGATGTATTATTAAAAGCATTTTGCATTGCTAATCAATCATATCGTGTTTTTATATGACTTTTGAGATTGGTATGGTAAGAGTCAAACATTTTTAGTGATATGACTATATATAATTGAATGACGGTATAAAAGAGTTTTCATTGACAGTGTAACAAAATTAAATCTTTTTTATTATTTTCAAAATTTCCATTGCAGTAACCAACAATTGCATGGTCAAATGAGAGAAGAATCATTGCCTGTTGTCACATAACATGAAGAACAAGAGCCAGCTATGTTCATCAGACCGATGGCCATCATTTCTTTATTTCCATCCACCTGGTAGTTCTTAAGTGCAGCAAATGTTCTTCCGACAGCAATTCCTTCCTGAAACAAACGTACATGGCAGTTAAGGTATATGGTATATTTTAGTGTGTGTGTTTATCCTAATAAGTCTAAGGAGGAGGAGACCAAGTTATTTAAAACATGTAATTTTAGTAATTTTTTCTGTGACCAATTATGTTTCTAGGTTTGGGATAACTTACAGTGAGGGATAAGATGCCAGTGACAATTCCGGTTTTGATGGCAAGAGCCAAATAAGGGCCATTAAAGAATAACATGTTTGATGATGGTGGATTAAGGCCTTTTGGCAATTCACCAATCTGCAATAGAAATGGACAGCACAGAAAAGTTATTAAGAAGAACTTGGATTTGCTTATCGGTTCTGTGTTTTAGAAAACATGTCCTTTCTTACAATTGCAATTTTATGAGCCGTATTTCTCAGGAGAAAGACTAAAATGGTCGAAAGAATAACTGATGTCAATGGGGCAGCTGCTGAAACCCAGAATAATTTTGGCTTCCTCAAGCTCTGTGGCAATCATTCAGAATTCTCAGATCTTAAGAAGCAGATGAATTGCCAAAGCACAGTAATATATGTCCATGTTGCACGGATACTGGTATCATATCGTTAAAGTATCCAATATGGGTATATCAACTATTTTCAAGTATCCGTGTATCATAGATAAATGTGCATGCAAGGTAGAGTGTCTTACAATGTGCCTTGCTATCAGCAGGAAGGCTAGGAAGCCAAATCCCAGTACAATAGTTTGCCATGACCACTGCACAAGGCACAAGTTGGTCCAAAATTTTAATGAACATTGATATAATTAAAATTAATTATGCTTACAGTTACATCACCATGGGAAATACATATTTTCATTTAAAAGTGACCCTTAATTGCAAGCCATTCCCTTAATGATAAAATTAGAAAAAAGGAAGATTATTTTTTTGATAAAAAGTTGGAATCTGATCCCTTAATATAAACAGTCAATGAAAAGAATATCTATAAAAACTGCTAGCCTTCAGTTGGCAAGTCAGTGCTATCAGAATGTTTGAAAAGAGTTTTGTGGTGGGAAACATTTTTCTCTTTCTTTTATCTTTTATCTTTTGGTTCCAATGTAGCTTTACTCTTCCACTAATAAAGTAGCCTTAGGATTTAAAAGATGCAAAAACAGGAACTATAAATATAAAATAATTTTTGCGGCCCTCCATTTTTTTTTCCTTTTTTATTTTTTAATTATTAACTTTAAGTTTTTGACTTACATAAAACAACAAACAGGAAAAAAAAAAAACTTGAATAAAATATCAAAATCAAAATATACCTCGTCTCTTTGCTTGAAAACAGAGACCAGTACAGGCACTATTTGCATCTTGCTGGTGAAGTGCACTATTCCAAGCAACCCTTTCAGCTGCTGTAGTGACACAATTATAGCTGCACCAGCCATGAAGCCAACCAATGTTGCCTTTGACAAAAAATCAATTACAAAGCCTAACCTGTATAGATCGTCAAAGGTTATTTTTCATCATAAAATATAACTCACCAATGAAAAAAACAAAAAATATTGCTACTTTAAATAATGTCCACTATGCTGATTTCTCTAAAACTAATATATATATATATATATATATATATATATATATATATATATATATTTATATTAGAGATTTTTTACCCTAAAATACCAGTACCTTTTATATTTAAAAGAACGTGATTTAGTCATAAATTTCATAGATCTTAGTAACTTGAGTTATCCATAGATATAATTAATTTCTTAGTCAGAGTAAAACATATCTGATTCTTTGCCACAAATGATTATTCAGTATGGAAGTAATTGCTCAATCTTGAAATTTTATTTTTCTATAAATAATTATCCATTTAAAAATTTTAGACAACATTTATTATTTTCATCCAATGATATCATTTTGTTAAAGAAAAGAAATTAAATGAGAAGAAATAATTAAAGAAGAGATACTAGTATTAAGGGTCATAATATTGTAAAATGCATCTAGCTTTTGTAAATGACATTGAGATATTTTCAATATTTTTTAAATTTTTGTACACATTTAAAACTGGATAATTATTTTCAAATGAATGGAGTTAAAAAATCTAGAACGGACTAGGATTCCTTAATTTTACAAAGGCATCAGATAAAAGAAAAATATGAAAAATTAGAAGATGCATACCTCAATATACCTAGAGAAGATTGGAATACACCAGCAAAGAAAGTGGCAGTGAAAGCCAATTTGAGGTAGAGAATTGGATCTTGAGTATAAGAAAGGGTCTCGCTTAACATTGATCCCATGACTAAGGATGCAATTGAAACTGGACCAACACCAAGATGTCTAGAACTTCCGAGAACTGAATATATCAATGGGGGCACAAAACTTGAATCTGCATGATATTTATTGGTACCATTTGAAGCGTTATATTCAGATTTAAAAAGATTTGAACCTCATTCACAAAAACTCAATGCCATGCAGAGACAGAGGATACTAACATAATCCAATAATAGGTGGCAAGTTTGCAAGCTTAGCATAACTGATTCCCTGCAAAAAATAAAAAATAAAAATAAATTTCTGATATTTCGGCAGTGCTATGAAATAATAACATGAACTCATATTTAAAAAAAATTGCTCTATACATATTTCATATAGTTTGGTATGAAAAAAATTTTAAATAAAATCTGGCCGTCATTGCCTTCAATCTTAATTTGAACTCTTAACTTCAAATAAAAATTTAGTCTGAAATTATGGTTCAATTGCAATTGAACTAACAAAATGTGTTTATTTTTTAAAATTCAGAATATACGGTGAAGAGTAATTGTGCATTTGATTCGAATTTTTTTTTATAGAAGTAAAAAAATCACTTTTTATATAAAATATTCATATCTTCTTTTACTCTGGAGCTAAATACAGATTATTTTGAACATTTTTTAGTTTTTGAATAGAAACATATTTAAGGGGTGTTTGATTGGGATTTTTTACGGATGAAAATCACTTTATTCACCTAAAAAAAATCAGTTTTTAATTTTTTTTTTAAAAGATAAAAATACTAACTTCTAAAACATTTCAATTTCAATGTTTTGAGTTATATATAAAATTTAAATTTTATAATCACTTTTTCTAAATTCTGAACAAAATGCATCAAAAATAGCTTCTATAAACTTTTTCTTTTAAAATCAATTAAAAAAATAGAAATAAACACACCCTTAAAAATGAGAATAAAACTTTTTAATGCAGAACAAAATTTGTCTCTCACTCTCTTTACACACGGTTAATTGATGAAAGATACATAACAACTTTTTCTTCTCTCTTGCTATCACATAAGATTTTTTCTTTAAAATATCTGATGTAAAATATTATTTTACAATTTTACATCTGTATATAAAGAGGCATATGGGCGTACACCTGTTTCGCCTTAACGTACTTCTATATACTAGAACCGTAAAATTATTTTAAAGAAATATTTTACACTAAATATTTCTCCTTCCTGTATTTTATTTCCTGACCTGGGGAATGGCAAGACTGGCAATGGTGAGACCCGAGACGACATCAGAGCGCAAAAGCGAGATGTTGTATTGAGGGCCCCACTGGAAGATGGGGAACAAGTACTGGACACCAAACAAGAGCTTCACGAACCACGTGTGTTCTTGAACCTGTGTAAAGGGTCATCAGGGAAGAAAATCTCAGAGACCCTGTGCCTCAGCTTCTGGAAAGTGCTGCGTTTTGGAGGCAACCGAACGCTGTGGATTTCCAAAGGTAGTGCTGGTGGTGGCATTATTGGTATCTCCGATTGGATCGTTATGGTTGTTCCATGGCAAACGAAGTGGTCGACTCTGTTGTTGTTGTTAACGTTGTTGCTGTTGTTGTTCACACCCATTGTATTGTTGTGTGTGTGAGAGTGTGTTGGCACACTACTGCAGAGGCAGAGTTGAGCCACTCGGTTTTCTGTGAAGAACCGAGACAGCGTGGGAGTGAATTTATAGAGGAAACCTTTAAGACTAGGAAGAGTTGGCATCTGTCTGTCGTCTACGTGGGTGGTTGTTTTGGCATCTGTTTGCATTTGGAATTGGAATAATTACATAAGGGCAATTTAGTCATTTCAACTAATCTTTTACTCACTTACCATAACTATCATTGTTTAACCTTTTTTTTTATATTTTAGGATATCTCTCCATTTATAATATTTAGGTAATATTAATTTTTTTATTTATATTCTTAATATAATTATCTTTATTAAGTAATTAATATATTTAACAAGATCAGTAATAATTATTATATAAAAATAATTTTATCAATTCCTATAAATTTTTTATATTTATCAAAATATTTTTTATTTTTTTAATATATGTTGTTTGGTTTTTTTTTTAATTATTCTAAAACGGAGAGAGTATTTTATATTTTTAGATGTTTCCAACAAGTACCTCATGAAATAATCTTAATCATTAATCATTCATTGTCACATCAAATTGAAGATAGGTAATTTATATTTAGTGATTACTAATTTATTATTGCACAGATAATTAATAGTATAAATGGTACATCAAGTAATTATAGTCTATGATAGACTTTTACATTTCTCAATGAACTACGATAGATCAAGTTTTAAATCTCAATCATTCATTTTTTTGCCTCATTTTTATTATGTAAGCAAACACCCAAACACTAATTTTTAGCTGTTGATACCGGCTTGTGCAATATGTAAATTGTGCACACGAAATATTATTAGAATGACGAAGTGACACCATCACTGTTACTGTAAATATTATAATCCTACTTGGATTTGGACAATATCGTACTCATGTATTGGTGTGGCAATGTTTTTGTAGTAGTGGAATATGGAGTTTTATAGGTTCAATGTCATTGGTCATTGCCTAACAATTAATGAAAGAAGACTAACGAACAGTGCTATATGGCAGGAATTATTCGTGTGCGAATTGTGCAAACAGGAAAAACATGATGGGTTAATATAAGTTGTTTGTGAAATGCAGGTCTTGGCTTCATTATCTTAAATTCAAACTGCATTTTACGAATTTGTTTCGTGCCGGCAATTGGACTAAAATCTCAATTTAATTTCTTGAATTTATGGTGAAAAATAAATTAATTCCTAGATTTAGAAAATCTTATTATAGTCTCTTAAATATTATAAATGAGGACAAATTAGTCTTTTATTATTAATTCAAGTTGTTCTTGTTAACTATTTACATGTCCTGTTAATTTTTCCAATGGATCCTAACTCCTTCCCTTCCTCTAAATGAGTTCATTTAAACCTTCTTATTCTTTCTCTCTTACCATGACTCTCTCAAAAGAAAATTTTCACTTTAACTTATCTTCTAATCCATCAGAATAGAGATGAGGCAAGTTGTAAGAGATGAAAATTAACAGAACATATGAATTTCGTTAACTATAATGGCAATTTGATAGAGGGACGAAATTATCTTCATTTGTGAAATTTGAAAGTGTAATAAGACTTTTTAAATTTGTAGACTAATTTATTTTCTAACATAAATCTCAGGAATCAAATTGGGGTTTTAATCTTAATATAAAAATGTTATTTCAACATTTTAAAGTGGACATTCAAATAGGATACCAAATTTAAAATGTTCAAATAATATTGTTGGGGTTGTTGTCGCTGCAATTAACGGGATGAACTGTGAAAACAATAACTCACACAAGGAAAAACACATTGCTTAACAATTACTGCTGGAAATTAGTAATAATTAAAAAGAAGTTACTGTATTAGTGTGTTGGCTGGTGTGATGGGCTAGCTAGAATGAAAGACGCGGCCCCTCTTGGCCATCACGATGAGCATCCTCCAATGTAACATGGCTGTTTGCCTATCCACTCATTGCCTTACAAGGATTTCACAATTCCACATATTCATATTCTGTATAAGTACCCTTAAAATCTTACTTATGATGGTTCACAAGATGCACATGAATATTTATTTTGATGGTATAATATTATTTTGAAAATGGTATAATAATATTTTGGGTTTTTCAGAATAATTTTTTATTTGGCAAATGAGAGATTGATGTATCAAGATTTGATTACACGCTTAAACATAGTCTTTTTCTAACAATATTTTTTCCATACACATATGTTCACATTTTTTTATTTGGTCTCCGATTCCTCTAGTTAAGATACTAGGGTACCTATTACTTTAATCAATCCCACAATGTTAATAAACAAATGTTAACATTTAATTTCTAACAATGCCTCGAAATAATATTATTATGGCAAAATAGGCTCTTTGATCCCTTCCTTTTATTCAATTTTACAATTTGATTCCTTTCCTTTTTATAAAAAAATTGATTTATCATGTTTCAAATTGTTTCCAGTTTGATCTCAAATCATTCCGTTGTATAATTGATGAAAAATACTAACATGAGATATGACACAAGTGATGTGTGGCATATATGGACCTAACATGGATAATGTGACATCAGAAATTTTTCATTAGTTATGTAACATAATTGTGATTTGGGCCAAATTGAAAACGATTTAAACTATAAGGTTGCATTTGGCACTTGTCCTAAGATAAAAAGGACGGAGACATTGAGATAATAGAAATTAATACGACATTGGAGACGGAGACAAAATTGTATTTGGTAGTGGTATAAATGACATGATGATTAATGGAAGATGAAGAAGATTAAATTATAATTTGATAAAAAATTAAAAAATGAGAAGGGCAATGATCAAATATGAAGTAATTAAAAGGATATTCTTAGAAAAAAAATCAAATTTTTGTTCCATAGACATGTCTTCATCGTCCTTTTTTAGAGGTATGAAAATTGACTCAAAAAAGGTCTTGGGACGAAGACAATTTTAGGATTTTTATTTCTATCCCCTTCTCTTAACATATTTTTATTCTCAATGTTTCCATATTTTGTGTCCTAGGACATTTATCAAACCTACGTAAAGGACCAAAATTAAAAATCAAATAAAAGTAGAAACAAAAGATCTATTTTATTTATTATTTTTAATGGTGGATATCTATCAAAGGAACAAATTAATGTGCTAGAACTTTGTGGCCAAAGAGGAATCATACATATATCACCAAAACTACACAAATAAGCTTGGCTTGTTCTTGCTCATTAATTGTTATATCAAAATACCACCATTAACTAGATATGTCAAAATGGACTAGGCCAGGCCACTAGGCCATGTTAGTTTCAGGCTAAAAAAGTGCTTGTCCAACCCAATTTACTTGGGTCTAAGGCAAATGGGACAATTTTTTTTTGGTTTATTTTTTTAATTGTATAGTTCATAAAATGTCAATGAATTTTTTTTATTATAATAGATTAAAAAATAAAATTTTAATAAGTAGTGTGATAATTTTTACTTCATTTGTGAAAATGATAAATGAAACTTGATTTTTATTTGATAAATAAATTTCAATGACTTAATTTGATGCAATAGTGAAGTGAACCAAAAAATATGTATATATTTTGTCAATATTTGTTATTAGTGTTGATTTTTTAAATAAAAAGGTTAAAAGTCTAGATTCAAGTATTTATAACCATATATTATTCAATAAAAAACTAATGTTTGGGCTATTTGTAAACCTAGCCCAAGGCGGCTGGGCTCATTTAGGCCAAGCTAAGTCAAGCTAATTTTCATTTTTCCTCCTATCTCTTTAGCCCAACTCACAAATTTTTTCAAGTTTTCTGGTTGACCATGAGCTCGGCCATTTCGACGTTTTACCATTAACCACTACTATATTGTTGCCACAAGGTTTCACATTGAACCTAGCAAGACCAGTAAGCTCCTATTTCTTGGTACATTTTTTGTATGTCAAAAGTTTACATTAAAAGAAAAACTTCTTGGTCCAATGTAGAGGTACTTATAAATTATTAACTACCATAGAAACCTGATAATCAAACTAAAGTCGTGGCAATGTAGGAGAAAGTCAATCAAGTGAGTTAACTATTGTCACGACCCGACTTGGGAACATGACGGGCATGGAATCTCATCTCACGTAATCCTCGTGACCTTTGAGTCTCTATATGCCTAATTTAATAAAATCCATTCCAAACATAATTTCGTCTCTGATATAAATCTCTAGCTCCTTGGAAATTAAATCGTTTTAAATACTTTCATAATCAATATAGATATATATATATATATATATATATATATATATATATATATATATATATATATATATCTCTAATACAAACATAATTGCTCTCAATACCAAATAAACAATAAAAATCATAATCTTGAAAATACAAAACATGCATTATTTTAATGGTCCGGACCTCGCAATGTACACGGAGCACTCTATCTCTTACAAAATACCATGCAACTTCACTCTGAAGTGAAGCTCACCAATGAGAATCTCTACTATTGGGGAGGAGGTGGAGGAGAAGGACTCACGGCAGCTAACGTATTGTAATGGAAGAAGGGAGATGGTGAGTTTCATCTAAAATTCAGTAGGCTCTACCCATAACCCGCTCATGGGACAATCAAGAAAATAAATTATCATCAAACTGGTGAATACAATATCTAAAATCATATTCATCTATGTAAACAATATAACAAAAACTAATGTTCTATGTAAATATAAACAACGGTACTATTAAGAAACAAATCTTGGTTATGCACAATTCATGTGACATAACAAAATCTAAACTCTTGGGCACCTAACTAGGTCCCATTTCTTATTCTCTTGCCTATGGGCGACTTGGTATACCAAGGTTAACCCAATATCCCTTAACTCACAGTGTTTCTATAGTTACCATCTATTCTCTAAATCATAAAAATATTTATTTTCTCTAACACTTTATCACATACTTATTTTCTACTCTGGAAATCATCACAATATTTTATAAATCTCTAAATATAATCATATTCATACTCAAGCTCTTTAATAAAAATTACTTTAACAATAATGGTCCCATGAGTTTTCTCAAAAATATATAGGTTTCATGCTTTCATTTCTAATATCATATGGTCATATCATAATTTCCTGAAATTAACTCTAATGATCAACATAAGGATCATAGGATCTGAACCCACTCACCGTTTGAAGGGAGTATGTGGGCCCCACCAATTGGAGAACTGGAATCGCACCAACAACTGCCATAGAGCAATTATAACTCTAGATTAAACTCTAATAATCTCTAAGGCTCTATCCTAACAAAATTGGGGAGGACTCCCACTTGATAACAATGAAAGAAATGATCGGTCCAAATCCAAAATTATGAAGAAATAAAGACATAATCTAACAGCATATACTCACCTTGAAGCTTGGAAATGATGGATTTGAGAAGAAGAAAATTGATGAAGAAGAAGAAGGGAACGCGTTCTGCGCGTTCTGGAGCTTGAAACACGGCTTTTTATAAACTTTTACCGCCTAGGCGTGAATGACCGCCTGTCCTCTCTTGAGCTCGCTCACTTCTCTCTCACCGCTGGGCGGTCATATGACCGCCTGGGCGATCTCCAGAGGTTTCTCTCCGACGGCCTTTCCTAACGCTGGGCGGTGAAATGACTCAGGCGGTTTTAGGAGGTTCACTTATTTACATTTTTTTAATTTTAATTGTAAATAAGAAATACCCCCATTTGGATTCAAATAAAATATCTAAAAAATTAAAATCCCAACAATCAGAATCCAAAATTTGGGTTTTAGTTCAAATTCGAATTTTTGAGATTTTCTAAACTTGTGGGTTAAGAATGAAACGCTTAAAGGTTTGATAAAATTCATTAAAAATCACTCTTCAACTTATTCTCCCTCTAGGAACCATTACCGGACTTTTAATTCCAAGAATATGGTTCTATCATATAGCCTTCCAAAGAGGTGTAGGATCAGACTTAGTAAAAATTTAGGACCCGCTGGGTCCTATGGGAACTTTGGGATAATGCAGAACATGACTCCTAATCCGTGTACCTAAGGTATCACATTCTCCCCCTCTTAAAATAGATTTGGTCCCCAAATCTTAAAACATACCTTGAGGAGGGAAAAGGTGCGATACTTGATCCTCATGGCTTCCTCTCTTCCCAAGTAGCTTCCTCGCTAGAGTGATTCCTCCAGATAACCTTTGAGGCCACTTCTTTCGAGCGAAGCTTCTTGATTTGTCTATCCACGATGGCAACCGGTTCCTCTTCATATGACAAGCTCTTATCAACTTGAACCACTTGTGGTGTGAGCACGTGAGCTGATCGGGTATATACTTTCTAAGCATCCTGACATGAAAGACAAAGTGGATCTCTGATAAATTGGGAGGCAGTGCCCAACTAAGCTCCGCTCCAACTCTCTAAAATCTCAAATGGGCCAATGTAGCGTGGATTTATCTTCCCGCTTACCGAACCTCACTATTCCCTTCATGGGAGACACCCTCAAAAACACATGATCACCCAGCAAACTCTAGGTCTCTACGCCTATTGTCAGCATAGGACTTCTGTCTAGCTGAGTTTAACAACCGTTCTCTGATCAACTGAACCTTTCTAGAGTCTCTTGTGCTAGATCTGGGCCTAGGGACTTAGCCTCCCCAAGTTCAAACCATCCTATAGGAGATCTCAGCGTCTTCCATACAGCGCTTCAAACGGTGCCATCTGGATGCTAGCTTGATAACTGTTATTATAAGAGAACTCTATTAGTGGCAAGTGGTCACACCAACTCCACCGAAGTCTAATATGCAAGCTCTGAGCATATCCTCTAATGTCTGAATAGTCCTCTCTCGCAGGCCATCTGTTTGTGGGTGAAAGCTGTGGTTAAGTCCACACCAGTCCAGAGCTTCTTGAATGCTCTCCAAAGGGAAGTGAACTGAGACCCCTCTCTGATATGATCGACATGGCACACCATGGAGTCTAACAACTTCATCTATGTAAAGCTTGGGCACTAGGTACACTGAAGGTCGTCTTTCCTGGTAGAAAGTGAGCAGACTTAATCATTCTATCCACAATCACCCATATAGAATCGAAGCCTCTCAGCCTAAGGTACCCGACTACAAAGTCCATGGTTATCCTCTCTTCCACTCCTGGATCTCTATCTTTTGCAACAAGCCTAGGTCTTTGGTGCTTAGCTTTGACTCCTGACACACTAAACATCGTGCCACATAGTCACCAATGTCCCTCTTCATTCCTTCCCACCAATATAGCCTAAGATCTTGATACATCTTTGCCGAACGGGATGGACGGAGTATGCTGTCTATGGGATTCTTCCATCACTCTTTTCTTTAGCTCACCCACATTGGGTACACATAGACGGTCTTTAAAGTGTAATATACCCTCCACATCCAGAAAACTAGGGCTCTCTCCTCTATGCACACCCTCCATAAGCTCAACCAATTTGGGATCTTCCTTTGTCGAGTTTTAATCGACCAGGGTTGATTGGGCCTTAATGTGAGCAAGAAATTCCTGATCATCAAGTCCAACTGGACTCCTTTGCCTCTAACTTATGGATATCCTTTATCAAACTCAGGGGCACTATGTGGGCTAACTTCCATAGATTTTCTACTCAAAGCATCGGCTACCACGTTAGCCTTACGGATGATAAGATATAGTGCAGTCATAGTCTTTTAACAACTCTAGCCACCTGCCGCCCTGAGATTCAGATCCTTCTCCTGGAAGATATATTTCAAACTTTTGTGATCAGTAAAAATCTCACATGTCTCTCCATATAGATAGTGCCTAGATCTTCAAGGAAAATACCACTCCTCCATCTCTAAATCATGTGTAGGATAGTTCTCATGCCTCTTAGCTGCCTAGATGCATAAGCCACTACTCGACCATGCCTGTATAAGGACACAGCCCAGTCAAACTCTAGAGGCATCACAAAATACGAGAAACCACCTGTGCCAAGGGCAACACAAGGACAGGAGCCGTGGTCAAACAAGTCTTAAGCCTTTGAAAGCTCTCTTCACACGCATTTGACCACTGAAACTTAACACCTTCTCAGTCAACTTAGTCAATAGCACCGCTATCCTCGAGAAATCCTTAACGACCTCAATAGTAACCCGCCAACCCAAGGAAACTCGGATCTCTGAAACTCGAAGGCCTCGACCATTTGGCCTCAACCATTGTTGGACTGCCTCAACTTCTTTGGATCAACTAAAATACCATCCTTAGACACTATATGTCCAAGGAACACCACCTGATCAAGCCAAAATTCACACTTAGAAAATTTGGCATACAACTAGTTCTCCCTTAGTGTCTGCAAAACAATCCTAAGATGGTGCTCATGCTCCTCTTCGCTCCTAGAGTACACTAGGATGTCATCAATGAAGACAATCACAAAGTGATCTAAGAACGGCCTGAAATCCTCTCATTAGATCCATGAAGGCTGGGGCATTGGTTAATCCAAAGGACATCACTAAAAACTCATAATGTCCATAGCGTGTCCTAAAGGCCATCTTGGGTACATCTTCACCCTTGACCTTCAATTGGTGATAACCCGAACGAAGGTCGATCTTAGAAAACACCTAGTCCCTTGGAGCTGATCAAATAGGTCATCAATACGTGGCAAGGGGTCCGATTCTTGATGGTAACCTTGTTTAACTGCCGATAGTCTATGCACATCCGCATAGATCCATCCTTCTTCCTAATAAACGCAAGCTGGAGCACCCCAAGGTGAGGTACTTGGTCGGATAAACCCCTTGTCAAGCAATTCTTGTAATTGATCATTTAACTCTTTCAACTCTGGGAGCCATTCGATATGGGGAATAGAAATGGCCTAACTCGGCTAAGCTCTATCCGAACTCTATTTCTCTCAGGATGGCATCCCTAGAATTCCTCTACAAACACATGGGAACTCACAAACCACAGGAATGGATTCTAAACTTGACACCCCAGCATCCACATCTCTCGCCTGCTAAGAACCCAAAACCTCCCTTGTCCATAAGCCTCAAGGCACTCATGGCCGAAATCAATTGGTTGGACTGAACCGCTGATACCCTTGAACTCTTGGAGCTCACCTCTAGGAACATCAAACTTCACGGACTTATTGTAGCAGTCAATCATGGCATGGCATGAAGCTATCCAATCCATGCCAAAGATGACATCAAAATCTGACATGTCTAGCACATGAAGGTTGGCTAACGCCTCCATGACTTCAACTTTAACTTCACACTCTTTATAGACCAACTGAACTGGAGGGTCCTCCTGAAGGTATCCCACAAGAAACGATTTTTCTAAAGTGTAAACGGACCTCTAAACGTAAAGCAAAGAACGGGGACACATAAGAATATGTAGACCCTGAGTCGATCAATGCAAAAGCCTCAAAGGAGAAACTCTAATAATACCTGTCACAACATCGGCTGAAGCCCACATCCTGACGTGTGATAGCAACGGATGGGTCCTCCACCACTCTGGCCTACCTCTACCACCCGAACCTCTACCTCAGGGCCCCTGCCCAGCACTTCTACTGGCAAAACAGCGGCCTAACGATTCCTGAACTGATGAGGCTGGGCTGAAGGTGGGTTCGCCAACCCTTGGCTAATGATCTCTTTCAAAAGGACACTCCGTGCGCTTGTGGCCTGGCAAGGTTATAACAGCAAAAGTGCCAATCATGCACTCCCGGCATGTCTTTTTCCACAAGTCTGACATTGACGGAAGCCTCTGCTGATGTTAACCACTGTGACTGCCCTTCTCTCTAGTTCTGATAAATAGGAGGCCTGATGAGGGCGGGCTGAGAAGGCAGCCCTCCTGACTTGGGATGCTGGCCCTGCTAGCCATATCCTCTACTCATACCAACTCCTCCAGAA
Organism: Dalbergia oliveri; assembly: GCA_030441495.1. Classification (NCBI taxonomy): domain Eukaryota; kingdom Viridiplantae; phylum Streptophyta; class Magnoliopsida; order Fabales; family Fabaceae; genus Dalbergia; species Dalbergia oliveri. The sequence continues at coordinate 5,283,760 of JAMLFY010000016.1, forward strand.
AAGTGGCCATGTGACTTGGCCCTCTTGGCCTCAACTAAAGCTCTCCTCTCAGCTAAACCACCCTCTAAGCCGATCGCCATATCTACCACTTGGGCATAGTCCATAATCCCTACATGAAGTTGTAGGCTCAGGAACATCTTCTCAGGTAGTCCTTGAACAAACCGTCACTTTATGAGTCTCTGATAAAAGTAATCCTAGTCCGCTTGACTCAGGTGGGTAAACCTCTCATCATACTCAGCCATGACATACAGGAATCATCCGAAGCGTAAAACTCGTCAAGCATCTGAGCTCGCCGACTCTCGAAATGAACCTCCTTAAAAGCCGGAACTCTTCCTAGGTAGGTGGCTCTAAGTCACCACGTCCCTGGAGGAACTCCTCATACCATATCCCCGCCTGGCCTCCCAGCTGGAAGCCAGCCAACTCTGCTACCTCTCTGATGAACAATGGATGACTCGAGTTATCTTCTCTCTTCTGAGAAATTCCTGTGGATTCTCCGTTGTCGGCCGTGAAAAGTGGGCGGGTCCATTCGTCTGAAACGCTCAAGTGCGAGTCATCTGGATCTCTAATGGGTGGCTGAGCCGGTTCTCCTGGGCCACGCTGGCTGGCTGCGCCTCAGCCTCGGCCTGTCTCGCCATGACTCCAGGAGGGTGGCCAAAGCCTGCTCCAGCTCTGAGACGGGCATTGGTGCCAGAAGAGCCACTGCTACGATGACGGCGTGAAGAAAGACGACGTAGGGGAGGCATCCTAATCTGAAAGACACGAATACAAGGGATAGTGAATATAGATCATTATAAGAAAGACAACACTCTATTTCTGAACCTAGACATAACTAACTATTCCTAAAGGCCTCAAGTAACGCTTCGTTAGTGCAAATGGGCGCGCTTCCATTTACATAAACGACGTGCTACTTGTGGACACTTGCTCAAGTGACATGCAAGGAAACCTAAACTCTATACGACTTTGTCACGACCCGACTTGGGAACATGAAGGCACGTGGGGAATCTCATCTCCACGTAATCCTCGTGACTCTGAGTCTCTCTATATGCCTAATTTAATAAAATCCAGTTCCAAAACATAATTTCGTCTCTGATAAATCTCTAGCTCCTTGGAAATTAAATCGTTTTAAATACTTTCATAATCAAGCTCTAGATATTTACATATATATATATATATATCTCTAATACAAACATCTAAGTTGCTCTCAATACCAAATAAACAATAAAAATTATAATCTTGAAAATACAAAACATGCATTATTTTAATAGTCGGAACCCTGCCCGCAATGTACATCTGAGCACTCTATCTCTTACAAAATACCACATGCAACTTCACTCTGACGTGAAGCTCACCAGCTGAGAATCTCTCCTGTTGGGAGGAGGTGGAGGAGAAGGACCGCGCGGCTAACGTATCTGTAATGGAAGAAGGGAGATGGGTGAGTTTCATCTAAAACTAGTGAGTAGGCTCCACCCATAACCCGCTCATGGGACAATCAGAAAATAAATTATCATCAAACTGGTGAATACAATATCTCTGAAATCATATTCATCTATGTAAACAATATAACAAAAACTAATGTTCTATGTAAATATAAACAACAGTACTCTATTAGAGAAACAAAATCTCTGGTTATGCACAATTCATGTGACATAACAAAATCCCTGAACTCTGGGGCACCTAACTAGGTCCCATTTCTTATTCTCTTGCCCTATGGGCGACTTGGTATACCAAGGTTAATGGAATACCTGTTAACTCAAGTCTGTTTCTCTATAGTTACCATCTATCTCTAAATCATAAAAATATTTATTTTCTCTAACACTCTATCACATACTTATTTTCTACTCTGGAAATCATCACAATATTTTATAAATCTCTAAATATAATCATATTCATACTCAAGCTCTTTAATAAAAATTACTTTAACAATAATGGTCCCATGAGTTTTCTCAAAAATATATAGGTTTCATGCTTTCATTTCTAATATCATATGGTCATATCATAATTTCCTGAAATTAACTCTAATGATCAACATAAGGATCATAGGATCTGAACCCACTCACCGTTTGAAGCCGGGAGTATGTGGGCCCCACCAACTGGAAAACTTGAATGGCACCAACAACTGCCATAGAGCAATTATAACTCTAGATTAAACTCTAATAATCTCTGGGCTCTATCCTAACAAAATTGGGGAGGACTCCCACTTGATAACAATGAAAGAAATGATCGGTCCAAATCCAAGATTATGAAGAAATAAAGACATAATCTAACAGCATATACTCACCTTGAAGCTTGGAAATGATGGATTTGAGAGAGAAGAAAATTGATGAAGAAGAAGAAGGGAACGCGTTCTGGAGCTTCAAACACGGCTTTTTATAAAATTTTTACCACCTGGGTCCTCTCTTTCCAGCTCAGACCGTACTTCTCTTTGTTGGGCCTGGGCGGTCTCCAGAGGTTTCTCTCCGACGGCCCTTTCCTCCGCTGGGCGGTGAAATGACTGGGCGGTTTCAGGAGGTTCACTTATTTACATTTCTTAATTTTAAGTTAATTCCCATTAACTTTAAAACATAATTGTAAATAAGGAAATACCCCCCATTTGGATTCAAATAAAATATCTAAAAAATTAAAATCCCAACAACTCAGAATCCAAAATTTGGGTTTTAGTTCAAATTCGAGAATTTTAGAAATTTTCTAAACTTGTGGGTTAAGAATGAAACACTTAAAGGTTTGATAAAATTCATTAAAAATCACTCTTCAACTTATTTTCCCTCTAGGAACCATTACAACTTTAATTCCAAGAATATGGTTCTATCATATAGCCCTTCAAGAAGGTGTAGGATCAAGACTTTAGTAAGAACCCGCCAAGCTGGGTCCTATGGGAACTTTGGGACAATGAAAACCTTATTATTGATAGTGTACCTAGGGTATCACAACTATCTTGGCTTTTTCTTGAAACATTGTTTTCCTTTAGTATTTCCCTTATTATCTCTTCAGCTTAAAAAATTGGAAATGTGTAAATTTTGATAACAAGTAAAGTTAATGTTCACTTTAGTCCATAACTTTACATTCATGAGTTGTTTTATCCCATAACTTTTAAAATGAGTCAATTTAGTCCTTGACATTGTAAAACGTAAATTATTTTAGTCCCTCAACTCACTTTTACTTAACATTCAATCAATTAAATTATGACATGTAATTTTAAATGATTTATTGGCACATCTTATGTCATTTGAAATATAATAGCGTTTAAAATGACTCATTTTGGTATCTAAAATTACACAAAATGAATCATTTAAACTTCCATTCTAAATTATGAAACGACTCATTTCGTATAATGTTAAACATCAAAATGAATTATTTTAAAATCCATTCTACTTTAAACGACAAATAGTATATAAAGGTATCATTTAAAATTATCCATCATCATTTAATCAATAAAATATTAAATAAAAGTGAATTGAGGGACCAACATGACTCACATTTTATAATGTTAGGAACTAATTTGACTCTTTTTTAAAAGTTCGTAACTAAAATGACTCATGAGTGTAAAGTGGACTAAAATAAACACTAATTCTAACAAATATGAGGATAAACCTCATTAAATACATTCGATTTTACAATCAATTGCCTTTTCAAAGTCCGTCTCCTTATGGTTACCATTGGCTTTCTCATCCTTATGACAAAAACATAAAAAAAAAAACCACTTATTATGCCTCGAGCATCTTTACCATTTAAATAATAAAATTGGTAAAATGCATTTATTTTGTTGAGGTATCAAAGAAATGACACTTTACTCCATTTGTTTGGTATTTTTTATTTTATAATTTGGTTATTTTATAAATTATATATGAAATAATAAAAATAATTATAAAACAAGTAATGAATTTAATTTATATACACTGATAGCATAAAATAAAATATTATCAAATAAATTTTTACTAAATTTGGCACTTTTGATTCAGTTAAAATTATTTTATCCTATAAGTTTACAGAAACTAAATTTATAAATAATATTTAGAATTATATTAAAATTTAATAATAAGCATTTCACATAAATAAACATTAAAGATGATATAAAAATTGCATAAAATTTTTTACTAATATTAAAATATATAAATAAACATTAATTTTTTCAAAAAATAAATAATACGTGGTAAATAATATTAGTAATAGAAAATATAATTATATGAATGAGATTCAAAATATTAAAAATAATTTTTATAAATCAATAATTTAATTATCATAATTAATAGCTTGTTATCTAGCATGATTTGACACTATTTTAAATTTTTATTAGTTTGCAGTATAAATTTTATCCTACACTAATAAAAATTAGAAATCATCAAACTATGGTGGGTAGTTATTATAATGGGCAATTACTTAGTATGATTTGACACTTTTTTAAAAATCACTATTAATTGATTTATTTTACAATTATTACTTTTATGAATTTAAGTTTAATACGTTGGCAGTATAAAAGTTTTTTATATTATTATCCAATTAATCATTACATTAAAATAAATTTTTAAGTAGTGGATATATGAGTAAATCACTGGCTATGAGACAATATATGCTTGAATATATTATAGAACTTATTTATATTATTAGTACATCAAAATTAAACTAATAAAAATAATAATTATAAAATGAATCAATAAATAGAAATGCTTATTATTAACTTTTAATATAATTGTTAACATAATTAAGAATGATGTTAAGAATTTAGTTATAAGCTGAAATAAAATAATTTTAATTGTGAACTTATAAAAATTTAAAAATTAAATTCGATAAAAAGTTCTATATGTTAATATTTTATTTTATACTATCAGTATATAGAAATTAAATTAATTATTTATTTTATAATTACTTTCATTATTTGGTATATAATTTACAAAAAAATAAATCATAAAAAAGAATGCACCAAATACATTTAGTGAAATGGGATGGAGTGTAAATTTTCAAACAAATGGAATAGAGTATTATTTCTTAATATCTCAAGGAAGATAAGTACATTTTACCTAATAAAATACTTTTTTTCTATCAACATAAAATTCGATTTCAAGATTTATGTATTTATTTATTTATTTATTTATTTTTCTTTATTAGGATAGAGATGTCAAAATGGCTAAGCTCAAGAATTAGTCTACCAAACTCGCCATTTTTGACTGGTTGGGTTGAAGTTTTGAAGTGGGTAAAAATTTCAACCGGCAACACTGCCCCGCTTAACCAGGAGTTTCACGGTTCAGGCTGGTCCACGGGCCAACTCATTTTATTATTTAGAAAATAAATTATAATTTATTTGTAAAAAAAGGAGACGTGTAACCAAAAAAAGAAAAAAGCAAGAAATATGTACACTCACTAACACAATAACATTGTTAAGTTAATACTATTCACTCAAAGTTAAAATTTAAAAATAAAATAGTTTTATAACTCATAAACAATACTATTAAAAATAATATTTTTTAATCAAAGTTTATATATATTTATTATGGATCTTGAAAAATTAAGTATATATAAATAAAAAAAATTATTTAAAAACTTATTTAAAAAAAATTCAAGAAAACGTTAAAAAATATTTTTTAGAACTTTTTAATTTTTTAACGCGTGACAAGGCCTAAAATTGATTGATTAACTTTGAGTCAATTTTATTGACGGATTAATCCATAGAACCTATTTTTTATAGACTTTTAATAGGAACGCAGATCATTTGACACCCATAATATGGGGTAGGGGCTTGGTGGGGCAGGTTGGTACAACTTCAAGCTCTATTGGCTCAAACCAGGTGCACTTGTGAGGAGGCGGATTAATCAACCGCCATTCCAGTGCATTATTTATTTATTTATTTTCAAAAGAAAAATTAAAAAGTTCGCTTGGGCATTTTGTAACACCACCCTGGTCCAACAAAAGTAACATAAATAAAGCTACCAAAAACAAAAACAAAAAAAATTAATTTTCTTTTTCCTTTGATCTGCAAACTTCTCCTTGTAACTTATTTTACTGGAAAAATTTAAGATTAAGGGAAAGGCTTGTCTCAATCTGATAAGAGTGAAATTCGAGAATTGAATTTAAATTAATGCATTGTATAAGTGGAAAGCCAATCAAATAAGTCAGCTCTTGTTGACCATTTCTTTTTGTAATTCTCAATCTTAAAAATTTATATCTAAAAGAGTAAATAATTCATGTAATTCTTAAGAAAATTTTATAAGACTATTTAGTTCCTTAAAAATTAAAATTAAACTTGTGATCCCTCAAGATTTTAATAATAGGATATACTAGTCCCTTTATGTATTTGATTCTTTAAACACTAATAGAATTACACATGGACCTATTAACATAATGTTAAGTGATGTATAGGTCATTTGAAATGGAACATAATTTAAAATGATTCATTTTGGTGGTTAAAATTCATAAAATAAGTCATTTAAATCTTTATGATAAATTATATAATGATTCATTTTGTGCAATTTTAGACACAAAAATGAGTGAATATATCTCAAAAGAGCTTTATTTAGCTTGTTTTAACATTTAGTGGCACGTCATTGGTTATCCTATCCAGCATGTGTAAGTCCACTAACAAAAAATCTTAAACCTTCAAGATTTTAATAACAGGACACATTAGTCCTTCTATATGTATTTGATTATTTAAACACTAATAAAATTACATATGAACCTATTAACATAATGTTAAGTGGTGTATATATCATTTAAAGTGGAATAAAATTTAAAATGACTTATTTTGGTGGTTGAAATTCATAAAATGAGTTATTTAAATCTCTATTATAAATCATAAAGTGATTTATTTTGTATAATTTTAGATACAAAAATGAATGTAATATATTCCAAATTAGCTTTATTTAGCTTACTTCTAACGTTTAATGACACGTTATTATTATATTATGCCATATGTATAAGTCAACTAATGAAAAACTCGCAGAGGCACTAATATGTCATCATTTTTAATCTTTAGAAGGAGAATTAATTTATTTTATTGAAAAGGAAATAATCCAATGTAAAATCTGAGGAACCAAATAAGATATTCACTCTATATAAAATATTCCACCATTTTATTCAAGGTTTTATGACAAGCATAATACAGATAGGATTTAATTTTGATCTAATAATAATATAAAATAGTTTTATATGATTATATGAGTCAGAGTAACAATTTTATTTTTCAATCTTTATTTTGGATAATTGTTATATCTTCATAATTAATGTTTCATTTTAATATGCAACCCGTCCTTTAACTTTTGGATACCTCGTTACCACGTCGAATTTGATAAAATTCAAGCGTAAATTGAGTCTAGGGTCAGTTCCCACATGTGATAATCATGATTCAAATTTTTGTTATTAGAGGTCTACACTAGTGTTTGATTCTACCTCAAACAGAATTGTGTCCAGCAGAGAATAGTTATGAGAAACTAAAAAAAAAATTGATAAAATGAAAATATTAAAATATTAAAATATAATTATAATATTTATATTCTGACTAAATCCTTTCTTAATTATTAAAACAAGTTTCAACTTTTATCACAAAAATCTATGCGGTCCAAGTAAAAGCAACCTTTTACTGTATATGGCCAATATTCAATCAGTACCATGCAGTAAATCCACTTTTTATGCCTAGAGATAAGTTCCATTCTTGCGCCCATGTAGTTCGTTCTTTCTTTTTCCGCTCCCACTCGATATTATGTACACCATTTTTTTTTCTGGTTAACTTCCCCTGTTGTCCTAAATAAGTATAAAAAGCTTCCATTAAAATATAAACTCAGATATCATTACATCAAGATTAATAAAGAAACAAAATTCAGTTAACAGTGTTACAATTTTGTTTAGAGAAATGTTATTAGTAGATAATATTTGTGATATATTATTTCAATACACTTTCTTCTACAATTGAATCAAGTGTGAGACTTAGATTAATTAGAAAATTTAGATTTTATCAAATAATAAATAAAAGTATATTAATTCAATGTCTCACAAATATTATTTACAAATATCATTACTATTCTATTTGCAAATCAGCAAGGTCTAGTGGTGGATATTAATGTCTCAATCAGCTAAAGGAGTTTAAGTTTGACTTTCATCCTTACTCCTATTTCCTAATATCTTGGCTAAAAAAAAATTACTATTTTATTTTTAAGTTCTATCACTCTCGGTTCTCTGTATAGACTTATTAGTACACCAGTCACCATCTTCACTACACTACAACTCGTATGTAGTTAATTTGTTTGGCAATATATATTAGACTTCAAACTCACCCAATCCCAAACAGAACCCAATTAGGTAATGAAGTTACACAAAACCAATTTGTGCTTACAACATGTCTTACAATTTGCTATGGCAACTAGCAAGTTGGCATTGTAAAAAGGAGTGGTATAATTTCTCTTTCACTTTACCATAATTAAAAGAATTCATAATCCTCTTGGAGAAGTAGTGTTGGCTTTAATTAATCAGTGTCACCCTTAGTATTTGATGGGCTTAACATCTAAGCCCATGACGCCTATAATAGATGCAGCTCCTCAAACTAATGCGATTTGATCCTTAAGGAAATAAGGTTGCGCTCTTGCTAAAAGTTATAGTTTTTGACCTGGTGGTAAGTGCTTGATCCTACAAGTGATTTTTTATGTTCCAAACCGCATAAATAGTTCATGAGTAATAATTTGTAAAAATTAAGTCACCACATATATCCAAAAAGGAAAAAAAAAAGCAAACAAAAAAAAACGCACCTAATGTAGAATTTTCTTTTTTGGCGGTTAGGCTTTATAAGTTATTTCATCCACCTTTTTTCTTGTGTTCAATAACCTTTTTAATCAAACATTCTACCATGCTATGAAGAACCAGCCCCAAAAGCCATTTTTTCCTTTTGGGTCCCTAATGAGGCAAGCGCATGAGAAGTGCCACAAATTCTCCAAATTCTACGGATGCTATTTGAAAATCAAGAGGCGGCTGCAGATATTATATAGAAGTCATTTACATCTGCTACACCCTTTTCTTTTCAGTTGGGATTCGAGTCCATGTTTAGTTTGGTTTTATTTATTGTTTCTTATTTTATGTTTTTAGTCTGTTTCCTATTTCTCAAGATATTGTGAATGAAATAATAAAAACAGGATATAAAAACTAAAAATTTACTTTTCAAAATTTCATTAATTTTTTATACAATCATGAAAATAAAAAATAAAAACAAAGAATTGTTTTCTAAATTGACAGAAGTTTATCATAATTTATTCAACTTTGGTAACTATCTTTGGATAATGAAGACGAGATAATGGAGACAAAACGTGAAAACGTCGTCTCTATTCATGTTTGGTTGTGGAGTATACGATATGATGACTATACGTATTTATTTAGAAACAAAAGGACTATACAATAAATACATGGCAAAAGATATATGTATCCTTTCGGACCATCATGAACGCCACCACGGGACCGCCCTAGCGCCACCTTTTATGAGGACATATTGGGAGATAATAAATATGTAGGGTATTATTGGAAGAAAAAATATTAAATTTTTCTATAGATCTTTGTTCTTTCCTGTCTACTTTTGGAGGGATAAATTTTTTTTGTATTTCTATCTTAGGAACACAAAAATTCCTATTTCCTATCCACATAACCAAATAAATTTATGTGTCTGGTGTCTCTATATTTATGTTCGACAAACATCTACCAAGCGCTTTTGTTGACACAACAGGTTGAGGTGAAAATGCAAACAAGTGCTTGCATCTCAGATTGAACTCTCATTAAAAATCATCCCACAGGCCCATCTTTTGCCTGAAATGGGTCAAACAAATTTAGACCTACCGTTAATTCAGATATGCTATGCTTTCCGCAGAAATATCAAGCCGTAAAGAAAGAAAGCATGATATAGTAGTATTAACTATCAAGAGCCAATGGCAGCTATGCTTAGGTTTGGCTAAAAGGAAGTTACAGGTTATGCTATAATGGGAGGCTATAAGACCCTACCATTGTATTCCCACTTATAAGATTCACCACTGGAAGGTCTACACATGGACATTGCTGCTATAAAGGTCAGAAAACTAACATTGTGATCCCACCCATAATTTGGCAAAAGATTTGAATGGTTTCTTTGATGACTTTTTCATCAATTTGATTCCATGATCCCACCACTAATTCCATCCACTCTTTTTAACAGTAATTAATTAAGCTCTCTTTCTATGGAAATCATTCTTCATACTCCTAATCACTATACCTTGTGGGACAGTTGAAACTTGAAAATTATGGAAATTGAATACTTAATTTGTTTAGTTCTAAAAAAATAATTTTCAGTTTTTTATTTTATTTTTTACTTTCAGTTAGTTTTCTATTTTTCAATATTTTACAAAAATACAGTGAAAATTAGAAATTTTAATTTTCAATTTTCATTCATTATATCTTTACTATTTCATTTCCTTCATAAAATTCTGAATAAATAAATTAATTGAAAACATAAAATAAAAATTGATTTTTTTAAAACCAAATACAATCTTAACAATGAAATCTTGATAACAAGAACAAGTTGTACTCTTGATTAGCGACATAGTGGTCATTCAGTCTCCTTGAAAGCATTTATTTGATCATTTTATACATGCAAGTAGATAGACAGAATGGACATTCATAAGGATTCAGTTCATGACTCAAACTGAGGTATATATAAATAATTAATGAGAAATCGATTTTATACCCATAATTTTAGACATAATGCGTTTGATGTATGATAAATAATTGAAATTTTATTTATATTTTGAACAAATATGGTTCGGTGAATATGATAATTCATCGGTTAGATAACTAAAATCCATCTATTGACACAAAATTTCTCATATTTTTATAGACAAATTAACCAGTAACATAAGTATATAACTAAAATAACTATTTATTTACATATAATAATTCTTCGTATCTACCCACGATTTGTAGAAAAATGATGACCAATAATACTTATGAATAATTTGTTTCTTCCCTTTGCCAATAAGTTGCTTCCTTTCTTAAATTAAAGCAAATATTTTCTCTCTGTTTCTGCATATTTTTTTCCCCTACTGATGAATTCCCCACCCAAACCACAAATTTAATTTCCATGAGATCCTCCAAATGGCATCAAGCTGAATAAAAAAAGGGGTTGAGTCGCACTTGATTGAGCCCTTTAGCGCAGAATCACGCAAAGTCAAAATGTTTCTTCAAGCTTAACTAGTGAATCTTGTTCTCATCATGTTAATATATAAGAAACCATTAACGTTTGTGAGGCAAGACGGACACTTTGACTTGGGTGGAACATTAGCCTGATTTACTCCATTCTATTCAAGTGAGATGTTGGAGTGAAAGTGGCTTGAATTTGGGAGTCATTCTTTCAACTTTTACTGTACTATCACAATCAAACTTGGAATACTGCCAGTAATTCTTTAGGAGTAATAATAATAAAAAAAAAAATATTGATAGCAGGCAGTTGTTTATATATATATATATATATATATATATATATATATATATATATATATTAAAAGTTTAAGTTGAGTAAAGGACTCGATATGTATGTTAGGTTAGATATATCACTAAGCTTAATGAGTGCTTATTAATTTACATATAAATCAATTATCAACTATATTATATAAATATAGGTATGAATATACAAGAACAAAGTACAAAAATTTTCTAAAAATTAGGATATAAATACAACAGGATATTGTATAAAAATATTAAATCATAACTAATAAAGTAATCATATCATAAAATAAATTAATTCTTTATAATGTTCAAATAAAAAAAATCTAAAGTATCATAAAATTTGAAGGGACAAAATAGTAGCTTGTCACGTTTAAAAATAAATAAATTAATTTAATTATAAAAGTTGATGTTTTATAGGGATTATTAATTTGTATTTACGTAATATTCATAGGTGGATATTAGGTTAGATAATGGGGGCCATGGCCCCTAAATTTTTATAAAATATATATACATGTATATATAATTCTTTTGTACGATAAATAGATTTTTTTAAGTCTAAATATATTACTACTATATATAAATAATATTATTCTATATAAATTAGTTTCTCTAACTTAAATTCTATTAGTATATTTTTCAATTAAAAATATCATATTATAATTGGGCATTATTTTAGAGTGAAATATATATATATATATATATATATATATATATATATATATATTTAACACTAGATAAGCAATTACAAGAGTTTAATAGCAAGTTTATAACCAAACAATGAATCAATTATAAACTATACTTTAATTCCTAATAAGAATGATTGCAAATTTCGTGATGTTGTTTGGTGTAAGTTTGAAAATATAAGAAAACAGGTTTTTCTTCCTAATTCGAGCTGTTTTAATGTGAAATATTTTCATGTATTTCAGTGAAAAAAATTGAATGGATTGAAAGTAAATAATTAATTCTAATTTTAAATGTGAAATCTTCTTATAAATAATAGCATATTTTAGAAATTTTTAATTTCAAGTAAAATTTGACTATTATTTTAAAATAATAATGTTTTTGTCAAAATAATGCATGCAAAGTATATTACAAAATATAAGAAAATTATTTATATCTTTTGTAGTAACATTTATCATATATACAAAGCAATTATTTTTATACAATCCAAACAAAACATAATATTTTAAAATTACTTTTAACTTAGTGTATGGAAAAATAAAATCAATTATGCTTATAATCGATTGTTGAAATAATTTTAACCCCACAACTAATCTAAACACATATATGTATGTGTCTTGTTAATTATTTCCTTTGTAGTGTATATAATGTGGAATTAATTTTGACTTATTTTAATTGTCATCATCTAATTCACATGCTATTGTTAACCCTACAAAATAAAAAATTGATGCTCTGCCACTAGTAATATTTACTTATGTTGGGATGCTTGACTGATTCGCAAGAAAGAAAATTGAACAGAATATCAAATCAATAAGATCTTGGTTTAAAGGTTTAGAAGTAAATCAGGTTGATTGGTTAAAATCGAAATATAATAAAAAATATATATAAATATATGCATATGATTAATTAGAATATAAATAAATATATTAAATAATTAATATTAATATAATCCATATAAAATTTTCTTAGTCTCAACCTCACAACATAGTCACAAAGATTTTGAAAACAATATTTATTAGTGACCAACGAGGCTTATGGTGGCAAGTTGCAAATGACGGAGAAAAAGAATAACAACCCAATAATTTTTGTTAGTGTCCTTCTTTGGTTCTTTTTTTTTTTTTTCTGTAATTATCACAAGATATAGTATTTAATCTTTGAAAAAAAATCTTAAAAAAAAAAATAAACCAATCCGCCCAAGGGTCCAATTCAACGATTTTCCCGATTTTGATCGATTTTTAATCGGTTTTGACTAAGACGGAATTTTTAGGTTTAAGGGCAGGGTCAGGGTTAAGGTAGATTAAAGTGAGTAGGTAACTGCTCTTGGCATATTGGTATCTTCTGAGTATCCAACAAGTCCTGGGTATTGGGTGTAACAACCATTTAGAAGTACCCGTATTTCAGAGCTTGCCAATAACAAAAATTAGAAATTAAAACTAAAGGCATGACAATTGATGTGAAAGACCGAATATGTAAATCGATATCATTCAATGATTGATCAGTAGATTCTTATTCTTGTGTGTTCTCAATTGAAAATCCGAACGGAAAAATAGACAAATTTATATACGCGGCGGGGGGTGAGTTGTGTTTGATTGCTGCCCGGAAATGGATTCTACAATATGAGGAAAAAATTGTCGTGCAAGATTTGATAATAAGGTATCCACAATTGATGGATCAGATAACTAGCCAATTCAAAAGGGAACAAAATGGTGGATCAGATGCAATTACCTTTCTCTTTTAGACTCCATTTTGAGAGGTTCTCCGTTTAATATGAAAAAAAGAAAGAGGAAAGAAAAAAGTTTTGATGGGAACACATGCATGGCTTGGCTGAACTTGGATATTGCTATCTGTTATTGGAGGTCAGCGTTGAGGTCCCAATTGTTATTACACATCAACCCTAAGAGATTTTATTTATTAGATTTTATTTAGCAGAAAGGAATTTGATTCTTCCTTTGCAAATGGTCTAACATAGTTTTCTTTAAAGCCATTGCTTTCTAGACAGCTCTGAAAAGAAAAATTTAATCGAAGAATCTCTTGTTGGTAGTAGCAGGAACAAAGCTCCTGCCTTGCACTGAGTATTGTCAATGATACTTTGATTAAAAAGTTTAATTATAACATGGATTGATTAATTAAGGCTGCCTCAAAAGCAAATAAAAGAAAACTAGAAATTTGCTAATGGATACTTCTAGCTAATACTAGCAAAACATTTATATTTGAGTAAATTACACTCACCTTTCCAAGATTTGTGGAAATGTAACTCACAACTTTAGTTGTCCAACCTACACTCATACCCCTATGTTTCAAATTTTAAGTATTTATATTAGATTCACGGCAGTCAACTAACAAAGAGGGACATAAACTTAATAGAATGACGTTTTGTAATATTATTGTTCATAATTAAGAAAATTACAAAAATACCCTTACTTGCTCACAAGCAAGAGATAATAAGGGCATTTTTATAATTTTATTAATTAGGAACAATTAATATCATAAAAATGTTTTGTTAAGTTTATAAATCCTATATTAGTGAGGGGTATGAATGTAATATAAATATTGAAAGTTAACAGATTAGGTGTGAATGTAGGTTACAACTAAAGGAATACTAGTTACATTTTTACAAACATCATAACGTAACAAATATCGATCAAACTACTTTCACTAATTAAGTACTGGGCGGATTTGGACCATAATTAACGACAAAATCCAATGGCCATGACTCAAAAATTTTTAATATTTCAAAAGATGGAGATCGAGGGTTCTCTCCTATTCAATTGAATACATTCAACAGAGAAGTCCCTACCTAGCATGATTACCGACTTAATTAATAATTAAAAAACAACTTAGCTGTTAAACAACTTGGTGCTCCGCTATATGAATCTTTCATTACAGCAGCCTCAACTCAACTTTTTTTATGCATAATTTTCCTTTTAGACCATGGACCTTCGATGTTGCAAGAAAGGCAAAGTAGCCAACATGGGGGCTCAATATAGCTGTGCTCTGAAGCCTAATCAATTCGTAGTCAGTTTCTTCTTATGTAAGCAAAACACTAAGCATTAGGATGAAGCCATGCAAGTGACAAGCCATGATGCATGTGATTTTTTTTTTTCCTTGTTTTCATAGGGCTCTCCTCTATTGGAAGTAATCCTGCTGGATAGCCGTTGGATGTTAATTAAATGTGGACATTTCTCTGGGCTAAAATTTAAATAAGGTCGTTCAACATATGTGAGATACTAATCTCTTTCGCTATTCGCGTTGATAGAGAAACATGTGATTAACTTGAAGTTTTGAACCATGTTCAAATATGATATCCATAACATAACAAGAACATTGATTAGTTATATTGCATAGGGCCACAAAGAAACATGAATGGAATCCACACTCATGTCACTTGGCAAGACACATACACAAGTGCTCGGTACAATATGAGAAGTACTAGCAACTAGCTAGGAAACAGTGGTATTTTAGTGCTTGAGTACTAGGGCCATCCTTTATTCTGACGGTTGAACATGAAAGGATGCAGAGGAAGCCTTGAGAAAGTTGATAAGTGGAGGAGTTTATTCTTGGAATATACCATACGCGGCTCTAATACAGCAATACATTAGTACTTCTTCTGCAGTAGTTTCCTAGTTCTAATTTCTAAAGATTTAACATTGATTTCACTTGTGGTTTTTCTGAGAGGTCAGGGTGAACAAAGGACTATTCAAGTTAGACTAGGCTACATTCAGACCTAGTTCGATCATATCGAGTTATCTTTTGGAGCTAGAGCAAACTTAACTTAATGATGACTGAATTAATGAGTCAACTTGAAACTAAATAACAACTATAAATATTTTAATATTATATATAATAAAGTTATAAAATTTTACAAGAATAAAATTCAAAAGATATATTTTAACACATATTTCAAAACAAATATGACTATAAAAATAACATTAAGTTATTTAAAATATATTATTTGAAGTATACATTGTAATCTTAAAATTTACCACTAATTAAATGAAACAATAAATATATAATTCTAAATTAAAAGAATTGTTTGATTTTAAATTGACTTGAAAAGTATATGACAAATTCAATTATAAATTTGACCCAATAAACTTAGGGTTAAACCAGACTGGTTCACAAACACCTTAGTTGCCGTATTTTATAACTTTATATGTGTATATATATATGAAAAAGATGGGGGATATATATTAGCTAGTGCGTGCAAAGAGCAGTGATAAGCTTTGAAAACAATTGGTTGTTATTATATTTTATTTGTTTAATCAGTTAAATTTCTTTTAGTTTATAATCTTTCTAGTGCTATTTTAATTTATAATATTTGATTTTATGTTTAATTTTTTTGAAAAACTAATTTAATCAATTAAATTCAAATCCATATAAACTATATATTATTTAAATTAGTTAGCTTTTAACAAGAAACCAATCCAAGAACGGCGAATACCCTATTTGAGGTTTTAAGATAGGTTGACAATTTTCAAGGAGTGAAGTGAGATGAGTTAAGGTTGTTAAAATGTATTGCTTGGTCGCTTGCTAAAAACTCACTTCAAGCTAAGTTCACTAAAAAGTGAACCTAATATCTTGTCTCAAGCTCATATCACTAAAAGTTCATCGAACTTAGTTAGCTCATGAATTTCAAACAAAATACGTAATAGTTAGTATCAATATGATAAAATATGTTTATATATTTAAATATATATGCATCAATATAACAAGTCAATTCATGGAAAATAGTAAAACTCAATTTTGATTTATTTAATAAGTGAATCTTGACTCATAAGCTCATGAGTTCATCAACTTAAATTTTTAATAAGCCGAGTAGAAAATAGCTCTTATGACTTGACTTAGCTCTAGTAAGTGTTACTTAGCCAGAGTTTTCTTTGTCTTTTGAAGAGTTATTGTCTATAATTAAACAAGATACTAACAAATGATATTTTCTGTACTAGCATATATCGTTGTTGATATTGGAAAAAGATATTTATCAGGGATTACTATCAACTACAAATGACATTACCTTACTATTAATTATCATTATGACATTTTTTGTGGTCAACTCTTCTCAAACACACCAGGGAGGTGGAATGGGTCTCAGACCCTAGGAGTCAGTCTCTGGACTCCTACCTATGCACTCTATGCAAAGGCTTGGATTGGAGCTATTACAAATGGGATTTACACCAACATTGATTTTGTAAAATTGATTTTGATAAAAAATGAGTTAGTAATAATGTGATTTATATTAAAAAAGTTTTGTATCAAAAGATAAAATGAATGTTATTTGGATACTTGTGAAATTACCAAAAAAGGTACATATTATCCTTTTAATTTTTTTAGAGATTTGAACAAATTATACAGTATTAATTATAAATAAATTATATAAATATTATTTTATGATATTATAAAAATATTATTAAAAAAATTATATAAAATTTTATATAAATATTTTTAAAATGTTATATCCCTAAATAGCTCGTAATACTAGTATTAAAATATAAATAAAAAGTTTATAACAAAATGTTTAAGCACATCTATTGAAAAACAATTAAATTAAATTTTTACTTAATAAAATTATAGAATTCATACTTTGAAAGGGAAAATGTGGTATTTAAAATTCTAGATGCTTCATGACCCAAAAAAAAATCTAGATACTTAAGAGGCTATTTGGAAAGTATTTTGTAAAATAATGTTTTTAAAAACAAAAAATGAAAAAAATTATTTGATTGGTTATTCTTGCCAGATTGATTTTAAAAACAAAAAAAGTTTTGTATTTTAATAGTAAAAATTATAAAACAGTTAAAAGATGTTTTTGGAATTTATTTTTTAAAACAAGAAATAATATGGTGACACATTTGTAATTAGTTAGTTTCATTAATTGCTATCCAAAATAGTTTTCAAAATATTATTTTTAAAACAATTTTAAAAAGCACAAAAAGAAACAATTCCAAACAACCTCTTAACTATCAGTGCTACAGTTAAGTTATAAATAAAAAATAACAAACTTTTTTTTTATCTGAATTAAATAAAAACTTAATTACGAGAATTGTAAAATATAAATATAATTTTATAGTCTGATATTTGTCTTCACCCGATATTTGACTTCAATGCTTAATGAAAGGTTAAAAGTGGAAATTAAAGAACATGACCATTACTTTAAACACCTCAACGGAAAAATTCAACTGAGAAGCAAGAATTTGTCATGTCCATCAAAACCATGGTTTGTGAGATAACCCGTTCACTTTCACCAACACATAATGCACCCAAACAAGATTTATGACGTTCAAGAAAATCAACCAGCGTTCCAATATGTCAAACGCCAAAACAAACATGCCAGTGCATATTTGGATTTGCGTTTGGAGGGTGTCAAAATTTTGGGGTCCTAAAATTGATTTTGTCCAGTTTTACAGCTGATAGGTTTGCAGTTTGCTTTTCTCTCAAAAGTGGGTTTGAGGAGTAGGATTGATTATGACTAGAACCAATATTTTGTTGGTTTTATGGTTGGTTCGGAATTAACGCTATCGATTTTGACAAATTCAATTTTCAAATCAAACTATTAAGGATGTGTTTATTTTAGATTTTAAAAAAAAAGTGATTATGATATCTAAATTTTATATATAACTAAAAAAGTTAAAAATTAATTTTTCTAGAAGCTACTAATTTTAGCTTCTAAAACGAAAATTGATAATTTCAATTATTTTTAAAATTATTTAAATATATAAAAAGTAATTTTTTTGGACTTCGAAAAAAGTGAAAATTATCCAAAATAATCACAAATAAATGCACCCTAAATATTAATCACTTTACTTCATAATCAATGAACTAAAATCAATTTCATCCTAGACATATTGTCCATAAGAACGGATATGTGATGGACAATAAGCTAAAGACTATCATTCCACAATATACTTTGTTAGTAGCAGGTTAGCAATGTAAAACTTAGTGGACTTCTTTACTCAACCCAAGAAACCTATAAGACCATGAATTGACAATATATCCAAATGCAGACAAGCAGTGAACCCTACCCAACCCAAGAAAACGGCGAAATTCAGACACTATTCATCATACATCATAGTTGAGTCAAGAATAGTCATTCTCTTTCTTTTACAACCTCTAGCAATGTTACTCATGCATGAAATCATTCATTTCACTAGACAAATGAAGCTTGAGACTTTTGAACCCCGCTGCCCTTTCAAAATGAAGATGAACTTTGAAATATGATTGTCTTTTTCACTCATCTTTCATGTTTTTCCTTCCACTCTCATGTTTCATTGCCCAATCACCAGCTTGTTTCTTCTCACCTTATTTCTGGGTTATAGTTTTGAAAGCTAGAGATTTTGCAAAAGCATTTATCAAAGTAAGATTTTGGTATAGTGATGTGATTATAATGTTGCATACATACTACATACTACCCTTTTATCTTATGTTATTATTCTTTTTTTATCTGGCATTTGTTCAATCTTGGTCTTTAAGTTTTTCATCTTATTATTGTTGTTGATTTCATCATTATGTTTTTGGTGTTGTTCTTGAACCATTGGTGAACCATTATTGGAAATGGTTGCATTGTGTCCCAAGCGTTTTCTTGAATTCTAGGCCATGGAAGGGTGCCATGCCTTGTAGTAGCTCTTTCTTTCTTGCACTTCTCAGTTGCCTGCTAAGGTTGCTGTCTCAAACATCCAGAGTTCCTGGTTGCCAAGAGGTTACATGCCATGCTTTTGTTTATTTGTCCACTGGTTCACTTTTTCACGAATAAAAATAAATACTTATGGTTAAATCATATTTAGATTGTGATTAATGAGGCCCTCATTTGATTCTTCCCTGCTCTTAAACTGGAAACACATTGCATTTTGTGAAAGTAATCCTGCTGTTCTTCCCTTCTTTTGTGTCCAACAATTGTTGAGCTATTGTCACAGATGTGATAGTTGCAAGTCTGGAGGATCAGTATATTATGAGTTTTCAAAAATATGAGTGGTCTCATGCTTTGATGCATACCATGGTACCCACTTGAATGGATCTTTTCTGGTGGAGAAAATTCACCTTCCATTCATGGTCTTCTTTCCCTTTGGATAAATGAAAAAAAAAAAAAGTTCTAACACGGCCTTGGTGTAATTCTGTGTGTGATGATCCACACATATAGGAGGTGTAAGCAACATCGAAGCTTCCCTTTTTGGTCTGTATGGATGTAATGTTTGAAATGTTTCTGAAGAAAGGGATTGAATTCCTTTGCTTATTAAGCAAAGAAAACATCCATGGTTGCTTTATCAACTATGTTTGAGCAGACGGAACTAGAACTAAATAACTAGTTGCAGATACTCTCGCAAAAATAGTCCATTCTTTTCACCCAACCCTTCAGATGTTCTCTATGAAACTAGTACCATTTGATTCTACATACAATGCATGTCACTTGTCCAAGATCCAATGGTCCCTCCTAATTGCCTTCAGTTGCATCCAATCTTTGCAGCAAGTATTGTTGAAGATTTTATTTTTCTAATTGTTTATTTCGATGGTATGGATACATTCTCAAACATGTCCGTTGCATCAAGCCTACTTAAAGTAGGGGTCAGAATCTTCTGTTTCAAACAATCCCCATGTTACCCAGGCAACAGATCTAATGGACCCCTCAAGCATCGAAAGATGTCCCAACTAGTTGGCGTTATCCTCCAATGACCAAAAAACCAAGATGGTGGTGGAGAACTTTATTTGCCTTCCTTACCTCATGCTTCTCCACGAGACATGGATGTATGCGGCTGCATACAATCTTCACGTTTTAAAAATACTTTAAGTTCTTGACATACCTTTTCTGGAAGCAATTAAAAATGCTTTAGCTGGTTTCTCATGGCATACTTCTTCATTGCGTATCTTGGAATCGTGAGGAGAAAAGAATGGCCTCACTTTAGGTTTCATGTTGTGATGGGAATGCTATTGGAGATTGATGCAGGTTATGGGACAATGATCGCTGGATGCGCTATGGTCTAATGGGGTAAACTGGGAATGCACTTCTGGACTGCTGTATCATTAGGTTATCTCTTTACTGTCTTGGAGTCCATAAGGTGGCTCTCACCCTATGTATGCCCAATTCCTTTATCTGTGACGCAGCATATATCCAAATACCATAGTTAAGGGGGAAGATGTAGGCAAGTTTAGTTTAGATTTCTATTGCTTTTCTATCGTATCAGAATTTGACTTGAGAGGAACGGAAGAATTAGTAATCTGTTTTGACTGTTAGTGTCAAAATGTATCTGTTTGAGATTTATGTGTAGGCACATATTTACCTTAAGTTTATACACAATCCTGGTTTCAACCCCCAAACTGCATATACATACATTTATATTATCCTAAGGTTTGAGTAACACCTAAATAAGCTAAAGCATAATATATATACAAATGTCATAGTTTTAAGTTTTGCATATAACAAATAAATGAGATGAAAATAAAAAGATAAAATAATTTAAAAATAAAATAAACAATTATATACAAATATTTAAGAAAAAGAAAAAAAAATAAAATAAACAATTATACAAATAAATAAAAAGAAAATAAAAATAAATAATTATATACAAAAAAAAATAAACAAGTGTGATGTAAAGGGAAAAATAATTATTATAAAGTTATAAATTATTTGCAGTAACTTCATCTTTTTGGTGTCCCCAGTGGAGTGGCAAACTAGACACAAAGGGCACATGCAACATGTTACTGATTTTGAAATAATAAATAAAATAGGAGTCGCCACCAATTTTAATTCTGAAAAATTGGAAAACCTTTTTAATTTGTAAACTGGATTTTAAAAGAGATTCTCCTCCTGCATCATATTCTTTGCCAACATATTATATACATTGCACTATCAATTGGATAGAGCTCATTATGCAAATTTGTTTATAATTCTAATTTTTTTTCCCTTAAATAATCACAATTATGTACACATAAAATAAAATTAAAATTAAAACAAGGAATAAAAATTAAATGAGAACACAATTTAATAAAAATTAATTTTGGCTTGATATCATACGCACCTATGACGAATCTTCGCACTGTATCTAGCTTGGGTTAAAAGACATAAATTTTAAGTTGAAGAGAAAAAGCGTTGATTGATTTTTAATTTTATATTTTTTTTAATGAGAGAATCCAATTTTTTATAAACTCTAACTTAACAAAATCAATTCATAAATACAAATACATAATTAATTTAAACAAACACATAAGCATACACAATAATTAAAAAAATAAAATTAATTATTAACACAAACAATTAATTTAAATTACAAACACATAAAAATGATTAAACTGAAAATCTAATTATTATTTCATTAATAGTGGGATCATCAAGTATTTATTTTAAACTGAATATAAATAATTTTTTTATCATTTTCAATATATCAAAATTAAATACATAACTCAATATAAAATTTTTATAAAGGGATTCATTTCTAGTTTACATGATGAATTAATTTATATCAGTCCTTAAATTTATATTAATATATCATTTAATCCTAATTTTAAAATGGATAAATTTAATTCCTTAAATTCAAAATGTGAGTCATTTTAGTCTACTAACTTACTTTTATTTAACATTTCATCAATTAAATGATGATAAATAATCTTAAATACACTTAATATATCTTATGTCATTTGAAGTATAATAATGGAGTTTAAAATAACTCATTGGTATAAAATGACTCAGAATGATCATTTGAATTTCATTCCAAATCATAAAATGAATTATTTTGTGCAATGTTAGATCCAAAAGAGAGATTTAACTTCATTCTACCTCAAAAGATAAATGGTATGCTTAAGGTATCACTTTAAGGTTACCTAGGATCATTTAATTGAGAAATGTTAAATCCGAGTCGAATTGGAGGAGACGGCATGATGTGCGTTTAATGGCAAGGATAATCTAATTTTTTAAAAGTTAGGGCAAGGAAATCGCAAAGGAAGGAAGGACTAAAAATGATTAACTCTTCTATGACACGGATAACGATTGGAAGAAGCAAAGAGCTATTAGAGCACGAATGGTTGGTGAAGGCTATTAATCTCTCCATGGCAACGATCCGCGGGTGCCACAACATGATCTCATGGCAGCGGCCATGTTACATGAGATGTGGAGACATCCAGGTGCAATTTTATGTCGGCTTTCCCTTTTTGTTTTAAATCAAGAAACGCTTGGACAAATCGAATTTAATATGTTTGAGTGAAAATAGTAGAGGCTAAAGCTAAGAAATTAAGGTGGTGTTTGGTTGAAGTCCAAGACAAAATTACAAGACACTTTAAAATAAAAATATATTTATTGGTATTGATGACGTGAATTAGTTGGAAATGAAAAATTATGTAATTTAAAAATTTAATGTGGGGATGGATTGGAGATAAAAATTAATATTTTTTTAATAATATTGGTATCCAATATTTAATATTTTAGACTATGGTATTCAATTAATGGTGCATGGTGGTCTGGCCCATTAAGGGAAAATGCATGATACTTTTCAGGTCTTTTAGAATTGTTCTTCCCCTTTTAAATTGATTCATGTAATTATCATGTTTTGCCAAACAACATTATCCAATTTATTTTATTTTTGGCTTCTCCCTGCTGGGAAAGATTTTTATATTTAGCATAAGAGAACACTATCATTGTTAATGTTAAACTTTCCCTTTTCCTTTTGGTTCAATGTGTCACGGATTTCTTTTTCTTTTTGTTTCATTGTTCTTAGAGCAAGATAAAACATTTATTTTGTTTCTATTTATTATTTTGATAAATCAACTTTAAATTAAAAATATAGGAAAAATGGAAGACAATAATGGCCTAAAATTAATGGTCAATTTACAAATGGATTAATGAAAGTGTTTCTTTTGCTCTTGGTGCAACTAGATATTTCTCAAATATTTTTCAACTTTCAAATTTTTTGAAAATTTAAGTCTACATCAAAATATGGTGTTCACACAACTTTCTTATTTTTTTTTATTTCCTAGGGTATTCACCATCGATAGTGTTAATTAATCTATTTGAGATGAGAGCTTTTCTAGGGAAAAAAAACCTCCAACCACAAGATCCTTTTTATACACACCACTAAAAATTGGTCCACTAATTAAATACTTAAAAAATTTAACTAGTTTTCAATTGTACTAGCCCCGTTGATTATCTGTATTTCAATTCTATTATTAAGAATTCAATCAAATTTTGGCCCAACTTGATTGAGGCTCTTAAAAGGGTAGGAGTCTTTTAATATGCGTTTGTGTTTTATTTTTCACAGGAATAGATACAATTTTAGAAAACAGCCAAAGATTAATTTAACCGGTTTATTAAGGTAAATAACTAAAAAGGACTACCGAGTTTGTTAGATTATTTTATTTAATTGTTTTTTTTACAACATGTTATTTTTCAACTTTAAATTACGTACTTATTCTTTTAATTCTATTTTTAATTTTAAATACAAAAGTAATAAATATATAAACTAATAGTAAACCACAAAAAATATATCTGTAACTAGTCTAGAATATCAGCTCATGAATATAGTAAGATACTATTTGGGTGAATAGTTTATTTAAGTCCTTATACATAAGTAATTTTTGAAAAAGTAACTTATGAATAAATTATTTTATATTCAAATATATAATAATAAAAATATTTACTTTTAGTGTTTTACAAAGTGCTTTTTAGAAAGTTAGATATTTTAACTTCTCAAAAAGTATTAAGAATAATTTTTAAAAAAGTAATAAGTTGTTTAGCCAAATAAGATAACAAGTAAAAATATGACTTTTGAATTTCAAAAAGTTAGAAGTTGTAATATCCAAACAGATCATAACTCATTTATTTTATATGTGGGTTTTAATAATAAATTTTACCGAACTATGAGAATACATGAGACCGGATTGACTCATGTGCAAAGTACACATGAGAGGGTTAAGTGTAAATCATCACTTTCATTTTTTTTTTCATGTGTGCTTTTTAGATCTTTTAAAATAAAATATAAAGGGTTGAGATCTACACTTGACATTTTCATTACATATGAGAGGAACCATGCCTGCACTGAGAATGCATACTTATTTACAAAAATACTAGTTTCAATAGAACTCACAATTTTAACCTCACATCAATTTAGTTCTAACAAAAAAATTTAAATTAATTTGACCTAACGTCTTTAATTTTGACATCAAATTAGTAAGTTTCTTTGATCTCCACATTAATGGAATAACTAAATTGATGTTAAAGTAAAATATATTAGAACTAAATTGATATCAAAATTAAAAAATATTATGATTAAATTGATTTAAAAAAATTCAAGGCCAAAGATAAGACCTACATATGTGAGCTCTATGTCTTAAAAGGATTAATCATTGTTTCCAATGAATGATGCCTTGGATTTAAAAAAAAATAAGAGAAAAAAAATTGATGTCAAAAATTCTTTCAGCATTAAATATATGTAAAAAATTTAAAATGTTTACACTAAATAGACGTAAAAAATTTGTTAGGATCACTAACTTGATGAAAAGAATATCTATTTTTAGGCAAATTACATCGATTTCCTCTAAAATTTGGTGAAATTTATCCGACTTCTTCTTTTGTAAAATTTGCTTTGTAGGTCCCTAAGTTTATAAAATTATTACATTAATTTCTCATAAGTTTGTGAAATCATTATACTGTTATCCATTACATTGCACATCCAACAATATGTTCAAGGAAGGTTAATGTCAATA
The DNA here is from genome assembly GCA_030441495.1 of Dalbergia oliveri. Lineage (NCBI taxonomy): Eukaryota > Viridiplantae > Streptophyta > Magnoliopsida > Fabales > Fabaceae > Dalbergia > Dalbergia oliveri. The sequence continues at coordinate 5,309,545 of JAMLFY010000016.1, forward strand.
GACAAAAAAGAGGGAGTGAAAATAAATTCTAGAGTAAATTTCCAAATTACTCCTCGACAATGTTCCCTATGGATAATTTGATTCCTAACAAAAAGTAAATTAACCTCAACATCCCTCACAATTACAACATATGGATATATTAGTTCCTAGTCATCTACAACTTCTAAATTAATTAGTAATCATAATCACAACCTCCCTTGGCCTCATTTTCACCCAAGTCATCTCCTTTATCCTTGCTCCTACATTGAGAAGCACAGTTAAGTTTCGATTTTAATTGTAAACTTATTAATAATAAAGATAACATCTTTATGTCAAAAACCAAGACAAAACTAGAGCAATTAGCAAGCAACGATGGTGGATAATTAAAAATTAAAAAACATATGTTTTGAATTAAGAAAACTCCAAGAATAAGAAAGTGTTTCAAACAATCAAGCATTAGGAATGGGAGAGGTAGGGGTGGCGATGAGGATTAAGATGAAAATAGGGATATGACGGGATTAAGAATAAAGGTCCAGTAGTTGAGAGGCGCGGTGACATTGATGATTTATCAACTAATTTACAAATCGTAAGTAATTGAAACTAATATATCCACATATTATAATTGTTGGGAATATCAAGACTAATTTAATTTTATCAATGAACAAAACATCCATAAATAATATTACTAAGAACTAATTTTGGTGTTTACTCTCAATTTTATCAAATCTAAAGGGTTGTACGTGTGATTTACTGAATTTACTCTTTCATCATCTACCAAAGATCCCCACCAGAATACGGTGCGACAACGCCCACGAGAGTGCCACTCGCTGCCCACCCCACCCCAGTGGCAGTGTCGTAAATCCGTGCCTTAAACTGCAAAGCACAGCACATCACTCCCCTCTCTGTCTTCCTTCCCTCATCGATCGTATTTTTGCACTCTCTGCTTTCTCCCTCTCCTACTACATACCAAAAACCTCATCACTCTCTCTCTCTCTCTCTCTAGCTCGATCACTTTCGCTTCCTATTTCGCTCTTCAAATTCAGCTTCTGATCTACGAAGAGCGTTTCTCCATCGGATCCTGCTATTTCGTTCAATCTCCGCTCAAGAAAATGGTGAGCTTCCTCTTTCGATCTGTTCCCTCGCGAAAAACGCTTCTCAGATCTGGAATCAGTACTCGCTTCGATTTCATTTTTTATGCTCTTTGATTTTTTTTCGAATTTCAATCGCTTCTGAAGTCTATCTCTGTATCTATTGTGAACATGAAAAATGCGAGGCTACTAGTTCGTGCGATTTTAGCTACGAGCGGGATCTATTGTGGAAATTGTGCATTGACTCGTTTCTTTTTTGTTTGCTTGTTTGATTTGTTCGTTGCTTGCGTTCGCAGCCTCTCAGACTCGAAATCAAGGTGCGGTTGTATTTTTTTCTCTTTCTCTTTCGATTCTGAGGTTTAGAAATTCTTTTATTAGCTCGGGCCGTGAGGTTTTATGTGAATTAGGTTTCTACGTAATCAAGCATAGTGTGCATGTTTAGGGTCTGTTTGCTTTCAGTTTTTATTTTCTGTGTTCAGGAGTAATTAGTGAAAACAGGAAATTGAAAAAATGATTTTATTGTTTTCACTATTTTTTTTTCAGAAAATCATGAAAAACGGAAAAAATGAAAACAAAAAAATAAATATAGAAAATAAAAGCACTAACCAAACAGGACATAGCTTTTGTTAATGCTTGAACTGACTTGTTGCCGTAATATTTGATCAGCGAAAGCTTGCGCAAAGATCAGAGAGAGTAAAGTCTGTGGATCTGCATCCAACAGAACCATGGTAATTAGCATTGTCCTTGCTCTGTTGTGTGATTTTGTCTCTGGAATTATTTTTGGAATTGTTTCAATCATTCGGTGTTTGATGATTGAAAGTAAGGATGTCAAGAAGAAGATAAGCTAAATGTCGAGGAGATGAGGACGATGCAATGCATGAGTGGACACACTCAACAGGATAGGATTAGGAATGAGTGCATTAGAGGGAGGGTAGCACCTATTGTAGAGAAGATGGTAGAATCTTGCTTAGGTGGTTTGGACATGTATGGAGGAGAAATATAGAGCCCCCAACAAGGTGAGTGGATTAGATGAAGGGTAGTGCTGCAACTAGAGGTAGATGGAGACCTAAAAAAGCTATAGGTGAAACAATTAAAAGAGATTTAAATATTAATGGTTTAAACATAAATATGACCTATGCTAGAGCGCTATGGTGTCAGTTGATTCATGTAACTGACCCGACTCCACCTTTTGAGACAAGGCTTAGTTGTTGTTTCAATCATTCAGCATTTCTCTTGTGTGGCATCTGTGAGGACAGTTGTGAGCATTTTGTAATCAGTGGTGGTGTTTGTTATATGAGGAAACTGTTGACATTATGTGGAGTTTAGAAAGATTGGTAAATAGTTGATTATTGACATTTTGATGAATTGTGTGATGTTATTGCCATTAATGCAGGATTTTGGCAAGTTTATACTCTGGAACTGTCTGTATCTGGAACTACCAATCTCAGGTAAGTCAATTTTTATAATTGAGATGGTGCATATTTTTACATAGCGAAGTCCAATATGCTGGCACTTAAGTCAGACACGGGTGTTTGTTGATTGATCTCTAAACAAGCTACCTTTTGCATGGTGCCTATATATAGAATGAGCTGCTAATTCACAAATGGAGCCTATTTATCATGGCTTCCTTCAAATTTCAAGCAGCCCCATATTCTCTTTCTTTTATTATGAAAACAATAATGTATGCTGCCCACCCATATTGATCGAAAGCATTGTTCAAATTGTTTGTGCTCAATATTCTGATTTATATAGCTTTACAAATATCCTAAGTTGCAAGATAAATTATACCTTTTCCTTCATTTAAAAACTGGTCCTTTTAAACTTCTTGCTCCCCTCTTTTGGGAATGGATACTCTGTGTTGTTTAGAGTAGGCCTTGTTTGTAAAAGCTTTTGCATAACTATGCACATAAGTAGGAATTGGTGTCACATATACTGGATTAAGTTAGGAAGAGTTTGGCTCAATATATACAGCAAGTTGTGAACTGGATCAACAAACAAATTTGTAATTTGTAACTACCGTATAGTCAGCATCATTCCATTTTCTAAAACAAAAAAGTGAGTAGTATGGCTCTTCTAGTGATCTTTATGTTGAAGAATGATTAGAAATTACTATAGCATTTCTTACTTGAAATAGATTGATACTGTATGTTTTGTGAAATCTATCCCCTGGTAGATTGATACGAATAAATGCACAAGATCCTTAATACATGTGGCACTCAGCTATCTTGGGACCTCCCGGGATTGAATACCAACCAGGTCATAGACTGTTTCCCACAACAGGTCATAGACCTCCTTTAAAATGAAAAAGAAAATTTGATATGAATAAATTGTGTTTTATTAAACCATGATTGTATACTGCAAAATGACTAATACCCACTCTAAATGTTGAAGAAAGGCTAGTGGCCACTCCTAATTGACAGAAATTGATAGTTCTGCCGTCTCCGCATTGTTATAGAAGAATTTTACTCCTGTACTTAGTTTTGTAAATACTGTATGTTGTATTTCTGGTTCTAGTTTATTGAATGAGGCATATTCTTCATCTTTTCATGGATTCTGATGCATCATGGTTTCTCTATGCCATTTCATAGATTCTGATGCATCTTATTTTGTATTTATGTCTTCTCAAGCCTTCCTGCTTCAAATGGATAGATTTGCTGTGCAATTAATTTTAGTTTACTTGATTATATTTCAGACCATGGCTAAGTCTTTTGAGGTAACCGAGTTACCAGGTACGTGAACTTTGTTTGGTCTGTTTGTTTTATTGTGTATGTATCTGCCTCTTGATGCATTTATTTGAAGCCATTTTCTTTCTTTCTATATTTCATGGGTCTCATTTACAACATGATTTTGCAGTTAGGTCAGCCAAGTTTATTGCTCGCAAACAGTGGGTTGTTGCTGGAGCAGATGATATGTTTATTCGTGTATACAATTACAACACTATGGATAAGGTTAAAGTATTTGAAGCACATACAGATTACATTAGGTGTGTAGCAGTTCATCCTACCCTTCCTTATGTGCTGTCATCATCTGATGATATGCTCATAAAACTTTGGGATTGGGAAAAGGGCTGGATCTGTACCCAGATATTTGAGGGACATTCTCATTATGTTATGCAAGTGACATTTAATCCTAAAGACACTAATACCTTTGCCAGTGCATCCCTTGATCGCACCATAAAGGTATATATGTATTATTTTTGTTTGTTGTTTCCTGCATTCTTTTTTGGTTTTAGTAACAATATAATGCATTAATGCTGTTATCTTCCCTCACAGATTTGGAATCTTGGCTCTCCTGACCCCAATTTTACGCTGGATGCCCATCAGAAAGGAGTGAATTGTGTTGATTACTTCACAGGTGGTGACAAGCCTTATCTAATCACTGGATCTGATGATCATACTGCCAAGGTTTGCTTTCTTGATTTTGTTTTCTTTACTCCTGTTTGATTTGTTTGCCTGAATGCATATATGGATAGGAAATCATTACATGAATAAAACCTATGAAACAGGTATGGGATTATCAGACCAAAAGTTGTGTCCAGACTCTAGAAGGTCACACACACAATGTATCTGCTGTATGCTTTCATCCTGAACTCCCTATAATTATCACTGGTTCTGAGGATGGTACAGTGCGCATATGGCATTCCACAACATATAGGTAATTTGAGATTCATAGAACACTGAGTTGTAAGCTTCATCTTTTTATTATTCAATTTGTTGCATTCCTCTTGCCTCTTTGTCCCATCGTCACTATTCTCTTATAGGAACATAAATAATTTAGCTGTGGTTGATTTTTTTATCTTGGGCGATGAGAGCTTATGACAATTTGTCTTTTCGTTTTTTTTTTTTTTTTCCAAGAAACTTTATATTGTTCACTTGTTTCTTCTTCACCTCTCTCCTGATTCATTAAATGATCAGAAAGAGTTCTTTTTGTGGTGATGATGGCTGGATTTGATGTTCACATGAGATAGTGCTGAATTGTGATTAGTGGCATGGATAGTGTAGACTGTGTTGTCTAATTCTTTTTTTTTTTTTTAATTAATTTCTCCTTGTTACACTTTTGGATTTACTAATGAGTTTGAAGTATATTTTAGATTATGGACATATTCTGGTCATTGTAAAATTTTTCAGTGGTTTTTTTATGCTTTCAGGCTTGAGAACACATTGAACTATGGTCTTGAAAGAGTTTGGGCTATTGGATACCTCAAGGGTTCACGTCGGTGAGTGTCTTCTTTTCTTGGATATAATTTCTGAGTAATCCTGACTTTCTGAAACTCATTGCTTGGGTGCTTGTTGAGTGAGAATAGTGTCAAGCATTGCCTTGATAATGAAGTCTTCAAATCTGATTAGAAAACTCTGTGTTCTCCTTATGTATCAGGAGATCTCACTCTCTTTGATCTCTACAGAGGCAGAATCTCCTTTAACTTTTCTATTCTTGAAGCTTCTGATTGTCTTTTTTCACTTGTTCTTCATCACATAAATTGCCAAACCATCTGTCCACAGGGTTGTGATTGGATACGATGAGGGTACTATTATGGTCAAACTTGGTCGAGAAGAACCAGTGGCCAGCATGGATAACAGTGGGAAAATTATTTGGGCTAAGCATAATGAAATTCAGACTGTCAATATAAGGAGTGTAGGAGCAGACGTGGAGGTATGGGCTCAATTTAACCTTTTGTCTGTACAATATGCAAGCAGGAAGTGAAAATTTATCTTCCTTTGATGACACACAAGTAATATGTTTTTTAGATTGCTGATGGAGAACGGTTACCTTTGGCTGTTAAGGAGTTGGGCACATGTGATCTCTACCCACAAGTGAGTTAACATACTTCTTAATATTATGTTGCAATGTTTTGCATTATTTCTCTACTTTTGATTGTTTATGCTCACATTATGCTACCGTTGATGTATTTTATGTAACTAGTGCCCTTAGGGCATTGGTTAAAAAAAAATTCAAGAGTGGAAGGTTTTTGGAGTTTCCATAGCATTCAGATGTTTTAGAAACTTACAAATCTTCTTTTTATTAATCAACATTAGGGCACTGGTCCAAAACCCTTGGCAAATCCGACATTTTGGTATATTCCAGCTGGTTTCTTTGTTGCTGTGGTTCATGCCTTATATTCTAACATTTTTCTTGATCCCTGGCTGAACTTTGATTTCTCCATTTTTATGCAAAGAGCTTGTTACTGCTTTATTGGTTTAAGGCTGTCATCATCTCCTTGGTCATTCTTCTCCAGATACGATGTATGTAATCTGGGTATAGATGAGTATTTGTTTAAATAAATATAGGTCTTATTATGTAATTTTAGCATTTGAATTCAGAAGTTTATGACAAAAACTTGTTGGTATTTATCTATATTGCAAGAAATGAGCTAAAAAATAATAATCCTTCCTTTGAGTTGAATTATTACTGTCAGTTGTTTGTTTCTTTGTGCATGTTTATGCCTGGTGATTGACTAATGATCTGCTTTTTTGTATTCAGAGTTTGAGACACAATCCAAATGGGCGGTTTGTTGTTGTATGTGGAGACGGTGAGTATATTATATACACTGCTTTGGCATGGAGAAATAGGTCATTTGGTTCAGCACTGGAATTTGTTTGGTCTTCGGACGGAGAATATGCTGCGAGAGAAAGTACTTCGAAGATTAAGATTTTCAGCAAAAATTTCCAGGTTTGTTATTCATTTTGAATTGTTTACTATTTCTTTTTATACTTTGTCTGGTGATTCTTAACATTTCTTAAAAGGGCAAGTGCAATGGGTACTGCCATTGTGCCCATTGATTTGCCGTGTATGACATGGATCATGTAATAAAAATATGCTAGCTATTAATTTACACCTCAATAAAATCATTATGTCTCACAAGCAACTGTGGAAAGTGTTTCACTTGTTCTGCCAATTAGACAATAATTTCAAATATTGCATGATCTTGCTCTCGAAAATAAATTTTTTATTAATTTAGCTGTCTTCCAAATGAAATAAGTTTTCTATCTTTCTCTAGGTAAATTTTGATTGGTGTCTAAATTATGTGTATTTCAGGAAAAGAAGAGTATCCGACCAACATTTTCGGCTGAACAAATATTTGGTGGCACTGTACTGGCAATGTGCTCAAATGATTTCATCTGCTTTTATGATTGGGCTGAATGCAGGTTGATTCGTCGCATTGATGTTAATGTGAAAGTAGGTGCTTTCATGAGGTGACATCTAGTTTTCTATTTTTTCTTCATATTTCTCGTTAATTTTGTTAATTTTCCTTGGCAGAACCTCTACTGGGCTGATAGTGGTGATCTAGTGGCGATTGCCAGTGACACATCATTCTACATCTTGAAGTACAATGTATGGATTCTTAACTATATCCTTTTCTTACAGTTGTTGGCTTTATCTGAAGAGCATTCTTCTTTCCTTAAATTTTTAGTTGAATGAATATTTGGTTGCACTTACTGGTGAAGCACAATAAACATTTCAAAATCTACTGTTGCAGCGTGATGTTGTTGCATCATATTTAGATAGTGGAAGACATGTTGATGAGCAAGGTGTTGAAGATGCCTTTGTGCTTCTTCATGAAATCAATGAGCGTGTCAGGACGGGAATCTGGGTTGGAGATTGTTTTATCTACAACAACTCCTCTGGGAGGCTTAATTACTGTGTTGGTGGTGAGGTATTTACTCGTTTCCTCTTCGAAACTAATACTGAATGACACTATCCTAACATTTCCCTTTATTGAACTCTTTGTAATTGTCTTCTCTATCTTAATAAAATTCTATTTTTTTTGTAAAAAAAATTATTTCTTGTACTACATGGATCATACAAGGCATCTTGATGGATAACATTATGATTTTAGGTAACTACAATGTTCCATTTGGACCGTCCTATGTACTTGTTGGGATATCTTGCCAGCCAAAGTAGGGTCTATTTGATAGACAAAGATTTCAAGTAAGTGGATCGTTTGTTTGCATGATTTGAAATCACTTAATGCAGTACTTGATTATTTTTCTCAAATTGTTTTGATCAGTGTTATGGGATACACACTGCTTTTAAGCTTGATTGAGTACAAGACTCTTGTGATGCGTGGTGATTTTGAAAGGGCCAATGAAGTTCTGCCATCAATCCCTAAAGAGCATCACAACAGGTAATAGATACTTTAGGTTCGCTGTAGGATATATATATATTTTTTCCTTTCATTATCTAGCAATTATGTTTGGTATGTTTTAAGAAATGCATTTTTGTAATTGGTATGCTTTATAGAATTATGTAAATCTACTTGCCCAAAAAAAGTGTATATCTAGATAATTATCATGCATTACATCCCCTTTCTAATTTTTTTCAAGAAATGTTCTGGCTGGATCCCATTGGTAAAAACTTCAACCTGCTGGGAAATGGAAGTGCATCTTTTGTGGTTGACCGGAGAATCTTTTGGCACTTATATAGTCATAAATTGTTTGCTTGCTTATTAAATAGCACAATGCACATATCTTCTTACCCATTTGGATATGTTATTCTTTACACCATTGTTTCATTCTATATCATTGCTTGACATGCTTTCTTGATATAAATGTAATCATGTATGAATAGTTATTACTTACTACATGTTCTTTTGCCTGTCTCCTTGATTTAAGTATTGTTCTCTCAGGGATATGGATTATGGTGTTTATTAGGACCTGTGTCATAAATCTTGGTGCTCAGATATCACGTGTCCTAATTGTAATCATATGCTTGTTTTTATGGTAGTGTGGCTCGTTTCCTGGAATCACGTGGAATGATAGAGGATGCCCTTGAAGTAGCAACTGACCCGGACTACAGGTTTGATCTAGCCATGCAGCTTGGGAGATTAGAGGTTGCAAAGGTAAGTTCAAAAATTCATGTGCGCTGGCATGGGAGATATCACTTGGATAAAACTTTATAACTTAACCATATGGTTTTCTTTATTTCTTTGAATGATTGTGATTTGTCAGAATTACTGATCCTTTGTTTTTTTCCTCCCTCTCCCAAGGGTATTGCCACAGAAGTGCAGAGTGAGTCTAAATGGAAGCAGTTGGGAGAATTGGCCATGTCTACTGGAAAGGTGTTTTTCTTTGTTAAATCAATCTGCATGTCTTGTGGTTTCTGCAACAATTGGCCGAATTACATTCCTAAATACTCATGTTCAAATCAATTAAAGTGAGTGCCCTGATGATGTGCTGTTGTATATGACCATGTGCATGATGGATATAGTCTCTTATGAAGCTTCTGAGAACCAAGAGGCTTCAGAGGTTTAAACTAGTGGCAGATTAAGATAGTTTGGTTGAATATTTGTGCTGTCTACAAGTAGTGCTCTGTTGCTGACTGTAGTGCACGATTAGGATTTTGAATATAACAAATCTTTTCACAATCAGTTATGATCTGGGGGGCACTTAATGTTGGTTGTTCTTGGTCATCTCTCTTGTTCCATTGCAGCTCACTGTACTATCTGTTCTTGCAGTTAGAAATGGCTGAGGAGTGTTTAAAGTATGCAATGGATTTGAGTGGGATGTTGTTGCTATATTCTTCTTTAGGAGATGTTGAAGGAATTTCAAAACTTGCAACTCTTGCTAAAGAGCAAGGGAAGAACAATGTTGCATTCCTTTGCCTATTTATGTTGGTAAACTTGAAGACTGCCTTCAACTGTTGATAGAAAGGTAATCTTCTGCAGTTGTGCTCTTTTATTTATGAATTTTCTGAAGGATTGAGAGTAGAGAAGGTGGGCGGGTGTGGTGTCATTAGACTGCAGTCTGATGAGCTGAATTATGCTTTTGGCAGCAATCGGATTCCTGAGGCTGCTTTGATGGCTCGATCTTATCTACCAAGCAAGGTTTCAGAGATAGTGGCAATTTGGAGAAAAGATCTGAATAAGGTAATTTTGTATGCAGATGTATTGTTTACTTATAATGGAACTGCCTGATATTTCCATTGTGAACAGGATGTTGTGGGTAGGAACTTCCATTCTTGTTCCATTATCTGCCCAGGTTAATTGTCTTGACAGATGGCATATGGCTTATAAACAAATTGTGTATTTATTGGATTTGTTTACTAATATGAACAGGTTAGTCCAAAAGCTGCCGAATCATTGGCTGATCCTGAGGAGTATCCCAATTTGTTTGAAGATTGGCAAGTTGCACTTGCTGTTGAATCTAAAGCGGCAGAAACAAGGTTTTAGTGGGAAATGCATGCTTTCATATATTTTATCTTGCAGCTTTGATAATTATAGTGTTAGTGTGTTGGGCACTGAACATCTGCAACAACAATTTTTCCTAATTAACTTTTTATTATTATTGTTTCAGGGGTATTTATCCTCCCGCAGAGGAGTACATCAACCATGCTGATAAATCACACATCACCCTTGTTGAAGCTTTCAGAAACATGCAGATTGAAGAAGAGGAGCAGCCTCTTGAGAATGGGGACTCTAATCATGAGGTATACTAAATATAGGGCTAACACCACATAAAGGTTATCAAAATGTTCTCAAACTGAATGTCATTGTTTTTTTTTTATTTTTTTTTGCTGCTATGGAAAGAACAATCTATAGCCTTGTTGTTTGTTAGTGGTGGTATTTGTTAGACTCTGCCTTAGGGTGTGTTCATTTCATATTTTTTAAAAAGTAATCATCATGCTTAAATTTTATATATAACTGAGAAGCTGAAAATTGAATTTTTTTCATAAGCTATTCTATTTAGTTTCCTAAAAAAAAAAAAACTGAAAACTAGTTTTTTATTTTATATTCTGATTATTTTTTAAAAATTATTCAAATATACAAAAAGTGATTTCTTTGGGTGAAAAAAGTGATTTTGAGCAAGCCAAAAAAAAACTAATTCAGATGCACTCTTAAACTGTTTTATCTTGTGTCTCAGTTGACTGAACATAATGGAGAAGAGTATGCAGAGCAACATGAGGAACAAAATGGAGAGGAAGGAAGCCAAGAGGAGGCTGTTGTCGTGGATGCTGATTCTACAGATGGTGCAGTCCTCGTTAATGGTAACGAGGCTGATGAAGACTAGTATGAAGGAGCCCATCAGCTTGAAAGCAATTCTTGGGGGTTGTGAAAATCGAAATTTTGTCTCTGGTGATTAATTGTTTTTGTAGTGTCTATTCTAACTCCCATTTTGACAACTAGCTGTTTTTATTATTGCTACTTCCACCTCCAAGTCCTATCAATTCTAGTTTTATTTTTGTGTATCATATACTTTACTACAATTAGGCTGTATATTTGGCAAATTAGAGAGGAAATTGAAAAATTACATCCAATGTCAGTAGTGAATCACTGTCTAAATCCCAGAAACTCGTGACATATTTCTTCATAATTTTGTACGGCGATTTGGCTTGGGATTTTTGTAATATTTTATTGCTCGAGCAATCTTGTGGGTATAATTAATACTAAATGTTTCCTGTGGTCTGGTTTTGCGAAAGATGAGGTTAATATGACAATGAAGTCTGGCTCATATATTATTTTCTATCTTCCTAAAATTGTCATGGTGGCTACTGATCCTTTATTGCTTGCTAACGGTTCCCCCAAAATATAAGTGTAGATATTTGCTTACTGTGTTCATCTTCGACAAACCTTCTGTTTATAAAATTTCTTGCTACTGTGTACTTTGCAAACTCACGGAATTTTATACCTGTTTTAGCATAATATATTTACCTCAATTATGAATATCTCGTCCAAAAACCTGTTTCTCATTTTTAATTGGCTCTGATTAGTCGGCATCATTAGGTCCCAACAAAACAGTCGATTCCAGCTCCTTCTGGCGGTTAGGATAGAACTTGGTGTTGTTTCGGTTCAAAATGTTGGCCTCGCATTTATTTGTAAGAGTAAATTTCCATCCTTAACAAAAATTACCTTGGATAAAATGGTTTCTCGAGAAAAAGAAAACATGGTCCTTTATAATTAAAAATGTAGGATAAATTAATTCATTCAGAGTATTCCAATAGATTTATTTATTATATTTGTGTTTTTTGTTAGGAATTAATTTTATAAATTATTAGGAAGCAATTTTCATATAAAAGTCTCATTCTTATTTGATACATCCCTTCTACATAAGTTACCAAACAAGATATCAAATTCCTTTTCTCCTCATTTCTTTTTTATTTTTCTATTACTTATTATCTAAGCATTTTGTAAGAAGAGATTGAAACAATATTTGAATAACAATTGAATGTTTTAATTTTTACACCACAAAACTGCAAACATTATGATCCATTTATTAGGATTAGATTGATCTAAAGTAAGATTAAAATATATAGGATTAGAATTTTATACGCACCCCTCTTGTGTTCAAGTTATCTCTATACACATACAAACACTCAAAACATATTATGAATTTTAATTTTTATAAAAGTTTTTTTTTTTAAGAAATTGGTGTGTTTCTATATCTTTGTTCATGAGCATCTGTCCTTAATATGGTTAAAGTAATTATCAAACTCACAATATATATTTAAATACATTATCAAAATTATGAAACTGGTGAGGAAATGAGGTTTGCCTTGAAATATAATAGTTTGAGTTCAAAAATAGATATTAGAAACACAATATTTTTCAGGTAAAATGTTCCTTGAAATATATGTTAAATTTTTTTATGAGTCAGAGAGATATGTTTTAGATTAGGAGAAGAGAACCCTCCCTGTCAACCAAAATTTTAGAGTATAAAAAAATTATATTTAATTTTTTTTTTATATATCTTAAAGACTAAAATTTGCCAATTCAATTTAGATTTAGTTGTTTTTAACATTAGATGTTTGTTTGGTTGAAGAGTAAATTTTTCATAAATGAATTTCATATATAATTTTATATATAGAGTTCATGTATAAAAATTTATACTAAATTTTCACCCATAACTAAACATACCTTAGAATTGAAATGAATTAAACTCAATTTTTTTTCATGTTATTCTATTTTTGTGAATATTAAAAAACTATACTCTATCTACACCTTTCATCATGTTCCAGTCACTTTGCTTGAACTTGATGTCCCAATCACTTTTAAACCCAACAATTTTTCAAAGAAAATCCATTTTTTTTGAAAAAATCCTACAACAGAGGCTTGTAAGAAAAAAGAAATTTAAATATTTGATAATAAGAATTTATGGTCTTTTCATACAAAAAAAGAAGAAGGAATTTATGCTAAGTTTGGTAAGAGTAGGAAAAAATCAACACTCATTGAGTAATTAGTGATGGCAAGTTTATCATAAAATTTTCACTTATTCAAAATATTCGAAAAATTCTTCATTTTTTTAATATAAATTCTCTTCATTTTATCCTACATTAAATGTGCAATAAACAATTCTCGAAATTTAGATTCAAAAATATTGAATTAAAATAGACTGAACAAATTTTACACCATCATCTTATCTAATAATATAAAACCATAACAATAAATATAATTAACTCCTGTCCATTACTTGAAAATTAAACCTATAATAATATTCAAGGATATATACAACTAAAAAATAGAAAAAATTATTAAAGAATTAAAGATGTTGGGTCTATATAAATGCAGAGGTACATATGATCAAAATTACTGTAAGGATTTCCCTGAACTCGATTTGGGTTAGGGTTTCTCACTTTTTCAGAGTCCCAATTTTGCTTCCATTATCACACACACACACTCACTCATACAGCTGCAGAGTAATACTGCAACAACAAGGTTCTGTTCCTTTGTTTCCATGTAAGACCCTTTTGCTTCTGTAATCATTATTAGTTCTTCGTGCTGTCTGATAACCATATCTCTCCCCTGTGATTATTTATGCGCTTTAGTTTGAAATTTTAGCTGTTAAAGTTGTGATTTTTTTTTTTTTTGTGGAAATGAATTTGATTTGAATTTTTTCTCACAAAATACTGAAAATAATATACAATCTCATATATCTTGGTTCTGAGTCACATACCCTCATGAAAATTTACTGTTTCATAATATTGATACAATTTCTGGTGCTTTTATTTGTTTTAATTTTTGTTAAGGATTTAATTTTTGATGCACTGTCGTCCTTGTATAGTGAAAAAATAGCATTAGAAAATAATTGTTTTTTTATCTTTGTTTTTTGTTTTTTGTGTTCTTTTTTGTTTGTCGATTTATTTTTTACTGATAAGTTGGTTAGAAGCTACTTCTACATTTTGTCTGTATCTAAACACGGGTGAAATTTAGGCCTTGAATCTACTGCATTCTATCACCATGTTGGTTTCAATTGAATATTAATCTTTGTACCATCTTTTATTTTAGTCACCCTTTTTAAAATGTGGTGTTTTGTAGTATATATTACTGTGCTTTAATGTGCTTCTATAAACTGCATAGGCGTTAGTATGGCGATTATAAATAGATTACCAGCATAATTCTATTAATTTACGGCAATTGTGTTGATGGTTTTATTGAGCTCCAAAAATGTGTGCAACTTTTTCTCTGTATCTATGGAGTCATGTGTCTACCAAAACCATCATCTAACTGCTGGTAGAACAGTACAGGAGCAATTTGTTGTAAGCTACAAATAAGGTTTTACGGTGTACACAACAGGAATGTTGTCTCTAGGTGCTAGTGTTTACTAAAACTTCCATAATCTTAAAAAGCCACATAAGTTACATTATGAATTCAAACTGATAGAATTTGGGGTCTTTCTTGTGTGCATTTGATGCTCTTGTTGTCTAGTGTGCCCAGAGTGTGGCATTTCTATGCCTAAAGTTTTGCACTTTGTTGAGGTTTTTTAGCACGTGTAAATTTGTAATACATATATGCCATCACTCATATAACATGTGTTTATTACTTTGAATTTTGTACTTGAATGAAAATTGTATTTTCCTGGTTGCAGTTCTTCTTGTGATCAAGGTTAAATAGAAGTTCTTAAGTTGTAGTTGTAGGTTGATATATTCATTTATTTATTCAATGGCGGATGCTGAGAATGCCCTCCAGCCATCAAAGAAAAGGGCTGCTGGAAGGGAGCTCACTCGAGATACTCCTCTTGATGATGAGGAGGACACTTCTGAGGTTGAGGCTGGAACTTTCAAAAGGGCCAGTGATGAGGTTCTGGCAACCAGAAGAATAGTCAAAGTTCGTCGCCAGCAGACTAATTCTGCTCCTTCTTCGAACCCTTTTGCTGGAATACGCTTGGTTGCTCCTACTGAATCCAGTGCTAATCCTGGTGAAGCTACTGCTGAAACACAATCAGCTGGTGAGAACACCACTGCAGATGATTCAAAAGGTAGTGACGGTATAACCAAAGACTCTGAGAAAGCAAAAGTTGATGAAGGTGAGCAGCCAAAGGGTGTAACTCGTGAGGCGGAGGATAAATCTTCTGCAGATAAAGATGCTGCAGAAGAAAGTAATGCAGATAAGGAGCATTTTGCCGAGGAGAAGGATAATGATGACAAATCTGAGTTGAATGATGATAAAAGTAAAGATGGCAATAAAAGTGAAAGTGAGGATAAGAAGGATGCTGCTGATAAAGAGAGTGCCAGTGATGTTGATAAAGAACAACAGAAAGACGACAAAGGCGCTGAGAATGATGATAAGAAAGAAAACAGCGACAACAATGATAAGAAAGTTGACAAAGTTGAAGGTGAAGAGCCAAGTGCTGATGGTGGCACTTTTAAGTCATTTCAACAGCTTTCAAGCAGTCAAAATGCCTTCACAGGGCTTGCTGGAACTGGATTTACTACTTCCCTGTTTTCCTTTGGCTCAAAGGATGGGTCTGCTTTGAGTGGTGGGTCTGGTTCTATTTTCGGACTGAAAAATGACAACCCTTTTCGTCTGGGTTTATCCAACAATGGAAGTTCTGGTTTTGGGGCGTCAGGGTCGTCTGCTATCTCAAAGAGCGAAGGAAGTGGTTTAGCACTGCAGGAAGTTGTCGTCGAAACTGGTGAAGAAAATGAGAAAGTGGTCTTCAATGCAGACTCTGTATTGTTCGAATTCGGATGGAGGTTGGAAGGAACGAGGAAAGGGAGAACTAAAGGTTAATGTAAACAGTGGAACTGAAAAGGCCAGGCTTCTCATGAGGTCCCGTGGAAACTACAGGTTGATTTTGAATGCGCGCCTTTACCCTGATATGAAGCTCACAAACATGGACAAGAAAGGTGTTACTTTTGCATGCATCAATAGTGCCACTGAAGGGAAATATGGTCTTTCAACATTTGCCTTGAAGTTCAAGGATGGCTCCATTGTGGAAGAGTTTAAAGCAGCTATCATGGCACATAAGGGTGAGACATCCACTGCCCCCAATACCTCTGAAAATTCTCCCAAGGCTGCTGTTTGAGATATATCCAAACTTGCACTCCATACTCAATTTTCTCTGCTGAGCTGTTCCTTTATGAAGAGCAAATTTTGCTGTTCAGAATCAGTCTTTTTTGTGCCTTTTGTTTGGCAGAGTCATTCATATCTAATACTAGTTGTACTTTTAGTTTGAGTAAATTCTCCCAAGTGATAGATAAAGGAACTTAGCATGGATAAGTCGTGGATTTTCTATTGCAATACAGATATCTGTTAAGATATTTATCATCTTTGATACTGATTAGCTGCATATAACCCTTTCAATGAATTGACATCGACTTTATTTTATTTAGATACATGTTAGAAACAAAACATGACACCCCTTTAGCAACAAGGATACCGTTTTTTTTTTCTTTTACAACATGGAGGTGAAGTCAGCAACTGCATATGGAAGTGCAAAAGGGTGAAGCATCTGACACTGCTACTAAGATTTCGATGGGCGTGGAAAGGGAAATGTCGAAGCTATTGAGTATTGAAATTTTTTTTTTGTTTCGACGAAACCATCGGTATCTGCACCCTATTATTAGAAACCCGATTAATTTGACTTGACCTAAAGGGGTCTCTAAGGGTCCTCCAACAAATATTTTTTCTGTTTCCATGGCTTGAGTCCAAGAGCTCTAGTTAAGGAACACATGTATCTACCACCTTGGTATATCCCACGTTAGTGACGCCATTTAATTTGTTAGCATGGGTTCCAAACCCATGAATTTGCATAGTTAACACAACATTCCCTCAAAATAAGTATGTTTTTTGAAAATAAAGTAAATTCAAGTTAATAAAAATTAAACAATAATATAATGAAATTGCGAAACGAAACTACTCTTTGTACTCCATAATTTCATATATTTTATAAATATCTAGAGAACAATATATTAATGACTAGGGAAATTACTTTCGTTACATATGAATGCTTTTAGTATGTAATTACCTAGATGTCTCAATGATGACTAGCAGAAAAAAATATGGGCAGTTGCTAATGAAGTAATTGGTGCTGGGAGAAGATCTTAAATAGAATACGATTACTTTCAATGAGAAAATACCCGTGGAAAATGAAAAAAAGGGTACATAATAATTCTCTTAAAAAAATGTGAAATGTGAGGTGTTGGTAGAGATTTGGAATCCTTTTATCAAGTTTTAAATATTTATTTCAACTAATTCTTAATTTAGATAATGACATATAGACAATTTCTCATAAAACTGGATTTTTTTTAATTCGAAAATCATATATAATGAACAAACAACTTGATCAGTTTTTTTCTTTGGAATACCCAAAAAATAAAGATTTTTGTGAGGATGAACACACCTAGTTACTCTCTCACATTGACCATGCAGTTTACCAGCATGTGAACCGAATATAGAGTTGCGTTGCTTAAAATGTGGGTGTGCTATCCAACACTCACTTTATCACTATTGAATATGATGGATAAATGAGATGAGTGAAACCACCATCACATTCAAGAATGATAAAGTGGATTTGGCAATAAACACCCACTTTTTCAATGTTCAAATAATATTTTTAATACGTTCAGTCTCAAGTCCCAATTGAATATAACGAAATGAACCCTATATATATATATATATTCATTCTTCAAACTACTCTATCTCTCTCTCTCTCTCTCTCTCTCTCTCTCTCTCTCTCTCTCTCATTTTTAAGTCACATTACTGATTATCAAACGGCCTATAAACGTTATCTCATGGAGGAAGGGATGTTCAAGACTTCAAGTGCTTATAAAGGCTATTATGATTCCATTTTAAATGCCTCCTTCACGTCCCATACAAGAAAATGAAGTTTGTTGGACTAGACATCTATGTGTGACCTAATATAAAGTTGTTCCTTACCATTTTTAATGAAATTAATTGGGTACTATGACTAGAAAGATTTGATGGTTTGGAGCATTGGGCCTACTTTGAACCTATAAGATCAACGGGTACATAGATCTCGACAAAGAAATGCTTATGGCTCAAGCTAGGGCCCAAAGGGTACTATCCTTCACGTGGTTTGGTGGGTTTAAGTAATGTGACCCGTGCCCAGAGACTTAGGCCTGACATAGGGCAGCCCCATGAGAAAGTGGAGAGGCCCTTCTTTAGGTCCCAAGAAAAGACACCGCTTTCAGAGAGAGAGAGAGAGAAGTAGCCGTTATATGGGAATCCATTTAGTAGTAAATCAAACCCCACACACACACTATGTTATGAAACAATCCAAATATAGTATGCACTTTGGCCCCCAAATCTAAACACTGGAAAAGTTACTCGACTCATCTCATTGTGAGCATGGATAGTCACCTTTAGCAATAAGTCACCTTTATGTCTTATCCAACAGTGTCTTGAGACACACATCCAGTGAGCTAGGCACGCCACCTTGATTGAAAAGGGGAATGATGAGTAAACTAAGGGGGACGCGTAAGAAAAAGGGGGAACCTAGTATTTAGGAGAGGATCTAGGGAAAAGGACATGGCGTCTTTGTATTGGAAGAAAGGAGGGCCTTATATGGCATCCAACACGTTCCCATAGAAGGTTGACATTACTGTTCACACTCAAACTATTCCAAAAGGAGTTTCTGTTACATTGCTTCCATTCACCACCTATTCTCACAAGTTTTACGAACTTTAGATTTCCTAAGTTCAGGAAATCAACTTAAGAAATATTAAGTAAATTAGATTTCTTTTTTTAGTTTGCGACAAAAGTGGATAGGCTCTAATATCATTTTAAAATAGTGGGATTAACTTTACCTCAAAAGTAAACTCGAGTTGGCATTGTTCTTTTCCTGCAAGTGCAAATGTTGAACTCACCCAACAATATTAATTTTTGTTTTGGAAAAAAAAAATCCTAGTTGCTAGTAAAGGGGTCAATTTCGGCCAATCCACTGAAAGATGGGTCGAATATGAGTTGGCCTATTACGTGCCAAGTATAGTGTAGGCTAGCATTTTGTTTGCCCAATTCACCCCTAATAGGTTGCGACTTGGGAGTCACTTTCGATAAAGGCCAAAAAAAAAGGATCCGAGTCATTTGAGTTGGCAATGCGACCGTCTCAGTCCACTGGCGTAGTTCATTGACTCGGCTCAGTTTTTTAAGATTCGTACGAGTGTAAATAATATTTTTTAAAAAAAATATTTTTTTAATAATATGTTTTGGAGGATTATTTATTGTGGAGTTATGTGTACTTATTTAATATGAGATATTATATTAACTTATTTTTTATTTATTATTAAATAAAGTGTGAACTATATTTAGGTAGAGTTAACATTATATTCAACAATAAATAAGAAGTGAATTAGCATAATATTTAATATCAGATGAATACTTATAATATTTTTCTTATGTCTCAGCCAATTAGACTCAACCTATTTTATGATCGTCAGTTGTCCAATCGTGCTAGAAAATGACTAAAAACTTAGAAAGGATAAATATAGAATGATGAGATATTTTCTGAACTTTATTTATTTTGTTAGTACGGGTATCACACGCATGAATTTGCATAGCTAACATAACATTCCTCACCAAATCAAAATATGTGTTGAGAATAAAATAAATTTAGTTATAATAAGGTAATACAAATTAAACAATAATACAATGAAATTATGAAAAGAATGCTAATTTTTAGATATCTAGAGACCCATATATTATTAACAAGCGAAATTAGTTTCATTACATATGAATGCTATTAGTACATAATTACGAAAAAAGGGCACCTAACAATACTGTTATGGACAGATGAAAAATGTGAAGTGGTGGCAGAGATTTGGGGTTAAAAAAAAAGACTTTGATATGGTTTTTGAGCCAAGAAAAATAAATAGATTTTAGTTTTTGTTCTTAAATTCTTTTTTGTTTCGGTTTGAGCATTAGTCTTGTCTTTATTAAAAGTTGAGCAAACTAATAGAAATCTACATAATAGTCAATAATTCTACATAATACATCGTAATCCTATATGACAAAATTCTCATATTATAATATAAGGATTATGATATGTCAAATAGCATTAATGGTTATCATTTAAAAATAAATACTATAACATTCCAGTAGTCAAGTTGGTATTTAACATAGATAAATTAATGTTAACAACTAAATAAAATCAAATAATTTAAAAATATTTGCCCAGCCAAAAAATTGAAAACATTTGTATAAAAATATAATTCAAAGACGAAAACTGAAATTAATTCATTTTTCAAGGATTAAAGCATTTAAAAACAAAATAAAATTGGAGAGTTTTGTGAGGATGACCACACTCAAATTAGTACAGTAGTATAAGAATTAATTTAAATAATTTTTTAAAATATCAGACTAAAATAATATTTTTTTAATTTTAACAAATAAAATGACTCACATATATAATTTTAGACCAAAATAAATCTTTATTCTATGGACAATACAATTATCAGCACGTGACTCAATCATTATATTATTTAAACACGAGGTGACGAAAATGAACCTCCATCTTCAAGCGACGCTATCTCTCTCTCTCTCAAGAAACTCTCACTCTCTTGTTTCTCTCTGTTTCGTTCGTCCTCTGTTTTTCCTCTCTGTTCCTTTCCTTTCTTCCCTCACTCTGTTTTTTTTCCCCCAACCCAATGGCCGACCTCGTTAAAGCACTCAAATGGAAGCTGGATTTGCTGAAAAGAAAGCTCCAAGACGCAGAGATCAGCAGCAGCAACACCAAAACCATCACCACCGCCAGCATCAGCGAAGAAGATCAAGAAGAAGAAGAACTCGCCCGCCTCGAGACGAACCACATGCTCGCACAATGGAACCTCGAAGACTTCATAACAGAGGAGCTCTACCCCAACATCGTCCCTCACCTCTTCCTCTCCCACTGCACACTCCACACTCTTTCATGGCTCCTAAGCAGCACCCTCGATTCAAGAATCAGCAAACTCCCCACAACGATCTCGAACTCCAACAAACAAGGCACGAGCTCAAGCTCAACCAGCATCCCCACTGGGTTCTTCGAATCCGAAGCAGTTGAAGATTCCGAGGTAAAGAAAAGGGTCCTTGAAAAAACGGTTATAGCTGCCAAAGCATTGGTGAACGAGATCAAACACGATTTAGAAGATGAAGATGCTGAGAAGAGAATCGAGAGGAGAACGTTGCCGTTTTGGCTTGATGAGCATCAGGGTGTTAGCTACTTGTCCAATGAATGGGGCAAGATCAATGAGCTTAGGCTCAAGGTGATTCAAACTGGGGTTGAGCTCTCTTGTGTGTTGGCTCGCTTCGTTGTTTCCTTGGGTGGAAACAACGATGCGAGGGTTAGGCGTCTGCACGCCAGGATCAAGCGCTTATCAGTAGGCCAGCGTCGCAACGCTGGTCGCGGTGGGGTTGTGATTGTTGGGAACTTCTTGAGTGTGATGAGTTACGCGGGTGAGGGTGTCCGGATTAAGAAGATGAAAGGGAATGAGGGAGAAGGAGGAGGGGTTTTTGGTGAGGATTTGGATGAGATGGTGGAGGAGTTTTATGAAGGTGCACTTCTTTTGGATGCTATGATGAGCACTTTGTGTGTTCCTGTGAGAAGGAACTTGGTGGCTGGTGCAATAGTGAGGCTTGAGGATATGCTTGGTCAAGTTTTGTGTGCAATGCAAGGGCTTAAATTGAAGGTTGGTAAGAAGAAGAATGAGTTTTGGAAGGAGTTGAAGGTGAAGATTGGTGAGTTGTGGGCAAAGGTGGAGTGCATCATACTTGAAGAAGATGAAGTGGCAGGTATGGATGAAGATTGAGTTCTTGATTGTTCACAATAATGTTGCTGGTACATGTTCTTGGCCAAAGGGTCATGTTCTGAAAGTTTTTCTTTTCTTTTCTTTTTTTTTGTGTTTGTTCAAATAATTGTTGCTTTGATGGCATGTTTTTAGATGGCAAGCACATTTTTTGTTAATTAGCTGAATAATAGTGATAATTGTTTGATATTAATTGTTTTGTTGGTTGATGATTTTCTTATATCTCAGTTCATTATGGTTCATGTGATATAGTACTGGTATATGTGAAGGATCTTTGTTTAAGTAGTGTGATTTTACGTGGCTTTCCAAACTCATCGGCTGAAATGATGACAAATTATTGAGGGATTAGAAATTTACTCATGCAGAATTTGATGTTTTAATGATTTTGAAATTTCCATGCACTTTTATGTTCATGTGTTTTTCAATTCGAGATAACATTTAATTTACAGATTTTCTCAGTATTAGAATATATATTTTTCATATATTAATTCAATTCAATGTTGCACGTTTTATATATATTTTGTTTGCTTAAATTGTATGCAGAATTAATACGTACATTATTAAAGATTTTTCTTTTTATCACTGCAAACCTGAAATAAAAATAAGAGAAAACTGCATTCACTCGGTTGTTATTTGAGAAATACAGCAAATTCCAAATTTTCTCTAAAACTGAGAGTCTACTTCAAAACATTCTTTAAAAATAGAAGTCTACTCCTTGAGCTTAACCAAGATCCAAAGCTTTCTCTGAAAAGTAATATTCCATTTCGAAACTTTTTGCCAAAGCAGCGCTATGCTCTTTAACAAAATGTTTGGAAACAATTAACATGATAGAATTGAATTAAATTCCATTAAGAATTAAATTTCATCATAAATTAAATTCAATTTTTATGTTTGGAATGAGTTAGTAAAAGAAGAAATTGAATTCAATTCCTTGATTTGGATGTATCTAAAAATGAATTAATTTAATTATTTTTACCGTTTTATCCTTTATTAATAAAACTTAATGGTTAATTGAACATATCTTCTACCCTGCAGTCTCTTCTCTCTTTTTCTCTTTCTTCAACAAATCAAAACGATGTCAACGCAAGAACGAAGAAGAAGGAGGCACAGTCCTCTGTTTGCACCTTGCCTACTAATTTTTCTTTGCCATTCTGCTCATTTTCATTTTATTATTTTTTTTTGTGAATAAGCAAGTAAAAACATGGCTCAGGTGCTTGAACTTGAAAGCACCAAGCAAATAGAGCATAGCTATAATATGTTGAGAAGAGACAGGGGCTAACCTTGAGACCGGAGAGTAGAGAGAGAAGAAAAATTGAAGGTTATTTTGGATAGAACAATTTGCAAGTTCAATTCCATTAGCAAATTGGACCCATAGTTTAAAACTCGGACCGGATGATCGACTAAATAAGGCACGGTCACTGGGTCGTGAACTTGGATTTCATTAAATTATTATATAAAAATATAATTTAATGTCATTATATATATAATTGATTGCACAAAAATGCATCATAACAAGGTTGGCTTAGTGGTTATTGCATGTGCCCAGGTCCCATTAGTGCCCAAACCAAGGTTCGAATCCCATCAGATGCAATTTTTGAAAATTTTCAACATTTCACTTCACATTTCACATGTTTATAATATATATATTAAATGCACTATATAGAATAAGAAGCATCAGTGGCTTAGTGGCAGGGGCGCTGCTCACTCTCTTTGAGGGAGGGGTTCGAATCCTGCATGGGAATTTTTGTGAAAATTCCCTCACATTGGTGCACAGTGAACCAGTTGGTTCACTACCTTCATAAAACCGGCAGTGAACCCTTCTGATCGGTTCGCGGTTAGAGACCGACCAAAGGCAAAGGCTAGATGGTCGGTCGATTTTTCCCTCCTCCTCTGATTTTTAATACTATAATTGGACCCCATTTGGTCTGATTTAGTTTTGTGCCTTGTGAAGGAATTGAATTCTTGTTGAATTTCAATTCATATTAATAATTAGTTCCAAATCAAAGAATTGAATTCAAATTCTTGAATGAATTCAATTCCATGCCTATCCAAACACCCTGTAAGTTCAATAGTTATTATTCAGTGAATTATTTTATGGAAAGATTTTTAATAAATTTAAAATTATATTAAAAGAAAACAAAATATAAATCCTAAAAGCCATGTAGCACAAATAGTGCAACGAATTCAAAAAGGCCGCCGATTAAAATTGAGGAGAGAAATGAAAAATACTTAGGTACACCAAGAATAAGATAAATTACTTGCTCTAATCCATTTATTAATTGACATATATAAAGTTTGCAGATCATTATTGTCTCTCACTTACCCTACATTTTTAATATAATATCTGATATATCAATCAATAAATAAAGTAAAATAAATATTTTATCTTACTTTAGAGGTACCTAAAATATTTCTTGAGAAAAAAAAACTGACTTGACCGAAAAATATGGGATATTAACCAACAATAATGCTATTTGAATGGAAAATGAGTGTCTCATTTGAACATTCATGGTCAAAATACGTAAGTGATATATTTCGAGTGTTGAAAGATAAATCGGGTCTTCTTACAATGCATCAGTTAATTGGTCTATGCATAGTTAAGCATGGTCATTAGATAGGTTAGTGTAAGTGTGGTATAGCCTTGGGCTTTCATTGACTATTATACTTTCATCATGCACCTAGACCTAATCACCACATGAATCTTGGTTTTGTCTATAGTAATAGATGAAGTGTGGCATACCACACACAAGATATTTAGCCATATTTATTAAGTACAGTGAAATCACCATATTTTTAATGTATCTAACAACACTTTGTAAATATTAATAAAACTTCTAATGTGTGGTACAACACACATTTCATTAAGTGTCCTATAACCATCATCAAGAATCTTGTATAGCTTCAATCAAGTCGTTGCAGAAGTGAGTGGCAGTTGCTTGTACAAGATTATTGTAATTTATATCATTATATTTTATAAGTAGCTCATAGTTGCCATTTTTGTTTTTAGAAAATGATTATTTGGTTTTTTTATATAGAAAATTATGAGAAAATTATAAGAGACAGTGCTCTTGCAATTTTGGGGATTTAACATTTATGGTTACTCTATCTCCTAACAAATGCCTATTCTTCCCAATATTCGAATTTATGTCCTCATCTTTACGAGGAGACTAAGTTGCACACTACCCATTCAATAACTTGTTTGTAAGTGATTATTTAGTTTTAAAATCAAATTCTAATCAAATTGTTTCGTTTGTACTTTAGTTTTAGGGATGGCAAAAAAAAAAACTCACTACGGCAAGTCCAGGCAAGGATTACCCCCAATGGGGACGAGATGAGGATAAAAATTTAGTCTCCATGCAGGTCAGGTGAAATCTCCATTTAATTATTAATGAAATGAGATGAGGATGGGGAATGAGATCCCCACCTACATAGACCCGCCAATTAATTCCCCATCCATATGAATATATATTAAGAAAATCTTAGTATACATTTATTTTTAAGTTATTTTTATTGGATTTACATTATTATATATTTTCATTTTTAATTTGGATTATGTTGTATTAGTCGTATTTGTTATTTTGGATATATATGTTTAGAATTTCAAAATACTTTTGCGATTTTCCTCCCTTTTGGAATTTTTTAGAATTTTTTTTAATAAACTTACGAATCGCATGGGGATTCAAATCCTCACAGAAAATAGGGACCCATGATAGGATGAAAATATGAGACAAAATTCTAAATAGAGATGAGTGGTGGAGGACATGTTCTGTCCTCATAGATATTCATTGTCATCTCTATTTATTTTATCATTAACAAAGGGTTTGAATCAAGAAAAAAATAAAAATCAAAGTTAAAGGAGTGTCGCCCTAATTAAGATCAATCCGTACGTCTTCTTTATGTCCGGCAGTGATTCTCGTGCTTTTCCAATTCTACTTTTAATCATCGTAATTACAAGATAGTAGAGGTACTTTGGTCTCTACCTTTACGGCTTTACCCCTTTAAAGGGCTTCAGGCGTTGAACTAGATTATTGGGGCTTCCAAATTATAGAATCTGGATAGCGATGATTTTGTTAACGGGTGCTGACTCTAGTGTCTATGACAGTTAATGTCTATGGTGCCTCTAACACCGTCAGTCAGTTATGGACCACCATTGACTATCATTGATCAGCTATTAATTGTTAGTCATTGGACCATCTTGCACCATCACTTTTTTTGGACATATTGAAAAATAATAAATATATGTAGGTATATTATTAAAAAAATAATATTAAATTTCTATTTCTGTATTCAATTTTCATTTTTTGGAGGTATAAAAATTATGTTTTTCTATTAGAAAAATAGAAAATTTTTTGTCCCTTAATCCTGTCTCTACTACCAAATATATTTATGTTTTTAGTGTCTTTATATTTCTATCCTTATATCATTAATTAATTTTACAATACCGTAGACACCAGAGGTATTATCTGTCTTCAGCACCTGAGCAATGGCCTTGTTAACAAATATTTTGTTCATTATGTCATACTTCATTTTAATTTATCTATTCTTATAAAATTTCTTCAATGATCACAATCCTAATAATGTATTCTTAGGCATGCTAAAAAAAAGCTAAAAATACCCAAAAAAATAACAAAACCCACACATGAGTAACTATATATATTAAATAAAGTTGATTGAGATTTATTTTTATTTTATTATAATTATGCCTAAGTATAAGATTCTTTTTAACCACTATTCAAACTTCCCCTCCTTCGACTTCGACTCATGCAGTAGAGATTCACAGATTTGGACTTAAGAAAAAAACAAAAAAAGTCACAAGAGGCAAGAGGGAGAGATTCATGAGGAATATGCCCACACCTGATTACTCAGTGACTATTCCTTACCCCCCACGTGACCCAATCAATAATCACTCCTAACTCCTAAGTCCTCCGAAACCGAATAACTGAATCTAACGGAATGAACCACACACGCGCCAATTACATCTCCCAAGTCCCAATCCACCATCATCATCCCATAAATATACCCTCTCTCTTCCAAGGAACTCTCTCTTCTCACCAAAACGAAACTAAACTCTCTCTCTCTTTCTGTTCCTCTGTTTCGCAAGCAAAAACGCATACACTCTCTGTTTCCCTCACTCTCGCCCTCTCTCTCTCTCTCCCTCACAATGGAGGAGCAGGTTCGGTCCGTGAAAGTGCGCATGGACGCGCTCAACAGGGAGCTTCTTCGCATGGAGAAAGACGCCATCCTACTCAACAACGACGACATCGAAGCACGCGCCCAGTTGGAGGACAACCTCCGACAATGGAACCTCCGAAAGGAACGCTTCACTGCGGAGGAGCTCCGCCCTGTCATCCTCTGCCAACTCCCTCTCTGCCACGACGCACTCGACATCCTCTCAACCCTCCAGTCCACAGGCCTCCACGAGAGGGTCCACGACCTCCACGCAAGGTTCCAGGATCTACGCATTGATCAAAGAACAACAAGAGGAGGAAGACAAAGAACCGAAAAAGAAGAAGAAGAGGAATTGGAGGAGTCGGAGGTGAAGAAGAAGGTTCTGGAAAAAATGGTTGTTACCGCGAAGTCGCTGGTGAGTGAGATCAAGGACGAGGTTGAAGGCAGAACCGAGAGGGAAACGGTGTCGTTTTGGCTGAACAAGCACGCCAGTTCCCCTTACTTTCCCTACGAATGGAACAAACTCAACCATCTCAGGTGGTGAATTGAATTCACTACGATACCGTACCATGCATGCATCAATATTATTTACTTCAATTCTGTTCTTTATAAAAGTATTGTTGTTTTTTAGGTTTTCTTTTCTTTCCTTTTTTTTCAGTGATTGAATTTTTAATTAAAGAATAGTTGAATTGTTTGAATCTAGGATGATTATTATAAATATTTGATCAAGATTAATTATCATAACTATGATTTTTTAATTTATTATTTGGGTTTAATTGAAATGCACTTAAATAAGTTTTACACATTTATTCAATCATCTAATGACATATTAGTAAATATTGTTATTTTTTATTTTCACTATTTGAAAAGTCATATAAAAGAAAAGATTTAATTGAATGAATCAAACTCTTATTATTTATTGTTAATTATTTGTATTTTATATTTTGATAAAATTAACGTATTTATTTATCTTCCTGATCTGAACCGTGTGTAATAATATATTTGTATACGTATAAATTTGTACAACAGGTTCAAGGTGCGTCAAACCGCGATTCAGTTGTCGTACTTGCTGGCTCAATTCGTGGTCTTCTTGATAAGGAATGACGAGGAGGATTCGAGGTTCCGGAGGTTGTTCGGAAAGATCAAGAGCTTATCACTAGGCCACGAAGATCGCAAAGTCGCCGCGAAGCTCTCGAGCGTGATAAGTGCTACTAGGGAGAGTGTCGCTCAGATGAGGCTGAAGGAGATGATGAGAGCAGGGAGTAGTTCGGATATGGAAGAGGTGTTGGAGAAGATGGTGAATGAGTTCTTTGAGATTGCTCTTCATTTGGATGCTATTATGAGCACTCTTAGTATTCCTGCTGATGCTGAGGATAGGAGCATGGTGCCTGGTGCCAGAGTGAGGCTTGAGGGCATGCTTGGTCATGCGTTGTGTGCAATGCAAGGGCTTAAACTGAGGGTTGGCAAGATCCGTAGTAAGAGGAAGAGTGAGTCTTGGAAGGCGCTGAAGGTGAAGATAGGTGAGTTGTGGAAGGATTTGGAGTGCTTCAGAGAGGAAGAGGATGCTGTAGTGCCTGATGTAGATAATGATGTTGCTGATGATGATGGTGTAGTGCCAGTTTTAAGGCGCAGATAGATGAAGCGTATATCTTGATTCTTGAATAATGTTCACAATTAATGTAGAGAATCATCAACCAAAGGTTCTTTTTAGTACAAATAGTTGCTGATTTTGATAGAACAGATATAGTTTCATGTTTTCTATCTTTGACTGATGGTTATGTTTAGCCGCGGATCGGATATAATGACCACTATACCCTCTTTTTGATTGGTCATGGTGTGCTTCAGACTGATAAGCATAATATTGTTTTCTCATGCATGTTACATAAATAAAGATGGATATTGATTGCTTTAATTTGGTTGATGATCTTTCATATATTAGATCATTATGTTTCATAGATTCTATTGGCACGTTGAATCCTGATTTGGATAGCATGATGAGAAATTGAGTTGAGAATATTCGAGCTTGCTATTTCAATATTTACTTTATTTAAAAGTAAATATTCAATTGAGATATCCATTATATTATTATTGAATATGATGAATTGGTGAAAAAAATAAACCATCATTATATCAATAATAATTAAGTATATATTCTAATTATATACTCATTTTTAAATATTAAAATAACATTTCTCATTTATATATATATATATATATATATATATATATATATATATATATATATAGGATTTGATAGTTAATGATGTTGACCTTTCCATGCACTTAATTTTTGTTCACATGCTTGTCAATTCAAGAAGAACATTTATACCATGGAATCTCTGCAATATTAAATATTGTTTGTTTCAACTGTATACAGTGAAAGAGTTTTTTATAGAATAATTTTATTTTGATACCATAAACACCTATATATTAATATAGGATGAGAGTGAGGAGAGAGAATAAGTTGAAAAAAAATAAGTGGTGAGACTCATATTATTTATGAGTAAGATATTTGATGTTTGAGAAAGTTGAATGTTGAAATACTAAGATTATTTTCATATAATTAATGCATATTCTTATATCTGAATTAAATAAGAATATAAAAACTGTAAAAATTTGGTCCTGTTTGGCAATTCCAAAATATATGGTTCATTATCATGATTTATAGAAAACAAAGCTTTGAGTAGTGGTTCTTTAATTGGTTCTACTTTATGAATGAAAAATTAGGACCCGTTTTGGTTTGGTATCCGAGTTTATCTAAGTTCTGTGAAAACCCTGTCCCAGGTTAATGGGTTGATTAATTTTTAGTATAATAATGGAAGATCGATTTTGTAAATGAAATTTTTTTGAAAGTGGTTAGATTAAATTCTAGAGTGTACGTGCATACGTTGATTTAATTACTTTAACAAATATTTAAAAAAAATAAATAAATGATATATGCAAAACATCTTCAGAAATTTCTGGTCACACTGTAGAAGACAATTTCTCACATTTGTGGTTTGGGATGATACCATGTGGGCTTATGTCAGAGGAAAGTGGGACAGAGCCAAAGATCTTTGAAATTTGGAAGGTTAAAAAAAATAGAGTAAAATACACTTCACACTCTATCCTATTAGTTTAAAAAACTTACATTATATTGCACCTCATTTCACTGGTCGGTGTGTTTGATATTTTACTCCCTCGTGATTCATTTTTGATAAATTATATATGATGATATGATTATTTTAAGAATCGTACTTGAAAAGTTTCAGTTAAAAAAAATCTTATCTAAAAGGTTAGTTTCCAATTATTTTGAAGGGAGACATTTTCTTATAAAATAAACACCTACAAATGATTTAAAATAGGATGAGAAACTGTATTTAGAGTTATATTCGTACATTTGAAGTTATATTAATGTCAAAAATTGAAAATGCGGTTTGATGAGCAAGATATTGCCCCACAAGTCACTAGTATGTATGTTTTAACATTGAATAATTGAATTACTGTACGAAAAATATATGATTTAATATTGACAAACGTATAAACTAATTAACTGTTTATCTCGAATTGAAAAACACATGAACCCAAAAAGTGCATGGGAATTTATAAGATTGAGACATTTTTGCGGGTGCCCGGCCACACCTAAATAGTCTCTGGCATTTACGGTGCAATTACTAGCACGTGATTGAATTTGAATGTTTGCTCCCAAGTGCCACCAGAATATATCCTAATTGAAATTAAAAAAAATTATTTTAATATAAAAAGTTCATATTTATTGAGATACCCACTTTTAATTATTGAATATAATGATAGTTTTCATTCATTCCATCTACTCATTATATCCGGTAATTAAAAAATAGGTGCCCATTTTTAGTGTTGTAACAACACTTCTCAACTGAAATCTAGCTGTATGATCTGCACTCTACACATCTATTAGTCCACCTCTCTGTCTCTCTGTCTCTGATCTATATTTCTCTCTTTCAATAATCTCTCTATTTCTCTTTCTTTAGCAAGCAAAGCAATGGACTATTCACCATTTTGACCGGGATGACAACCGGACAGGGAAAAATAACAACAAATCAATTGGTTTTAAAATATGGTTCAATGTATTGGCCATCAATATTTTTTATTTAGAAAAATATTGGAAAAACCTAATTTTTATTTTGGAAATAGAAAATGGTCTTAGAAATTGAATGAGTTTGGGAGTCAATTATGCATATGGAAGGAAAAAATTAATTTTTGCAACACCTACAATACATCTGTATTATTATAGTTATCTTAATTGATTTTACAAATTATTAATAACCACAGTATTTTATAACCATTTCATAAAAAGATATCGAGGATATAAAGCCTATAAACCTTAATCGTCTCAAGGGTCATCATATTATGCACTAGCCAGTTTAAGTTCTAGATCCCATATTAGTCAAAAGGTTCCCAAATTTCACCTACTGTCACCAATATCTTGGCTAGCAAAAGATCTCAATCTTTAGCCATTTTAAACTATGAGCAAAGAGAGTTCAATTCGAGCGAGGAATTTTCATGTGCTTATACAGAAACCAAAGGCTTATACAGAAACCAAAGGCTTCTCAAAGCAGCATTATCTCGCCCGTCTATCTAGCACCTGGCTGGACGTAAGTGTAAAATTATTTTATAGTAACAATATATAAAAATTAAACTCATATATAATTGATTGAATTTGTAAAAATTTTTTACAATATCAGTACTATAAAGATTAGAGTTTAATTTTAATACATTGATGATATAAATTTCTTTTATATAGTTATTCAATTATATATTGTCATATTAATAAAATATATTTAATTTTCACCCTTTTCCCTAAAAATCATGCATGTAAAATAGAAATTGATTGATCTCTACTTGTTCAACAAAATTAATCCCACACAAGTATAATATTAGCTCCTCTATGGATTGGGCTTCACTAAAATAAAATAAGAAGGTTAGTAAAGTAAAGAAATGAAAGCCTTATTATACTTATTTATACTATATCTATACTATATATACATATAGATATATAAAGAGAATTATTTCTTTTAACTAACTTTTGGTGTTCAAATTTAATATTTTCCAAAGTATCCCTAATGCAAATTAAAGAGAAAGTTGATAAAATTTACAAAAAGATAAAGAAAGTTAAACAAATTCTATCACAAAAAAAAGGTTAAAAGAGTGGATTGATAGACATGTAAGTATAAGTGCCTCCTATCAATTCACTAGTATAAATAATTTCTATTGTGTGAATCCTATCAAATAATCTCAAATAATTAAATACTCACTTTCTTATTCTACCACTACAAGATATACACAGTATACCAACGGGTTAATCAAAATAATCAAATTTAACTTATGGGTACGGGGTATCAATTTTTGGTTTATTGGTAAAATATTACTAATGGGCAATATACCCTGTTGGTAATAATGACGAGTAAAAAATTGAAAAACCAATCTATACAACTGTATTAAGACATCAATGAGGTCGTAACGAAAATAATATTACCACCAGATATTTCATTTGTATTGACAAATTTTGAAAATTAAAAAAAATTATTTACTTTTTACCAACGGATAATTTATTTTTTCAAAGGGATTTGGAAATAAAAATATTTTATTTATTTATTACCAATGGATTTATTGACGAGTGTTCAATATTTATTTTTTTAAAAAAATACATTTATTTTTTACTGGTGTACCCATCAGTAATGATAATATTTTTTTTGTGTCTCAATGCATTGCCATATGTGTGAAATTTATATAACTATCTAGTTGTTTGACATTAATTCATTTATTTTTTATTTATATAATAATATAATTATCAATTAAAATAAAATGAAATAAGTAAATAATGAATTGGGCTTGTGTGTACTAATGCCCTGTTGACACATTGATACAAGGGTGTACAAGGTATGTTAGAATTTTTTGGAAAAATAAAACTAGCTAAATTTTTTTGAAGCCAAATTGATCTGATCTATAATACCCAGGAATGATATGGTCAAATTGGGTCAACTAGATTTTTAAATAATTTATGAAGATTTTGATATTATACATGGTAAATTTATAAATTTTATAAGTAAGAAACAAAATTCAAAAGATATTTTGAGATACATATCTTAAATCAAACCATTTGAATATAAAAATAATATCAAGTTATTCAAAATATATTAATTTAAACATAAACTCATATAATTTATCATTACCTATTATAAAAAAAGTATAACTATAGAATTTTTGACTTCATGCCTGACAAACAACTCGAAGCACATTCCAAACCAAGCAGAAAAATGCATTGGGCTAAGTTTAAGGACCTTAAACTTCCAACCCAAATAAGTTTTGGGTTGGGTCTAAAACCCTACACCATATGATAAAAGCTTATAATGTAATATTAATAATATAAGCTTAATAAACTTTTAATACTGTTTGTTATTGCATCGTATAAGATATTATAGTTATATTTTATAATACTATGCTTTAATGATATCAATTTCATGAATTTGATATAATTTCCAATTTTTGTGAACCAAAATTGAATAACTATATTAATTGCTCTATCATTCTTATTTGACATTAATTTCTTGAATTTTTAATATTAATTTTTTATATTACTTAATATATCATATTAATATGCTATCAAATTTCAATTTATATCCCAAAAATAAGATTGTCATTATTGTTATATTCTAATTTCCATTTTTCTATTTGAAAATTTAATATCATATTGATTCAATAGTTTTTTGATTGAGATCAATTAAATAATATATTTAAATCAATTCAACAATGACTATAATATAAATAATTAAACAAAAAATATTATCCAAATCTCAATTATATATATTGTTTTTATTCTAAATTAATTTATTTATGAACCTAAAAAAATTGAGTTGTTTAAAAAATTAAAGCTTGACTTATATTATAATAGAATTATTTATGAACATTATTTTAGAAGAACATTATTTATAACCTATAAAAACCATATATGAGATATAAATATAATATGCAGATAAATAAATGAATTAATCGTAATGACAATGGATAAAAGATTATATTATTTGAAATGATTAAGATGGATTAGTATAAATATTTAATTTAACTTATTGAAATAATAAAAATGAAGTTTTAAAATTTATTTTGAAAACATAATTGCAAGCGATTTGCTTATCTTTTAAAAATCATTTTATGCATTGTCCTTGATATTAAATTAAATCTATCAAACAATTTCAAACAGATATGAAATAAAATAAATTATCTAATTAATAATAAATAATGAGTATTTTATCATTGACAATATATAGACTTCCAATCAAATAAAATAAAATAAAATCTAAATGAATAATATATGAATATTGCAACTTATATCAATTAGTTATTTCATTTTAATTATTAAAATCTTTAAGTCATATCAAATTAATCTACTATCAATTCTAATATCTTCCCAGAAATATAATGTGATATTTTTCATATATATCAATCATTTTTTCAAATATTAAAATTTAATCATTATCGATTTCAAAATTTCCTATTTTAAATCAAGTAGTTGTTTTAAATCGATTTAATATAATAAAATCATTAATATTGATTTATATAAGTATTTAATTTAATTCATTCTAATGTAAAAATATTTTAAATATATATATAACATATATTGCAAGAATAACATTTTAAAAACTTTTTTATACACTAAGAAGATACATGACAAACCAAAAAAAAATCTTTTAAAAAAAATAATTAAATTTATTTTGATCAAACCAATTTGTATTTCTTTTATAATATATTTATTTGTAAAATAAGCCATATTAATTTCTTATTTAGCATAATATTACTCACATGACAAATATAATTGTAGAATAATTTTCTTATGGATATTGAAATCCTAAATAGCTAGGTGATGATACTAAATATATAATACATGAGTGATAATAAATAATTTTATGTGGGTAATGCAAACATAAGAACAGAGAACAATTAGTGTATTGAATGTAATGATTTATTTTAAAAAAAATCTTATTTACCTTTTCATTAATATAAATACAAGAAATTTAATTGCTCAAAAAACTAATAGAATAAAAAATTTATAAGAATTTTACAACTTATACTTCCTGTTACAATTTCATATCATAATTGTATTTAAGCAACAACAAAATATTCAATGGTATATCTAATTTAAATATTTATTTATTATTTATTATTTATTATTTATTAATATTAATATTTTTTACTTTTATATATTAGTAAATATATTAGTTATTTATTTTTCAAAATCATATGTATGATAAATCATATAAAATTAATATATTATAATTTAATTCAATTTTAATATATATGTATATATATGTGTGTGTGTATTTACTCTATCAGTTCCTTAAAATTTATAAATATAAAATCCCATGCATGGCATAGGTAAAAGACTAGTTAGGTTATATACAACATTTTGTCATATAATGAGTTATGATGGATAAATTTATACAATAAATTGTTTACACCAAATAAAATACAAAACATAATATATTGTATAAGCTTATACTTTAATGCCTATTATTATTATTATTACATACTCTCTCTTTTAGAATATTTTCACTTTCAGACTTATATTTCAAAATATCTGAATTTCATATTTATAAAGTATTAATTGTATTCTTCCAATACTATAATTTTACATTTTTAAAGTATTTCATAAATATTAGCCTTAAACATGTGCTGCATCAATTAATATATAGGAATATATTAGTTTATTTCCTATATTTTAGTCCATTATTAATATAATTTATTATTTTTTAATATCTATGTTAAGTTAAAATTGATAGATATTTAACACACCCTAAGAATCTCTCAAATCCGATTGGGGTACACATAATTTGTAGTATCACGTGTCCGTCTGAACTCTGGACATATCACGAGCTTCCAAATCTCACACACATGGGGTTCCCAAAATACCCTTCAAAAAATATCAAATCAAATCAGATAATTCTGTCTCCGATTTTTAAACCAGTGTTCTCCCTTTCCCCTCCATTCCATTCAACTCAATTGCTGACGCCACACTCCAAATCCTCAAAAAAAAAAAAAAATCTCCCAAATAATCTTTTTAGGGTTTCACAGGACTCCGATCCCAATCCCCGCACAATTAAGCCTCTTCCACCCCCTTCAATTTCTTTATTCAGGACTCTGATTCGCCTAGGGATTTCAATTTGGGGTCTCACTCATTCCTAAAGTATTAATTTTTAGGGCTTTTTCGTCGTTTTCAATTGACCCCCAAAAAAAAAAAAAAATTCGGTTTCGGTTCTTGAAGGTTTTTTTTTGGTGTTTTGGTGTTGATTGGTTCTTCAGCTTCCCTGAAAGTTTGGGTTTTTCCTTGTGCCGGTTTGGTGGGTCGGAATTAATTGAATTTTTCTCCTTATTCTTTGGGTTTTTTCTTTGGTTCCTCGGAAAAGTTAAGGCTTTTTGGTTGGTGGGGTGGGTTTGAATCATTGATGGCTTCTAACACGGTTGAGGAAGATGTTGAGTACGAGAGTGATCCTGAAGATGCAAATAGATCGCTTACAATGCGGAGGCGTGAGAAGGCCAGTGATGATGAAGCAGATGCCGCAGATAATAAGAGGCAAGATGATGATCCTTGTGTTCATTCTGATGATTCAGATGGTGAAGGTGGTGTTGCTGATTATGATGATGAAGATGATGAGGAAGAATTGGTAGAAGAGGAGGAGGAGGAGGAGGAGGAGTTGGATGAGGTTGAAGAACAGGTGTATGAGGAGAGGGGTGTGGAGGAAGAAGAAAGAGGTGCAAGTGGTGGTGCTGAGGGTTCTGTGGTTGTGGTAAAGGAATCTGATGATGGTGGTGATGTTACAACCACTTTGGAAGGTTCTGCTGAGGAGGTGCATTCAGAGGAGAAGAAGGAGAATGAGCCATTTGCGGTTCCCACAGCTGGAGCATTTTACATGCATGATGATCGTTTCAGGGACAATGCCGGTGGTAGGCACAGGTTTGTTTCGGTGTAGCTCTTCTCAATTTGCTTTTTACCATTGAAAACTCTTTGCATACAAGGTCTGTTTGGTTTGTAGTTTGCAAACCATGGTTTGGTTTGCTTCAATGTAAAATCAACTCTTTGTCACTAATACTAAGGGCAAATTACATTGAGAGGTTTGGTGAAATTCACCTGGCTCGGCTCTAATCCGGGTGACATTGACCTCCCCTGGATTCATGGGAAGGTGGTATATTGATTTTACAAAATCAGGAGAGGTCAGTATAAAGATTTTACAAACTTGGGAAAATTTTACAAATAGATGGGAGGTGGGTGGATTTCACCAAACCCCAGTAATTTTTCCTAGTACTAAAAATCATGCTGAAAGGTAAATCAATGCGATTTTGCCAAACATCTTTAAATCAATTGGAACTAAGTCTGCATTCTTCATATTATGGGATGTCCTAGTTGAGTTTTAGGCTTAGTAGTAAAATAACTAATCTTGTGTCTTTTTTATCCACTTAGGCGGAATGGTGGAAGGAGACTGTGGGAGTCCAAAGATGACAAGAAGTGGGGACATGATAAATTTGAGGAAATTACTTTGCAGGATAGGCACTACCAGGAGGTGATGGTCTTTTTAAATTCTGCATGGTTAAGCATTCCTTTACTACAACTTTCAGTTGTCTGAAATGACTTTTTTTTTACAATGCTTACTGTATAAAATTTAGGGAGGAGATCTTCTAAGGGTAATTATCGGGGTTGTGCTAAAAATCGAGGTACTGATCATGGAGGATATGTTCGAGGAAACAGGAAAGGATATAATAGTAACAGTGGCAGCCAGAGATATAATAGTAACAGTAGCAATGTAAGATATAATAATAACAGCAGCAACCAAAGTCAGGTGCCTAAGCATGTTGTGCGTGGGAGAGGACCCCGTAGATATGACCCTGCCAATAAAAGCAATGGACTAGCACCCCAAGTGCAAAATAAACAGTAAGTACAGAGTAATTTTTATAAGATTAGTTAGACAAATGATACCTATAGTGTCAAGACTTTCGGATAATTATTCTTTTGTTTTTCAAGATCTGCAAAGCCTCTTGAGAAGACTTTAAATGGTAATTCGGAACGAATGGCAGCACCCACTTCCAATGCAGAACCTGAGCATGTACCTGCTAAGAGACAAGTTTTTGCTTCAAATTTGAATTCTGCATCTCCTCCATTTTACCCGTCAGGTTCTTCCAACAAAGAGACCAATCTGACGCAAAAAAGGGATGTACAATCGGGCAGCACTAGCAGGAACGACGGTTTTCCAGTTCAACAGAACAATGCCTTGTTTCGCGGAAGAGTGTTGTGGATCCCATCAGGATGGACAAGCTGCATATTGCTGAGTCTGTTGGTCCATCTGTTGGGAAGCCTTTGAACAATGTGCATATGGCACCTGGATCTTCTGGAGTCAGTTCTCAATCTTCTCAGCCCAGGGCTGCTGGGAGGGTTTGGCAATCCCAGTACAGATGAATTATCAGCCTGCTCCCTCGTATAATCAAGTAAATAAAGTTCCTCCAATGCAACTCCAGGCCAGTCAGAGAAGTTCTGGTCCAGGACAGACTTCAGCATCTGTGCAAGCTACTGCCCCAAAGTTGGGCCACCGGCCTGATAGTGGGTCTCAGTCAACATCTCCCCCAAAACATCTGCATCTATTAATTCATTTGATTCTGGAGTAATTGATGCAGCATCAGAATCAGGTAAATCTAAAGGTGCATTGGTTGGGAAGGGAAGGGGAGTTTCCCAGGGTAGTGGAAGAGGCTCTTTTGTTTATGGTGGGGCTCAGGTCATGGGGGCTGCTGGAAATGTAGCTGTTAGTCATGGAGATTCAAACTTCCCAACGTTCTTGCCAGGTTATCTATATTGCTAACTTTTTGGGTCCAATCTAGTTATCGTAACTTCTGATGTCGAAATGCAATTTTCTCTTGCAAAGAAGTTGTAATATCATTATCCTGTGAAAAATCTAGTTGTTATGTTGTTTAAGGTTACTGATGGATACTTTGGCATTGAAGGCTTTGATTTATTAACAGCTCTTTGTTCTTCTTGTGTTTGTGATTCTTTGGGACAAGAATAAGCAGTTATTATATTCATTAACATTTTTGAGTTTGTTAATGACTTTTTCTAACTTCTATTGGGATTTTGTGGGACAGTCATGCAATTTGGGGGCAGCATCCTGGTGGTATAGGAGTTCCTGCTGTTGGCATGGCATTCCCTGGATATGTTGGTCAGCCGGGAAGCTCTGAAATGACGTGGTATGGATATAAACTTCTGCATTTTATTGGGTGTTGAGTAATGTTTGTGGTGCCTTTGTCATGGTTACAATCTCTCTCTCTCTCTCTCTCTCACACACACACACACACACACACACAGACATGTTTTCTCCAAGAATAGTCTATATCTATGTCAGCAAATCATGATAACCAAAAATTTTGGAACAGCAATGTCTCATTTGTTGTTAAATGAGTTCACATAATAATTGCTTTCTTCTCTGGTTTAGGCTACCAGTTTTGGCTGGTGCAGCGGGAGCATTAGGGGCTACATATTGTCCACCATACCTAGCTGTTGACGGTGCTTACAACCGACAATCAGGACCGACCTCTACAATGGGTCCTTCAAGGTTTGTGCAAGTGTGACATTGATATGATAATTTGTTATTTACCACCATTTTCTTTTCGATATTGATGTAGCCATTACTAGTCTTTTGATTCTTCTTTTTTTTGTTGGTTATATAACCATTGCAGCAAGGAAAATAATGCTAAAAAAGCTAACAATGAGTTCAAGCCACCACAGAGACCTGGTAAAACATTGATATTCCTTTTCCTTAGATGTTGTATACCCATTTCCATTGGTTACTAATGATATCAAGTGGGATTATCTGTCTGTAGAGATTTTGAGTGACGAGTTTGGACAGCGGCAGAATAAACCCCGAAGGCAAGTTGGGTTTGAAAACCTTCATTTTGTAGTTTGAATTATTATTTTGCTTGTGTGGATAAGGATTGTACTACTACTACTGCTTCTTCTACTGATCTTTTCCTTTGGGTTCTAGGGGTGGTTGAAGGGAAGTTACGAATGCACATCTTGGTTACTATTGATGCTATTGCGTATTAGATATATAATTTCAGTGAATGTTTGTTGTGATTTGCAGATATTCAGAGATGAATTTCAGCAAGTGAAGTATTATATAGATCCAGCCTGTTTGAAATAAGCAGATAAAGGTTCGTTACATCCTAATTATTATTATTATTATTCTTAATTTTTTATGTTTTATATCGTTTGTAATTATCTTTGTTTTGGTAATGTTGTTATGCAGGCCTTCCTCCAGGCCCTTTGTTCTCCAGGTTTTTGATCTGGAGCACTTTGGGCCCGCAATAAGTTTCAAGATTTCTTAGGTAACTGCTGAACCTGTACTCCTCTTGAGAATATTTTTAAGTTATTTTCCAATTGTGAGGTTTCCTCCCAAATTTTGATGTTTGTATTGGACTTATACATCTTTGTCTTTTTTCCTCACCCTCTCTTGGTTGCAGTTATATAACGCCTGCTCATGCTGTTCCCCATTTCTGAAGTTATTGCAGCTTGACAGGTGGTAGTTGCTTGTTTAATTGTGCGGTAAGAATTGTTATGAACGTAATTAATTGGTATCCTTATAATTTAGGGCAAATTACATTGACCTTTCCTAGGTTAGTGAAATTCATCACGACTCCCCTTTATCTATAAAATTTGCTATGGAGATCTATGAGTTTGTGAAATCATTACACCAGCCTCCTTGTGTTTATAAAATCATTACATCACCCTCCCTTCCATTGCACATTGAACAGTACATTTAGTGGAGGTCAATGTTGTCCGGATAAATAGAGGAGAATCGAGGTAAATTTTATCAAATCTCAAGGAGGACAGTGTAATTTGCCATATAATTTATCTAGAAAAAAATTAAAGCATAGTTAATCAGTACCATTATGGTTCCGTGTAGAAGAAAATGACATTTTTTTGGGTCCTTTCCAGGTTTTTCATGCGGTTTGGTTGTTTAGTGAAGCTTGTCAGAAACATAGGCAGGCTTCTCTAGAACTATGGATATAGGAAAATTGCTATAATTTCTCATGTGAATGGTGTTCTTATTAATCTGGTATGACTTTGTGGTTAAATTATCCAAAGCTTATGAGACGTTTTTAATGTGTTGGACCTCAATTTTCAAGTGAATGGTTTTGTTTCTAAATAATATTGTTACTGATGGATTACTGTTACTGTGACACATACTACTCCGTGCATATGAATGTTTTTTATTGATTTTGTTGCCTATCAAATTTTGTACTTGGGTTAGATTGAGAGGGTGCGATTGATTTATAATCTCCAAATCATATAGATTGGTTTATTGAACCTATTGTTTGAGATTCAAAATTGTGTTCAAATGTAACTTAACATCATTTTGACATGTATGTCTAGCTAAAACTCAATTTTCACTTTTTAAATCATAAATTGAAATACCAACATGCTAATGGAGGTTGTCTTGAACATATCCATGTGGAACGAAATGATGATATTGATTGTAAAGGATAATTAATAGCTTTAATTTATTTGAATTTTGGGATAATAAAAAATGGACCTCTAAGGAGAATAATAAGTTCCTTTATGGTTTTTAGAAATGAGGAAATTTGTTTTATTTTTCCATCATTTTTCCTATCTCGTTGATACCAATGTTGTAATAAATTAATAATTAATAATTTTTAAATTTATTCATATTTAGGTTTTATTTGGATAAATAGTTTATTTAAATTTTTATACAAAAGTAATTTTAAAACAGTAATTTGTGAATAAGTTGTTTTTTTATTCAAATATATGATAATAATGTTTTTTTTAGTGTTTTAGAAAATATTTTTTAAGAAGTTAGATATTTTAATTTTTTAAAAAATAGTAGGAATAATTTTAGAGAAGTAATAATTTGTGTAATTAAAAATATGATTTTTTTGACTTTCAAAAATTTAGAAAAAGTAAGGAATTATAGTATGAAAATAGATTTTAATGAAAGTTTAGCTTTATTGAGGAAGCGAGAGGACTGAGTTCGTTAATAACAAATAAGGGACTCCAAGTTAAAGGCACAAAATCTCATATTTGGGGTATGTTTGGTAGAAGGATAAAATTGGAGATAAAAATTACATATGAATAAATTTTATGTGTTATTTTACATATAAAATTAATTCATATAATTTTTATCTATATTTTTACCTCTCAATCAAACACACTATTGATATTTAGATTAGCT
The DNA here is from genome assembly GCA_030441495.1 of Dalbergia oliveri. Taxonomy (NCBI): domain Eukaryota; kingdom Viridiplantae; phylum Streptophyta; class Magnoliopsida; order Fabales; family Fabaceae; genus Dalbergia; species Dalbergia oliveri. Next base: position 5,351,972 of record JAMLFY010000016.1, read on the forward strand.
AACCAATCAAAAGAGTTAGTCTCTTTCGTGCAACGCTTGCATGCAGGTGAATGGTGGAAAGTAAACCATTCCCCAACTCTGACGAAATCCAACATAGAAAAGGTAAAGACTTTTGTTAACTTTTTTATATTTATTTTAGGATTTAATTTAAGAAACTTTCTAACCAGTGCCTTTACTTAAACATCTTAAAGGTTTGTCTAATCAGTCTCCTCAAAATAATAGTTAAGAAATTGAAAAAGAAAATTTCACATAGGGAAGTGGAAATTGTGTTCTTAAAATAATGTTTTTAACTAAGTTTTTAAAATGATAAATTCTTATTGGAAATATGTGATTTCTAATATTAGATGTGGAAATTCTTATTGGTAATTTTTAACTAAACTTTGATGCATACTGCTCCATGCATATGAATGTTTTTTTATTGATTTTGTTGCCTATCCAATTTTGTACGTGGATTAGATTGAGAGGGTGTGATTGACTTATAATCTCCAATTGGTTCATTGGACCTATTGCTTGAGACTCAAAATTGTGTTAAAATGTAACTTGACATGATTTTGACAAATATGTCTAGCTAAAACTCAATTTTCACTTTTTAAATCATAAATTGAAATCCCAACATGCTAATGGAGGTTGCCTTTGAAAATAGCTTTGATGGTTTCATTGAACATATCCAAGTGGAACGAAATAATGATATTGATTATAAAGGATAATTAATAGCTTTAATTTATTTGAATTTTGGGAAAATAAAAAATGGACCTCTAAGAAAAAGGAGAATAATAAATTCCTTTATGGTTTTTCAAAATGAGGAAATTTGTTTTATTTTTTCATCAGTTTTTCCTATCTCGTTGATACTTACGAAATACGAATATCTGTTATTATAAATTAATAATTACTAATTTTTATAATAAATTTGTTCATATTGAATAAAAGTTTAGCTTTATTGAGGAAGAGAGAGGAGTTAATTCTTTAATAACAAATTAACAAGTGAGAGACCCAGCGTTAAAAACACAAAATCTCGTATTTGGTGTTCAGAGTAGCTATAACCAATCAAAGAGTTAGTCTCTTTCGTGTAACGCTTGCATGCTGGTGGATGGTGGAAAGTAAACCATTCCCCAACTCTTTGACGAAATACAATATAGAAAAGGTCAAGACTTTTGTTAATTTTTTTTATATTTATTTTAGGATTTAATTTAAGAAACTTTCTAACCAATGCCTTTAGTTAAACATATTAAGGGTTTATCTAACCATTCTCCTCAAAATAATAGTTAAGAATTAAATAAATAAATTTTCATACAGGGACGTGAAATTTTTATGTTTTTAAAATAATGTTTTTAACTAAGTTTTTAAAATGGTAAATTTTTATTAAAAATATGATTTTTAAACTTCCAAGACGTGGAACCCATCACAAAGTACACAAACATGCTTTTATTGGAATCCTTAGAATAAACTTTAATTTATTTAACATACTTACTGATTTTTAATAAAATTCTTTCATCTATATAACTTTTAAAAAATGGAATTAGAGTTAATCATGTTTTGCTGATATGGTGAAATATAATTAAATAATTTTGTAAAAAAATTTTACACTCTCATAATATCAAAATTAAATTATTTAAGAATGTCTTTATAAATACTTGATGAGTTCGGGGTCTTATGTCACTTTCTCCTAAAGCTCAACTATGATGATAATAATAATAATAATAATAATAATCATTGATAGAAGCTTTCATCGTCAAGATTCTGACTTGGCATCCCAACAGCTTGAACATGAAAGTTGTTGACACATGAAAGCCCTCTAGTAACTAATTCAATCATGTTGCCTCAGACAAAAAAGAAAGACGATATTCGTTGACCAACCAACTTCCCACACGTGCTCCGCACGTGCATCTTCTTCTCATACTCAGAACCTTCTCTTTTCTCTTCTACTTTCTCTTCTTCTCCTTCATCTTGTTTTGAACTTCTCTTGCAGTGATCAAGGACCCAATTCAAGAACCATCCTTGACCCTCAAAAGCATTGATCCTTCAAAACCACCACAATCCCATGTAATGCATGCTCTTACCTTGCACTTCAAGAACATGAACCAAATCTCTTGCTTCTTTGTTAAGAAAAATGCATTAAGAGCTAAAAAAATTGTACCTTCTTTCTTTCTTTCAATTTTTTTGTTCTTTTCTTGATGAAGCTAGTTTCTTACGTATGGTAGGAGAGAAGAAGCAATGTTGAAGGAAATTATCAGAAAAAGGGATCAAATTTTCATGTGGGGTTCCAACTTCCAAGCTTCTTTAATGATGTGATGTTAATGGAGGATTGCAACAACATAGGAGAAGTTCAAGAAACTTTAACTAGAAAGTTTTTGTCAAGTTTGGAATCTATGTTATCCGGAAGATCAACACCACAAAATTCTCCTTCATTTAGGTTATTACATTCTAGCTTAACACCAAGAAGAGAAGGCAAGGGTGGTGTTGGTTCTGGTGCACAATGGTCTTGGAGCAACCGGTTACTGCTGTGGCTGTTTCTGATTACCCTTTGGGCTTATCTTGGATTTTTTGTTCAGTCTAGGTGGGCACATGGTGATAAGGAAGAGGAATTCTCAGGCTTTGGTAGCAGGCCAATTGATACAAACTCTGATTCTCAAAAGATTAATCAGCATCGAGATTTGATTGCTAATGAGAGATTTATCATATCTGTTGACAATGAAATAGTTGGAGAAAAGGTGGCGATTGGTAAAACAATTCATGTTGCTTTGGCCAGGAAAGAAAATGGTGTTCCATCCCATCCTAAAACTAGCTCAAAGAAGAGGAGAAGACGGCGTGGTAAGAAGAAACGAAAATCGAGAGTTGAGGAAAGCATTATACAGGAGCAAGAGCCAGAAATTTCTGAAACTAATAGTACCTATGGATTCCTTGTTGGTCCATTTGGTTCAATTGAGGATAGGATTCTGCAATGGAGTCCTGAGAAGCATCTTGGAGGCTGCGACAGGAAGGGGGAGTTTGCGCGCCTTGTTTTGTCCAGGAGATTTGTCTTGATATTCCATGAGCTTTCTATGACTGGAGCTCCACTCTCAATGATGGAGTTGGCAACAGAACTCTTGAGTTGTGGGGCCACTGTTTCAGCTGTTGTGCTTAGCAAGAGGGGTGGATTGATGCAAGAGCTTGCCAGGAGAAAAATCAAGGTGCTTGAAGATAAAGCGGATCTCAGCTTCAGAACTGCAATGAAGGCTGATCTTGTCATTGCTGGATCAGCAGTCTGTGCATCATGGATTGGTATGAACACATTGATAAAGTTTCCTTGTGTAGTATTATAGTTTTCAATGCTGGAAAGTGGATGTTAATATGTTACAACTGGTAAATAATTTTTAAAGCTAGGCAAAAGGCACACATCAATGCAGAACTTAACATGAATTTCTAGTTATTGAAAATTTTGTAAGTTCATAGTTTTTGTTCCTTAAAAACTATGGCTTCAGGCTTCAACAGAGGAAAGATTATAAACAAAACAATACGTTTTTAAGGACCTTAGTTCTCTGGATACTTATTGCAACAATGTCATAGAGTTGATTTCATATCTTGTCACTAATTCTTGAATTATTGATGAAGAAATTTCACTTTGTATAATATGTTATGTAGTGTATTTACTCTTACCATCTTATTAAATGGCATTGGCAGAGGATTCTCACCATGCCTAGTCTCCTCCATATCAACATAGTACACTTTATAGCCTTTTAGTTTTTCCTACCTTTGATAATCTATAGTAGAAGTGCTAAAGCTTATAGATGGAGGTATGCTTATTGCTATCTTCTACCATTATGAAGTTGAAAATGTTGACATATATCATATGGCCATCTATGAACAGCCAACAAGAGTTTTCAATTTCATTCTTCTATTTATGTCTTAACAGAACACTTTTGTCTTTCATGTTTCCAGAACAATATATTGCTCATTTTCCCGCTGGTGCAAATCAAGTTGCTTGGTGGATTATGGAAAACCGACGAGAGTATTTTGATCGTTCAAAGCGTGTCTTGCATAGAGTGAAGATGTTGGCGTTTCTTTCTGAATCACAATCTAAGCAGTGGCAAAAATGGTGTGTAGAAGAAAGCCTAAAACTGAGATGCCAGCCTGCACTTATTCCATTATCTGTTAATGATGAACTGGCTTTTGTAGCTGGCATTCCTTCTACACTTACTCCATCCTTCAGCGCTGAGAAAATGGCCGAGAAGCGGAAGTTGTTGCGAGAATCAGTCCGAAGAGAAATGGGATTGACAGATAATGATGTGCTTGTGATAACTCTTAGTAGCATCAACCCTGGGAAGGGCCAGTTTTTGCTTCTTAAATCAGCAAGCTCATTAGTGGAACATGAACCGTTGCATGGTGATAAGGAAATGAAAAAGTTATATGATATAGGAGACTACCTATCTTCCCTTGCCAGAAGACATCACATTAGAAGATATTCACGGTTATTGAAGGATGGCAGTGCAGCATTGAATGATATCTCAAGCAATTCTATGAACAGGTTACATGAATCTAAAATTAAGATATAGTTGTGTAATTTTCGTAGTTTACTATTTCACTAATGATATATACTTTATTGTATACAGACAAAAGGAAGTTTTGTCCTACAACAATGGAACAATGGAACAATCGCTCAAAATTCTCATTGGTTCTGTCGGATCTAAGAGTAACAAGGTGGATTATGTTAAGGGCATTCTACAATTCTTAGCACTGCATTCAAACTTGTCAAAGTCAGTTATGTGGACTCCAGCCACGACACGTGTTGCCTCGCTTTACTCTGCTGCAGATGTTTATGTCATAAACTCGCAGGTAAATAATGTTCAAATAATTTACTAAGGCTATGTTTGATTGGTAGGTAAAAATAAGGTGGAAATTTTCGTGGATGAGCTCTCTGTGTAAATTTACATATAAAGCTGATCCATGAAAATTTCCTTCTCATTTTATCCCCCAACCATACCCTAAGTAGTATAGTATAAGTGTTTGCAAGAAAAAAATGTACCACATTTTGATAACTTGAAAGAATTGCAGAAGCTGCACATTCCAGCTGTAACTTGTGTTAGAGTCATTGAATTAACTGTAGACATATTCTGTAAAGTGTAAAGCTCTTGCTAATTTATAAAACGGGGAACAGGGATTGGGAGAAACATTTGGACGGGTGACTATAGAAGCAATGGCATTTGGACTTCCGGTACGACCGCCAACTTGCTTTCCCTTGGTTTATCTCATGCAATGACGTATCTTGTTAGTTTCATCCCTTGAAATATTGTTACTTGAGTTCAGAAATGTAAAATCAATTGACCTTGAGACTGATTGTGTTGGCCATTCTTGTGTTGCAACTGGCAATACTTGATGTTATTAACTGTCATAGATGAGGTTCCTTACATGCATCCCCATTATGTTAAACAAGTCACCTTCCATGTTCCGTCTATATAGAAAGTTGCCATAACCCCAATGACAGCCTAAAAGTAAAAGCCATTGCCTTCTAGAAAAGGATAGCATTTCAAGGAATAAAAAAACATACAGTTGTTGTAATTGTGGCTTCTCCATGTATGCTGTAATTTAGTCTCTAGAAATCAGTAATTGTCTACTGTTTAATTTGAGATTAGAGTGGCTCTAATTATATTTTGGATGGATCTAGTGTGTGATAGGGTTTGCTTTTTCGTCTAAACACCAATATCTGAAATCCTCTAGATTTGAACTAATCTGGTTCAAGCCAAGTTAGGCCACAATGCTAGTTTTTTTTTGGTCCATTCAGAAGACCAAACAAGACATTGTATAAGAGGAATAAGTGCTGATCCACTTAAAACAACAAAGCATCGATTGCATAATAAGTCTTCTTAGCTTTGTTTCTTTCTATTATTCAATGACAGTAGTTGACACATGATAATATTTAATAAGGTTCTATGTCTCCATATGCATTGTTTCCCTCATGGAACAAATGAATGTTGACAGTTCTATTCCATGTAACCTTATGGAGTAGGTGCTTGGAACAAATGCGGGGGGAACCCAAGAGATTGTTGAGCACAATGTGACAGGTCTTCTTCATCCCATTGGACGTCCAGGGAATCACATCCTTGCGCAGAATCTCCGGCTTTTGCTTGAAAACCGATTGGTGAGGCGGCGAATGGGGAGGAATGGAAGAAGGAAGGTGCAGAGGATGTACTTGAAACACCACATGTATGGGAAATTTGTAGAGGTTCTTGTCAGCTGCATGAGAAGCAAATAAATGCTTGGCATTTACTTGCATTGCTTTCATTCTTTTATTCAGTTCACATAATTCTGTGAATCCTTTTCTACTGAAAATGTCATTCTTGTGTCCAATTTATAAGGAAATTAATTGTGAGTGTTGTGTCTTAAAGCAAAACTCATTCTAGTATGATTTCTAATGCAGAACTATCAAACTTACTCTTACATATTAGTCCTGCTCAATTCAACAAAAACGAATTGCATGTTGGTTCCTCAAGCTCACAAATACAAATACTTGATCAAAGTACTTATTGTGATACATATTACAATCAAACTCAACATTCAACGGTATGAATAACTTTTTTTTTCAATTTATAAGTTTTTATTTTTTATTTTTTGAGGCAATCTTGTTCGAGACATCATCAGACATTAAATGTATACAACTCTTCCTGTAGGATTCAAACCGTAATTCACTAATTCCCCACAATACAAATAGTTTACTCCCCCATGGCACGGCTTGTCCTCAACCTCAACTTAACTCTAATGAAGGCCTAAATTTTGAAGATTAAAAATAAGAGTCTGGAGAGTCATAAAATCATATAAGCCACAATCTGTCAAGGTTGACAATGTAGGTTGGTACTTTTGCAATGAAGAATCTTCGAAATGCTTGCATAGTGTGAAGTAAAAACATTGGGTAGTGTAGGTAACCTTTTGATGCTATCAAAAGCCAAAAGCTAAAAGTTTATTCTTGTTTGATCATTTGGTGTAATTGAATATGTGGCTTTACGTATTGCTTTACCTAAGTACTGGTGCTTATAGGGGTTGCAAAACGGGTTGACATGTGGAACCTGCAAACTTGCCAATCTGTGATGAGTGGGCGAATTAGTAACATAGTTAGAAATATAATAAAAAATGGATTGGCTGGTGTGGTCTGCCATTTTTATTGAGGAGATTGATATTTTAAACAAATAATTAAATAAGTCAACCTACTCCTATCCGTTTTATGTCCAACTATAACATGGCGAGGTGGGTCCCATTTGCCACCCCTAGGTGCACATGATGTTAATTTTACAAAGACAAAATCATCACATATGATCAAATTGACCTATTTTTTATACAATTGAACCAATAGTCCTTCAAGAATTAATTAATTGGTTTATTCGTAAAAGCAGGATATGTGTTACTTAATTATATTCAATGTGGTCATGTGTTAAACCTGAACACAACTAGAGCATTAAGTATACGATCCAAAAATAACACAGTATTTATTGTCCTCGTGTCCATCACCCGTGTCTTTGTCATTTATGATTCACATAACCATTACCCAAGTGACCATGACCCAAAAAAAAAAAAAACTTTATCCAAGTAACAAATTTTATTGTCCAAATTATGATATTCGTTTCTCTCTGATGTCATTTTATTAGACAATTTTAGTCATTCTTTTAAAAACAAAAATATTTGTCTCCTAGCCGTTTCAAGAGAGCTTGTCTTCTTGTGGCGACAAAAAACCAAACAAGGTGATAATTTTAAAAAATAAAGACAAAATTAATTAATTCATCCCTAACTTTTTTTTCAAATTTGTCTTCTAAATAATACATATTTCAAATTCGCCCTCCAACTTTTGAAAACCGAATATGTTTACCCTCTTTGTAGATAATATTAGTAATATTGATGAAAAAAAATCTTATCTAACACGAGTTGACAAGAGTATTATATTTGCCATCTTTTGTGACACGTTTTATTTTTAAAACTGTCTTTTAATTCAACAAATAACATTTACGAAAAGGATAAATGTATCTGATTTTTAAAAATTAATGTGTGAATTTGAAACATTTATTACTTAGAGTGTGAATTTAAAAGGTTTATCACTAGAGGATGAATTTGAAAACAGAAAATAAATTCGAGGACGGATTACTTAATTTTGCCAAAAAAAAAGAAAAGAAGATAAAAATCTCTTTGAATCAAAGAATCTTTCTGCCAACTCTTCGAAACTTGCAAATGGCAAAAAAATGAATAAATAATATAGGGAAAATTTTTATCTTTATAGAGTCGATTCACAATTCAAAACAAGTAAGTGTGATATTCGGTATAGACTTTGCATTGTGCCAGTTTTAAGAGGGAGGAGAAATGAAATAGCTCTTCATCATTGTTGTGCACATCCTCATCCTCATAAATAAATGAAAGCGCAAGAAGATTGATTGATTTAACTCTAAGCTTATTAATTGAAAACAGTTATTACATATAAAGTCACGGTGGTCACTAACATGGGAACAAGTGTAACAGCTAGGTTGAAGCCAGTGTTTATGATGGTAGCGGTTCAAGTTGCTTTTGCTGTGACTGCCATCTTGCTCAAAATGATTGCAAAAGATGGGATGAGCTTGTGCGTTTTCGTGGCCTACCGAACACTCTGCGGCTCCTCTTCAATTGTTCCCATGGCCTTCTTCATGGAGAGGTCGCATCTTTATTTTTATTTTTATTTTTATTTCCCCTTCATTATTTAGTATGCAACATGCAGCATAACATCATGTTTATTCATTTTGAAGCAATGAATGAATAATTGTGATTAAATTACACTGAGGTTTGTGAGATTCCTGTCTCCTCTCTATTGTACAATTTGTTAAGGAGGTCTTGTTTTTGTAAAATCGTACACCAACTTTCTTGAGTATGTAAAATCATTATCCGCTTTCTTGTCTATCATACAATGAATAGTGCATTAAGAGGAGATAATTATAATTTACTCAATAATTCACTGATAAATAGAAAAGAGTCAAAATTAATTTCATCAAACCTCATGAAAGATCAATGTAATTTACCTAATAATTAATATCTTTTGGAAAAGTAAAACGTACTTAATTATTATACATTTTTAGTCGAAGAAATGGGCATCAATGTATGGTCACATCACTGGAAATATTTGACTCATTTAATACTAAATATTTTAAGGATTTAATTTTGATGTTCTTGACGATGTATGTTAAAAAAAGGTTGTACTATTGCTTAAGTATGGATTATGATATTAGCAAATGTGATAAACTTTTATATTTACTAATTGAAAAGTCATGTGAATGAAATAATATGATTAAATGATATTATAAACTTTTTTACACTATTTGTACATTAAAATTAAACCCAAATTTTAGACATCATATACATACTTCCTCCTCCTCAATATAACTTGTTTCTGGGTTTTTTCTTGGTCCAAAATATATGTTGATTTTACATTTCAGTGAGTTATTAATTATTTCATATATGTTTTAACCATCTATTTAATTGGAAAGAGAATGAGTGGATTGGGTTTAATTGAGTATTTAATCAAAGAGAGAATGCATGAGTGATAGTTGAGTGATAAAAGGGTATTCGTTTTTACTTTTACTTTTAAGTAGATCAATAAGACCTAATAATTACTTTAATTATTGTGCATAACCCAAAAATACTTATATTGAGAGGACCAAAGGTAGTATGTTACATGATTAGTTAACAATAGAAAATACTTTGCAGTGAAAATGTATCGAAACTAATTTCAACTACTTAAAACACATATATGGTTGGTTAACAGTGAACAATATTTTATACTGATAACATATTAAAAATAATTTTAAATATAAATGAATAAAAGATAATTCTCAGTACTGAAAGTAAACGATGTTTTTTCTCTTCTCTTTAAGCAATTAATTTAAGCATGATATCGGTTTATACTGTGATTTAATCGCACGCTATAATTATTATTGCATGAGAATTTTGAAATAATGTCAGAGTCAAATTTTAATACCAATATGACGATAAACAATTGAATGCTTGTTTAATATACTTTTACCCGGAGAATACATTAAAATTAAATTCCCATTTCAAGCTATAATCAATTATAAGAAATGAAAGACTGAGGAACACTCGCGTAAACAAGCTTGACCCCTTTAGCCGTTTATTCATGTCATAAAACATGAATTTAGTACTTAATAATTGCCTAATTTTTAAACTTTGTTTGCATCTAAAGGTTTTGGGAAGCATACTCTAAGGTCCCATATATAGCATGTCCCTATGAAAAAAAAATCATAGCCTCTTACATAACTAATGTCATCAAGATTTAATTTTGCATTGAAACAGGAAGAACAAGCCAGAGATCACACCACGAGTACTCTTTCAAGCATTTGTGTGTGGATTGTTCGGGTAAGCTTATTGCATTTACAATATACATTATTGACCCTACTGATTAATCTCAAAAATAAGTCAAAAAAAAAAATTTGGGATACTAAATAAGTCAGATTTATTGCCCCATATCAAAGTTATATATAAAATCCAATGAGCTTTTGGCATTCATATAAAATAAGATGGAACTATTCAACACAGAATAAATTATTATTGACACCCACTAAAAAAGATGGCATTACGTGATTTCAATCTCAGGATATCTATACAACAAAATTTGTTTGTGGCAGCAATAGCTTTGGCAAGTGCAACATATGCTACGGCCGTGTTCAACCTTGTTCCCGGTGTTACCTTCATCTTAGCAATCTGTGCTGGGTAGGTCCACTATACGGGGTGCGTTTATTTCAGATATTTAGAATAAAAAAATTATGAAATTTAAAATTTTTTGGTGTTTGGACGAGATTTTTGAGCTCAAAATCATTTATTTTATCCAAAAAAATTAATTTTAGTTTATTTAGATAATTTTTATTAAAAACAATTATAAATTAAAAAAATCAGTTTTTAATTTTTTTTTGTAGGAACTAAAAAAGGTAGCTTTTGAAAAACATAATTCTAATTTTTTTTAATTATATATAAAATTTAAGTTTTATAATCATTTTTTAAAAATTTCAAACAAATGCAGCCTTTATAAATAATTGAAAATGTTTAAAACTTTTTTTTTCTTTAGAGGCTACTATTTTTAAATAATTATCCAAATATATGAAAAGTAGCTTTTTTTAAAGAAAAAAATTGATTTTCACCCAACATAATCTCATTCTAACGCCCCATGATTCTTCATCGCACCAACTAGTGTGCATTTAGATGAGTTTATTTTGAATTTAAAACAGCTTATAATTAAAAAATGACTAACAACTTTTAAATACTTTTTGTGCCTACAACTTAATTCTTTTAGATTGGAAAGGTTGGGCATTGGCACATTACCAGGGAAGGCGAAGGTGCTTGGCACTCTATTGGGAATTGGTGGAGCCATGATCCTCACCTTCTATAAAAGCACAGAGATTCACATTTGGTCAACACATGTCAATGTGATGCACCAACTGCAACGAAATGGTGTGCCTACTAGTCCAATTTTGGGTTGTGCTCTAGCTTTGGCATGTTGTCTATCCTATTCAACGTGGCTGATAATTCAGGTGACCTTCATTCACTAAAAATTATAAAGCTTGTTTTAAAAAATATGGGCAAATTATATTAGCCTTTATCAAGATCTGGTAAAATTCATGTAGGATCTCTTATTTACTTGTCTGGGTAACATTAATCTTTTTTAGATGTACTGTATATATAATGTGTAATGGAAGGAAAAGTAGTATAATGATTTTAAAAATTTAAGAATAATCTTCTTAGCAAATTTTACAAATAGAGAGAGTTAGAGTAAATTTCACCAAATCAAGAGAGGTTGTGTAATTTCGCCAAAAAATATATATGTAAATTAACTATGAGATAATCACATTATTTTTCAAATTTTGCGATATATATCTAACCAACCGGATGATATAATAAAATATGATATAATTTGGTGCGCGCTCGCACACACACACATATATCATTGCAGAAATAAATTGAAGATAATTATTTGGTGATAAACGAGTTTCCCATTAAGTCATTCATTATAAGAAACACCTATGTATTATATTTTTAGATGTTCATGTAGCAAAAGGTATTTTATTTATTATTTAACATGTTAGTTATGTGAGTCATTATTATTTCTTATTTTTTTGTATAATTTAATACAATAATTAATGTGTCAACTAATAAATAAAAAATTAATATAATAAATATTTATTTATTTATTGTCAGAACATCTAAAAATTTCTCATCAATATTTGTGATAGGCTAAGATAAGTGAGAAATTCCCATGGCATTATACAAGTGTGGCTTTGATGTCTATCATGGCCTCCATTCAGTCAGTTGTATTTGCCCTTTGCATGGAAAGAGATTGGAACCAATGGAAGCTTGGCTGGAATATTAGACTATTTTCTATACTTTTTTCGGTATGGTTTCCTTCACGTACTTTTTACAATTGCTTAAATTGAATCAGTAACTTTAAACTTTAGTCCCCGGCAAATACATTAACATGTTCCATATATGTGCAAAATTTTTGTTAGGGGATAGCGGCAAATGCAATGGCTTGTCTTTTCATTGAAATTTGTGTGCAATTAAAAGGTCCACTTTTTGCTTCTATTTTCAACCCTCTCTACCTCGTGCTAGTGGCAATTGGAGAGTTCCTGGTGTTAAATGAAAGGCTCTATCTGGGAAGGTACAGACATATTTTTCTTTCCTTTTGTCCTAAAGAAAATACTGCCAATAGAAGGATAGACTTGACTTTTGCCTTCACAACAGCAAAAGGAAGTCATATTCTCTTCTTAGAGATTATTTCTTATTGTTTTAAAAGGCGCAGTTTATTAAAAATAAGAGTAATAGCACTATTGGCAGATAGTGATGATAAAGATTTTTTTAATACATATATATATATGTATATAAGTGATTAATTTATTAAAAATATCTTTTTGTTCATCGATCCTAATAATACACATGATTTCTTTCGTGAAATTTTTCATGTCATTTTCATCCCAATCAAACATATCGTTGCAAATGAGTTTTGTATCTAATGTTTTTCTTTATATCTTGAAGCTTGCAAGTTTTTGCGATTATTTTAACAAAGGGTTATCTTTGATGTATTGATCTAATTAAATTTTTTTATTTGTATAATCTTTTAATTAGTAATGAGTATGAGAGTTTATATTTATCATTATAACAATACATGATTAAATGATAATTAGTGTATCAAAATTAATCAATAACATTTTGATTTACCAATTACAGTATAATAGGGTCGTTGTTGATTGTGCTCGGGCTGTACTCTGTTTTGTGGGGTAAAGGCAAAGAACTAAAGAGCATTGCAAAGCTTGCAAACGGCTCAGCATAAGGTGAAGCACCGGAGATAATTACCACAAATCATCCAAATGACAAAAGTGGTGAAAATGACAGACATGACATGAAAAACTTGTATTGAGAGGTGCTAGTTACACGGAACAAAAAAAATCCAGAAATGCATACAATTTTTTTTTTTAAATTATTTATTTAGTATTTTTCATTCTACCTTTCTTGATACCAGCAAACAAAAAGATATATATATATATATATATATATATATTTTAAAAAATAATTAAATTTTAATTTTAATTTTTGATTTTTTTTATTCTAGTCCAAAACCCAATGTTTGGTTTTAACCATTGATGTTAATGTATGTCAATATATTGTTGAGCTGGTTAATGAAAAACGCCATCATTCAAATATGATGACCAATAATCTTATGTGGTACTCCAATTTTTTTAAAATATCTGTAACTTTTGGATAAACACAAGTATTAAAAAAAATAAATATGTTTGAAATAAAGTAAAAAATAGTAAATGAACTAGTATACCCCTATTAAATGAAATGCTTTTGGAAAACTTATAATCAGTGAGTGAAATTACTTGGAGGTACTATTGGAAAAAAAAAAGTAAATATTGTATTGGAATATGAAGTTGTTTAAAAGAACAGATATTTTGAAATATAAAATTGTTAAAAATAGATAAATATTCTGAAAGAGAGAGAGTATATTATAATTATATGGATTAAAATCTGACTATAAAATGGGTTATTGGATCTAGCTAAATAGGTTATTGGATTGATTTAATGAGTTATTGTGTAGTGATTAGCATAGAAGATTATGATATGCTATGTAGGATTATTGACTTTAATGCAGGATTAAATAACATGGCTTCCTATAAACCAATTCAACATTTGATATGTACAGGCTAGTGATAGAAACTCAAACTAAAACATTTCAAAAACATCTAAACCAAAGCCAGAAAAAGGTATTTTTTAAAGAACAAAATCAAAGTTCACTTGCTTCGTAGAAATTAAACCAAAAACATATTTAACTTTGAATATAACTTTGTGCTCCCTTATAAATACTTTCTGTAGCTTCTTAATTGTTCGACGAAAAGGGCAAGGAAGAAGACAAAAACAAAAGAAAAATATGGATTCAAAAATGAAAACCTATAAATAGTGCCTTGTTCAAATTGAATTTTCTTATTTTATGTCTATCATCATCATTATTTTCAATGAAAACTTTACGTGATCTAGTTTCCATAAACTGCTATTATATAATGCTATTGAATTGATAGTTATTAATTATGATGATTAGTTCATTTAAATTGTGAGCAATTAAACCAACCCTAATCTATTGTCTCTATAACTCACAAAACAAGTCACCAACAAGATAAGATATTAGAGTCCAAGTATTTAGTGAAGTTCATGCTTATAAGACTTCTGCGCTCCACTATATTTATTGCTATCATGTTTGTATTGACTTTATAATTGTTTTTTCTATTTGTCATTTTATGTTCTTGTGCCTATAAAAGGTTGTAAGCTATGTACATGAAGAAAAAAAAGAGTTGAATAAAAATACATTTGAGTGTTTAACAACTCTTTCTCTCAGTTAGTGTTTAATTTTATTTTCAGAGAAAATATTGAGTAGTTATGTGGATTTGATATCATAAATTATAAAAAAATACATAATTTATTTAAGAAAAAATAATCTAGATTTATAATTTTTTCAATTTTTTATCAAGTAGTCATGTGTGTTTAATGTCTTATCGTTAATAACATTGTGAATTGTGATAAAAATGAATATTTTTATTATTTAAGTTAAGATAAAGTTACATGAGAATAGGACACATCCGCCCAACTTTTAGGTTCTGAATGGGGTGCACGGGATAAGGTATAGGGCACTTCACATCAAGCATTTACAAGTACGGTGAAGGGATATAGCTAGCTACACTTTTACATGAACATAGCTAGATTTTTTTATTTTATAAGATAACAAAGCTAGATTCAAGTGCATTTAACAACACTTCTTGATAGTTTGCCACATCTACTTTGCTCTGCACTATACTCGTCTGGTGCATGACAAGTTTGGCCTAAATTTCAAGCACTTTCTAAAAGTAGTGAAAAGTTTGTTCATGCATTTTAATTAATTACATTTCCAAGTATTTTTTTTAAGCGATATAAAATATACTTTACTGTTTATCAAAAAAAAAGTTTGTCAATTTTTTTTTTTACATATATATAATTTTTTACGCAAACCATCAATATTCAAAATTTAAAAGCGACCTACATAGTATATATAGTTTGAGTTGGTAAACCTTAGCCTACTATAGATAAAATTCATTTTCATTTATTATAAGACCCAAACATAAGAGACCTTAGTTAAGTGAACCAAGTGTCTAAAACTACTAGTACATATCTAATTGGCGTTTGGTAACATATAATTAAATTGCAACATTTCCAAATGTTGCTAATAATATAATACAATGTTGTTAAAATATTTTAGTAACATAACATACATGTATACAATAATCATAAAAATATAACAACAACAGGGGGAAGCTAGCTACACTTTGTCCTATTTGGTGGGATCAGCTACATGAACTAAATTAAACGATATTATAGAGTTCAATTGTATATCATATTAATATTTAAAACATTTTTGTTCATGGAATCAAAAGCTAGTATTTAAATAAAAATATAAATATTGAAATTTAAATTGTTTCTCATATAAATAATAATATTTTTTATAATTTGATAACATTTTTCAAATATTACTAAATTTCAATTATATTATAGTTGAACCAATTGAATCAATTAGGTGTTAGTTTTTGTATATGCATGCATATATATATATATAAACTTGTGAAAATAGAATAAATATAAGAAATAAGATATCAAAAAGGGGGAAATTTAGGTCCTGTTTGGTTTTAATCTTTTAATTTTTCAGTTTTTATGAAGGAAATACTGAAAATTATGAATACTACTGCATTCAATTTTTTACTACTAAACTCAATTTTCAGTTTTCTATCTATTTCACAAAATTCTAAAAACTATAAAACAGAAAATAAAAATTGAAATATGAAATTGAAACCAAATGGCCCATACTTTTTATTTTTTTTCAAAGAAAATCACCCTTTATTGCCTTTAACTTTTATTGTAAAAATACTAGATATATAAGAGCATCATCATTTAAAGTTTACCAATAAAAATATATTTATTTGGACAAAATTATTAGAGGGCCGATTGTGATATCTCCATTCTTGCCCAAATCCAAGGAGAGAAATGAGTTTCAAGAATCTCTTTTGAAGATCCCTCTGGCCCTTGACTCATGTAATCCATTTATACTTGTTATACTAGCAAATTATAATCAAAGGTCACTACAACAAAAGGCATTTAAAACTTCAAAATTGGCATGTGCAACAATATTTCAAGATAACACGTTAAGGTTAATTTGAAAATCAAAAGAGTGAAGAGAGCTGAAAAAAACAAAGCATACATGCAACAAACTGCCAAGGTTGATTGGTAGTCTTGTATTGAAGAAAAAGTTTCAAAACAATTGCCCAATATAAAGTAAAACAATTGAGTATGGTTACACTTTTAGATGCTATCATAAGCCAAAAGCAAATTACACTGACATTCCTCGCGCATCACATTCATCCGTGCCTTTGTCATCCATTCTCCGAACTTCAAATCCTGTTGTCCAATTCAAGACATTCTGTCTCCTTATTGTTTCAAGAGAGCTTTGTCTTCTTGTAACTGCAGAAGATCAAAGAAGGTTATTAAAAATACAATTAAAAAAACACGAGTGTGTGTGTGTATATATATATATATATATATATATATATATATATATATATATATATATATATGAGAGAATTAAGTGAGATGGGCACTTAATTGTGAGAATAAGGAATAAATCTGGGTCATTGAATTTTTTATGAATAATCAAAATTAAAATATAAAGTCATATGATTTTTGAATAAACATGGGAATATTAATTACTATTAATTAATTTTTAATATTAAATATTTATGTATAGTTATATGGCTCACATTTACTCTTATTGCTCTTATAATAAATTAGACCTCTCATGTGACACGTCCTCTATATACATTGTGTGAGAGACAGAAAGAGCGTGACTATAGAGTGCATAAGCAAATCTTATACTGGTGTGACTAATTCTTTTAAACCAATTAGTATGGAAGTTACAATAGAAGGGACAGGAAAGAGAGAATTTAATTTTTACCGAAGCGCAAATTCAATGATTTTAATTTTTAAATTCATACACCGCTTTATAAAATTTGCTATAAAGGGTTATTGAAGGATGTAAATATACAAGACTTACATATGGTGTTATATATATATATATATTCCAATAATCAAATCTAAATTTTCAGAGGGAGTGTCATTATAATGTTGTGCACATATGCTCATCTCTCTCCACTCTGGCCTCGTGTAACATTGGAATTTAGGAATCACATAGTGAGAGGTCAAAGCAGATCATTGATAGACTAACACACAAGTCATTAATTGAAAACAGTTAATACAGATTAAGCCATCACTATATACATGACAAATATTGGGAATGTCATAGCTGGCTTGAAGCCTGCGTTTTGCATGGTAATGGTTCAAGTTGCTTACGCTGGGCTCAGCATCTTGAACAAATTTGTTGCAGAAGATGGTATGAGCTTGAGCGTTCTCATAGCCCACCGGACCCTTTTTGCCACCTCTTTCGTTGTTCCTCTTGCATTCTTCATGGAAAGGTAGCATATTGTGATTTTGTTTTTCATTTATTTATCATATGATCTCGTTTTATGTCATAAGATTTATCAGTATATGCTACATGTATAATACATCATAACATCATGCTTATTCATTTTGAACCAATTCAATGATTAATGTTTTTGAGAAAAAAAAATAAATGAATCAAGACAAAGGGCGTTTGGATGAGATTTTAGGATAAAAAATATCTTTTAACCAAAAAATAATTTTTCAATATTTTTGAAAATTTAAAAATATCTTCTAAGAAAAAAATAATTTTTAAATTTTTATTTATATATAAAATTTAAGTTTCATAATATTTTATTTTTCTAAAATACAAAACAAATGCACTTCGTACCCTCAAAGTGAGAGATGCTTCAATGCTTCATTCTTCTGTTTGTATATTATGAATTGTAAGATGCTTCAATGCTTCATCTTCTGTTTGTATATTATGAATTGTAAAGATAACTCCCCTTTGCATAACTAATGTAATGCATCGAATATATGTAATGAAATAGGAAGAGCAAGCCAAGGATCACATCAGGAGTACTCCTTCAAGCATTATTTAGCGGATTAATCGGGTAAGTTGGCATGTGTTATATATAAATATACTTGATCCTATTGATTAATAATCTCCAAAAGAAGGACATATTTTCCTAATAAAAAAGGTTATATTTCTTGTCTAGTGTATCAAATTCAAAATGAGGGTAAAATAAGTATATATCAACCCCACAGTGGCATCATGTTATTGCAATTTCAGGGTAGCCTTACAACAGAATCTGTTTTTGGGAGCAGTGGCTTTGGGAACTGCAACATATGCTACAGCAATTACCAACCTTGTTCCTGTTGCCACCTTCATCTTAGCTGTCTGCTTTGGGTAGGCCCTTAATCTCCATCATACCACATGGAACCGATCACTTCTATATGTTCTCAAAACACTAAAAACATTTTGCTTTATCCCACAAATTGTTTAACACATCTGTAAAATGAGAGATTGGTCTTTCATCCATGGGTGAGACGATGCAGTGAGAAATCAAAAAATAAAAGATTTGCTTAACACATTAGCTATTATATTATTAAAAGTATATTTAGTTAAGATAAAAATTGGCTAAAAACTTTAATAGATAAACTTAATGTATAAATTTATACATGAAACTTATCTATAAAAATTTTCATGTCATTTTTACCGCCAATGAAATACATTAAACCATAAGAAAAGTGATGAATAGTACATAGCAAAATTTTTTATTAATTGGGAGCATTTAAGAATTTTTTAATAAATATTCATTGTGGTTCTTGAAATTATATATGTGTTTCACTTTAGTTCCTAAAATTAAGAAAATATCAAATTAGTTCTGAAAATATAAAAAGTAATTCAAGTTAGTCTCTATATTATTATTCATGGGTACTAATTTGAATTACTAAAGAGTAATTAAAAAAAAACTATAATTATTGAATCAGGCCCTATAACTTGAACTCAGTTTCCTCTTTATTTTGTTCCCTAGCTATAAGTGTATCCGATCCGCAATTAAGTTGTAGTCTATATTTTCATGCGACTACTGCTTTTCTCAGATTAGAAAGTTTGAACATTAGAACGTCATCAGGGAAGGCTAAGGTGCTTGGAACACTAATGGGAATTGGTGGAGCCATGATCCTTACATTCCTTAAGATCACAGAGATTCACATTTGGTCCACACATGTCACTAAGATGCGCCACCCCCAACCACACAAAGTGTCTAGCAATCAAATTCTGGGCTCAGCACTATCTTTTGGCACTTGTTTATGCTATTCAATGTGGTTGATTATTCAGGTGATCGTCACTCACAATAAATTTGATAGAACTTGTTTCAAAAAGATAAGCTATGATATCACCATATTGTTGATAAATTTTGGGCTATACATGGAGCGCCACATAAATATGCTTCATATACTAATAAAGTAGCATTTCATCTGAAAGAAAAGTTAAATGTGAGTCGTAGTTGAAATGTCACTTTGTAAGTAGATATGTAGCATATTCACGTGGCACTTCGGATATATTTAAGAATTTCTCAAAAATAATATTACAAAGCCACAATTATTTACCAGAATTGTTAAAGAACTTGTCAAGATTTAAGGAAAATTAATGAATAAATCAAATGTGTGAAAATCAACAATCATCTAAAGGTTAAAAACAGTATATATATATATCGATCATCTTAGCAAAGGTGACAACAAAAGTATAATTGTCTATTATCTTAATTTCACATTTTACTTTCTAATTACTTTTTTGGATTTAATTTGTATATGCATTGTCATCGTAAATTTTTTTTTATAGAAACATCCAATTATGCATGTATTGCCATGTAAAAGTATGTTTGGCTCAATAATTCATTATCTTAAAAGTCTTATAAATAAGGATGTGTAATTGTATAAGGGTAAAACTCTTTTATATTAACATTGCATCAAAATAAATCTTTTTTTTTTTTACATTACTTTCTAGCTAATTACTTTATACACTGTGAAGATGTTTACACTTGTGTATGATAGACTAGGATGAGTGAGAAATTCCCTTGGCAATATACAAGTGCGGCTTTGATGTCAGTAATGGGATGCATTCAAGTAGTTATATTTGCCCTTTGCATGGAAAGAGATTGGAGTCAATGGAAGCTTGGCTGGAATATGAGACTTCTCACTGCAGTTTATA
Organism: Dalbergia oliveri; assembly: GCA_030441495.1. Classification (NCBI taxonomy): domain Eukaryota; kingdom Viridiplantae; phylum Streptophyta; class Magnoliopsida; order Fabales; family Fabaceae; genus Dalbergia; species Dalbergia oliveri. The sequence goes on from JAMLFY010000016.1 coordinate 5,372,679, forward strand.
CGGTACCCTTTTCTCTGCACACAAGTTATGTAAACGCCTTAAATTAAGTCCTTATGTAGACTTACTGTGATGAGAGAATAGAAAGGAAAGGAGAGAATAAGAGAATCAGCTTTATTGCTTAATTAGAAGCTTAAATATATGTAAAAATCGAAAGAAATTCAAAGGGAATTATTTTCCTTTTTTTAATCTCATTTTCCTTAAAATTATGGTGAAATGGAAGATAAAGGAGGGAAACTAAAAACTAAAACTCTTTAACAATATTAATGCTTTGTTTCATTTCTTTGTCGTACAATTTTCAAATAAGATTAATGAAATTTCATTTTATTTTCTTATTGATCTCTAAAACAATAAAAACTCTCAATTTTATTCCTGCCAAAACTAGCATCATAAAAATTAGTCTTTTAAGAAAAAAATACATTTTGTGATAAAATTAATTAAAAATGCAGGACAATTTAATATCATCTTAATATTTCAATGACCTATTTGTTTTATTTGTATTTATATTATGGATTAATTTATACTATTTTGTAAATTATTACAAATCAATTTATTCTATAAATTATGAGAGATCAATTTATCTAACGTTATTTTGTTAGAGGTAAAGTCAAAAAGTATGGGTCTATTTAATTTTTATTTTCATTTTCTATTTTTATTTTCTTTATTTTTTATTTTGAAGATATTATAAAGAAAATAATTAAAAACAATAAAATCTTGTTTTATATTTTATATTTTTACTATTTTTTTCACAACATCCTACAAAAAAGAAAACATAGAAAATTAAAACAAAAGCCAACCACACCATATAAACTTGCTCATTTCTTCCATTCTCTGAGTCACATTACATTAGTTTTGTCTTGTTCCATTACGTAGAAAGCATTCACACATAGTGTTAGTTAATACTTCCTTTTCAGAATATCTATCTACTTTCAACTTTATATTTTAAAATATTTATCTATTTTTAAACAATTTTATATCCCAACTAATAATTAACATGTTTTTTATGTGCGAATTTGCACAAGGGAATAGTGCCGTCTGGATTAGTTTGGATTCTCATTTTGTGGTGTGTGCGCATAAAAGGTCCCCTCTATGCTTCCACTTTCAACCCTTTCTGCCTCGTGCTAGTTACTATCGCAGGATCTTTAATATTAGATGAAAGGCTCTGTTTGGGAAGGTACAAACATATTTTCCTTCCCTTTCTTTTGGTTTGGTTTCCTTGGTTAATCATTTAACGGTGAGTTTCAGGCATGAGCTTCATAGGGTTAAATCTCGAGTCACAATATTATTTCCATACACTATCAAAATCAAACTCTTAATTATATGTTTAAGAAACACAACCAACTACTAACTATACTAGCCCTTGTGATTTATTTTCCTTTACTTTGATTGAAAATAAATAATGCCCATAAAAAAAATTAATCATGACTACATTTTGTCTCCACAATAACAGAAAATAAATCATCTCTATTGAGTTATTTCTTATCAATTTAAATAGCCTATTTGATTAAAGGATTATGAAATTGTCATGTAAAGAAATTTTATATTATCATAATTATATATTGTCACACCAGTAAAAATATTTTTTACTTTCATACTTATTACTTAAAAGGTCATACATATTAAATAAAAAGATTTGATTAGATGATAATATAAAAGTATTTTATAATGTTAATATATATCAAAATTAAACTCTTGGCTAAGACACTGCCAACAAAATTGGATTAGGAAGGAGTTTCATGTCCAATGTTTTTTGTTCGTTGAAATTTGAAATTTCATCCAATCGTTTGCTCAATGTACTAATTAAATGGTATCCTTTTTCTTTTAATAATGTACAGCATAATAGGATCAATAGCAATTGTCCTCGGGCTATACGCTGTCTTGTGGGGCAAAAGCAAAGAATTAGAGAACTTTGTAGAGAAGAAGCCAACAAAAGGTTCAGATCAAGGCCAGCTTTCGGAGATTATTACCACAAATCATAGACATGATGATTATGGCAATGACCTGAAGCCTCATATTACCACTACTTCGTTTAGTTTTTCGAAAACGAAAGATGAGCTAGCAAGAGAAGGACCAGAACAAGATGGGAGTTAATAAATATGGTTTAGGAAAAGGCAACAAAGGCAATGAAGGAAAAGAGATTCCATTGAACAACACGGACTCAAATCTAGTACCTAGTTCACATTGACTCACCTTGTTCAATGCCTATCTTCCCAATGTTCAATGATAATTTTTTTTTCTCATAATTACAAGGTAAGATTAATTTTGATACATTGTTAATATAAATATTTTTACATTATAATCTAATTACATATTACTATTAGTATAATTTGAATGATTTTTCAAGTAGTGAGTATGAGACTCAATTATTTTTACTGATATGTCAATATATGATTGGATAATATTTTAAAAAAATTATACACTATTAATATATAAAAATTAAACTCTATTACTATTTGCACAATCTTTAAGATAATGATCGTGAGAGTTAATTATGTTTTCTAATATAATAATATATAATAAGATAATTTTATGAAAAGTTTGCAATGTATTAATGAAAGTGTGATGGTTTAAGATATATAAAAGGGTAAATTACACTCATCTTCTTAGGTTTGCTAAAATGTAAGACACACCCCTCTATTTATTCACTTGACATTTACCTTCCCTCATCTAAATGAAAACAAACAGAGCCAATCACTTAACAAAAGGATCTTGGTTGAGAAAGTCTCTGAGAGGAAGAAGAGTGAGAGAAATGGTGTCGGCTAAGGAGAGAAAATAGATCTCGCTAGGAGGAAGAGCTAATAGGTGTAACATCCCATGTGCTTTATGGATTAACGACTTCCCCACAAACCAATATATGTCTTCTTAGTGACTTTGTCCTTACTCACACGCTTCTTGGGAAAACTTCCAGGAGGTTACTCTTCCAAAATTTCTCCATGTCAAGCACGCTTAACGTAGAGTTCTTTAGTGATGGGATATCGAAGAAGATGCATCTTATTAGTATAGGTAGTACCAATCAATTCATATAAGTTATCCTCAACTATATAGTCTCATACCTACATAGCTTCAAATCCCTCCCATTCTGGTGTATAATCGGTTCATTCATATACTCTCCACTTAGAAGCCTGGGCCGCTCCTTGTCCGTGTCTTCTTACACCGATCACTCCCCGCCCTCGTTAGCGTCGGGCGTTACATGCCCACCAGCTTTCACTTGGTTCATCCTCGAACCACACCATCCTGGGAAAGTGTCTCGATACTATTTGAAACATCCCATCCTGCTTTATGGATTGCACCTCCCCATAAACCAACACAGGTTTCTCAACGTACTTTGTCCTCACTCATACGTCCCTGGGAAAACTTTCCAGGAGGTCACCGATCCCAAAATTGCTCCAAGTTAAACACGCTTAACCGTTAAGTTCTTTAGTGATGGGCTCCAAAAGAAGATGTATCTTATTGGTATAGGTAGTACCAATCAATTTATATAAGATATCATCAACTGTATAGTCACATACCTATAGTTCTTAGGACCCCTCTCATTCTGGTGTGTAATCGATTCATTCATGTACCCCCTCGTTTAGAAGCCCTCAGGAGTCGTTCCTTGTCCATGCCTTTCTTACACGACGATCACTCTCTCCTCGTCACCGCGTTATATCCCACGCTTCTTGGTTCCTCCTGAAACCACATCGTACTAGGAGAGATGACTCTGATATCATTTGTAATATCACATGCGCTATGATTGTCCTCACAAACCAATATGGGATTTTCAACATACTTTGTCCTCACTCACACACTCCCTAGAAAAACTTTCCAGGAGGTCACCTATCCCAAAATTTCTCCAAGTCAAGCACACTTAATCGTAGAGTTCTTTAGTGATGGGCTCCAAAGAAGATGCATCTTGTTGGTATAGGTAGTACAAATCAATTCATATAAGTCATCCTCGAATGTATAGTTCCACCTATAGTCTTAGGACTCCTCTCATTTTGGTGTGTAATCGATTCATTCATATACCCCTCTGCTTAGAAGTTTGCTAGGAGCAGTTCTTGTCCGTGCCTTTCCAGCGATTACTCTCTGCCTCCGAGCGTTACATCTTCTTTCGGTAACCCATCACTAAAGAACTCCACGGTTAAGCGTGCTTGACTTGGAGCAATTTTGGGACTGGTGACCTCCTGGAAGTTTTTCCATGGAGCGTGTGAGTGAGAACAAAGCACTGAAAAGACTTATGTTAGTTTGTGGGGATAGTTGTCAATCCATAAAGCGCATAGGATGTTACAAATGGTATTAGAGCTTGCATCTCTTTAGGTGTGTTTCTGAACGACCAAGCGGAAGCTGGTGGGCATGTAATGCCTGGTGACAAGGCAAGGAATGATCGTCGATGCAAAAAGGCACGAACGGAACGGCTGAGCTTCTAGCGGAATGGTACATGGATGAACTGATTATACACTAGAATGAGAGGATCCTAAGACTGTATATGTATGATACTATACAGTTGAGGATGACTTATATGAATTGATTTGTACTACCTATACCAACAACATACATCTTCTTTTCATGTCCATCACTAAAGAATTCTAGTAAGCACTAAACTTGGAAATTTTGATGGTGACCCTTCAAAAGTTCCCAGAGATCGTGAGAGTGAGGACAAAGCGCTAAAAAGACCGGTTTGTGTGACAGCCATCAATCCATAAAGCGGCATGATGTTACAATAGGTGGAGATATATTAATCTTAGCTTATTTCTCTCGAACAAGCTCCGCTTCTCTTCAACGAGCTCTATTTTCTCCCAATGGAGATCCTTTTCCATTAACGTGATTAGCTCTTTTTTTCATTTAGATGAGGCGAGGTAAATGTAAGTGGATAAATAAAGAGGGTGTCTGTTACATTTCAAATTCAGAGGTGAGTGTAATTTACCCTACGTAGAAAAAAACCTTAGCCTAGTGGCCTACATGTTTCTTCTTACCTTTTTGCCTGTATTCGTTGTAATCTTTCCTTCTTCTTCTTTTTCTCCCTAGGGTATGTTTGATTTTAGGGTAAAAATGGGTAAGTTTTTATTGATTGAGTTTTATATATAAAATTGCATACGAACTTAATTATAAAAAATTTACCCTTAATTTTACTCGAACCAAATATACCCCTAATGTTTGAGGCATGCCCGATTTCTCCCACTGTGGAAGCCCAATTTCATGGAATTTGGGCTGAAATTTTCCATGTTCTTTAAATTGAAAGATCTAACCAATAAGATATTCGTCACGTATGTATCGTAACGGAAAATTATGATTATTTTTTCTGGTCCGCAATTTTGATTAGTTATTAATTGCCATATTATAATATTGTGATGTCATTTTCCTTTATACTCCCGAAGTTAGAATTTTGGTACAAGCTTGATTTTGACAAATATGAAATGTCATTGTAAATTCTAGACGAGGCAAGAATATTGCATTTCCCATTTACACGAGCTTCGACAAGGAAATCCAAGTTGTGGAAAATTTGTTGCATTATTTGTACTTAGCTCCTGCAAAGTAAGCCTTACCCAGCACTACCAAGCCAAAACGCTTTTCATTCTGAAAAAATTCATTCTTCTAATGGAATAACCTAATGGGCACGTTAACGTTTATGTGAAGCATAGTTTGACCCCACATGCTCCAAATTGCAAGTTACTTATTTGAAAAAGATTGACATGAGTAATAACTTCGTACAAAATTGTTAATAAAATTAAAGGTGTCTGTTATAAAGAAAACCAGAAACTCGTTTTGAGTCTCCAATTAGGCCAACAGACTTTTTAAGGCACCCAAAATTTTTGTTTTGCATGATCCTAAAACGCTCTACATAGATGGGATGGTATTTCAACTGAAGTTATCAATAGAACTCATGTCTTCATTTAAAATGCCATTCTATCATTAAACATACTACAATCCATGTGGCATTTCATGACCATATTGATATTTATTGTGGGCTACCGTGGTAAGTGGGCATCAATCGCTCAAAATTAAAGAGAACCAAAGAAGGAAAGAAACAGTTAGGAAAAGTGCTTGTTCGTGCCATGAGCAGTAACCCAAACAGAGAAAAAGTAAGAATATGAAAAGCAAGGAAAAGTGATTTGGCCCACTTCCTCAAGTGAAAATGAAAGTGAAACCCAATGAGATCTAGGAGAAAAAGGAAGGAACAAACCAATTTGTATAACTAATATAAGCAAATCAAATCAGCCCAGGAAAACAAAAATACTTGCTCACATTTATACAGCCAAACCAACTATTTACTATATTGATATCTATATTTTATATCATCATCATCACGTTCATGTGGAAAAAAAAAAGTGAAAAGCCAAAAAAGTAGATTCTCCTAAATCTCCGAAACGCAACCTGTTTGGACATGGCCCCTGAACCTTTCTGGGGTCTCCAATTCTTCCAATTACAACTCTTCAAATCAAACACAGAACACACATGAGCCTCACCGTGGCCGCTAGACCCAATCACCACCACCGCTTCCCCATCCAACGCTCCAACATACGCCACGTTGCGTATCTCACCCGGCACCCTCGCCATCCTCTGCCACGTGTCCCCATGAATCATCCCCAATAACTCGCCGCCGCAGCACATGAACATACCACCATTCCCATCGTCATGGCCGCCACCGTCCGTCAGATTCCCCGGACACGTGGCGCAATCGAGGAACTCCTCCTCCACCGGGCCCCACTGCCACGTGGCAAAATCACAGACCTCCGCGCTCCTCTCAAACCTCCCCTGCATCTCCGTCCGGTAACCGCCGACGACGGCAAGCTGCCCGCGGCGGAACGCCACCGTGCATTCGTCACGCTCCGCCGCCATGTCGGGCAGCGGAAACCACTTATCCGCCGCCACATCATACACCAGCGCAGACCGCAAGGCGTTCTTGTCGTCGTCGTGGCCACCGGCGACAAACACCTTGCGGCCACGCTGATCAGACCCGCACCGAAGAAGCTGCGGGGCCCACACGGCATTTGAGCCCCACGCCGCCACTTCGCGGTAGCGAAGTCGTAAATGAAAACAGAGTTAGAAGCCTTCCACGTATCCGGGTCCAACCCGCCCAATAAAACAAGCTCCGGCCCCACACTTGCAACCCGACAGAACATGGGCAACCCGGATTCGAACTCGGGTGGTGGCGGCAACTCGCTCCAGTTACCGGTTACTGGTTCGAACACCGTTAGCCGGTAAAGCGGGTTTGTTAATCTCTTTGTTGAACAGGGTCCGGGTTTAATATTTATCCGGGTCCACCGTGCTTGAACCATCACAAGGAGTTTCTGTGCGTTGCCGGTTCTCCGCCGTAGAAGGCGGAACTCCGGCGACTCAACCTCCGTCTTCCACCCTTTGCACACCGATGCCACCGTCGGGAACTGCTGGTATGAGACCCGAATTAAACAGTCTCGGGCTATGTCTTCTGGAAGACCCGAAATAAGCTCCATGAGAATTGTAAAGACAAAAATAAGAAGTTGGAAAACGAGAATTGACGAGGTTTTTCGATGAATTTAAGGAATACCCATTAACTGAAATTACATAAAGAGAGGATCTTTAGGTTCAAGTTTGGAACTTGGTTGAAGGGAAGCGTGTGGGGGAAGATGGGTTTTGTGACGTTGTTTTTGTGCAGTTTTGAGTGATGAGAGAATAAGAGGGGTTGTGGTTTGTGGAATTGGAATTGAGTGCGTGTTAGCGGAGAGGGTGTGATGTAGGGCTTTGGGGTGGAGAACCTTTGGGAATTTATAAACGGGGTGCACATGGGCATGTTGTGGTTATTGATAAGCTTTCATTGCAAAAGGAAAAGAGGTGTTCTTTTTTTTGTTGGATAGACGGAAAAGAGGTGTTCTAGAAGGGTTTTGAGAACCAAGACAAACCATGCTTGAAAGAGACACTTAAGGAAGGAGGAGAAACAGATTACTATTAATAGAGATATAAATGATCTTATCCCATGCTAGCTGTTGTAATAGCTTTCTAGTTACTTGGATGGATGAATTCATAAAATATGTGGATAATTATTTATTCTTTTTTTCCCCTCCCTTTTCGTTTGTATTGCAATTATTGAGTGTTTTCAATCAATTTTGCACACCGTCCTTTTACTGTTTCGCCTCTAGATTTCTAAGATGAATTGCCTAACGAATCTTGTTTGAAGGACTGTCACTTTCTGGATGAACTATTTCTTTTCCTTTGGGAGGATTATTGGAGTTTCACAAAAACAACATATGACACCTATTAATTTGATTGATTATACAATTAGTTTGGTAATTTAATTATTTGCAGGTAAGCACTACTGAAGGAGGTAATTAAGGATAAGAGTTTAATTTTGAAAAATCAAATGAAGTTATTTTATAGCGTAAGAGTTACTTAAAATTACAACAGTATAGCTTGAGATTGCATTTCAAATAAATCCTCATAAAGGTTCATAAAAACATTCAATTTCAGTTTTAATTTCAGATATATTAAGAAAAGGCATTCTTCCGATTAGAAAACAAGCAAAAAGTAAGAAAATCAAGCAATCAACCCACAATGGTAATATAAAAAAAATAATTAAAAAAAAAGGTTTCAAAGCAACAAATCCATAAGAATAAGTGAGTATTTTGGGCGTTATAATAAATAGGTGGGGTGGCGGTAAGGATGGAGATGGAGAAAGGGTATAATTCAGACTTGAGGGTGAAAACCAATGAGTTGAGTGACGAGTAAGAGATAGATAGAGGTAATGATTTACCAATTATTTGAACGATTGCACATGATCAAGTACTTAGGATGTCCATATTTTATAATTATTAGGAGGCCTCGTGACTAATTTATTTTATTACGAACCAATTTGTTCATAGGTGATATTATCAATGATTGATTTGGAACCTTGGACTTTGCCACTTTTAAATATATTTAGAGTATAATTTAAATTTATTAAGTGTATAAATTTTTTTACTCTATCATCCAATAAATCTTCCCACCTATACACAAGGTGAAAGTTTTATTGATACAACAATATATGATTTTAGATAAACATATATAAAAAGTTTGACAATGTCAATGTACTAAAATTAGGAGAATTCTTCCATGCACCATGACAAGTGCAGTGTGCCACACACTTGAAACACCTTAGAATCACTCCATTAGAGACTACCCATGCATCCTTATAGACTATCCATGCATATGTGCCTCATTATCCTCATTGTCTCCTCCATATAGTCCTTGTGGCTATCATCATCATTGCTCCTCCAACAACAAGCTCCCCCCCTAAGAGAGTTAACGCCCACATCCTCACTTAAGGTGCACTACCAAAAAAATTAGTGATCAGTGACTAATTTTTCGGTCGCTAATGTTATAAGATCGGTCGCTAAATTTGGAGTGACCGATTTAATGACCGAAAACATAAGTTGTTAAAACCATGGTTGCTAAAATATTACAACTGACCAATTTTCCTATCCATATGACCAATTTTGGCTAGTGATATGGTGTGCTATTAGCGACTGATAAATCGGTCATAAATCTTGTGACCGATTTAATGACCAATTTTCCCATCCATACATGACATTGTTAGTGAACGATAAATCGGTCACTAATGTGTGATCCCCTGGAAGAGAAAATTTGACCTACTGGGCGAACAGTAAACCCTGACGAACCTTTAAGCTCCAAAAATCAGGAAAAGTCAAACCGGAAAAATTGACGAACCAAACCAGTTGGACTGGTTTTTTTTTTTAAAGCTTTTTTTTTCAAAAATTAAATATTGATATCTTATGGATGATAGTATAAAAAATATATATATATATAACCAAATAAGAGCACTAACAAAAATTGTTAGGTTGTTATTCTTTTCTCTTCATCATTCAAGCTCACCATAAACCTTGTTAGTCACTAACAAATATTATTTTCAAATACTTTGTGACCGTTTGTAAGGCTGAGACTAGAGAAATTTGATATGGATTATATTTATTTTTATAGACCTATGAATATTTTTTTATTGATTATGTTAATATTAATAATTTAATATATTTATTTGTATTCTAATTAATCATATGTATATATTTATATTTTTTTTATTATCTTCCGGTTGAACCCGTCAAATCGATTGGACCTCTAAACCTTTGAATCAGTACCTTGACCAATTCAATATCGATTCGGTTTTTCTCCTTGGTGATCCCTAAAAAAATGAAAAAATTTAAATTTTTGAAATCTCACTTTTAAAATTTAAATATATATCATCAAACAAGAAATTATATATCTATACACAAACAAACAAACTTACAAATTGCCAATATACTTTAGCAAGTAGTTAACATCATACAACAAAGTAAATTCGATCCAAATATTTCAAATTTTACAATAGCACGAGCCCTATAATCTAAAATAAGGATAGAGATATGTATTAAAAATACTTTGGACAATAAATTTTCAACATAGTCATAACTAACTCTTGCTTCCATGAGTTTTCAACAACTTCCATTGAGTTTTGAACTACCTCATTTGAATCTTTAACGGTTTGTATGGAGTCTTGAACAATTTCTATAGAGTTTTCACTTCCTCGATTGAGACTTCAACCATTTCTAATGAGTCTTCAACTACCTCGATTGAGCCTTCAACCTTCTCAAGTGAGTCTTCCACTACCTCGATTGAATCTTTAGCAAAGACAAATTCAATTTACATAAAGATAACAAGTATCCAACATGAACTCACATAAATAGAGCAATGAAAGCAGGATTTTAGAAAACAACAAGAAGAGACAAACCAATCTATTCTAAACAACAAGATATATTGTCGCTTCCCAATATATATTCACTTATTCACAAACGAAATAACAAGGACTAGTAGGAGAAAAATCATTGCTATTTTAACTAGTAAAGTATATATATATATATATATATATATATATATATATATATATATGCATGAGATCTATGAAGGCATTTCCTAACAACCATGTGGCAAGACTTTTACCCCTCAAAACTATGAAACAACCAAGAATCAGCATCCCCATCAATGTCTAAATGTGTGACAATTGGGACTTACATAGAAGAATCATGAAATACAATGAACAGAACTATAAAACAAGTTGATTGAAGAATTTGATAATAACAAGAGTAGATCAACATCAGAAACAAATTGAGCATCATGGTGAACTCAACTAACATGTATCCTAAATCAAGAAATAACTAACTTGAAAAATATGAGTGAATAAATTCAGCCAAGAATAAGAAAGCACATCTATAGCTGCTATAGGAATATATTTGTACCAAAAACAAGAAAGACATTAACTTTTCATCTTGGTAAGAAATCACAGCATAGATTTAGCACTCATTATATAAAGCACAACTATTTAAGAGGAAATTTAAAAACTAACCTATATCTACTAGCAAATGATTGAATATTGCGGATGAAAGAAGAAAAAGAGCACACAACCTTGCATGTAAAGGAATTATGCTTGTGAAAGGTATCAGAATGAGGAACAAATAAACACCTTCCTCAATGGAATAATGCATGATCCATTATGGAGGATCCTTAACCTCAAATTTCCTTATACTTTTTTGCCCTTCCTTCTAATGAATTTATTCTAGTATTTTGAAAATAAAGAAAAGAAAGGAAAATAAAAAAGAAAAACAGAGTTCACAACTTATACAAATCAATGGCCTATCCACTTTTAGCTTTAACTGTTAAAAGTTGATAGCTTGTTTAAACATCTTCCTTCATTCGCAAACTACAAATGACATAAAAAACAAGAACTTATTTATAGGCTCCATGATTTTGAAGTTCTAATAGAATCTATGCTTGATAGAATTACTAATAGTATTATCATACAAATTTGATGAATAAGGTGAAGGTCAATTTACCAAAGTCCATCTTACATCTAAAAGTTCAAGAATAAACCAATTTGTTTCACACCAAGTATCTCAGAATCTGCAATACACCAAGGACATGCAGAAAACATGGCTTCCAAAACACTATATTTAAATTTTAGAACCAAGTATCACATGAATCTACCTGTACTTGTCATAAAACATCAAGTATCTCAGAATCTCCAATCATGTAAAACCTATTTACAACAATCATTGTGAAACCTAGTAAATAAAGCACAAATATTCTTTTATCCCCAATAAAGCACAATCATTAAACAAGAAAGAGTCTTAGCTTGTTTGTAGCTTATTCAAGAGGGAAAAAAATTGCCTTTTCCTGCAATATATTGATAATCATGAGGAACAAAAGAATGATTCATTTCAGCTATGTATCCATAACTTGTATTGCTTTATCCTAAAAGGGTAACTTTATAACTCAAGACTTATAAAAAAAACTCCAATTAATGTGTAATCTTGTTACTATCAAAGCTAAAGCATTTTTATTCCACGTAGCCATTTAGTACAACACTTGTATACTAGGAAATAGGCCTCATTCATTCCAACTAACAAAACTAATGTTGCCGTACTATCTAGCACAAAGACTTTACAAGACAACACTATCACATCTTGGAACTTCAGGATAGTGAATGTCCATTTCAATATGGGAGATAACATCATGGGCTTTAATACCAAATGGGAAGAATTAGTTTTGTGTGGTTTGGTTTGGATACAATATTGATATACTTCAGAGGTCTTTTTGAACACCCTAGTAATGTGATTGCCTTCGCTCTTATCTCTTAGTCACTCTATTATGTGATTCCTTTTCTTCTTTGATCTGTAATTTTGTCACTTGAGAACTATATGTACTCATTTACTTGTTCATTCATCCTAGTAGTTCTACTTCTTTTCAGTGAGTTTTCCATAGTTGAGTTTGTGTGCCTAGTTTCATCACAATACCATCTCCAACACAAGATTAATGACATTTAATCTATTGAGGACAAAAATAAAAACAAACAAAATACACTACTCCAAACTCACATAGTCACATTATATTATTTTAGTTACAAATACAACTAACAACCAAACAAAACACTTTCAAGACGAACCTGAAACAATAATTTTTTTTGTTGGTTTTTTGTTTCTTTTTCAAAAAATTAATCTTTGCAAATCATGACATTTACCTTTGATTAACAATTATCATACTTTGCACAACACAGCACAATCAAAAAGAATAGATAAAAGAAGGCAACAATGATATGAAAAGGGCAAACCAAACCAGAGATAGACAAAAAGAGAGAAGTGAAAACCAATGGCTGGGTGGGTGGACTGGGCTTGGCGGCAGGAATGGCCAACTGCATCCTACAACATCGCGCCCTGAAATGTTTGGTGACTCGTGACGCCCAGCTGAACCTCGATGCAGCAACGATCACTGGAAGACTCAGTGGTGTCTCGCGATGGCTGATGAGTGTCAAAGATGATGGAGCGATGAGCTCAGCGGGGAAAATGAAACATTGAAGCAGGAGTGATGAGGGTGGCCTAGTGAGGGGTGGCTCACGGTGAGGTGGTCGCTCGCAAGGGTTGTGGCTCGCGGTAAGGGGCTCATGGTGAAGGTAGTGGCTTGCGTGAGGGTGGAGGTTAGGAGGCAGAGATCGAGTACTGGGAGAGGGGAGGCAACTAAAATAGGGGGTTTGGGACACTTAGGGTTTTCCTTTATCTGTATATATATTAGAATTAGTGACCGAAAATTCAGTCACTAAATCAGTCACTATTTTTAATTTTGTGATTGATTTAGTGACTGATTTATTGTGTAGAAGGGGTTCCTGATATAAGAAGTTTCAATCACTAAATCAGTCACTAATTGAAATATTAGTGGTCGATTTAGTGATCGAGTTTTATGAAAGCAAGGTATTTTCATGTAAATAAAAATCGGTCACTAATTAAAATATTAATGACCGATTTTATGAAAGCAAGGTTTTTTATTTGAAATATTAGTGACCGATTTTATGAAAACAAGATTTTCTCGTATAAATAAATATCGGTCACTAAATCATTCACTAATTGAAATATTAGTGACCGATTTGTGATGATTTTTATGAAAACAAGGTTTTCTAGTATAAATAAATATTGGTCACTAATTGAAATATTAGTAACCGATTTAGTGACTGATTTTTTCCACCTTTTTCATTTTCCCTGATGGCTCAATTCGGTCGCTAATTTGGTTGCTAATTCATCATTTTAGTGACCGATTTATTTCGAATCACAAAATTAGTCACCATTTGATATATTTCTAGTAGTGGTGGTGTGCGATGTCACTCAATACTTGTCAAGCATCTCCTCCTCCCAAATTCCAACACCACTGATCCACAGCAACTCTTCAAGCTTTCTCTCCAAGTCACCATTGACGAGCTTTCCAAGCTCTCCCAGGACCCTTCTAAGCTCAAAGCCATCGCCAAGGACCCTTGCATCCAGAAGGCCATTAACGTCAATGACACCATCGTCAACTTCAACGACTCTATGTCGAAGCTCGACGCAGTGCGAAGCTTATCCTGAAAGCAAAGATTAGCGACATTGAGATGTGGCTAAGCGCACTGCCATCACGAGCCGTAACACCTTGACACCCTGGAGCAATTGAACTCCACCACCGCGCCATCCTCGATGACATTAAAATTGCCATGAAGAATTCAACGAAGTTCTCATGCAAGCTGGCCATCGTGCAGGATCTCAAGCCTGCTATCAAAGTTCAATAGCCCCCTACAGGTGGCTGGGGTTCCTGAGTGAGTAGGGGCGACGAAGCGAAGGCTCAGGATGGGAATGCGACGGGGGCACATTTGATGATGAGGGGAAGAAAGGAAGGGATCTATGATGATTCACAGCTTGTTGAGACTATGCATGTTGCAAAATTTGCTATTGCATTTAAAATGTGGTTAAAAGTTGGTGTGTGACACTCACTAAGTTTTAAGGAGCATGTCAAACGCCTCCATAAAATTAAGCTATTATATATAGTTAACCATATTCATTGAATATGATGAAGGCATGGTTTGATAATGTTCTTTGAGAAGGTGAAAATTGAGGTGCTTATGCTCCTAACTTTCATAAGTTAGAGATGCTTTTAAAAGCACTTCATTGACATTTTTAGAGCTAGTTTATACTTTTTAAAACATAGAAAACTAATATAATCTTGGCTTAAAGATATTTTTGGTTCCTGGAAAATAAGCAAAGTTTAGTTTTGGTTTCTAGAAAAAATTTTGTTTGCTTTTGGTCCAAATAATTTTAAAACTTTTGATTTTAGTCTTTATTATTAAACTTTTATGTCAAATATTGACTAATAGAGGGTCAAGTTATTCAATTCCATTTGATATTCCATGATCATATATGACATGAACTAAACCTAAGTAGTTTTAGAATATTTGAACCAAAACCATCTAAACTTTTTTTTAGGGACTAAAATTAAAATTTCTATTTTTTTAGAATCAAAAATATATTTGAGCCTATTCTTTTAGTGATAATGAAAATAAAAAATTATCATTTTTTAGAGTAATTTTAGAAGTTCAACTCTCAAGAAGCCACCAAAAATGTCAAGTCAAGCATATATGTCTAACTTGTTTAATACCCCACAAAAAACACGGAGCCATATTTCAAAACATGTGCTTAACGCAAGACCCCCTTCCATTGGCGGTCCACTGTCGGTAAAAGTATTTCATGGATTTGTACTCATAAATTTAAATTGTGAGTTAAATTCAATGATAAATAAGAGTATATTGATTATCTCATCGATATATCCAAATAACATTATTATTTCATGAAAAAGGAAAAATTAAATCAACGGGATTCATTTTATTTTTTCTGTAAAATACTTGATTTGGTTAGCAATTAGCATCAGGTAATTAAGACCACAGATTAATCGGTTAAAACTAATCCTACCCAAACGTTAATTTAAATCCATCCACCGCATACTTATAGCAAATTTGGAATTTTACTCAGTTCGGCAAGCGATGTGAACCACTTCTATGATGGATTTTGCACAGCACATTATTGATTGTTTACTTTAGATTTTATTTTAAAAAATTTAATTTAAATATATAATCAGTATCAAAGTATTTATACTAACTTTCAATTAACCATGTGTAGCTAAAGTGAAGTGGTAAGACCTCTCATTTTTAGTGAAATGTCAAGAGTTTAGTTTTTATTTTGAAAATAGAACAACTTTAAAACTCGTTACATGTCTATCATTTTAAATAGGCATATAGTGTACAAAAGAATTAGTTACTCGATAGGTAATGAATAGTTCCCTAGAAAATCAAAAATACTAATAACTTTCAATTATGTATTATTATTATTATTATTATTATTATATTATCATAAATGTATTTTAGTTAATTATTTATTATTTTAAAGGTTTTATAAATAAAGGGATTTTTCCTCTATACCAATAATTTGTGTATTCATTGGTTATAATTTAATTATTAATTTTATAGATTTAAATAGTTTGAATTAATGAAATATATGTTTTATTTTTAATCATAAATAACTAAAAAATAATATCTTTAAATTTTATATAAATATCAAAAAATTTTACTCTAAATAAAAATATGAAATTTAATAATAATATAAAACTCTTGTATGAAAATTATTTTTTTCCAATTAGCGTGAGGAATGGATGTGGACATCATAAGCGTTGAAAATGAAGAATGAAAACAATTGGCAGCACCGAATTCAATTGGAAAGTGGGTCCCAAAACCAACGGCGATTCTGATAAGGGTGGGGCCCATACAAAGTAAATCCAACATCTGCCAACTTGTGAGTCGTGTTGTGCATGTCAATGCCAATTTGCAGTGTTCTGCTCTTCGGGCCACGAAGGGTTTCCGCTTCTTCCCAACCTTCTAGAAACTTTGAAACTAGATAAGTATTTATTTATGGTTCTGTCCCTACCATGAAACGGTTATCCAGCCATACGCGTACTCATACATACTAGAAGAATATGCGTTGTATTTTATATTTTTGTCATTATTAATGTAGCCTATAGTTTTTTTTTTCTTCGACCAAGATAATTTTGTGAATAATAATTATAAAACTGTGCTAGACTATATGTAATTTTATTTTTTAACGAGTAATGGTTCGGTCTCAAGAGTGCTAACAGTTGGAATCATATCAGAAAGCTTGACCGAACTTATCAAAGACCTAGCCGAGCATGCTCTAAATATATTTGACTACTAATCGTTAAGTCAATGTCCAGGATAATAATAAAAAATAATTTATTAACCATTATAAAAAATAAATAATAATTTATTTAAATATATCTTATAAAAAAATTAATATATAAATTTATTTTAAAAATGAGTTAATAGTCAAATAATTAAATAAATAAACAAAGTATAAACATGACATCTATTTTATATCATATATTGAATATCATATTTATAAGTTGGAAAAAATCTCGATAGATGACTCATAACTAATAATAAAAAACTTATATTATAAAAATTTTGTATATTTTGAAAATTGAAATTGTTGAACAATAAAATAAAATAAGTTGATACTTTTATTATATCAAGAGTCATTCATAAAAATGACAATGGATATCTATAAAATATGGGATGTGTAGCTCCTACACACCCCATCACTGTTTAAACTTTTTCCCTCTTATTCTCATCCTCATCATAGTCATAAGTTCTTTTTTCACATTTCTCAGAGATTTGAATCTCTATGATATTCATGGATTTATTAAAAGAATTACAAAAAGAGGCAATTCTAAAAATATTTTGAAATTCAAAACACAAATATCTATAATAATAAATACTACTAATACAATATAATCCAAATAAAAAATAAAAATGAATACAAAATGCAAATACAATAAAGATAATTGAAAAAATAAAGATGTGTTATCATCATCCTGACTCATTTACAAACAGGACTCTGCCATGTCATTGTCCACATGAAGACAAAATATATCCTTATTTCCATCCCCATAGCGAGTAATTCTCGTGTGTGCCCACTTCAGTAGGTTCTTTTTGTTATCCTTAGCCATTTATATTTTTTAAAATTAAAATATTTAATTTATAAAAACATAAATATATTTTCTAATTAATAAAAATAAATAAATTTAATTTATGCGATTTTAATTACACCTCCTTTCCTTCTACATCCTTTTAGTAAATTAAAATATCAATTTTAAATATATGTTATAATTAGTAAACAAATCATATATAACCATAATTTATGTCATCTCAATTACACAATTATTTTCAATACAAAAAGTAATGTAGTTATTTATTTTTTAAAAATTAGTAAATAATTAGTATCATTAACAAAGAAGTGTAAATTGCAAAATTAATTTTTTAGTTTTTTCAAACAAATTAATATGAAACTATTGTGGAATTGGTAAGTTAGAACGTTTAAATTAAAAAAAGTTAAATAGGGTATAGTGAGATGGGTAGATAAATATTTTTTTTATGATTTTCAAAAGTTTTAAATTTAAAATTAGAAACTCCCCCCCACCTTGTCTTTATTTAGAATTTTGTCTCCTATCCATATCCTCATCCTCATCACGGGTCTTCATTCTTCATTCCTCATGAAGATTTGAATCTTACGAATATTCATAGATTTATTAAAAAAAAATCCAAAAAAGATAAATTTTTTTAAAATATTTTGAAATTCAAAACATAAATATCTATAATAACAAATATGAGAAATATAATTTAAATTAAAAATAAAAATATATACATAATATAAATTCAATAAAGATAATTTTAAAAAATGTGTGCTAAGATTTTCTTGTTATCGTTAATTATCATAATTATAATAGTTTTTTGGTAACATAATTATAAAATTTTTATTATCATTAATACTATAATTGTATATATAATTATTTTAATGATATAATACATTTAATTATCATTTTGTTTATTTTTTATTTATTAAATAATTTCTATTGAAATATTTTATAGAGTACTTTTGTTGTGTTAATGAAAGATAGATATGAAGGTATGATTGAAAAAAATTAATAATTAAAAAATAAATTAAATCTAAAAACTTACTTTAAATATTAAGATTATGAAAGACGGACATAATTTTATCTATAAATGACACATGAAAATTTTTTCATGCAACGGGTCTTAAAAATTAATATTATAGATAGATTATAGATTATTATTATAGATTATAGATATTATTTGTTAAATAACTTTGATTGAAATATTTTGTAAGTACTTTTGCTATGTTAATGGAAGAGAGATGTAAAGGTATGATTGGAAAAACATAATTAATAATTAAAAGATAAATTAAATAATAAAACTTACTTTAAATACTAAGATTATGAAATATGAGACATAATTTTATCCATAAATGATACATAGAAAATTTTTTATGAGTGTTAAATATTAATATTATAGATTATAGATTACATCAAATCAACATGTATATTATATATCAATTATCATTTATATTACAAATCATCTATAACTATATATTTTTAAAATAAAATGAAAAATCCATTGCCAAAAAAATTGATTTTACTTTACAAAATCAATATTTTACTATACCATTTCATACCTTTCTAGTATTTTACCATGCAAAATCAATATTTTTCATACAATCCAAATTAAATAGATTATCTTATAACAATTTTTTAGTTAAAGCATTCAAATATAATTAAAGGAAAATGTTGATATAAAGTCGAATTTATGATAAATCTTAGATGTGACTTGATCTCAATAAGTATCTTTAAAATATTTATATAATTTTAATTTTAAATTATTCTTAGAATGGTTGATATATTGTAATTTACAATAAATCGAATAAACTATCATTACTTATATAATTAAATTGATTTGCATATAATTGATTATATAAAAAAAGATTATAATAAATCTTACAGTTTTAAAAATGCACACTAAATTACATATTTTAAATATTAATATATATAGTTAGGATTTAATTTTAACATGATGTCACGTATCATCAAATGATATTAAGAATACCTTATAATTTTAAAAAAAATCATATATTACATCTTTTTCAATATTATTAATCTATTGTGGAAGAAAACATCTATAAAAGAAAATACTGCATGTCTTCATCTTTATATCACATCTAATCTAAGAAAATGCAACGAATGAAGAATAATTGTAGTTTATGAAGTGATAACTCAAAAGAAAAATGTAATGATGATGATTTATAATATTTGACATAATTTATTATTATCTATATGTTTTCTAACTCATTTCTTAAGTTTGAAAATTAAATAGATTAGTCACATCAACTTGGAAAATTTGAAGTTGGTGCATAGATTTTGAATTGTTAGTCTTTCTAGTAATTTCTCACATAGCATATGTCAATCAAGTTGTGAAACTTCGTGATGTGATTTCAATGGAATAAGCTTCTTCAAAATATAGAATTATTCTCTTTTTTTTTCTTTGGAGGTTTAAGTGCAGAAGACTATGACATCTTTTTATGTTGTTGGAGAGCTCCTAAGTGTAAAAAAAGAAATTTAAAATCATGGATACTTTTATTTGGCATGAATATTAATTGTTCTCTTTTATGTATTCTAACCCATTTTTTAAGTTAGAAAATATAGTATATTAGTCACATCCAATTGGAAAATTGATGTTGGATTAGTCTTTATACTAATTTATCACTAATGATTTATCAATCAAATTGTGAGACTTCCCCAACTTAATCCATGAAAAAAATAACATTGAACAAAATGGTGTAATATCCCAAAAGGAGATGCCTTTAGGAAGGTTATGCCTAAACTCAAAAAGGGTTGGATAAAATTTAAGAGATATTTAAATGTCTTAAAAAAAGGAAAGAGGTTGTATATCAAAAATAAATAAATTGAAAGAATGAATTAATATAAATCTCTATTTTAAATTTATGTGAAATAGTAAATCATGTAAAATCTAGATTATAATAGAAAATATCAGTTCCAAAAGGAGAAAATAAAATATAAAATTTATAATAATTTTGTGCATCAATCTTTTTCTATACCAATGTTTAGCTTTTATTTGAATTTAATATTTAATATTTTTATGTAATATGATATTCAGTTTGTGATATGATGTTGATTTTAAATTTTAAAAATATTATCTTATAAAACCTATTAGATCCAATATTATTCATAATTATCGTTGATTTTAATATTTGTATCAGTATTGTATTATTAGAATTAGAAAAGATATAGCATACTAAATTTTCCTTTTAACACATATACTCTTGATAAATTAATTTTTATATTATCAATTAAATCATATATATATATATATATATATATATATATATATTATTCAGATACAACTTTTGTAATAATGATGCTAGCATCAAGTATTTTATATTGATAATAGATACAATTTTAAGCAATTGTAAAATAGTCAAATACTTTCAAAAATATAAATATATAAAATTAAATAAATATGTTAGAAAATATGTTTCCATGTATACATATCAGTTTCATGAAAATTTGAATATAGGTAAATTGATAGTTGAAGATTTTCAAAATGATTGATAGTTAGCCAAAATCATAACCATTGTAATTTGAAAATTATTTTTTAGGCATTGCTGAACTACAATGATACTTACTTGGAAATATTAGATATTATTTGTATTTAACATGTATTATGAAAATGATTTGTTAGATACTATTTTTTTAGAGAATTATTGGACATTTTTAAGAAGTTATTAATTATTATAATTGAGTGTAAAATTTATTCATCATGTAAATTATTATTATCATCATTATTATTGTTGTTGTTGTTGTTGTTATTATTTCAAAAGAAAAACAAGTACATAATGTGAATACACCAAGATATATATTATTTGTTTTAAAAACCTCATTAGCTTTTCATTATAGTATATATACAGATATATCTGATACAAAAAATAATTAAGAGACATGTTAGGGTAGTTTGAATTTGAAGTATCTGGCAAGTTATTGCAAAAGATATGATTAGATTTAATCTAGTTATTATCCTTATCTCATTGTTGCTTATATCACGCAATTAGTTAGGATATATACCTTTAACATTGTTTTATTTTTATGCTGTCAAGTATGACTGTTTAGTATTTTACAAATATCTTGAGTTGTAGATGTCCAATTGATGCAATTTTTATGGCATTAGAAAGCTAACTTAATTATCTACAAGTGCTATTTCTAGCCTTGAGGCCAAATTCTAACTATAATGGAAGTTAAAGACTAAGGAAATGTTAAAATGAAAAAAATAAGAAATAAAAACGAAAATAAAATAAAATAAAATTTATTAGTGCTATATTTCATTTCCTAGTATATGTTTGGCACATTATAGTACTCCTAAACATTCTTTTAAAAACCCTAGTCACCCAAGGATTTTTTCCTAGAGAGAAAGACGTAATTTATCTCAGTCATCTTCGATTAATCTCTTCTAATAGGTGCTCTTATCCTTATCCTTATATGGTTATGAGTTTAGTAAATTTTTAAATAATTGTGGTATGGTTTTCTCTTTCCATTTAATTTCAAGTCATTCCTAATTCTTGTCTATAATTCTATGGAGTTGAGAGTGCCATTCTAATTTTCCAATATCATGTAGCAGTGGTTAGGCACTATCGGCAACGAATGATGAGTGGGTTTAAGCTCATGGTCATACTTTTAGTTATTATTAATATTTTTCTAGCATTATATAAATTGCTTATGAAATTATAGAATGACTTATGTTAAATACATGCTTTCATGGATTATGCCAATTTTAAAAAAATTATTATTTTTTTCAATTATCATGAAAACTTTATTTTAGAAAGCTCATAGGACTATATTTGATATTTTGCATGTTATGAAATATCTTTTTCCAGTTTATGAAATTATGAGACACAGTTTAATGTTTATAGCAGCAATATTGATTACCATATTTTAGACTATGGATTTCCTATTAAGATTTTAGAAAATTAGCTATGATTTCTTGAAAGTTTTAAATAAAGTATAATTCATAACAATTGTCAGATACATACTCTGTTGGCTTCTGAAATCACTATGTCTACAAGCTAGTGATCCTTGGGCATGATTTTAGAACCTCAGTTATGCTAAATCAGATTGTTAGAATATAACAATTGTCAAATACATATTCTGTTAGCTTTTGAAATCACTAAGTCAAGCTGTTAATCCTTGGGCATGATTTTAGAACCTCAGTTATGCTAAAGTCAAATTGTTAGAATTATATAAATTAGAGCATTTAGATTTATCCAATTTAATTACAAATTATAATTTTTTTAAATAATTAGTGAGAAAAATAACGAGTTAAGCGGTATTATCGTTAACCTTGGTACCAAGTGGTTAGCTAGAGGACTAGCTCACCCACAGTAATGAATCTAGTGAAGTGTCCATTTATGGGACCTAGTTAGTGCCCATCAATTAGTCATTGGCTAGATTTAACAGATATTTATGTACAGAATAATTCATGTTCTCTACTAGTTATTGCCATGAATTTAGTTAAATTATTATTTTCAAGTACAATTATATAGAATTATATATAAAATGTTTTTATTGAGTTGCATGTATATGTTATGTATGTTGTTATTCTCCCATGTAGGTTGTGAGTGGAGAACTCGCTCATTGAGTTTGATGAACTCACCTCTCCTTTTTCCTCCCTTACAGTTACAATTGCAGATCCATATTAGTAGAGTGCTTGAGTGCAGTGCAGGTCTTGAACATCATTTAGCATGCATGATTATTTTAAAGTTATGTTATTTTACCATCATGATATTTTATGTAATTTCTTCCAAAATACGATTTAAGATTGTCTATTTCATTATGGATTTTTGGAATTATTTGAAATAATAAATATTTTATGTATTTTTATGAATAAAGTTTTCAAGAAGTTTTGAGAAATTATTTATTTATTTACTTTTATGATTTATTAGGAGCATTAATTTAGTGATTTATTACACAAGATTTCAAGAAATTAATTCTAGAAGGCTTCCATAAGGGATGATATCCCTTATGTGCCCGGTCACGATTTTTGGGATGTGACCCTAAAGAATAAAAATATATTTTGTGTTTTGTCATAATTAAAAGTATAGGCTAAATTAGTTTGTCTTCAATATTTTTGAAGAATTTTTTGACAAATTGATCCTTATCAATTTATAAAATAGTTGTAATTATGTTACTCAATAAGAAAAATAAGTCTATCAAAATATTGAGAAGGAACAAAATCTATAATCTATCTATAATACTAATATTTAAGACTCATTACATAGAAAGTTTTCATGTCATTTAGAAAAAATTATGCCTAACATTTTCATAATCTTAATAATTAAAGTTTTTCAATTTAATTTACTTTATAATTATTAATTAATTTGTTCAAATCATACCTTCATATTCTTCATTAGCACAATAAAATATCCTACAAAATATCTCATTCAAAATTATTTAATATGAAAATAATAACAAATAATATAAATAAAATATAATTGAACGTATTATTATATCATTGAAATTTTATATGTATAATTATTATGGTATTAGTTAATGATACAAAACTATTATAATTACCTTTACAAAAGAAGACTATTATAATTAACGATAATTTATTGACCATGTGTAACTATTATATAATTATATAAAAAGTTATTATAATATGTTTTCTAAGTTGATATATATTGAACTAAAACCCATATGTGATGTTAAAAAACTGCATAAACATATTATCCACTTAGAAAACATATAATAATTATTTTTTATATAATTATATAATAGTTACACATGGTCAATAAAATTATCATTAATTATAATAGTCTTTTTTTATGGCAACATAATTATAATAGTTTTGTTATCTTTAATTAATACTATAATAATTATACATATAAAATTTTAATGATATAATAATATGTTCAATTATCATTTTATTTATATTATTTTTTATTATTTTCATATTAAATAATTATGAATGAGATATTTTGTAGAGTATTTTTATTGTGTTAATAAAAAGAGATATGAAGGTATGATTAAAAAAATTAATTAATAATTATAAGGTAAATTATATTTAAAAATTATTTTAATTATTAAGATTATGAAAATGATATGGAATAATTTTTTCTATGAATAACACATGAAAAACTTTTCATGTAATGAGTTTTAAATATTAGCATTAGATAAATATTAAATATTATTTGTTAAATAACTTTGATCAAAATATTTTGTAGAGCACTTTGTTGTGTTAATGGAAGAGATATATGAAGGTATGAGTGGAAAAAAAATAATTAATAATTAGAAGGTAAATTAAATAAAAAACTTACTTTGAATACTAAGATTGTGAAAGATAAAGCATAATTTTGTCTATGAATGACACATAGAAAACTTTTCATATAATAAGTCTTAAATATTAGTATTATAGATTTGAGCTTACCTAAGGTTAAAAATGGCAAACGATTAAACTTGCCACGGATTAGCCACAAAAAGGAGCGAGGCAAGCTAACCCATTTTATTAATATGAGTTGCATATGCTAATTCATCTTGTTTTATGGTGACTTGAGGTTGACCCATTAAAGTATTTTATAAAATAAAAACTTAAAAAGTAAAGAAAATAATAAGTTTTTAAATCTCAAATAAACAAAATAAAAAAAATTATTCATAAAAACTCAAAAATAAAAGTGTGTACACGCAAAAAAAAAGAAACTAAAAAATGGTGTTGTGAAGCTTTTCACCACATACTTTTGTTTCTTCCTACCACGCCACCCATTCACCCATCTCTCTCTTTCCCTTCTTTGACCCTCCCTTTCTCCCATCATCATCTCAATGTCATTCTCATATATGCCTTCTCAATCTTCATTATTCAATCCATCATATATATATATATATATGACCCATATGTGAAAATAAAATAAAAACATCAACAAGGCCAAAAAAGCATGCACCTTTTTACTTCATCTTCCTGCAACATGTGCACTTTGAAGACCTAATGCAAGGACCAATTTTCCTCTCTCACAACAACAATTTGACAACTACTATGATTTCAAAGTTGCCTCCAGGCAACTTTTCTAATCATCAAAGATCAATATCCAATGGCATGAGAACCATGGTTGAGTCATTCAGGCAACCTGCATTACATGATGGATAGATAGGACAGTGGATGGAGAGGGAACTATGGGCGATGACGGAGCGGAGGCAAACAAGATGGAGGTGCAATGCATGAGAACTGATAGTGTGTGAGAGAGAGAGATGTAGGGTGGCCATGAAAGGGAGAACCAACAACGTGAGAAAGAAAAGGGTGAAGCAACCATTAGGGTTCCTTTACGGTGTTATGAATGGAATGTGTACTAGACTAGAAATATGGATTAGATATTCGACCAATTTCTAGGAACTCCAATAAAGGTCCTATAAGTCAACCACTTAGCATGGAATCTACCTACGGATCCTTCATCAATTTAGTCTAGACCCCCCATTTATCGAGCATGATCTAGCAAGATTCTCTACAATCTTATAAAGGCATAAACTTGGATATATCTTCCACTGAAACGAAGCATATCTATTACCTCCTAAATCTTGCACAAATCTCCTTCCTCGAGGAAGCACAAGGAAGATCATGTCCTATTTATTCATGGGGTAACATAGGTATATAAGGAGCTCATAGCTCCAGGTATGATCTAACACACACATTTCCATAATACCTTCATGTCTAGACCTCCTTACTAACTTAAGCATCGGAGTGTCTTTGACTCTTTGCAAGTATCCCCCATCTCCTTCTACACGGACGCTTGGAGAAGACTTGCCATCTTGCCAAACTTCTAGGTAAGAACATGATGTTATTGGGTTTGGATCGAGTCTCCATCCCATTGGGCCCAAAAAAAAATAGTTGCCCTTCAATTTAATTATAACAATGAAGAAAAAAATGTGACAACTCGATAGGCCAACCCGCCCCAACCAACGTCAACCCATGGTCAAATGGGTTGAATTTTTAATGCAAGTTGAAAATACTACTACGTCCCATCAAAATGGAGGTTTATTAAGTAAACCAAATTGATTCGAGCCATTTTGCCACCCCTATCTAAGGTCTAGTTGAACTTATCAAAGCTATAGCGAACTTATTCAAATGTGACTAGAATTATGTTGAAGTTCATTTGAGTGTTATGAGTTTGACCTCAAGAACACCTATAATAGAAGCAATGCAATTAGATTCAAGGATGACCAAATAATAATAATAAACTCATTAAACCTAGTACCCTCGGAATTATCCATGATGGGGGCAAGTACAAAGAATTAAGGATTGATCCTGCGGTTAAAGGTTGAGTCCCTAATTATTAAATGAGGTCGAGGTAAGAGATGAGGTCTTAGTCCCTTGGAGACCCGCTTGCTAAGTCCCCATTATGCTACACTACTTAAGTGCCCTTATTTATATACACACACCAAAAAATATTAAGTAGAATACATGTATTAATATTTATTAACATGCCTTGTGAAACTTAGATATTTGTGATTTGAATATTTCATATTTTCTTTTATTAAATTTGTATCATTGATTTTCATTTTTAATTTGGATTGTATTGTTTTGGTATTGTTATAATTGTTTTTGGTTTATGAAAAAAATGTTATTATGGATTATAGATCTCTATGTATGTTTTATTGTAGAATAGGAGTAATTATTTTCTCTTTTGTGATATTTTATTTTTTTAATTTCTTTTGTATAATCCCACAAATATATGCATGGATTTGAATACCTTATGATAAGGAGAATAGGGTATGATGACCCATGGCTGAGATGGAGATGAAGACAAAGCAAATTTCTAAACAGGATGAGAGACGAAGGCACATGGGTGTATAAAAGACAGGTTAGGTCAGGTTGACAACCAAACCTAAACCTTACTTTAAGTTTTTGATTAGTCTATTATTTTAAACTTGAACTTACTATAATGACTTGACTAGTGATCCAGTGAAACCAGTCAACCAAACTTTTAAACAACATAGTTGTAAATTTTAGAAGTAAGAAATAAAATTAAAAGATATTTTATAATACATATTTCAAAACAAACTCTATCAATATAAAAGTAATATCAAGCTAGCTATGTAAAATGTATTAAATTAAATATAAATCTTATAATCTATCACTAATTATTTAATGAATACATACCTTTAAAAGAACTATTCAATTTGAGTTAGGTCAATCTAACCAAAGAATGACCAGGGCTTATTCGAAAAATATATTAGGTCAAATTCCACAATTCAAATCCAACCCAATAAGCTTCAAGTTAGGACATAAACACCCTGCCATGCGCCTACCTATGAATACCTATTGTCATCCTTAATTATACTCGATCAAGGTTATTTGGGCTCGGTTGAACTTATTACATTATTTCAAGTGTACAATTCACTCATTAAATTTTTTTTTAATTCTTGTTAATAACATATTAACATCTTACCATTATAAAGATGTCACAATATCATAAACATATCAATGATAACAATCTTACAAAGTTATGATCGTAGGAGTACAATTTAAGTATACACCTTCGATTTTTTTAATAAAATAATAAGGAGAATGATACGGACAAATATTCAAATTTCATTGATGAGGTAGTGCTCGGTTGAAGAGTAGTTTGTGATCATAAAGTATTTATTGAATTCTATAACAAAAAAGTTATCAGGCAACTGCCAACTATAGATAAGTACTGCATTACCAAAAAAAAAAAATTGAAGTAATGCTATCGAATATAACTCTCACTTTAACAAAATGCACGAAAATAAAAAACAAATCAAAACATATTCATATTTTTTTATTTGATTTTGATATATTGATAGTATAAAAAAATTATATAATAATTTAATAAATAATATTATATAAGTAAATATAGTTAACTTGCATCCCTATGACTTGAAAAATTATTTAAATAGAGATATTTAATTAGGTGATAGTGTAAAATTTATATATTAAAATTAAACTTTCTTTTTACTGAAATATCTTTATTAATTCAACTTTTAATATGACATTATTATATTCCATTTTTACAATTAAATAAAATTTAAAAAGAATAAATTATTATATGAAAACCACAAATATTGTGGATAAATTTTTCTTCTGAAAGTTATGAATAAAATGGATTTAAGATAGTAATAAATATTAGAGAAAATTACACTTTACTCTCCCAAACTATGGGCCATGTGCACCTATAATCCTAAGTTTCAAAAATATGTAGTTTGACTTCTTAAATTTTTTAAATGTACAAATTGACTACTCCATTAAATTTTCACCAATTATTAATAAAAATATCACAAATTTAATTAATTTTAGGATATTGAATTGTACATTTTTAAAAAATTGAAAGGTTAATTTACATGTTTTCCAAAATTTTGAGATACAATACACTTATTCTAACTAAATCATATATTTGTAAAATTTCAGAAAGTTAATTTACATATTTTTAAAATTTAGAAATTAAAATACATATAATGTATATTTCAGGAGGGGTGAAATGCTATTCTCCCTGAATGTTATACATAAAACTAAGCTTCTAATGAGAGGAAAAGTATGTCCAGCATATTCATGATGATGCTGAAGTGAAAACTAAATTGACATAAAGAAAAGGACAAAATTAACAATTAATGTTTCAGTTTTCAAATGATAGCCGATATAATACCTATAAATTCATAGATGTTTTGAAAATAAGACAAAATATTTACTTGGTATTATTTATTATTTAACATATCTGTTATTTTATTAAAAATATGAAAATCAGAGATAATAATGATTTATAAAATTATTATATCAGAAAATAATATATAATATATATATATATATATATATATTTTAACCCTTAGAACATATAAAAAAAATTTCTCTGGTCGATCTTTGAAAAATGGCCAAAAGGACAGTTACTTCGATTAGATAGGTATAGAAGATTGGAGGAAGTGTAAAGATGCTTCATATGTACTTATTAATTAAATTAAAATGCCTACATCTAGATATATACATTGGTCCTTAATAGCATGATTTGACGTATGTAGCGTATTGTACTAATCACTTCTAATATGTTACGCATCAGAACATGCCTGTAAATTTTATCCAAAAAAAGTTAAATTGACTTTGTACCTCACACGTCAAGTCGCAGATCCATAGTTAAGAGAAGAATAATTAAGTGTTGTTCGATGCACTTTGACCAAGTCAATAGGGTAATCTGTTGCAAAGCAAACTAAATGTCAATGGTCATGAACGTCCTCACACAAAAAAAATAAATCAATCAATCAATGGTCTCATAATCCCTAAAATATTGGTGTTTAGAGTTAACCGCCAGGTGTTCATTTGAAAAAAAAAATCAAAGAACCGACTGTAGATTATTGTAATCGACACTTTTAGTCATTAAAAAAGAAAAAAATATTGTTAAATTTAAATTTTATACATAATTAAAAATGCTGAAAATTATTTTTTTTTCAAAATTATTTTTTTAGCTTCTAAAATAATGAAAACCGATTTTTTTAAGATTCTTATTAAACTTTATAAATTATCTAAGTAAACAAAAGTTTAAGGATTTTATATCTAATATTCTTATCCTGTAATCATTACCTGCCCGATGCTCTACCTATCCTTTAATTATATTCGGGTTTAATTTTCACTCATGAATAGAACG
This sequence comes from Dalbergia oliveri, assembly GCA_030441495.1. Taxonomy (NCBI): domain Eukaryota; kingdom Viridiplantae; phylum Streptophyta; class Magnoliopsida; order Fabales; family Fabaceae; genus Dalbergia; species Dalbergia oliveri. The sequence goes on from JAMLFY010000016.1 coordinate 5,403,065, forward strand.
CATTTACCCTTAACCATTTGTCACTTTAGATTTTTCGAGTGGCTTAGTTACTGTTGTTGTCGGTGAATACATTGATTTTGATAAAAAAAAAATTCTTATCCTTGCTTTTGTGTTTATTTATGGATTTTTTTAGCTGGTGTTTAAAGGCACTGGTTTAAAAAATAAAAATCAACACGTCTAATATATTGAAAATATAAAAAATTAATTAAGATCATTTTATTTTTAATATTTCAACCAATATATTAAGAATATTGATTAGAAGAACGCTTAATTTATGATGTGGTAGTTTTGGAAGACATGTTGTAGCATATTTGCCATGATCATTCTTCTAGAATGCTTATCCACCTCCCCTATCCTCCAAAGTATATAGGATTATTTGGGAAGGTTCTTTTGGCGACCATGCTAAAGGACATGACTAGTTAATTAATCGTTATCCAAAATACGTGACATGTGGTATCTGTTTTTTTTTTTGATAGAGACATGTGATATCTATGTAAAAGAAAATGCCTAATGAAAGCGTAATAAAATATACAATTTATTTGTATAAAAAATGGAGAAGGTACTTAATTTATTATTATTGGTTATTATTAATTCAACTCTAGTTTTAATATATTAATTACCTGGCCAATTATTGGTCATCCCTCCCAGGCCATGTAATTTCGTACGTACATCCACGAGGTTGAGCTTCAAACAAATTCAAGAAATGTTTATATAGAGTAATTTATGATCATCTCTCTTAGATTTAGGTAGAATCATATCCGACATCCTTACATATTTTATAAAATTACATTAAATTCTTCTATAGATATTAATTTATTATAAAAGTGACAAATATGATAACAAGTAACTTATACATGATTATTAATAATAAAATTATAATATTTTTATAATATTTGGCATATATATTAACTAAAATGTCTCCTTCAATCATAAGTTATAATTATAAGTTTTATTTCAATATGATAAAAGTATTTTATTCAATTAATATGTTACATATTGTAAAAATATTACATTGTATCATTAATATATATATATATATATATATATATATATATATATATCCTTTTTTTATCACTTAAATTAAGGAGTAATTATCTATAAGGAATGTCAGGATAATTTTAGTAAATTATATAGGAGATCACGATAATTTTACAAAATAAAATAGTATCAAATGTAATTACACTAAACTTTAAGGCAATGTAATTTTGTCTAGTATATTTTGTAATTAGTGAATAAAGTTTAACTAAGAGTATGTTTGGTTGGAGGATGAAAATGGGGATAAATTTTCTATGATTATGTTTCATATGTAAAATTACACATAAAACTCAATCATGAAAAAGTGATTTCCATTTTTACCTTTTAACCAAACATAGCCTTAGGGATTTTCTTACCACTAAGACACTGGTTAATGATTAAAAAGAAAATTTTACATTGGGGAGACAAATTTTTATGTTTCCAATACACAACTCTGATAAACACTTATAAAACTTTTTTTTTTTACCTTAACTACTAACCTAAAGGCACTAGTTAGAAAAACCCTAATTTTTATTAATCCGCTCGTCAACATATATCATTTTGCGACTCAATATGTTAAAAGTACATAAATATTGGATCCTTATGGCGACTTGTGGAGCCCTCTATAATTTTCTTTTACATAGTTAAACATTTAAAGCTATATTTTGTTGAAGTGAAAATAAGGTGTAAATTTTTATAAATAAATTTTTTGTATAAAATTATATATAAAATTTATCTATTAAAATTCACATCCAATTTCTTCCCCAACAAAAAAAAAATTGATATTTTTATACATAAAATTTCATTACCTCTCGCTAGTGTATACATGGGGCAGTTAAGTTTAGAAGTTGGATAACAAAACCAAACCTCAATTTTAGACCAAATCATTTGTTGGAGTACAAATTTAACTCCTGTAATTACCCAACTAATGATCCAGTCAAACATGGTTATCTCAACTTTCAAATAAAATATAAAAATTTGGCCATTATATATATTAATGTTGTCAAATTTTACAAGTAAAAATAATATATAAGAGATATTCTATAATATATATTTCAAACTCAATCATATTAATATAAAATAATATTAAATTATTTAAAATATATTAAATAAATTATAAAAATTTATAATTTATTATTAATTATTATAAAAGGTATGACTATGAAAAATGATTTGATGTTTCACATTAAGTTAGGCCATCCACAACTACAACCTAAACTCAATTAAAAAAGTATAGCGAGACAAATTTGATAACTCGAACCCTTGGGAAGCTGAGTCAGATCACGTAGCATCCCACCTCTCAAGTACATCTCTTTTCATAAATGACAAAATTTACTTGCAATTAAAACGTTTGTCTCATTTCGATTGGAGATAAGATCTAAGTAACTTTTAAATTACTAGAAAACCCCATCATCACGAGTTCGATTCTGGAATTGAGTTACAGGACCACAATTTACACACTTTATTACAACCGACGTTACTCGAAGAGGATTTGGTCTGAGCTAGGCTGGCACCCACTTGTCCTTCGCACCTGAAAAATCATAACGTTAAATCAAAATCAAAGATGAAAAAAACTGGGACCCAAAACATTCATTCTATCCGGTAATTGATCAGCACCGACGTGGGAAGAGGACACACCCAAATGATACAGTACAGCTTATCACTAGTACCTAAGAGCAGATGTACTGATCACATTGTCTGTCTCTTCATGCTCGTCAAAACTTTATCGAACATAAAGACAGAACAGAGGATATGCACCTGATTTTATTTTTATACGAGAGTAATATATAATTATCACTATACTTATACTATATATTTATATCAAGTTAAAAACTATAAATTAATATGTAAAAAATTAAGTTATAAACCAAAATATAAAAAGTTATAAATCAGTATGTAAAATTTTTTTACATATAGTTTATAACCTTTTACATCTTAGTTTATAGTTTTTTGCATATTTCTATAGCTTTTAACTTAATGTAAATATATGGTGTAAGTGTGGTTGTGATAATTTATTATTTCTCTTTTTATACTGCCATGGTAAAAAAGGCTTTATTATATACATCGGCGGTTTGATTGGTACTTATTTTTATCTTTTAAATATTAATAAAATTAAATATTCCTACAATAATAAATTATTAAATTTTATTTTATTTTTTTATTTGCAAATGACTCAAGGTGATATAGTTATATATCTTTTCAAAAGAAGAATGAGTGGCTGTTCCAAGTCGCCCTTTTTATTGTTGTTAGTTTATGAAGATGAAGAGAAATATGGAGATAAATCAATTTCGGTGCAGAACATGAAAAGAAAAAAAAAGGAAAAAGTGGAGGGTAAATGAGATAGTGATTGGTGGACTTGAAAACAAATTTCAATAAAGTGAGGAGATAACAAAAGATAATTATTCACCCCAATCCCCTTTATTAATAGATTAATAGACTAGCGTGCAAGTCAAGTTTTATTGTTAGTTCGTGAAGATGAAAAAAAAATATGGGGATAATCAATTTCAATGTCAGTCCTTAACACTTAACCAAATATGTAAAATAATATATTTTAGTTTGCCCTGGTTAATCCCTATGAAATATATGATTTTATATGAAATTATTTGATATTATATTTAATAGAAATTAAATATTTTTTAATTTTATGTTCCTTTTTTTACACTAAAAAGAGGCTGGTTACATGAAAAAAGAAAATATGAAGAAGTGGGGATAAATGAGATAGTGATTGATGGACTTGAAAATAAATTTTAATAAAGTGAGGAGACACCAAAAGATAGTTACTCACCTCAATCCCTTTTATTAATAGTAAAGATATAATATATATATATATATATATATATATATATATATTATCACATTAATGATTATAATTAATTTCCATATTTATTATTGAAAAGTAATATAAATTAAAAGTTGATTGAATAATGATATAATTTTGTTTTTTAAAAAGTACGTCAAAATTAAACTACAAATTTATTGAGTTAATTTCCTTTAATCATTTTTATACTTCATTAATTTCTTATAAGTAAGCCCTCGTCCTTTGCGCCTGAGTTTATGGAGACACTCAAATACTGTCATGATCTATCCGAACCCAGGCCAATGGATGCCGAAATATAAATATGTCTATAGTACTTGAAGGAATTGAGAATTTTGCACGTAAAAAAAGAAAAAGAGAGAATTTTGATTTTGATTTCGGAAAACAAAAGGATTTTTTACATAAATAGAATAAATTAAATGTGATATTACGTGATTCCATTAAATTTTTACATATATATCCTTTTTATATAATAAAAATCGATTATATCGACTTCCACTAACACAGAAGTCGATTATCGACTTTCACATACCATTTAGCTGATTCTACTACAGAAGTCGACTATAGTAGACTACTATAGTCGACTTTAAGTCAATTTCCCATAAACTTTGCTATGAATTGTTAAGTTATTTGTCCCTATTGTAATCATAAATCTGTTAAGTTATACTAGTCAATGTATGTTTATGAAAATCTTTAATAATGAATATATGTTGTTTACTTATTGTGTGACACATGCAACTTTGCTAAACTCAAGTATATAAAATGAAAGTCATAAGCTCAAATATATTATGAAAATCCAAAGTACATAATCCCAATATAATCAACCAATGCATTTCATACAATGTTTTAGAAGAGTGAGTAAGCACGTGGAATTCTTTTCCTACACGTTTTCTAAGAGAGTTCTTAGAGATACCTCATATATGATCTTGCTAGAAGCATAAAGCGTATAGGAAAGGAATTCCACGTGTTTACTCACTCTTCTAAAACATTGCATGAAATGCATTGGTGCTGATTATATTACGATTATGTACTTTTGACTTTCATAATATATTTGAGCTTATAGCTTTCATTTTATATACTTGAGCTTACAAGTTGCATGTGTCACACAAGAGGTAAACAACATATATTCATTATTAAAGATTTTCATAAACATACATTGACTATTATAACTTAAAGATTTATGATTACAATAGACCAGGACAAATAACTTAACAGATTCATAGCAAAGTTGCATAAACTGACTTAAAGTCTATTATAGTAGACTTTAGAAATCTACTATAGTCGACTTCCGTGTTATGGTAAAGTCAACTCTAGTAGACTTCTGTGTGGTGGAATAAGCTAATACCTTTGGTATGTGAAATTTTGTTAGTGGAAGTTGATTATAATCAACTTTTATTATATAAAAACAAAACATATATATAAACGGGATTTAGATGGAGGAATCACGTAATATCACATTTAATTTATTTTATTTATGTAAAAAACCAAAAAAAAATCCAAATAAATTTTAAATTATTTAGTTTTACAGCGTGTTTAATTTTGCGTTAGAGGACCCAAAATGGCGTTCGGAAGGTGCCTACCGTGATTTGCTATCAACTCACAAAATCAATTATGCTCTCAAACCCCAGTTGAATTAGAAGCAACTAGGAGTTACTTTCCCATTGCAGTTTTCCCGTTTACCATTTAACAATATTTTAGTATCATTAAATTTCCAATTCCATCCTGAATAAAGATAATTTCAATGAAGTGTTATAAAAATTATGTCCTTTTTGTAATTTACATTTAAAAGTGATTTTAATTATTACTATTCAAACAATATCAATTTTGTCAAAATCAATTCTCAAGTCAAACTGCCAAATATAAATTATATTATTTTAAAATCAATTCATATAAAATCAATTTTGCCAGAATCAATTATATTTAGAATCAATTTTACAAACGTAGACTGAACACATACTTAATCTATATCATGTACATGTATGATTGTTGACTGTAAACATGTTCCTATCATGTAAGATTGAATTAGAACCACCATTTTCTTATTCGATTGTATGTTAACATAAATAGTCTAGCAACAAGAATTAAAACAAAATAGTTTTAAAAATTTTTAAACCAAAAAATTTTAAAAAAAACTTAAGGAAAAAACCAAATTTCATTTAAAAAAAAATATATTTAAGCCTTCCTATTTATTACCAACATTAACAATAATCTTTTGAAAAATGAAAAACGAACATTTCATGTTGCGATAATTAAAAAATGCATTAAATTTTTCATAAACATTTATACTCAAAACAAGTAATCAATTTTTATAGTCAAACATGTAAATTAGTTGGCAAGGGTTGTTTTAGCTTAGTTAGGGATCTCAAGCTCAAGTCTTGACTCTTGAGTATGCATCGTTAAAATTCGAGAGGCAGAACTTTGCCACCCTAGTGATTCCGCCTCAATTCGAGTATAATGATTATCTCAAATAGGAGGATACATGTTGTTTTGAGAAAATATATGAGAAATAATAACAAAGAAAAATTTACCTCCTAAGAAAACTAATTATTTATGGTAACTAATTTATTTATGTATGTAAACTTAAATTATTATGAATTACCTTATAATTTATAACAATACACATGGTCAATTGAAGTAACAAATATTCCTTTCTCGTCACCGTTGGTCTTAAATTCAAGCCTTAAATATGAAGTAATTAGTGTTTATGTTCTCTATAAGATCTCAAAAACTCAAACATTGTTTTTGATGGGAGGATATTAGTGAGAAAAAAAATTACAACAATTAATGTTATTATGATATAATATTATTTTTTTGACGATTTAATGAGGGTTTTTAATTGTGTCAATAGTGAATTTTTTTATTTTATAAAAAAACAAAATCACCATTTCAGTCCATTTAAAATTCTAAGTCAACAAATTGATCCTAAAAACTCTCATCCCTGAAATTCAATAATTCAAGTTAGTCCCCTATTAAATTCACGGGACTAACTATTTGACAATTTATTTTTATAGTGACCAATTTGAGAACTTGTTTTTTTTTTATACGATTGTTCAACTATTTAATTTTATATAGATTAATTTAAATTTTTTATTTTAATAGAAACAATTTGTCCAACTTACCTTGAAGTTATAGAGGGACTAAAATGACAGTTTTATCTTGTGAAAAGGTGTGAATTTAAAAAGAAGCAATATCCTGAGTTACAAGATCCCTAATACCAATCGACGAACTCTCCAAATCAAACCTTAGATACATCTCCCCTCTCATCGCGAATCACCACTCCTAGCCCAGTTACGTCTCCATTGTCGAACGCCGTGTCAATGTTAACCTTGAGCATCGATGGAGGCAGGTCGACAATGACTTGCCGTCAATAAAGTTTTTCAGCATAAATATATGGCCATGGAAAACAACTTATCTGGTAAGGGTACTTAGCTTTTTCTTAGTTGGGCTTACATGGTGTCACCGATACTATTGTACCAAAAGGGCATACAAATGCATGATATCAAGCACCGTCAATGTGGGATGGATGTTGTTTTTCAAATTTTAAAAGTGAGAGATGCTTTCCCATAAAAAAAAAAGTGAGGGATGTTTTTCAATTTTTTTTCTTTATTCTTTTTTTTTAATGAAATTCTGTTTTTTGGAATATTGAGTTTAGTGCAACCTTAAAATTTAATGAATTTGATAGCATAACAATGGATACGTGTCCTTCAAAAAATAAAAGGTGATTTAATTTCCATGGTATCCTCTATAATTAGAGGGGTAATTTGGAACCCTAGCCGAAGTGGTCTAATATGCTTAAATACTTAAAAGAGTGAATACCCTATTTGGTCTCTTCAAAATTTTTACGTTGAACTATTTTATCCTTCAAGAAAGAAATTAATCTTGTGATCCCTCAAAGATTGGAGATGATGGACACATTAGTCCTATGTTAGTTTTTTGTTAGTAAACTTACATATATGCATAGGTATAATGATAACGTCATTAAAACGTTAAGGCAAACTAAATCATTTTATGACTTATAATAGAGATTTAAATGACTTATTTTGTGAATTTAAACCATCAAAATGAGTCATTTTAAACTTTATTACACTTTAAATTATATATACATCACTTAACATCATGTTAGTATGTCAATGTACAATTCTATTAGTGTTTAAAGAATTAAATACATACAAAGGACTAATGTGTTCTATTATTAAAATCTTGAGAGATTGTAAGTTTAATTTCAATTTTTGAGGAACTAAATAATCTTATGAAATTTTCTTAAGGGACTACATGAGATATTTACTCTACTTTATAAATCACCGACCAAGTCAGGATTTCGTTGGCCATTTAAATAAATTTTTTATAGCAGATAATGACAAACGATGCTGGCAATTTAAGAGTAAACAGTATTTTTTATTCTAATATTATATCAATTTCATCGTAATAAATTTTTTATATTGATTTAGTCATAATATTTTTAAATTTTACATTAATTTAATCCTAAACAATTTTTGGCATCCTAATATTTTAATTTAGACATCAGTTTAGACAATTAGATCTATACTAACTTGAAATGTATTTGAAAATAAATAAAGATTTAATATAATGATTAAATTGATGTCGAAATTTAAAATATTAAGACTAAATTGATGTTAAAAAAATATATTAAAACAATTTGATGTGCAAAATGTTAAGATAAAAATGGCTATTTATTTAGCGGCATATTTCATCAAATTTGACAAATGCCTTTTAAAATCTGAAATTGAAAGCGACTCAGAATATTAAATAATTAAACACGAGTATGAAGTTATTCACATGGTTATCATGGACTCATTTCTTCAAATCATGGGAAAAGGTGAAAAGCAATGGGACAAAGAAATAAATACGTACGTGAAAAACAAAAGCAAATGTTACTCTTCTTACCTTTATTTGTTTTTCCTTTTGAAAATTTAACCTTAACTAATAATACCTTTTAATTAGGATATTAGTTAATAAAATTACTCTTAAATTATTATCCCACACAAGAATCATATAACAGAATGATATTTTTTTTCAAAAAAATTCCATATAAAATAATGTTGTTTGACGCCAAAGGGCAAGGCCCTTACATAGACGATTGTTACTTACATAAACAAAACCTTACGAATCAAGTTACGCTCATTCTTTTGGTTTCCTCCTATTGAACTATTAGATTTATCCCTTAAATTTGCTCAGTATTATATATGTTAAAGTTGTTCTGCATAAACATGTCATGCACTCATAAGTGACAAGAGAGCTACACTCTTAATAAGAGAATCAATCTTTAAATTTTAAAAAATGCAATTGTTGAAAGAACCTCTTGTTTTTTTGGTACGTTGAAAGAACCTCTTATAGTATCAGAGAAATTAGTTTTACAGTAATATCTATCGAGACACATTAAGACTAAGAAAAAGGAAAAAAAATTAAATGAAAAACTTCAGAACATTTAAAAATAATGACAATAAATATAAATAAAGTAATTGTGAATGTATATCATGTTGGGAACCAGATGTAAGAGAAATAAAACACATAAAATTTATTTTAGTTTGACCTTAACTGTCTACATCTATAATTTCACAAATTAATTCAAATTTTTCACTATATATTTACAACTTTTGTTAAAATTATAAACTATTTTTATAAATATTTCATCATATTAACAACGTCTAAAAATTACTCATACCATCGATCACTTCCACTATTAGAGTATGACTAAATCCAACAATCAAATGTTATATTTATAGGCTAAAATACTAGTAATGCTTCTACTTCTTACCGATGTAACTATGACTTTTGGTTAAATCTCAACATACTGAGCTCCATAAATTAAGCTCGAAATTGATCTTCTCTTGCTAACTATGTTGCATGGACGAAGAACATAAACCATTGCAAAGGTCCTCCCAATCCTTTTTATTATCAGAAATTGAGCTTTAGGCCTTATAATTCAAAACAACATTTGTAAATTGGAAAAAAAATGTAGCTCTCTAAACTGTAATTTAAACTTGATATTTTAATCATTATATTCTAAAGAAGCCAACTTCTAATTTTAAGGTCGAGTCATGGTTCAATCCTTGTGCTTTTTATACCTTGAAAATTAGTTTTATTGGCTCCCAGTCTTGATGTAGAGATTAGCGACATCCCATGACGTGTAATTTTTTTTCTAGTAGCTTTAGACTAAACGTATAGATTGACTTGATAAATTCAAAATCGTACTATTAGTTATACACGATCATAGTTCAAGCATTTTGAATGTGGAAAACTATACGATCTCACTTATCAACTTTTATTTATACCGTATTTATGGGACCAAATCAAATTCGTTACTTTTTATTATAAGTAAAATCGTATGGCTGACAAGGGATTTAGATTTATGATTCAAAATTCAAATAGTTTATTAGAACATTTTTTGTTTCGACGTTGAATATTTATTCAATTCAAATTAATCAAAATCAAAGTATGACTTTTCTCAGGCGTAATGCGTATCAAAATATAATGCCAAAGCTGACATGCTACTATTACTATTCCTTCCTTTTGACCAATTAGGAAAAGTTAGTTAAACTAAAATTAGTCAATATGATTTCTTTACTTTTTCTCAAGTTTAAATAATATCAGTTCAAATAAATTATTATTATTATTATTATTATTTGGCTGTTCCGGCTGCCAAGAAAGTAAAAATTCAATATAGCAGAATATACAAAGTTATAAATCAATTTCTGAAATTTCACCAGTCCTTTGTGACTCGTGCTATGGACATTCCTTTTAGTTTAATTTGTATGGACTGAATTTTACATTATCCAACAATACAATTTCAAAAAAGTATTAAATCATATTATTTTTTATAGAGACAAATGTATACACTCCACACTTTGAACTAACTAACGACCTGTAGCTCTACTTTTTGCCTGAAGGCTATTGATGTCTAAATATTTTTCATATCAGAGACTATCGCAACAAGTGTTGTAGCTTGAAGAATATATCACACCTCTTTTTAATATAGATCTAAATGCCTTAATTTGTATTTGTAAGGCCATCATAAAAAGAAAAATACCTACAAGAAAAACCATAACACCTATAAAAAGGAAAACAAATAAGCACTCAAAGGAAACAAGGAAAACACCCCAAAGAAGATAACAATACAAAATACAAAACCCTAAATAATAGAAAGAAAATGGTGGGACTGTAATTAAAGAATAAAGGTGATAGCCCCCTCAACAATGCTCAAACAAGGGAAAACTAGACAAAGAAAGTAGAAAAAATAAGGGTTAGGGTTTTGGCGACTAACAACGTCATGAGCAACACATATAGAAACTCCTTAGCATTATTTGACACTTTTTTTTTTTTAACTTTTACTACTCTCTTCATTGCATCTCAATTGTCCATTTTTTTTGAATTTTTTGTTTTGCTTCATCTATCGTTTTATCAAATTGAGAAAGTATTAATTATTGTTTACTAATTATACCCTTATTTAATTAAGTATATTTTATCTACTTTTATTTTTTTTAATAGTATAACTATATTAAATAGGTACAATCTTGTCAATTAATACACTTTTATGCTATTATCAATATTCATTTATTGTTCTTAATATGTGTGTTTTTTTGTTTTGGACATTGAGATGTAATAGATGGAGTAGTTGACTATTTTACATTAAAAAATGTTATTTGAACACCCAATATCTCAAATACCAAAACTCTCTACTCACAAAATATATGGGATCCATCAGTGGCGAAACTTGACCAAAAACTTTAGGGGGCATAGCAAAAGTGTTCATCACATAAATTAAATGATGGTTATCGAATTAAAGTTAAATGTATATCGTGTGTGTGTGTATATATATATATATATAAAGTTTGAAACAAATAACTAACACAACAATATTAATTATATTTGGATTAGTGTGAGATTAAATTAGTTCAACAAGCAACAACATATATAATTGCTTTTTTTTAATATAATTGATCATTTGAAAATCAATTTTTATATTCGAATGTATTAATTTTAAAATAATTTTAAAGTTGTGAGTTTTGTATAGATTGTATAAAATAATTAGTTTTGTATAATAAATCACTAAAAAAGCATATGAAATAATTTTATATATTTTATAATATTTGATATCTATGGTTATTTTGACAAAAACATTAAAATTTTGTTATTTTTATTTATAATCAAAAGCTTTACTTTGAAATTAAGTTTTTACTTATAGATGAATTTTAAACTTAGAATTAGATTTCTTTTCTTAACCATTCAAACATTTTACTCAAACAAATAAAATTTTTAGTATAACTTTTATTGAAAAAGAATTACATTCCCAAACATAGATCTAATAATATAAATTTTTTTGGTAAGTATCCTTATTTGATCACTAAATCCATTGTGTAACTCTTATAGCTGTTTATCTATTGGAACAAAAAATATCTTTATTATACAATGATGCTCAATTGTGAGATAATCCTTTCTTTATTTTTTTTATTAGAAAAAAGTTAATAGAGTAAGATCATTCATGTAAAACAACACATTCAAACTTAGCCTATTTATTAAATAAAGTTATACATATAAATTTAATTTTACATAAAAATTTATATATAAAAAAAAATAAAACAATTGCTGCTATATATAGCTTCACCAGGAGGACCTACCATTTAGTCACGCTTCTTTATCACTCCTCTTATATTATGATGGCTGTATACACTCATTTAGTCGTTAAAAAACCATTTCCATTTTGCGATATGAGTACAACACATATAAATTCAACTCTATTTCTTTAATTTTTTCTTTTTTTTTTGTAGCACAAGTTTCTGTTGAAGTTTTCACATATTGCCTATTGATGAGCAAATGCGATTACATGCAGCACATGCTTTGACATTTTGGTCCTTCTAAAAGCAAAGTTTCCGTCATATTCTTGAAACAATCCATCACCGACAAATGCTCTGTACACCTCCTAAAGTATGGTACACCACATATCAAGTTATCTAATAGTAAGGATTTGAGTAATTATTCATATACCAATATAATGTCAATGCATTATAGAAGATTTATCATTTTCTCTTTTACATTATAATTTTTTATACATTAATTTATAAGCTTTTATGCACTAATTTATATTGTGACATATCATATAAAATTAACCTATCAATATATTATTAAATCCTCATTATAAAATAACATGCTATATGATACTTTAAACTTTTTAAGGAGTATTGTAGAATCCATCTCAATCACCAATAAAGATTGAAGAAAGCTTAACAATGTAGTCTGTAAAACATATTAATTAAAAAGTCAGAAGCATGAAAATGAGGAGCACGTGAATACAGACCGGAAATAACATATCACCAGACAAACTGCGCAGCAAGCGGCGCCACATTACTAGATAACATCATCCCATTATCACATTTATTTTAATACTCCTAGAATAGAACAGTTGTACTTGTTTTTTATATTTTGGAAAAAAAAAATTATATAGAGCTTCTAGAAAGCTTCGACCAAAACAACAAAAGAGAGAGCTTCTAGAAAGGTGAAAAATAAATGTATCCAAATTATTCATTATGTAGAATATTATTTTAACACATACTTTATGAATATTGGATCAATATACTTATATTCATTATTAAATATGATATGAAACTCAAACTAAATATGATTTACACCTAATATAATTACGGATAAAAGCGTGTTGATATATCTCATAAAACGCACGTCAAAATAATACTTTCTCATTTTTGGATAAATTTCCATTTTAAAAATTTTCTTTGTTTAAAAATAATTGTTCATTTCAAAAATATAAATAGCATTAATTTTTTCTTTTCAATAATATTTCTATTAAATATTATTAGAGAAAAAGCAATATAGTAAAAGATGAGAGACAAAGTTAAATTATTAAAAAAATATAACAATTCAGTAAATTATTTTTAATTTCTTTAATTTTAATATTTTTTAATTCTAATATAAATTCATAATTAAATAATTATTTAAGGACTCCTAGTTTACTATAAACGAAAAGAAGCAAAAGATATTTGTACACCATGAGTGCGATGTGTGAATGTGCTTATGGGCCTAGTCGGTGACCATCAAAAGTTCCTACGACCTGTCATGCTAGATGCCCACTTCTACACTACGCGGGAGTGGTCCCAAAGCCAGAGAGTTTTTTTTTGTTACATCCAAAGCCAGATATTTGAGATATATGCCAGGGACAGAATTTGGAATTAAGTACGTGAATAAATTGGCCCGTGACAAAATTTTAGATGATTTAAGAATAAAATAAAATCTTATTGGTGTGCCATTTATCACTTAACGTATCAGCATTGAAAATATAAAAAAAAATGAAGACAATAATAATTCACCTAAAATTGATATGTTAATTAATAAATGACATAGAATAAAACTTTTCTCTTCCTATATTAGTATTAAAAAAATTCCCTTCCTCCATTGTCACGGGCGGATACGAAAGTTTTGTTGGAATTAAGAGATTGTGTTTACTTGTGTTCTTGTGCTTATTTGTATTATTACGCATAATTTTATCACATATAAAATCAGTAATGTACTTCTATTAATCAGTTTAAGTTTTAGAGCCTTTCTATAAACTAGTGGTATCATGAGATTCAATTTTTGTTATTCTCATTTGCTATTAGAAATCTGTGAAATACTGATAGATATTACCAAGAGAAAGAAAATTGAAATATTGAACCTCATGCTTAAAGGTTTAGAGGTGAATCATTTACGGATTTAACGGAATATAATAAAAAATATATATAAATATTACATATAATTAATTAGAATATAAACAAATATATTAAATCATTAATATTAATATAATTAATAAAAAATATTTATAAGTCTATAAAAATAAATATAAGCTATATAAAATTTTTCTAGTCTATTCTTACAGACCTATAAAGCATTTGAAAATAATATTTGTTAGTGATTAATGAGATTTATCTTAGGCCTACAATGAAGAAATAAAAGAATAACAACTCAACTCTTTTTTGGTTCTTTTTTTTGGCTTCTACCTCATAAGATATCAGGATTTAAGTTTTGAAAAAAATCTTTTTAAAAAAATCAAACGGTCCAACTGGTCCAATTCATTGTTTTCCCAATTTGACCGATTTTTTATTGATTTTGATTTCCCCCTTTTAGAGCTTAACAAGCTGTACTGGTTCCTGTCGAACCTTGTAGCTAAGTCCAGTCTGATTTTCTTTTCCATGGATATTACTGATGGGTACGAACACGTGGGTAACTATCGACAGGTTGACAAATTTTTTTATTATTAGATATTGATAAAAAAAAATAGATGACAACCCACGGTAGTACTTGGGATCATCATGCGCCATATGGCACGCTCAATTTTCAATGTGTTTACCGACAAGGTGCATATTTATTCTAAGCCTATCGGTATATGCAAATATGCCATGTGACATGACTGTGTATTGACAGGTGCACTGATGAATATTTAAATTTCTGATGGGTATATTGAAGGTTTTATATTAAAATAAATTTTATTTTTTAATTTACATTATCGATGGATATATCAACAAGTTTGAATTAAATTAATTTTTTTATATTTTTATTGTTATTAATTACTGATAGATACACTGACGAGTTTAAGTTAAATTATATTTTTTTTAAGCAGATTATCAATGGGTATACCAAAGAGTTTTTAATAAATTAAATTGAATTTTTTTTAGCTTTAAATATTGATGTATACTGATGGGTTTTTGAATTTTTAGGACGTTGGCTTGCATCTCTTTGATATTCCCTACACCCATGGTAAACCCATCAGGAATTATGAAACCAAACGAACCGTTTCATTTAATGGTCACGATAGATAACTTGCGTAAATAACACGAGAGAGCTATTTCCCTCATTTTGCAAAACTTCTCTCTTTCTTCTCTCTCCTACTCCTGCCACGGCCACCATCAGGCCGCCATTAGAGCCTCTTGTCGCGAAACCAAGCCCACCATTTCTATCTAGCTAGGTACGTTTCTAAGCATTTTGATCGGTTTAGTTTTTTTATTTGGCTTAGCTTTTTTATTTGTTTTCGTTGCCCGAAGTGTTGGGTTTTAATGCATTAGGGGAGTGATTGTTGTTGTTATTTTGTTAATGTAGGAGTTCTATTAGAGGGAGCATTGACAGTATTTGCTGTGGAGGCTTTTGGATTGGTTTTTTTTTTCTATTTTTTTTTGTGTATTTTTGTTTTTCAATTTTTATAACTGTGTAAAATTAATTGTTTGCTCATTTTCCATTTTCAGGATTAGATTGAGTTGTGTGCTGAGCTTTACATTTTTTGTTTTTGCACTGGACTAGAGGTTAGTAATGAAATCTTTGTTATTTATATGTTTTAATATGCATGTAGGATAGAGACTTATAATTTCTAGAATAGAATTGTAGAGAAATATAGTTTGCGAATGATTTTACATTCTCCCAAGAAAGTTATTCCTAGGAATAGTTTTCCTTAGAACGCAATATAGAGGCTAAGGTTGCACACAACCCGACTGGCCCGTGACGAAGACTGGTTATTCAGGTTAGACTTGGATGTGAAAAAAAAGGATAGGTTAGCATAAAAATAAGGCAAGCCATGTTTTGTTGTGACCGATTTCAAACCAGTCACGGGTTACCTCATTCGGCCCAATTACATATGTTTGTTAGTTTTAATTTTTACCTTTCCAGTTCTCATTTTCACTTTTTAGAGATAGAGAATAGTACAACACACATACTTATTTGTTCCTATTCCCATGCCCTTTTCGATGCTCTATTAGAGCACGAAGGAGGAGCTTTCTTCTCCAACCCATTCTTTGAAGTATAAGGGTGGACTTAGGCGAGGAAGACATGTCGATTGGACTTCAAGATTGACGTTCGTGGTCTTTCCCATTTATGATGCTCTACTAGGGCACAAAGAAGGGCATTTCTTCTCTACTTCCTCTTGGCAAAGAAAACACCACCACCAACTATGTTGAAAACATTACTATGATGGTGACATCTCTACTGTTGGACCGCTGCCCTAACAAGATAGAGTCAAGTTTGAAACCAGATTGAAGATTCAAGTTCAATTTTCTCAGTGGACTCTTGTTTCCTATTGATGTTGTTATCATCCCCTTTAGTGATAGTGGTTCCATTCTTGCTCAAGAATATGTTAAGGTTAATGGTTTATAAATTGTTATTTTTCACTTTATTCCCAATTCTCCCAATTCATGTTAGGGTTCAGTCAAGTTTTCATTTTGGCCCCAATTCTCTTTTTTGGTTGTTCGGTTAGTGATTTGAGTCGCTTACACTAAGTCATCGATCACTGATTAATAGGCCTTTTCGTGCATATTGATTTCTATAAACATCATACACTAAAAAGTGGCATCACTATTATTCTACAAACCATAGAAGTGATTCCATCTAGCGTATGAACAATATGAATATAGAGACAAAAAATTTTCAAGTTTTATATGGTATTTTCTATGGGTTAACAGTATATGGTTTACTTTTTTGGCTTGATTAAAGTTCCTAATCTTTCTTGTATCAAATCCCATATTAGCTCAAATAAATAAACACCCTCAAAAGTCTCTGATCTTAATCCTGGAGAGTAAAGTAAGCTAAGCTAGGAGTCGTTAGGACATTAGTGGATAAAGCAGCAATATTTGGAGAATAAAGAATCACAAGTTGCAAATTAAAATCACAATTCACTTTATTATTCTATGTTTAAGTGAATTTCTTCTCATATATAACAAAACATCCACTCAAACTCCTACTTACTTTTCATGTATGTTTACGATAGCTATTAGCCTTAGGTAGTGATTAAGTGTCTATTAAGAAATGAGAAAAGTATTTTAAACTTAAGAAGTTTGAGTGCAGAATACTAATGGAAGAATAGATGAATATTGAGATTTATGTCTATTAAGATAGGATGAATGTATTATAGTTATACATTTATATATAAGTAAAACTTGAAACTCTTTTTATGTTTATAATTTTATACATTCAGGAATTATAATGTGAAGTTATGAACAATTGAAAAAAAGTATTCTAACTTTCTTGTAACTTTTTTAGGAAAGCATATTTCATCCATCTCATGATTTCAACTTGGCTTTGGTGAACAATCATAGAGCCTACTATTAGCCACAAAACTATAAGGAGACCTTCAATCTTTAGTAGATTCTCACACAACAGGAGTAGTTTAAGGTAAGCTTGAGACTTAATAACTCTCCTAGTTGTTTCACTCCTCATGATTCATGTTTTGGTTTTCCTCTATGGGCTTGTGGCTACTTTAGTTTAATTTACACTTTAACAAATGATATTATTTTAAACCAATTATTGTTTTTAATGCAATATCGGTAATTACTTGCTATTTTTCTTACCATTTAGGTTTAGTTAAAAACAAATAGAAGGGGAGAGCCATTTGGTTCAAGTTCAGTTAATGAAATCGATAACATAGTCTCAAATCATTCAACAAAACACAAATGCCAACATTTTGACCTCAACAACTACTTCAGCCCCCCAATAATTAATGAGAAATTAGGGTGAAAGATAGGCTAATAAGGGTAAAAGTCAATCATTTGGGATCATTAGTCCAAATTTATGTTGTAAGTGTGTTGTATATCTTTGCAAGCCAACCAAAGTTTTGACATAGTAGAATTCCATTTTTACTAATCTTCTTTTCCTATTCTATTTTTTTTTATCTAGCTACATCATCTAGATTTGTTTACCCCTATAATTGGAATTTTTTATATTTCTATCCCATTCACTTACATTTTATTACAGGTAACGTACTTTACATCTTATTTTGTACCCCCAAAAAACCATATCTTGCTTCTATTATTAAATCTTTATAAGACATATATTTTTATACCATCTGCATAAAGAGACATGAAGAAACAACCTGTTTTGATTATGGGAAGCATTCAATCAATGGAGTGGAGTTGTGCAATTTCCTATCAGTTTAGCTACCAATGCTGGGTACTAATTCTTTCACTTATATTAGCTCTATTGCGATTTGTGATTTTGCACTTTTCCGTTATTGAATATGTTGTAATGTTATTTTTCCAATAACATGAATGACTTAATATGAGTTATTTTTGCTTTTATTGTGCTGTTGGTAGGAATGATTGAACTTTTATTTGTTTGGACTTTGGAATAGTACTGAAATTTATTGTTATTATCTACTAGTCTTAGGCACAATTGCCCTTTTTTTTTGTTCTCTTTTTTCTAGCGAAGAGGAAAACAAAAATGTTTAGGAGTGTTTGGCTCATTTAGGCCCAGTGTATACCTAGTTTTAATTTGGCTTGAATGTGATCGAGTTTACTGTCTAAAGTCACGTTAGCATCTACAAATTGGCCTAGTCAAAATATAGGGCCGGGTTCGGGCCAAGTCAAACCCGTCATAACCCATCCAATATACACCCCTAATAGAGGCGTTCGATATACCAAGTGGCATTACCAAGAATATAGTAGATTTTTCCAAAATTACCCATGACAAAATGGTGTCATCTGGCTGTCCATTTTCCGTGAAGCTTTCTGCAGGAGTCCAGCTAAGGCAATTTAGTCTTTTCATCTTATAAAAATTCCCTTCCCATGAGAATCCAACATTCTCACAGTGTAGGTGGGAATGAAACTGGGGTTTTTTTTTGGAATGAAACTTTCTTGGAAATATAATTTTTGTCCATGAACCAAACATGGAAACCTTACATTCCTCCCTCAATTCCCAAGAATGTAAAAACATTCCGTGAACCATACACCCCCTGGAGGAAACGCGATTACATGATTGGAAAGGGTGTAAAAGTCCTTCCTCGACTTATTTGCATTGTTTTATGAGATTGTTTGTCAGAGATTTACAGATGCGTAATCCGTTATGTGAATTATATATAATTGTTAAGATGTAACAGTTTAAAACAAGTTTATTATGTTGTTGACGTTTAATAATGTCAATAATTGTTGAATGCACTAAATTAATTGATGATGAAAGCTACTAATTTAAGCGAGATGTTGTCAAATTTTATGAATTTTTTGTTTGGAAAATAAAATTAAAATAGAATTAAAATATTTAAAAACAAATTGAATGTGTTTGAAAGTAATAATGTGATGTCATTAAAAAATTACAGGATTTAGGGTTACTCACACGTGCAATGTTTCCTTTAAACTAATCATGGATGTATGATAGCATTAGATCTAAGAATATGAGGGGGATTAAACTAGGAATTCTATAATAATGTGTCGAAGAATTTATGAAGATTTAATATAAAAAATAACAGCTATTGATTAGGAAAAAGTTAGCTGTTCATGTAATAAGTGCAATTGTAGGAAGTATTTAGGTGATGACATCATAAGGGTTCATTATAGTGGGGATTAGTGGACTATTGGATTTGGGGGAGGGGAGGTAGTTAATTAAGGAATCAAGTTGGTATGTTTCAAATTGAAAGTAATTCTAGTAGGGTCCACGTAGCTTAGCACAATGTGGATAATGTGTTGTTGGAGGACAATCAGTATAGACATCAAAAGATGGTTTTGAAGCTACAAGTCCTAAATTTGCAATGCATTATTTAACCTAAGTTAAGACCTACGAAGATGTCATTAAATTTTATAGCCTGCTAGAGGTTGCAAATCAACCTTTATGAGAGGATTATGTGCACTTCGAGTTGTTATTACAAGTGTCAATCAAGCTGGTCGGCCTCTTACAAAAGTCGCATGAATGGGATGGTACTACCTTGATTATAGGTCCCTATCCTCTTCACGTGGCTACTACTAGGAGGATACCTTGGGGGAATGTGCATGCCCTGAATGAGGAATAAATTTGGGTGGATGAACACTGGTCCATCAAGCTCCAAAAGGAAGCAAGGTTGAAAAACTTAAGGATTTGGAGAAGAAGGAGGAGGCTAAGAGAGATAAATAAGTTGAAGCTATCCATGGAGCATAAAGTAACAACAATAAGGTCAAGAAGAAAAACAGTAAATTAAGAAGA
Organism: Dalbergia oliveri; assembly: GCA_030441495.1. Classification (NCBI taxonomy): domain Eukaryota; kingdom Viridiplantae; phylum Streptophyta; class Magnoliopsida; order Fabales; family Fabaceae; genus Dalbergia; species Dalbergia oliveri. The sequence goes on from JAMLFY010000016.1 coordinate 5,423,823, forward strand.
TACAGGAAGAAAATTACCTGATGTAATGAGGTCTTTCAACAACATGAGGGCCTCAGAATCATCTGGGACTCCAGATGCCACTCACATCCATTATAAAGGGCTCTTATTGATGGTGGCAATGACTCCAGCAGGTTAGACAACGCCAACGTCGATAAGGAGGACTTATCAACCGATTGGAGGAAGTGCCACACGTGAGAAATCTCGTTCTCACGTAAGTCTCGTGACCTGTTGACTATTTCTACATGCAAACTTTGCTCATAGAAATCCATGAAATCAAAAAATTTCTTTTTCTACATACAAATCACTTGTTCTTTAAAGTTCATAAGTAATCATAACTGGTGTCTATAGTTAAATTTAAAGTTCATATATCATAATACAACATATATACTATAAGTTTGCTCTCTCCAAAAGAAACCAAAAAACTAATACAAATAAAGAGTAGAAAACAAAATGCAAAACATGCTCTATGGCCGGATCATTCCTGATTGTATGGAGCACTCTAAACAGGATAAGAATGCTTCTCAAGTCAAGCTTACCAGCTGAACTTACTGTCGCTAGGACGAAGAACGTTGTGAGGAATTTGTAAAGTTGTTGTATTTGTAATAGAGGAAAGATGAGAGGGGTGAGTTTTTATTCAAATACTCAGTGAGTAGTCCACCTTGACACCTCTTTTCATGGAACACCAAAGAAGTCATGCATAAAATCATAATAACATTAATAATACTCAAAAGTCGAACATAATCAAGTATACATACATATATACATATATATATATATATATATATATGCAAATCACCATTTTACTAACTCAAAAACAATTTCCTCAATTTACTTTCATAATGAAATTATATAAGCTCATAGTTTAGTAGCTCCTAGAAAAATAGTAATGTTTGGTCTAGAATAACATAACAATAAAAATGTTTAGTCTAATATTGTCTGGTCTGGGTTTCTCAAAACTCGAATTGTCCATAACTAGGCCCCATATCTGATCTGAGATTGCCCTCAGGCAACTTGGTACCAAAGTTAATGATCATTTTTTCAGCTTAACTCACTAGCTATTTCTCTATAGCTACCATCTAAACTAACTAAATGAATTCATCTAAATCTAAAAATCTTTAGTTCTCTAGAGCATTAATCTATCCGATTATAACCTTTAACCTTAGCATAACTGGTCATGAAAGTGTGTCCAAGGGATCACCCTTTGTAGACACCTAGGATTTTAGAAGTCCACAGAATATGTAGCCCTCACCTGCCATGAATTTCATGAACATTCAAGCTCTAAAACCTTTTGATTGATTACCTAAATCACATTTCAAACTGTCAAGCTTTTCATAAACTAGGAAAAACTCAATATCATATTATGAAATTACATGGTTTAAAACCATATTTCCAATCTTTTTCTCTAAACTTCATATCTGTGATAAAACTATATCATATATATAAAATAGTTCCAAAATTCTTTCTAATATTCATAAAAGTTTTCCATATGGACAATTATCATCAAATACACTTAAAATTAGATCAACCAACATGGTCCCATGAGTTTTATCAAAAATATGTTTCATGCTCTAAAATCAGGAGCTCAAAATATACAATCCAATAGTAAACTTAAAATCCTTATACAATATTTCTCTAAAATCAAGCAATAAATTGTATTTTCATGAAAATAACTCCAGTGCACAACGTAGAGATTACATATGCGAATCCACTTACTTGGAGTGGTGAAATATACCCAAATCGCACCTATAGGCCCTAGGAACCAAAAATAACACCACTATCTAACATAAAAATAGTATAACTCTAGATTAACTTCTAAAACCTCCAAATACGCAATAAATCCTTCTCTAACAATGTAGAAAACTTTTCTCCCTTGAGAAGCATAGAGAGCCACCCCTAAACAAGGAAAACTTAAAGGAATTGAAGCAAAGCTAGCAAGATAACATACCTTTAATCTTGAAGGATGGAAAATCCAAGTTGAATTTGAGAGAAAATGGAGAAAAATGGGGTTTGGAAGGTGAGACAAGGTGGGAGGACGAGGTTCATTGTGTTTGGGGGTGTGGAGAGTCGTGATGAGGTTTTGAAACCCGAAATAGGGTTTTTATAAAAAAATTTGACCGCTGGTGCTCATTGGGCGCTACATCGCTCACTAGAGACATAAATTCTGTTGTCGTGCCGCTTCCGCTTTCTGACCATCGCACACTCAGAATGGTTTTTCTTAGATTCTTAAATAATAATTCAAGTGTTGGTGTGTATTGGACTGGGTTGTTTCAATACTCATTTTTTTACATTTCTTAATTTTAAGTTAATATTTAAATAAGGAAATACCTCCCATTTGGATCCAAATAAAATATCACAAAAATTAAAATCCCATTTGATTAGAATCCAAATTTTGCGTTGTAATTCAAATTCAAAAATTTTTAAGATTTTATAAACTTGTAGACTAAAAATGAAATGTTAAAGTGTTTCATAAAATTCATTAAAAATCATTCTTAAAAGGTTTAACTTTTGAAATCTAACACATAATCTGAAAATAATTTATGGCTCAGATCTTGCCCACACATCTACTAGAACACTCTACTCTAACAAGACTCTAAACTAAGCCTTACTTCAAACAAAGACTCACCACTAAGAACAACTGTCTGCTAAACGGAGGCTTAGCAACATTTGTACCTAACTATGAGGAGGAAAGGAGAAGGGTGAGTTAACAAACTTATGAGTGAGCTCTCACCCATCACCCACATAGGACAACCAACAACCATATATAGATATACATGCAGGAGCAAAACATTTTCAATATTAACATAACATAGCTATTATGGGAAAAACATGTTTCATACCATAACCTCATAACAAACATTTCTACATCCATAGTCTATCATGAAAACATTTCAATTGGGGTGTGACAACTGATAGAGAAATTGTAACCTAACTATACATATAATAACAATAGCAATATCTCAAAAGTTCTCGGGTTATGCATGTCAATCATGGCATACCCAATTTTCTGCTCTATGACCCTTCCAGGATCTAAATGGACACCTAACTAAGTTTCATATCCGCTGAGATTGCCCCTCAGGACAATTTGGTACCAAAACTAACGATCATTTTATAGTCGTTAACTCACTATCCGTTTCTCTATAGCTAATGTTTAAATTTGTTTGTACTTAATTCATATAATCTGCAAACTCTTAAAATCTCTTAAAGCTCTAGAAACTCTAAACTGGATCCATACAGCTCTAATAATTTGACTTTAGCATAACTTAACTTTGAAATCATGCCCAAGGGATCACCACTTGCAGGCATCGTGATTTTAAGAACCTACAGAATATGTATCTGTAGTTGCTATGAATCATACTAAACTCCATATTTCTAAATATAATGAAAAATGATTTTCTTTCTAAAACTCTGTTCTATGTTCTATTGGGTTTAAAACTCTTTCATATAAATTTTATACTATTCTAGAAATCATGATAATATTTGTATTTAAAAGTTAAAGCATACTCTACTCTATATATTTTTATAATAAATCAACTTAACATTCTGAAAGCGTTTTGAAATCCAAAGTTGGAGTATATACATAATGATATCATAACTCTTAAAACATATTTGTTAAAATAGCAACTAGATAAAAAATCATATATTCTTCCAACAATCATTTCATTAGCATGTAAAATATTTTCCATACACACAACATGGCAATCATGGTCCCATGGTTTTGTAAAACTCATTTTTTCATGCTATCATCATAAATCATAATTTTTCTAGATTTATATAATCATGTAAAATCATATTCTATACTTTTTTCTTGTTTCAAATTTCATGCTTAATAATCATTATGTAAGAAACATATTCATAATAATGAAACTAAGGCTATGAGGTCAAATAGACTCACCTTAGGGAAGGAGGTATAGTGTCAACACCAACAGAGCTCCGTAGAGCGAGGATGGCACTATCAACTGCCATAGAGCAACCATAAACTCTAGATTAATCTCTAATATTCCCTAGATAACTCTAATATAACTCTAACAACATTGGGGAGCACATCCACTTGTCAATAAAGAGAGAAATAACAAAACACAACCTAAGATCATGAAGAGGAGAGGAAGGAGATGAAAAAATCAACATAAACCCTTACCTTTGCTCTTGGAAGGAAGCAGAATGGTGTGGAATTGAGAAAATAGGTTGGGAAAGAGTTAAAGAGGGGAGGGTTTTGAAATGGGAGGGAGCCCGAGTTGGGGATATATAAAGGGGGTAGGGATTCGCTTATCAAAACTGCATTGTTTTGCACTGTGTTGATATTGGACTTGCTCGCTAGCGAGTTGGAGAAACAACCACTCACTTAGCGAGGCTGTTCTGCAAAATTTTACAGCAATAGCACTGACCTGCATCCTTCTATCACTTTGGCATCTGGGTCGATTCAACACTTACTTATTTACATTCTCCATTAACTTTAAAACATAAATGTAAATAAGGAAATACCCCCCATTTGGATTCAAATAAAATGTCATAAAAATCAAAATCCCAACAAATGAAAAATCAAATTTTAGGTTTTAGTTCAAATTTGGGAATCTTCAAGATCTTCTAAACTTGTGGGCTAAAAATGAAACGTTTAAAGGTTTCATAAAATTCATTAAAAATCACTCTTTAACTTATTTTTCTTTGGGGAACAATTGGGACTTTTGTTCCCAAGAATGTTGTTCTATTATATAGCTTTCCAAGGATGTGTAGGATCCCCTTAGTAAAATTCAAGACCCGACAACATGGGTAGGTCCCTGGAACCTTAAGCCGTACAAAACTTGCCTAGTGACACATGTACCCTGGTATTACATTATGTATCGCTGTCCCAGTGAGAGCTCTTGGGCAGAAGGCCATGCTTCGCCACCATTCACATGTGAGAGTTCCCAAGTATTGTGAGTGTTACATATCGCCGTCCCCACTTTGCTCTACTACTATTTTGTCACGTCTGGGTGTTACATATCGCTATCCCAGGATGACCATAACGGGTACCTAACTATGTCCCAAAGTTTTGTCGTTCTTTGTGGGTACCTTACAAGGTCCCGATATTTAGACGCCTAACCGGATTCCATCTCTGCTCTATGAGATTGCCCTTAAGGGCAATTTCATACCAATGTTAACAATCATTTTTATGTTAACTCACTATCCGTTTCACTATAGTTACCGTTTAACTAGTTTGTATTTAATTCATATAAAATCTAAAACTCTTGAAATCTCTTAAAGCTTTGAAAACTCTGAAATTCTAGATTCATACAACTCTAACAATCTAACTTTAGCATAACTATAACTACGAAATTATGTCCCAGGGATCACCACTTGTAAGCACCGTGATTTCAAGAGCCTAGAACATGTATCTAAACCTTACAAATCATATTGAACTCTATATTTCTAGTATCATGAAAAATTGAATTTCTTTAATCTTATTTCTCAAGCTATCATATTTTTCAAATAGGAAACTCAAATATCGTACTTCAAAACCAATAGAATTCAAATCATGAAAACTCTAAAATCATCATAACATATGTATTCAAAATGCTAAATCATGCTCTGCTCTATATCTATCCATAATAACTCTTCTTGATATTCTAAAAGCTTTCTAATATCTCTTGAAAACGTAGTAATTTTGTAAAACCATAAAATGCATTCGATGATTTTTGTAAGCTTGGTAAATCATATATTTTCCAATAAATCTCTTAAACTTGAGATGGTAAAACATATCCATAACAATCAATGTATCAATCATGCTCCCATGATTTTCTAAAACTCATTTTCCACACCAAAATCAAAATCATAATCTTTGCTAGTTTTATCATCACTTGAAAATACATATCTATATCGTATTTTTATCTCAAGTTTTCATGTTTGAAAATCATATGCAAGAAACATATTCATAATGATGAAACTAAGGTATAAGACCAAACTCACTCACCATTTGGAGCCAAAAGTATGTGGGTACCACCAACTTGACCTTAGAGCTTGGAATGACACTAACAACTGTTATAGAGCAACATAAACTCATGATCAAACTCTAATCACTTCTAAATAACTCTAAAACAACTCTAACAATATTGGGAGAACACCTCCACTTAACAACAATGGAGAGCGAAAACAATCTATAACTTAGAACATGATAGGAGAGAGAAAGGAAGCATAAACCTACAACCAAACTCACCTTGAAACTAGAAGGAAGAAGATTGATGAAGGATGAGAGTAGAGGTGAGAAAGAAGGAGAGGAGATGATGTTTTGGGGTAAGGTTTCAGGTTTCTAATGGAGGAACTTGAGCTGGGAGTTTAATAGAAAAAGGTCTCACTTACTGAAATTATGTCGTTTTGCACTATGCTGACTTTGAGGGTCCTCGTTGTAGTGAGCCTGTGAAGCAACCACTCGCTGCAACAAACCTGTTATTCTGCATAATCCTAGAATTTGCACTGCAACATGGTTCCTATCTGGGCTTTCTGGTTATATGGGTGGGTCTGGAGAAACTGGGAAGGACTGGACTAATCTAAGGATACGTGTTCTTGGTATCACACTTGTTTAAATATAACATTGTAAATTTCTATGTAAAAATTGATTGAGACCTAAATCCTTGAAATTAAAGCTCTAGCTCTGATAGAGTGTTTTATGCTTAGGTTCTCATTATGAACGTGGCTTAACTATATATCACTTGTACATTAAGTGTCATTGGACTTAAATTTAGGGTGCATTTTGATGAGCTTTTCAGGGTCAAAATCTTTTTTCAAAAAAAAAAAACTTATAGTGTGTTTTTGAATATTTTTAAAAAATAATAAAGTCTAAAAAAATTAATTTTAAATTTTTTTAGAAGCTAAAAAATAATTTCTGAAAAATTAGTTTTTAATTTGTTTAATTATATATAAAATTTAATTTTCATAATACATTTTATTTAAATATGAAACAAAAGTACCCTTACGGACACAACTATAACAAGCAACACCCATAAAAATGAAAATTCAATTGGTTGAAAGGATTACAATGAGAACAACACTTAAGCAAACAATCAATATTGAAATACAAGGTTGTGATTAATCAGGTACGAAAATGAAATATAATTTGCAAAGAGCCAAAGGTTGATAAACACAAATTCATAAGATCCTAAAACAATGTAGAAGCTAATTCAACGCTAGAACGTTTGTAATTGTTGTTTTTTGTTTTTTCCTCGATAGAGATGATAAGTTGAACCTCAAATTGGAGGAGTAAAAATTCAAGAGGATTAGAAAACAAACACCCTGAGTGTAGGTGAACACTCTCAATTTAGAGAGTTGTTGAGTTTTTTGGATTTTCCAGAAGTTGCTTATAAAATGTTATAATAATATTGTTTGGTAAAATAATGTAAAAGTTACTATCAATATATTAGAATGGTAATGAAATGATCATAAAACTATATGGAATGATAACAATTGAGGTATATATACACGGTTGAGAAGAGGAAAGTGGTTATAAGATATAACCAACTAACTAACTCATGATAACAGACTCTGTACAAGTAATAAATCGATCTTGTAGATCTTTCCATATCATTGCTATGGAATTAGCATAAATTGCACTCTCAGCGATGACTTTTGAGATGCAATTGAGAAGCCAAGAAGATACAACATAGTTGTTGCATTGCCAAGATGCAATTACCTCTTGATCAACATCTTCAACAGGTCAAGGAAGAGACCTATCAACAAAACAAAACTTGCGCTTTCCATTAAATGCCATTTTCATGGATCGAGACCATGAATTATAATAATTGATCCTAGGGAGGCTGACTAGTTGGATGATCTAAGGCGTGAAGGAAGTATGGATCTTGAGGTTGAGCCATCTGGTTGAGAACTCAAAATTGAAGAAAAGGAAAGTATGAGAAAGTGTGGAAAGTAGAGTGGAAGCAAGAGAGAAAATTCAGAGCAAAACTTCTCATACCATATTAGAATGGTAATGAAATGATCATAAAACTGTATTGAATGATAACAACTGAGGTATATATACACGATGGAGAAGATGTAAGCAGTTATAAGATATAACCAAATAATTGACTCGTGATAATAGACTCTGGAGAAGTAATAATTAAACTCTAAAGGTGTATTTGGTTAAAGAGTAAAAATTTTCCAAATGAGCATCATGTGTAATTTTACACATAAAACTCATTTAGAGAAATTTTATCCCCATTTTTATTCCCTAACCAAGCATACCCTAACTATAATACAATAAGGAGAAACCACCATAATAGTGCTATATTATAAAAGTGCTCTTAGAATCCAAAATAACTAGAATAATTATAGATAGTAACGAGAACAGTACAATTTTTATTTTTATTGTTAGTAATTAGAGTATGCTGTTCACAGTAAGTTTATAACAGGTTTTCTAATTTTGGAGAACATAAGTCAGTTATGAAAAACATCTCATGAGGAACTCTAAAAATACACCTGATTTTAAAAAACCATAAGCAAAAATATATACCTTAATTTTTCTGTTTACTAAACAAAAAGAACTGATTTATTCTTTCGAAAGCTGAAGCACACTCTTGAAGATTAGTACCAAACCAAACGATAATATCTTATATGATTTGCATAGCACATTTTTGTTTTGCCTTTCAGATAGAATGAAGAGGGGAGGAAACCGATTCTGTGGCTACTAATGAACTCTGATTGCCTTCCAAATGCGAAGTAACAAGTTATTTTTGTAATCACATCCAAGGATATATCATCCTTGTTCCTTCAATAGCATGTGCGAAATAAATTTGGATCGTCTTTTGTAGCTTTCACACAACCATATTATATGATAAGATAAATAGATAGTAACAGATATGATCCCCACAAATTTTGTCCTTTGCAGTGCCCCTGTATCCGTATATAAGAGCCCTTTGAACATAATGTATCATGAATTCTGGTGAGCAAAGGAATTACCATTTATTTGTTGAAAAAGCTAGAGAGTCTAAGGCTTAGTTTGGTATTGGGGTAGCTCTCAAAAAACTAAAGTAACATAATTTAGTAAAATAATACAAAAGTTATTCTCAATAACCAGGAGTTATTGAAATAGTATTTGGTAAATATATTATAAAGTTTCTCTCAAAATATGAAGTAACTATAGTGGACATAAATATTTTTTAGAAGAATAAAAAATTAGAAGCCTTAAATATTAATAGAAGGATAAAGTTTGAATTTTATTAAAATTCAAGTGTTATATTAGTTTTTTGAACTTTTTAAAATTTTAGATAACAGAAGCCAACTCTAAAAAATACTCAATTAGATGCGCTTAAAAGGCTCTGACTTTTGAAAGTCAACAGGAAAAACATCATAGTATTTTGGTTTACCAAATAAAAAAGTTGACTTATTCTTTTATAAGTTATATCACTGTTAAAGAATATTACCAAATCCACCCTAAGTTTGATCAAGTTCTGAATAATGACATACTATTGACTCTTGGAAAAATAAGTGAGTCGGGCCGTGTTGTTTCATCTAACAGCCACTATGATATCTGGTGAAAATTCTGACAATAATTTTCCAGTTGTATGATATTTCTCTTCTCTTATTTGTATTAGAACTGAATTATTTATCTGTAAGCAAAATGCTTCGTGGCTCGAAATCTGCTACACGAATTACCGTGCGAATTTGTTTCATTCTTTTTTTCATTTTTTATTTATTGAGAAATAAAAAACCAACCGTTATGTTTGATCTCTTTTCACACATTCGACGAAGTTGTCGTGACACGTAGCATTTCTCATTGTTGAGTTAGTTATCCAGTAGTTAGTTACGTTATTCCTTCTCTTATCTGTCTTTAAACGTATCATTATCAGAATTAATCACACTGATCATTGTTCTCCACGTCTATGTTTGTAGTATAATTGAAGTGTCGGTTGCCTGAACAGCTCAGCATAATTATAGCATCAATTTGTCGAAGATAAAAAATATTGTTGTGGGGAAAGGTATTAAGAAAACGAAAAACAAATAATGATAATATTCCATGCAACAAAGTGTTCAGTATGTGTCTAATCTAAGCAAGCTGATGGTTGATGAAATTATTGAATTATTTTAAAAAGATGAAAATGGTTCAATCATTGAGAAAGGGGAATTAAAAAGAGTGAATGTTGGTACAATCAATATCTTGTAAACTAATGTTGTGGACCATTATACATGATGCTCTTAATTGGTCCTTTCATATCCATAGTAAGATTGGAACCAAGCAGGACTTGACAGATAACCTAATGCATTCCACAATTGAGTTGACACAATGAAAGGAAACATAAATACTAAATCTAAATCCAACTTCTTTCCTGGTTTCAGATAAAAGAGGGGCTTCATCACTATATGTTTTGTTCTGATAGCATGTTGCAGGTTTATGAAAATATTCTAGCGTTGTTTTCTAAATTCTAATTCTATACACTAATCCATCACATGAGTGCTGTTTTCTAACTATATCCACTAATCCATCATACTTGAGAGTCAATGGCAACTGGCAAGACGAAGATAATATCATATCCTATTAAGTATTAGCCAATGATTAAGCAACTAATCACTTCATTTGGAGGAACATAATGCTATGTGAGCAACAGGGATCATGACTTAGCTTCCGGTCAGAAGCATTATTGAATAATAATAATTAAAAAAAAGGGTGCTTGCTGCTTTAGGCTCAACATTCTTTGCATAGAAGACAACAACAAGGTCAAATGACTGTGGAATGAAGTAAACTAGCCTCACACATGGTTGGTTGTGGTGCTTATGCATAAATTAATTGTCGTTAGTTTTTTTTTTTTTTTTTGAGAATAATGTTCATGGTTGGCAATGCCTGATTTTTTTTTCTTTCTTTCTTCTAGCTTGTAGTAAGGTAAACCAAAGTTAACACTGAAGAGAAATGTATTCTAAACGTACTCCATAGGAAGAAAATTGACTTGATCATTAATAATTGGGTTGTTTCTTATTGTTAGGTAATAAAACCGTTCATGTGTTGACTCTATCCATAAGTATTACTTTTGAGAGAATAATTTAATGATAATTGATATGATATTAGAGTTCTATGACTAATTCTAGATTTAAACTCATTTTCTGCTAAAATTATTCATACTTTAAGTTCAAAAAACATTTGCATAACTAAGCGTATTAGATTATAAAATCATTCATACGTTTCTACTCATAAACCGAAGGTTTTGGAGGGATAGTTTCACTACACTTGTATTGATGGGTAAACGGAAAGGGAAACTTCCATTCAACATGTGCATTGCTTAATGTGAACTAATGGATAATGCTACAATAATAAGGTTCCATGCAAGATTAAAGAAAACTTCAACGACACCCAGACACGCAGAAAAGCGGCAATAAAGAACATGTAGGCGTACGTGTAGCCAGTTTCTTGAATTAATTAAATGACTTAGGCAATAGGTCAATATGTTTCTTGAGCAATACTACATCGTAAAAGGATAAAAATCTAATTAAAATTATAAATAATGTTAAATCATTTTATAAAGTTGAAATGAGAACTTAAAAAAAAGTAAGTGTCGAATTCGTTAGAACATCAAACATTAATTTTTAGTGTTGCTATCAAAATATACGAACCAGTGTTTTTGGTCTGGAGACCTTTTCGTTTTTGTTTTCCGGATTGGTCTGAAGAATAGAATCGAACGATGAATTATGAATTGAAAAAGATATAACGGGCCTTGGGCCTGTGGCCAGGAAGCATGCCTTCGACCTGCTACTTCATGGGCTGGACTGATCGAAGTCAGATCAGGCATTGCATCTCATCATGGATAATGTTATTATTATATCTTATTGTGTATAAAATTATGTATCAATTTAAATCTTTTTAAAAAATAAAGTCTAAATTGAATTTAGTTTAAATATAAAGTTTAATCTCTACGTATTGACAGTGTAAAATTACATTGTGATTCAATCAAATTATCACAGGAATGAGTGTGAAACTTAACCACCTTTGTTATGATTGGATGACAATATAAATTTTTTTTATAGCATCCATGCATAGAAGTTAAACTCTTAAATATATAAGTAGTAAAATTTTAAATTAATTTTTTAGTTATTTTTTATTATATATTATTGAGTTGTTTATGAGTTAGAACTTTAAAATTTTAAAATTGTATTAAAAATTATGAGGTAGTTTTAAGTATAGTAATCCAAGTTATTGAGTTTAAATTGTAGTAGTGCAAATTATAGTTTTCAAACTTGACTCGATAATTGACTTGCCAAAACATTGGGTCACTGGTTAACCTTAAACTAGATGTAATTAAATCAACGTATAAAAATACAATTTAATGCAACAAAGTATATGATATATATAAATGAAATATAACACCAAACGGTTTGCTAGCCTGGTGGTAGAGATGGCATGCCTTCCTTCCCTTCCAGGAGGGAAAGGGTTTGAAGCCCAACACTTGACATTTTTTAGGAAATTTTGAATTTCCTTTGAGCCATGTCGAGGTCACAAGCATAGGTTGTGTGCCATGTCCATGTTATGTGCAGTTTGAGTTTGATTCGCTCCAGGTTTGACAAGCATTAATTGGTTCATCTAGAATTGATCCAATCATAAAACTGGACCCATGATTGGTTTTCTCTGAACTAGTCGATCCAGTCTGAAAAATATGGTGCAAATGATCATGCCTCAGTGTATAGTGTGGCGATGAGAAAAATTGAGCAATAACTAATTATCGATGTGTCTGGACAAACTGATCTAGTTAGGGTCTCAACACCATTTATCACCATAAACTAAAAGGATTACTAGGTTGGATGTGTGGATGCAAGAAAAATATGGAAGGTGACTTCTAGCTGACACATTATTCTTTCATTGTGTGCTTAAAAATAGCTACAAGTTTGGTAAGAAAAAAATTGAAGGTGACTTCTCAGATGAAGCTTAAAAAAAGTTCACAAATGAAAATATTTGCTTGTCCATTCAATATGTGACACATTATTCTTTCATTGTGTGCTTAAAAATAGCTACGGGTTTGGTTATGTATTAATGAAAGTATTAATTTTATTTGATTTTGAAATTTAGGGCATTAAAATAATAGTTTCTCCTACCTTGCTTTTTGTTCAATTGTTAAAATACATAAGTAAATGACTTTTACACCATTAGTAATTTTATCAATTTCTATTGAATTGCCACTCTCTAACAACTCCTATTTCTCTTTTCATTTCTCCTGAAAATGTGAACTACTTAGCTCCAACTCTCGCCTCCTTATCTTTTCAATTTATTTGTACTTTCCTTTTAAAGAAACTGAAATCACGCTGAACTCTAATTTCATAGAATATGATACAAGATAAACTCACAAAAACAAAATCATAGAAACTACCAAGTTCTTCTAGTGGCTTTTTGTCATGACCCAACTGAGGCCGAATTGATGCGTAGGGAGCACATTCCTTTGCGAGCCTCAACATGCAAACTTTTTCAAAAAAAGGGAAGAGTCTCCCTTATTTTTTGGACATTTCCCAAATTATAGACACCACTTGCATAAAGCAATGGATAAAACCATAAAGTTGGGCTTTAAGGATTATCAAAATGTGCCATCAACAACAAAACAAACATCACAACTCAAGTCCAATAAGTCATTCAAGTATTCATAACTAATTGAATCTAGTTTCTAAGTTCAAACCATAATACCAAATCAAGTTATACTTCCTTTTCAAAATATAGGTTGTATATCTAATTGCATATAGATTTGATTGCTCCCAAAGAGAGTTACATTAGCAATTATACTAGGTCGCCAAATAATAAAGTAAAAGTGAAGGTCATCATACCCACAAGGATAATTCAAATACCGATTCTAGTTAATTAGATGACAAGTTAAACAATTGAAAACAAATTATATCAAAGAGAGGTTAAAGGTTAAAGAGCTAAAATGGTGTAAATGAGATATGAAAGTTGATGGACTAAAGTGCGAGGATGATTTATTTCAACTATGTGTAAACAATTTGCAATATAAACTTCGATATGCCTTGTTCAAATTCAACTAAGTGATGGTAGGATCCATATATTTATTAAAAGTCTTTTTCAATATCATCTAACGCTATTCTATTAGAGTTAAACACTTAATCTCTTAGCATGCTTAATTCCAAATAGAGTGATTTAGTTCTCAAATTCTTAAATACCATATGAATCACGTTGCCTATCTCTAGATGTCATTCAATTCATGGCATTACATTTATAGGCATGTCTATTACTCCTTTTTTCAAAGTTGTAAAAACCCCTATAATCCTAAACCTCTATGATCAAACAATTCAAGATAAATAAACGCAAATGCATGTTCACCATCAAATAAGAAAAGACACAAATTCATGCACATTAACACAATGTCAAACATATAGGCTCATAAATCACCCTTACCAAAGAGGGTTTAGTTACAAGTCATGAATAAAGAAACAAAATTAACACAAAGGAAAACGTAATAAGAAGAATCCATGGGCAAAGAAAATGCACAAGTAATTAAAGAACAATCCAAGAAAAGTCTCCTTTTCAAGTTGTTGAAACTTTAATACTTTTGTTCTCTAAAGCTCTAGCTTCCTTTTCCCAATTTTTAGCTAATGATGTAATAGTTGCCTCAAATTTCATGCTCCTAGGTTTTTATGCTAATCATGGCTTGAGAATCAATACAGAGGCCGAGCCCACATGTTAGGTTTGTGCACCCACATAGGAGCATGGCTAGGGCTACGTTGGAGCATGGCTTAGATGAGAAGATCATAACTTTGACAGCCACCCATGCCTGGAGCGTGGCCTTAATTTTGGACCCCTGCTCTAGTAGGAATTTCTATGCTCTAGCTTGGGTTCTAACACACCTTCAACTCCAATAATTACTTCTTTGCACTCTTAACTCCATTGCTTCCCTAATTCTTCTTCAAAAAATTGCAAAACTAATGACAAACACTGCTAGAATCCCATATTAAACTTAAGTGTAATCATGCAAGAACCTAAACTAAAAGATGTAAAAGGCACCTAAGAAAACTAAAACTAAGTATCAACACGCTAAAAGTTTAAAGAAAACCAAAGAAAAACATAACTTCTAAAGGACTTATCAAAATTCAAGCATATGACATAAATATAGCTATCCAAGGACCTTGCCTATGACATATAGAGCATTTGCACCTACTAGATTTAATATAAATGTTTGTACAAAATTTGTCCTTGGACAAGAAGGGCTCTAATAAACCCAATTTTCTTGAATTTATTTCTCTTATTTGTTTGATGCTTGCCCATCTTTTTATGCACTTAATGACTTTAATTGTGGTAATTTTGTAAATTGATTGTTGACTTGGCCTTAACTGGAAATCTTGTTTAATTAGTGCCTTATTGACTCATTCAATTTTTCCCTGATCTTCTACCTTAATTTTGGTTTAACTTCACTTCTTGTAGATGCTCTTGTTGGTTGGAGGATAATTGGGAGTGAAGATATTGATTGGTGCATCAAAGTAGAAAATGTAGGAGTCCATCGCCCATTACAACAGGGTACCAATCCTGCTAAAGCTGGCTATGTCAGAAGCTAAAAAAGGTGGAACTTCATCAATCCTGCCAAAGCGGGTTGTTGATCCTATTATGGCGAGACATGTTGATCATGAAAGGAACTTTTTCGAAAGTTGCCAAAGCCCACCCTAAACCCCTTATAGAGGGAATTGTCATCCTTTATGCATGGTGTGCATTCCTCAAACCTGCCATAGTGCCCTTCAAGGCCCACCAGTGAGTGACTAGTGTAGACTTGTGAGCATTGATTTTTGGCGCGATGTGTTGCCACAACATGTGCTGATGTGTTAGATTTTATTGGGCTACAATCCTTTCGTTCTCGAGGCCTATTTTTTGTAATTCCTATGATGTTTTAATGTAAGGGACCTAACAACTTTGAGATCATGACCTCATTTAGCAGTTAGACCATGTGTTGGTGCCCTCTTATTCTCCTTCCTTCTCTATAACTCTCACTTTGGTATTCATATCATTCTTCTTCTTTGTTTAATTTTTTGCACATTTTGCTTTTAACCTCCATAATTATGGAGGGTAATTCTCTTAGCTAGTCTAAGGAGCTTCAAGAGGTCATAGTTGTAATTTTGAAATTCCAAATCTCTATTGTGAATGTCAATACATGTTTATGTTTCTACAATCTCTTTGCTTGCTTCTCATTTAATTTCTTCGTGAATGGTGTTGAATGTTGAATTTGAATGAGTTGTGTGATTGATTTCATATTGCATTGATATATTAGTGTGGAAGTAATCTCTTGAGAATTGAAGAATATGATTGGGTCCAATCTAAGCTAGATTCAATTGGGTTAATGATTAACGTGAATTGATTAGGGATTGAGGTCTCAATCTCTTAGTTGATTTGTGTTAATTCTTCTCTAGATGTTTCTAGGCCTAATTGTGGGTTGTTAGTTGAGATGCCTCTGATAACTCAATTTAGCTACATATCACGTGTTTGATGAAAGACTTGAGTTAATGATGGATTTCCCATGGGTCTTGAGAACTTTTTGATCTAGTGTTTGGTTCAATATATTGATCAACTTTGAATTTTATCGCTCTTTACTCTTTTGTACATCGAAATCCTCCAACCATAACTAATTAACATTGTTTTCTCAAGAAATGATTCATGTTGCACCATTATATCACATATTATTGCAATCCATTTTGAACATTTGTTAATTTGATAAGAACTAAAGCAACGATACTTTGAGAATTTATCAGGCTCACCAAAGGCATATGATCACTATTGTGCAACAAAGGATTTGACCCTGGTCCAACACCTTTATCTAAAAAAAAGGAAGGACAACATGGTGAGTTTTGTGACTTAGTGAGAGATAGAGTATCTATAGTTCATTAGAAGTAAGCATAAAACGATCTAAACATAATTACATATAGACACAAGTCTAGACATGACTAAGGTCATATGCGGGTTAGCGCCACCTACTAATGAGTTAGTCCATAGCCAAATACAAGTCCAAACATAATAACAGTTATGTGTGGTTGAGCATCTCACTTGCTAACTGGAGTTAGCTCTTTTCCACATATAAGTCTCAACATGGCAGAAACCATGTCAGGTTAACATCTCACCTACAACTGGAGTTTCTCACAATATACCGAGGCTAATGCCACTGTCATTAGCTGTAGGTTTAACTATGGGTTCCCCCAAATTAAGTCACACCCTTGCATAATCCTTTCCATAAAATTCATTCTCATAGTCATGTCAGATGTAGTTAACATGAGATAAAATTAGATCTAATAATTACACAAGATTTTCTAAAGCAAAATTTTTAACAAGCATTACAGTTTCAACTAAGAAAATTAAACAAGTAGAATAATTAGGTTTCTTGCCTCAAGTGAAAGTTTTTCCTTAAACCATAAAGCTTATTTTTTATAAGTTTTGAAAAGACTGAAAACAAACGAAATTTTTGAAATTTCAAAGAATTTAGGAAATATTTTCTAACAATATTTTGAATATAAACCAACCAAATACATTTTCACTATAGATTTTCATTTTTAGTGAAAATGAAAATGAAAAACGTGCAAACCATATGCACTCTAATTATTTGGAAAGTCTCTTAGTTCGGAAAAATGCCCAATAGTAGAAATATTTTAAAGAAAAAAATGTGTAAAGGAAACATTCTTTTTAGTTCTAACATTTGTAATTTAATACCAATTTGATCATAATAAATTTTTTTTATATAAATTTGATTCTAATAAATTTTTTAACATTATTTCAGTTCTAACAATTTTAATTTCAACATCAATCAAGTCCTAATATTTTTTTATTTTGGCATCAATTTAATCATTCTATCAAAGTAGAGATCCAATAAAATGACTAAATTAATATAAATAATAGAATTATTAAAACTGGATTGATATAAATTTTTTTGCTATAACCAAATTGATATTAAATTAAAAAATTAGGACAAAAATTTATTTACTAAAAAAACATAATATTAATTGTCATGTAAAATGAGTCCGTGTTTCTTGTACTTGTATATAAACATGATAAATTAAAAAATATTAAATATTAATTTATTAAAAATTGATCAACTATATGCATTTTCATCAAGTTAATTCACCATATGTCCGGTCAAAATAAATGGCTATGTGTACAGATAGATAAATACTATTTTTAAGATAAAGACTTCACTGAACTTCAAATGTAAATACCGATTAATAAAAAAATTAACTTTAAAGTATCAATCACGCTTGCTTGGGTCAATTCCCCCATCATGTACCTCCCAAAGCTCCTGGAAGTTTACAACCTCGTACGATACGACATCATATATGAATTAAAATCATAAGAATTTAAACAAGTGTCATAACTTTTGTTCTTATTAGAAAAATATTAAAAACTAAAATTTTTCCTCAAATTTGTTTACCTGAACAATTGTATTAGTATGTTTGTTGATTATCTGAACAATAGTAAATGAGACATATTTTTAAAACTTTTTTTGGTGTAAAACGGGGGATTAATTCTTTTTTATAAATAAGATATATTATTTATGAATTTAACTTTGATGCATGAATTGTGAAATTTTTTTTTATATTAGTATTTAATCAAATCATTTTATTTATATTACTTTTTAATAAGTGAGTGTAAATATTAATATATTAACTTACTGATATGATAACATATGAAAAGAAAATACCTTTATATTTTCAATTTATCAAAATTAGATCTTTATTTTATTTGATATTTATCTTTATATTTCAAATTTGATATCAATATTATTATTAGCACAATATTTTATATAATCATTTTGATATATTATCATGTCATGAAAAGTGACTCTGACTAGAGTGAAGATAACTTGGGAAGAGTTTGATCAGCAAGATGTTCAAGGATTCAAAGGCTATGTTTCAGGGATTTAAAATGGAGGGAATAAAATGACCATTCATGGAATGAAATGGAAAAGAATATAATCGAATAGTTAGAGTGATCTTATCCCATTGTTTGGAAATTTATAATATAAATGAGTGAAATATAATATTGTATAAATTTGGTTTTTCACTTTTATCCTTTTTTATAAAAGATGTATTTCATATATAAGAGATTGCAGAATGATAATAAAGTAAAACCACATTAAAAATTAATTGTCCCTCATTTTCCCCTCAAGTTGGGGTAAATAAAGTTACTATTTCAAAGGACTTAACAATTTTGATCGTCTCTCCAAACCATTCCCTCCCTTCTTATACGCCACTTCTAAACACCCATTTCATGGATTATTCCTCCCCTCCCTTGCCATTCCCTCCTCCAACATCCTCCCAAAAGACCCTAAGGATCGTGTATAGAGTTGAGGCCGTGGCAGTGAGGGAGGCTCTCTAGGGAGCTAAGGATTCTGAGGCTAATCTTCGAAAGCTTTGAAAATAAGATTGAAGACTTATCATACTATAAGATAGTATTATTAGAAGCATACAATATTATCTCTAGTTTGACATACTTTAAACCACAATTTGTTCCTAGAAATCATAATTTAGTATATGATAAATTATCTTCTTTAGGTACTGTTGTTGTTGTTGATTAAATGTGTTTGGATGATATTTTAGAGATTTAAAATCACTTTTTTTATCCAAAAAATATTTTTCATATCTTTGGATAATTTTTTAAAAAAATTTGAAATTCAAAAAATAAATTTTCAATTATTTTATAGAAACTAAAAGGAGTAATTTAAGAAAAAAATTATAATTAAATTTTTTTAATTATATATAAAATTTAAGCTTCATAAAATATTTTTTTAAAATCTAAAACAAAAGTATCCTAAGTATGATATAATGAGGCACCGGAATGTATTTGAAATTTGTTACCATTTGATAATGATGCCGGAGCTTACTGAATTATCTTTCCATGTAAGTATAAAATGTCAAACATAATTAATTGACAATATACAATATTTTATCACACTAACGTGTGAAAATTTGTTTATTTATTTTAAAAAATTCAGACGATTATGATGTGGTAATTCCTAACATTAGTCCTTTTTTATTAGGCTAAATACTCAAATCAGTCTATTCAATTTATAATATGGGATAAATTAATTATTTAGATTTAAAAAATTCTATATTAGTTTTTTAAATTTCACAAGTGAGAACAAATTAATCCCTTGTCAATTATTGTTTGAACTGTTAATAAAAATATTCACATGTCTAAATTTATTTATGTGTATCGTTAATTTTCACGATCACTTTACTCCTTACTTTATTCTATGAAGACAAATTAGATGAAGTCAAAATCTTTCTTTTGAGAAATTATGATAAGAGAGAAGATGGAGAAGAAAGTCAAAACTACTTCATTTAAAGGAGTGAAACAGTTAAGATTCACTATGAAAATTAACAGGATATGTAAATAAATAATAATACACGTAAATAAACTAAGATAATAATTATATAAAAGGACTAATTCATCTCCTATTATGAAATTTGAAAAATTAATATAGAATTTTTTTAAATTTAAAAAACTAATTTATTGCTCACTGGAACTCAGAGGGACTAAATTCGATTGTACTCATTTTATTATTAGAAATAGAAAATATGGTCATGTAAGTAGATGGTAATTTCAAGGTGTCATCCGAGAGATTCACTCACACTTGCCTTCAAGTACTCTCGTGCTCCCATTTTCCTTTCACCTTTGCGTCTCGTTCACAGTAGGGTTGTCTTGTCTGTGTCTGCGTTGCGTTGCTTTCTTTCTTCGCAGCTCACATTTACGCGACCCCCTCTCTCTCTCTCTCTCCCATAAACCCTAACTCTCTCTCTGAAACAGTAACAATGGGTGCTTCGCTACCCCCAAAGGAGGCCAACCTCTTCAAGCTCATTGTTGTAAGCTTCGATTCTCTCTCTCTCTCTCTCTCTCTCTCTCTCTCTCATGCTTCCTTTATAATCGCTCGATCCAAGACTTAAATTTCACTCGATTGTTTTTCTCTGTCACTCTTCAAAACCCTAGATTATCGCCGATTTCTTACGCCTTGTTTGGTTCCCGGAGAATCTGATTCTGCGGCATATCTGTACTAGTGATAGCTTGGGATCTTCGGTTTAATTTGTGTTTGTTGTAGTTTTTGTGGTCCTCTTCAGTGAATTGATAGCTGAATAACTCTGTACTTTGGAGTTTTGGTTTCTTGCTGGCTCAATACTCATGTTCCGTGCGCTGATGCAAAAAGTAATTTTTGAAAGATAACTTATTCAACTTTGTGAATAAGTTATTTTGCGTTTAAATACATAATAATAAAAGAGCTTGTTTTTAATGTTTTTAAGAAGCTAGATATTTTAATTTCTCAAAAAGCACCAGAAATGGTTTCCTAAGGAGGAATAAGCTATATAGCCAATCCGGATAAAAAGTTAAAATGTGACTTTTGACATCCAGAAAGTTGAAAGAAGTTGTCAGCTGTGTCATCCAATGGCAAGCAGTTTTCTTACTTTTTGCTTGGTTGTTGGTTATTTAGTTTAGAGATTTGTATTATTTGTTTTCCCCGTGCAAGCTGTAACCATGGGATGCTTGAAATTTGATCTGATATCGTGGTTTCTCCCGTGTCCTCGTTTTGGTAAGGGTACTGGGAGTCTTGTAGTAGTTAGTGGCTAATATTAAACTAAATGTTCTATCTCTTTCAAAATAAGAATAAAGATTAATTTTGATACAAATATTTTGCATTGGAAAAATATTGAAGAAAATATACTTAAAGTTAGGTTTTAATTTTAATATATTGTTAAAACTGTTGTATACAGTCATTTAATCACATATAGTTACAATATATGTCATTACAATTATTTGAATTTTAGCATAACTATTTCAAAACTCATATAAATGATAAGATATAATTGGTGGGCAACGTAAAACACTTTACAGTGTATATCAAAATTATTCTCTTTAAGTTGGTAGGTTCAGGGCTAAATATTATCCACAATTACTGAAAGGTATTGGTACTTGGGAATAGATTCTCTCATGTTCCCATTTAACATGATCTCAACTGTTCATGATAATTAAAACATGATCAACAGTGAGCATTTAAACGGGAACCTGATGACATCTAATATGATCAACGGTGGCAAATTAAAAGATAAGCTGATCAATGGTGAGCATTTAAATGACCAGGTCATGTTTAGTGGGAACATGAGAGGTTCTTTTCCCATTAATACCCTTAAAAAAAAAAAGAGTACCAAAGGAATGTCCATTGATATAAGCATGATTTTGGTAATAGTTAGTGCCTCTGTAAGGTATTAAAATAGAAGTGTATAGTTGAAGTGAATTCCTAGCTTTGAATATGTTCTGCCATGTTCTTGTACCTTTTAATAGGTTTTCTTTTGAGGATGCAGTCCATTTATTGCTTGCAAGTATATGTAGATTATCTAATTGTTAGTATATTTATGCAAGTGAATTACTCCTTGAACTTTGGGGTGAGGGATAAATATTATGTGGAGTTCATTTGTTCTTGTTCTTGTTGCTGCAGAAATCATATGAAACCAAACAATATAAAAAAGGCCTCAAAGCAGCTGATGCCATTTTGAAAAAATTTCCAGACCATGGAGGTATACTTTTTTGTCAATTCTTTGTTCATGCTTTTACCTGTGAGGGCATTTTATTTCTTTCTTAGCTGTTTTGGTGAGTCATGCAACAAATGCAATGTCCCCCCCCCAAAAAAAAAAAATACAACCTCTCCCATCTCTTTCTCTTCATGTTCATTTGCAGCATATTTTGATTCTTTTGTTATTCATATATATATTTTTTATTCTTATTTATGTGTTTGTTCACCCTTCTGGATGATAGAAACTTTATCGATGAAGGGTTTGACATTAAATTGCATGGATCGTAAGTCTGAAGCCTATGTACTTGTTCGTCAAGGATTAAAGGTCTGTATGTTGTATTTGATGTTACATTGTTTATCACTTTATCTTACAAGCATTGTTTATCAGATGATGAAGCCTTAATCTCTTTTCTGGTGCAGAATGACCTTAAAAGTCATGTTTGCTGGCATGTCTTTGGTCTCCTTTATCGGTCAGACAGAGAATACAGGGAGGCAATCAAGTGCTACAGAAATGCACTGAAAATAGATCCTGACAATATTGAAATCCTGCGTGATTTATCCCTCTTACAGGTAGCATCTTAAATGCCTTTTTTTCTACCTTTGATTGCTTCTTTATAGGAATTGAAAACTCAGAAGCCGTGCATATTCTTTTATGTTGGCATGTACTGAAGTCAGAAATCACAATGTTAGAGTCTATTTGGTTTGTGGAAGCATTTTATGTTTTTTCCTTCTATCTTCATTTCCTAGAAATCACTTTCACCTTCAGATTATAAATTTTAGAATATGTTTGGTTAGAGAGAGTTGGCTCGTGTCCAAAATTCACTAGGTGTGTGCTTGTGTCTTGCATGTTAGGAAAATATGCGAGAATGCTTGAGGACATATATAATAATATGCTTTTTCATAATTTTTTCCACCAATACTCTGTGGAGTGGAAGTTACTTTGAGTAAACAAGCAACTACTTTTCTATGTTGAAAAGCTAACTGGGAAAGTTTACACCAGGAATTCCTACATTATTTTAATGATTAGAGTTGCTAATTGTAATAAAAAATCATCTTGCCCTCATCATGAACGGGAGCACATAAATGTTCTGCTGTTATACTGTACCGTGTATGCATTACTTTTCATGAATTGTACATGATATAATTCTTTTATGATGTCATTTGTTTTACTCATGCTGCATTTTACTCCTTACTCCCAGGCTCAAATGCGAGATTTAAGTGGCTTTGTGGAGACAAGGCAACAACTTTTGACTCTGAAGCCTAATCATCGCATGAACTGGATTGGTTTTTCTGTTGCCCATCATTTGAACTCTAAGTAAGATTTGGATTTATATTGGATTCATTTTTTTCCCCAATTGTTGAACCTTGAACTGCCTTTTTGTGAATTATTTGTAAAATGATGGTCTTAGAACTGTACCTTTTTTGTTTGGCAATGTTTCTTCCTTATTTTGTTGCCCTTGACTTCATATATATAATTGGCAGTTCATCCCAATTGTACTTTCTTCTCTGCTTTTAATTATACATAAAAGTGTAATTTTCTTTTTTGTGGTTCTTTGCTAGAGATTCCTTGTTTCGAGGATATATTGTTGACAGATATAATATGCTCCTTTATTGTAAGGGGGTCCAAAGAGATATGAACTTGAGCTCTTACATTTTTTTCTATTATTGCATAACTACTGAAGCTTTCATTATTCATTGTCAAAACCATTAACTGCTGTATCCTCATTAGTCACTATATATTGTCATATTTAATTTGTATGTTTTAATCTTGTATTGGAGCATAGTGATCACTTTCGTTGTGATCCCATGATTCAAACTCGATTCCCATACCTTATAATATGGTTGTGTTTCTTTAAAAAGAAAATGTGAGAACAACAAAGTTTTGTAATTTGTCTCATACTCTCAATCAATTGGTGGTTTTTTCCGCTGACCCCACGTAGTGGGAAAATGTGTTGTTGTAATGGATTGTTTCATTGCATAGCTGGTTGGAGAATACTCATTTTTTATGGAATCATTTACATGGTTTGTTTGCCTGGAAGGTCCTTCATTAGTGTAAACAGGCAGATGTGTGTGTGAGAGAGCTTTCTTATCATTTAGTTACTGAAGTCCTGCATTCTAAAGCTTGGCATCGTGCCCCTAGTCTATCTTGCTATTATCACAAATAGTTGTTATTGAAAGTAATGTAATTTTGTTCTTTTGGGAGCCTTCTTTTCATTTAGTTACTGAAGTCTGCATTCTAAAGCTTGGCATCATGCCCCTAGTCCATCTTACTATCATCATAAATAGTTGTTATTGAAAGTAATGTAATTTTGTTCTTTTGGTAGTTTGTAATATTGTCCTTTCAAATGTGCAACAGTGCATCCAAGGCAGTTGAAATTTTGGAAGCATATGAAGGGACTTTAGAAGATGATTATCCTCCAGAAAATGAACGGTGTGAGCATGGGGAAATGCTTTTATATAAGGTTTTCTTCTGATTGTGTGTCTTCTGTTCTATCTTGTTTAAGGTGTAATGCTTATTCATGCTATTGTTGCTTGTTGTTGTACACATAATGCATAATGCTTCTATCTAACGTAATTTTGTTCTTTTGGTAGTTGGTAATACGTTTCAAATGTGTGGCAGTGCATCCAAGTCAGATGTTTTTTTTTTACACAGTGGAATGAATTCTTTTACTTGTTTTAAACTCTTGCATATCAGTGTTTTACTAATAACCTGTACTTCAATCGTATGAGACGATGTTGTGACCTCAAACTGCTATGCTTGAAATGTATTGTAAAACCCAGACTGGCAATCTGGTGACCCGGTTCGTTGGCCATTTTGTTCAGACATGCTGACCATTTTTCTGGGTCAAATCCATTGGCATGGGTTAAACCCAGTCCACATGGATGGTTTGTGATTTCTTCCTTGTGTGTGTGTGTGTGTGTTTTTTTTTTTTTTTAAATTTTTTTACTGGCACTGGCTGCCTGACTGGGTTGACTCTTGGTCCAAATATTGGCGTGTTTAAAATAAGTCTGAAAAATATGGGAGTCTCTTTCCAGTAAGTGTCTTGGGCTCTTGGTTTTGGTGACATCTCTGAGGCATTGTGCACCTGCCAAATGGCCTTTTGTGTAACAGATAATCACAGAAACCCAAAGAGCAGGTGAAGTAAATGATTATAGCTATTATTTTTAGTTTGATCCCTAAGTAAAGTTCATTGTAATCTTGAGCTTGAAGCATCCATCAATTTAGAATGTGATCACTGATATCCAAACAGCATGTGATTTAAGTGATAATAACCATTATCAATTTTCAGTTTGATCCCTAAGTGTTGTTCATTGTAATTTGAAGCTTCTATCGACTAGAATATGATCAAACCCTTTGGAGGGGTTTCATAATTGAAGCTCTTTGGTGTTTGATGCTTTTCTAAATGTCCATGATAGCTGGTATCCACTATGGCTTTGTCAAACAAATTCTAAATATTTCATTACTTTGATTCTAAAATTAAAGATTATGGCAATTATCTGACTCTAATCAAATTACACAAAGATTATGGAAAATATCTGATTCTATTTAAAGAACATCTTGTTGAATGTGAATCATTTTGCTGTCATATCTAATTGATGTTCAAGATCAAGAATAAGAAGTCTTTCTGGTGGTTCAAAAGCTGATTTTTTCCCTGCAATGGTGGTCATCTACGTGAAATATTTTTGCACAGATCTCTTTGTTAGAGGAATGTGGATTTCTTGAGAGAGCTCTGGAGGAGTTGCGCAAAAAGGAGTCAAAAATTGTATGTATGTTATATATACTAGATTAATTTGATGATGTAACTTACTTTGCATAATATAATTTTTTTCTCCTCTGATTATGCCTTCGTAGGTTGATAAACTTGCATATAAAGAACAAGAGGTCGCGCTTTTAGTGAAGCTTGGTCGCTTAGAAGAAGGCGAAACTTTGTACCGGGCATTACTTTCCATGAATCCTGATAATTATAGGTGATCTTTGTGGCTGATTATATTTTATATTGGAGCATCTCACTTGGGAAGTCTTTCTGCATGTTTATAAAGAATTTTAGCCTTATTAGTATCTTTTGTGTGCTTCATGTATCTCGATAAATTTGTTCTCATTCACAAAGTTTCTATTTTACGGAATTGTTGTGTTTCAAAGGGTGAGATAAGATGTAGATCGTCTAAGGTTGCTCTTATTTATGCTCTAGCTCATCATCCCTGTTGCTTTTACTCTCCCACCACCAATTTTTTATTCCATTGAATCTGCATAGATGTAATTTTTTTAGTTTTCATAGCTTTTTATCGTAATTCGTTTTTGTTCATCTTCTATGCTGTAATTAAATAAACATCCTTTTGTATTTATTTTCACCTTAGGTGATTTGGTCATGTGAGAAGAAAACTTGTAAAAGTGTTAGGAATTCAGTAGTTATTACTTAGTTAGGCAGGTAGTTAGTTAGCTGCCTATAAATAGGGAAAGATAGGGATTAGTTAGTGTCTTTGTTCATTTGATTAGTAAGTCTTCTAGACTTTTAGGGAGTTGAGGAGCTCTAACTCTTCCTCATATCTTTGTAATACTTAAAGAAACATCAATAAACACCACCTCTGAGGTACCAGTCCCAACAAAAAGCCTCAATAAAAACATTCGATCAGATGGTTTAGCCTATTAGGTAGTGGGAGAACAAGAAAGGTTATAGATGAAACCATTGACAGTGACAGATTTACATGACTTGTTTATAAAGGTGGTCTATGACAGGACATATTGGTATTATTTGATTGCTGTAGCTGACTCCGCCTAGTGGATAAAGGCCTTTTTATTTTTGTTGTTGTAAAAATAGTAGGCTTTTTTATTCTAAAAAGTTCCCAAATTTTTTGTTGTTGAAAGACTTATTTTCTTGAATTTGTTTTTGAAAAGAATAAAAGAGGTAATAACTATGGGGTGGATAATAATATATCCTCCGAACATAAAATTTAGGCTGCTGCTTCACTGTATTATATCAGATCATTTGTGTTATTTCTGTTAATTAGATGCTTTCTTTTGGTTCATGTTCAGCTACACTGTTGTCTAGTGTCCATAAGTAGACTAGTGTACGTTGAAGCTGATATTTTAAACCAGTTACTGCTTGGAGCTACAATTAACTAATTTGGACAACCAATTGTTGAAAAGATGCAACTAAATGTTTTGTTTCAAGATATTGTATCCCTCTTAATTTTAAAATGGTCATATTCTATCTATGTTATCTTTCCATTTTTTGAGCTTTGTAAATGGCCCTTCGGTTTCAATACATTAATTTTGGCTGCTTCCTTTTTCTGTTCATATATAAGTTCGCAACTGGAAATTCTATTTAATTCTTGTGCATTATGAGTTTCTGTTGTTTACCTAACAATATCTTTACAGGTGGATGGGTGGGTTCTGCTCCAATTTAGATTGTGATTAGTACAGCTTGTCCTAATTATTTTCAGAGATGTTATTAGATTTATTTTTAATTAGCCACCAATTTAAATGGGTAAGGGGATAATTTTGGTTCAGTTGCTGTCAATTTTGTTTTATTGTGATCTCTTTGGTTGGAGAAAGTATGTAGGTTGTATTTGATTTTGTTTACAATATTGCTGTTATTGTCTTCTATGAAGGCCTTTAGTAATGTGTTGGGCTATCAACTTCTTTGGTCATTTTAGTATTGCATCACAACTCCCTTGTAAGCATGATCTGTGTTAACATTCAGGTACTATGAAGGTCTCCAGAAATGTGTTAGGTTGTATTCAGAAAATGGCCAGTACTCTCCTGATGAAATAGATCGGTTAGATTCCTGTACAAAACACTCAGCCAGCAATATAAATGGTCATCTGCTGTTAAGGTAATGCAGCAATATAAATGGTTTAATATCTTGCTTTCATGTATCACAATTATCAGTTAATTACTATTTTGCTATATTATGTGTGGAAGGAGACGAGGGTGAGCCTCGGCACAATGATAAGGTTGCTGCCTTGTGACCTGGAGGTCACTGGTTCAAATCTTGGAAATAGCCTCTCTACAAAGTGGGAGTAAGGTTGCGTACATCTACCATTCCCAGACCTCACTTGGTGGGAGCCTCGTGCACTGGGTTGCCGTTATGTGTGGAAGGAGATACATCGTTTTCTTTGTATAACTTGGGACATTTGGAGTACTTGCTTCTCTGAAATGGATTTTGCTATAGATTGCTAGCTGCCATTCTTTCTCCTTAGGGAGCAGGAATCTTATTGTTTCTCGCAAAGTAGAAAATGTTGGCAAAACTTGAATGGAATATCCATTAGCATAATGTGTGGGGTGATATTCTTATTAGTGATTTCTGCCCTCACATAGCCATCTTATAAAATGCATGCTAAAGTAGTAGCCCTCGTTTTGGTGACCTCTTCGTTGATCAGTCTTCCGTGTGAGTGCATCTTCTAGAATATTATATAGCATAGACAAATGCTTGTTGGTCCGCTGGTATATTTCGTTATTTCTTATAAAAATTAGTGGTCTTGTTGTAGTGCACATTTTTTTTATTGATGAAATTCATTCTTCATTGGTGTTATTTGATAATCTGATCCATGTAGTCCACCTTACCTAGTGAGACAAGATTTGTTAAATTAATTTTTCATTGGATCTTTTGTTTGGTAGAGAATACCGCTGGATTTTCTGCAAGGTGAAAATTTTCGAGCAGCAGCAGATAATTATATTAGGCCTCTCCTAACTAAGGTATACAAAATATCTTTCAATATCACATTATGCCACTATAGTTGTTTCTAAATTAAGTGAGCTTTCTTTTGGTGTTTTGTCTAGGGAGTTCCATCTCTGTTCTCTGATCTTTCTTCTTTATACAATCACCCTGGAAAGGTCAGCATTACACTTAAATTTATACCTTCAAAATAGTTTGGGATTTTTTTTAGGGGTTCTTTCTTCCATCTTATTATATGGTGGCAGAAAGTACTGTTCCTGTGGCTGTGGGTTCTGATTGTTCCTGTTATTTTCTTGGAATTTGTTCAGGCAGACATTTTGGAACAACTTATTCTAAAGTTAGAGCATTCAATTAGGACGTCAGCCCAATATCCTGGAAGGTGAGATGTTCTTGTTCACATGTAATACACACACACACACATACACGTTAACTTTTGTGGTGTAATGCCTGAATTGAGTAAAATGTTCATATGGTGCAAATGCCATCTTGTAACTCTCTTGGTTAACTCTGGAATGAAGAAAGAGAATAAAACTGCAAGCCAAACAAACCTATACAACGTTTTTTGCATAATAGTATTGAAGCTCCCGTGGACCAACTATGGACAGAGCACTAAAGAAAACCCATAAATTCAAACCTGTTCCATCACATATGATTTGCAAAGACCCTCATAGTTGGTACTTTGGAGTCTTCTTCTGTTGCATAACTAACCTTTGTTTATAATTTATACAGGGTGGAAAAAGAGCCCCCTTCAACTCTTATGTGGACTTTGTTTTTATTGGCTCAGGTTGGTAGCTTTTCTTCATATTGTATTGGATTAATTTGTCTTCCCCTTTTTCCCCACTTAAGAGAATTTGTGCTGGTGCAGCATTATGACAGACGGGGGCAATATGAAATTGCTCTTTCCAAAATCGATGAGGCCATAGAACACACACCTACTGTGATTGATCTATATTCTGGCAAGGTTCGCTGTACCTATAAATAATTCTCTGCTTTCTCTAGGATTAGTTCATTTCATTGCAGTTCATTAGTTCATTTCATTTCATTTCAGTACAGCTTTGTAGTCCAAGTTAACAGAATACAACCACAAAGTAATTGACACTTAACTATCATTTGGGATGATCAACTTTTAAGCATTCCTATGTAGCGCAAATAATTCACACAGAAAGCCATGCTAAGAGTAAATGAAAATCATTGTCATTGTGAGTATTTGATGTCAGGCAGGCATAGTTACATAATTTACTGGCATGTTCAATTTCATGTGTTTCTGTTGGAAACCTTTGTGCTAAATAGCTTTTTACGAATTTTGATTAGCTTTTGCCTTTTGGCATTGCAGTTTAGAACACTTTGCTTAACTTAATTCAGAGTGCTCAAGTGCCAGATATTTATATATTTCTCTTAAAAAAGTAAATATCTTATATTCTGCACAAGAAAACAAGGTTTCTAAGTATTAAAGGTTTAATTGACCAAAAAAATTAAAAATTTAAATATGACATAAGAAATATAGAGTAATATCATAAATGATTACTTAAATATAGTGATATCCAGTAGTAATGGTTACTTAAATGCATGCCACAAAGACAATATAATCAAATTGTTTAGAAGTGTAATGCAATTTTAAAGATTTAGACCTAAAGAGAGACAGAGAAAATTCATACTGAATAGGGCTCGGTATCACCTTATAGTACACTTAAGACTGGTATTTTGGTTGTATCAATATTATTGTGACCATCCATTGAATGGTATAATCCTTATAACCATGTTTTAAGCTATGTTTTCTACATATCAGATAAATGTGAAGGCATCAATGTCTTTCTGGGTTAAGGGTAAAACACATTATTATTGATAAAACTGTACTTAGTTTGATGATTACATCACTTGTGGCCAAGTTTATGTGAGACCAGGGATGGGTAGAACTGAGTTGAACCTGAATTGAGAATTACTTGTGATTGCCCTGAATGCAAATAGTTGTTGAGATAATTCAGTGATTGTTGCTTCTCTTTGTATAACAGAGTCGGATACTGAAGCATGCTGGTGATTTGGCTGCTGCTGCAGCATTTGCAGATGAAGCTAGGTGTATGGACCTTGCTGATCGTTATGTTAATAGTGAATGTGTTAAGCGCATGCTGCAGGCTGATCAGGTTTTTCTCAATCTTCCAATTATATTGGAATGTCAGTCACACAGCTGCTGTAATTTGTGGTTTTCTCATTTGCTATTGCTGACTCTGCTTTATTTTTATCTATTTGCTTGATACCAAGGTGGCTTTGGCAGAGAAAACTGCTGTATTATTTACAAAAGATGGGGATCAACACAACAACCTTCATGACATGCAGTGCATGTGGTCTGTATATAATGATGTTTTACTATTTTGTATCCAATGAATATTGTGGTTTAATTTCTTAATGCATACTTTGACATTTGTCTTTGGAAGGTATGAGCTTGCCTCTGGACAAAGCTATTTCCGGCAGGGTGATCTTGGCCGGGCACTCAAGAAATTTTTAGCAGTGGAGAAGCATTATGCAGATATTACTGAAGACCAATTTGATTTTCATTCATACTGCTTAAGGAAAATGACGTTGCGTACTTATGTGGAAATGCTTAAATTTCAAGACCGATTGCATTCACATGTATACTTTCATAAAGCAGCAGCTGGAGCTATCAGGTGAATATCATGTTGTCTTTTGTTGGTGTATTGCATGAGTTGTTATGCTTGTTAGTGTTGTGCAGTGCATTGGCTAACCGGGCTCTGCACATGTATGAGTTAAAGCCCTTTGCTCATAAATTGTGGTGCAATGCATATTGGGATACAGAACTTGTGATTGTTTTTATTTATTTATTTTTTTCTTGGCGTTTCTCTGCCTCAGCCTTCACGAGGCCAAAGAGTATTCTCACATGCTTCAAGTTTTGTGTGGCTTTGTAGCGTTATAACATAAACAGCACTCATTAAGTAATGCTATCTATAACTGTTCAGCCTTGATTAATATTAGTGACATAAGTGAAGCAATTTACTTACTGGTCTTGTATGCATGATCCCATGGCTGTAATTTTGATTTGCAGATGTTATATTAAGTTGCATGATTCTCCCCAAAATCTACAGCCGAGGAAGATGATGATATGTCAAAGTTGCTTCCTTCTCAGAAAAAGAAATTGAGACAAAAGCAGAGAAAGGCAGAAGCAAAAGCTAAGAAAGTATTGCAGCCATTCATATAGCCTCTTTGAAACTTCACAAGGGAAAGATTCTCATCCTATTGTTTAATATTTTTCTAGGAGGCAGAAGAAAAGAACGAAGAGTTGAGTGCCAGTGGGGTATCAAAGTCTGGGAAACGCCATGTAAAACCTGCTGATCCTGATCCACACGGCGAGAAGTTGTTGCAGGTTGAATTCTGATCCATTTTGTGTCCATTGGGATTCTTGTTTGGTTGTGTTTCAAATTTTCATTAAGTGCACAAGCAAAGTTCTCTTGTAGAAGATGAGTAACTCTTGGTACTCATCTGGTGGTTGCCACCTAGCCTATTTTGCATTATGGATCTTGGCAGAAACCCCACCTATTAGAGATTGTCAAATGATGGGTTATCAAACGTGAAAGGGTTTTAGAAATGCACAGTACAGAGAAAGTAGTTTTTTCCCTGCTCATTATGATTCAGGAGGATAGTGTATTAAGGCCCTTGCATAGATTTTTGAATTACAGTGTTCTTGGTGATATTCTGTTCTTTTTATTTTTTTTCTAACAGCATTTTCTTTGAATACAGATTATATTAAATTGACTAGTTATAATGCTATAGTGAACATATTGACATCAATTTTTTCTGCTATATACTCATATTTAATAAACTGATAAAATGAATATAATGCATAATTAGTGTCAGATCTAATCAATGTTTCCACAAAATCTCATTTTAGACGTTCACCTGTCATTTTGCCAGTATACTATGCTTTTTTAATTGTTAAGGGGATATAGTCCTGTTTCTTGTGGTTTTTTTCCCTATTTAGGTTGAAGATACACTGTCAGAAGCCGCAAAGTACTTGAAGTTGCTGCAGAAGAATTCACCTGATTCATTGGAGACACATTTGCTTG
The DNA here is from genome assembly GCA_030441495.1 of Dalbergia oliveri. Lineage (NCBI taxonomy): Eukaryota > Viridiplantae > Streptophyta > Magnoliopsida > Fabales > Fabaceae > Dalbergia > Dalbergia oliveri. The sequence goes on from JAMLFY010000016.1 coordinate 5,457,042, forward strand.
CTTTTGAATTGTATATAAGAAAACATAAGATTTTGCTTGCCTTTCAGGTATTTCTGTGTTAACTGTTCTTGTTCATTTTTATGTTGTAATGTTGTCAAGCTGATAATTAACTTGGGCAAACAGTTATATTGATGTGTTCCTTGCTTCTTCCTTTTTTTTGGGCACCGTGCCTGGGGTGTTTTTTGGGGGGGGGTGGTTAATTCTGTGGCTTACTAACATTTCTTACCAGTTGTATAGCGCTGCTTACTTGGATAATTTTATTTGCATATCTTGTGAGACTATATTACACTTACTTTCTTTGTTATCATTTTCAACTAGAATGGCTGTCAAATGTATTTCTTCTGTATCTTTTGAATTGTAGGCTGTGAAGCAGTTACTGAGGTTGGATGCTGAACATCCTGATTCTCATCGTTGCTTGGTATGAATCTCTTCTGAGAAACAAAAAAATTCCATGTCACTGGGTTTAGGAAGTTTGCTTTTTTAAGATTTATCGTATTAATTCAAAATAATAATGCAAATGTATTCCACCATTTCCTACAAGCCATAACTTTTAAAATAACTATTATATTTATTATTTTTATATTAATTAAAATTGTTTGTAGCGGATATTATGAATTGCATGAAAAGCATGTCAGTTGTGGCTTATTAGGTAATCAGAAGAAAAGTACTCCTTTAAATTAGGTACCAGCTGCTTCTGGTCTGTTATAAAATTCTTTTCTTCTCTTTTTGGGGGTATGATGTCCTCTCTATTCTTGCGATTTCTTCTTTCCTCTACCTAACACCTGCTGATGAGGGGGAAAAAGAAATCTTTCCGCTGGCATTTATTTCAGTCCATATGTTGCAGATTAAATTCTTCCATAAAGTGGGGTCCATGAATGCTCCTGTGACGGACAGCGATAAACTGATTTGGAGTGTTTTAGAAGCTGAACGCCCAACAATTAGGTTCTCGATGCGATTGATTTTACTGTTTTTATTTATTGTATTTTTGGAGCCTGGTTTATTCAATTCTTTTATTAGTTGTTGACTATGAATTAATTTTAATTTTATCTATTTATTCTGTTTTTGCAGTCAGCTGCATGAGAAATCTTTGCTCGAGGCTAACAACTCTTTCCTTGAAAAACATAAAGGTCATAGTGAACAGAGTTATCAAGTTGGGAATGTATATTATTTATTGCTTTTTTATGAAGATTTCTTATTTTGTTTCCTTTCTTTTTCACTTTTGCAGATTCTCTGATGCATAGAGCAGCATATGCAGAAACCTTGTACATTTTGGATTCAAACAGAAAGTCTGAGGCTGTCAAGTTGGTTGAAGAGTCAACAAATAACTTTGTGCCAAGGTAACAGTTTATAACATCTAAAGCCATATATTGTTGAGCGCACAAACACATTTCGTGTATCAGTCTGTTTAATGTACTGACGCTGACGTGCATGCTGTTGTGTCTGTTAAGTATTGGGTTTTAGAAACATTTTCATTACAGCTTCAACACAGCTTGACCGATTGTGACTAAGAAAGCTTGCTAGACATCATCTCCTCACCCCACCGGTGGGGATTCCACCCACCCCCCCCCCTCTTTTTTTTTTTTTTTGTTGTGGTGGGGGGGTTGCTTGCTGAGCTCATTAATATTATGGAGAGTACTTAGGTTGATTGTTTCAAAAATATAAATTAGTAGTACAAAAAAGTGGAAAGAGTATATGATGGGTTCAGCAGCAAGACTTCCTTTTGCTCAGATAGAGATGATATTTAAAGTGGGTGGGATACAACTATCTTCTCTTTTGTGGGGATGAATTGAAGAGGGATTTGTCCCCAAAATGCTATGGGTGTTTCTGATTTTAATTCTTTTATAAAGGTTGTTGAATATTTTCCCTGAGAAAGGAGGTGTAACTGAAATGGAAATAAGGGGCAAGAGGCATAAAAGAAAGAAGTAGTAGATCAAATAAAGCATTACAGAATTACAGACTACCACAGAAAATGTTACATTTTTTTTTTCTTTGTAAAACTGAGCAAATTAAATAAAAAGCAAAAAAAAAGAAAAAAAAAATTGTGTGCGCACCTTTGTATCCAGTCTAATAATTTTTGGACTTGTCATGCAGTTCAGTGTATATGTGCTTTGCCCTATGCTTCCATTCTATATTTACAATTTTCATGATGGCATTGAATCTTTCAATCATTTGTTTTGCTAGAAATGGAGCACTTGGACCAATCAGGCAATGGACACTTAAAGACTGTATTGCAGTTCACAAACTTCTTGGAACAGTACTTGTTGACCAGGATGCTGCGCTAAGTAAGTACAACTGGGACATCTTGGTTGCCTCGTTAATTTTTCTGTTGGTTGGCCTCTAGGGCCAATGCATATGAAAATTTTAGTACCTGATATTTGCCACAAATGGTGCTTATGGTTTCCAAGAATAACATTTAGTATTTGGGGTTCATTTTCCTATGTCTAAGTGTTGGAGATCAAAATATTACCGATTGCTCTGATGCAAGCAAGATTTCTCATTTTTAAGGAATATAGGATAAACGAGACAGAAATTGTTCCCTGAAACAAATTTTTTAGCAAGTTTTGATCTTTTGTCACTATTATGCATTGGGGTCACTGTTTTTCAAATTTTAAGTTTCAAGATTTTAGTTTTAAGCATTTAACCTAGTGTTTTTTGAATTCCAGAAAAGGACATTCTATCGTGACGTAATTTTCTATTTTCCATCACCTTTCTTATTTCTGTATCACTTTTTGTAAAAGTGCATCCCAAGGTTAACTATGTACTCTTGCAGGATGGAAATCGCGCTGTGCTGAGTACTTCCCTTATTCTACGTACTTTGAGGGAAGTTGCAGCTCTGCCTCTCCCAACTCGGTCTTCACTCAGTTGTGCAAGAACTCTGAAAATGAGAGCCCTAACCATTCAGTGGGTAGTCAAAATGCAGGCTCCATCAAATCAAATGGGAAACTAGATGCATTTAAAGATCTCACCATCTAAGTTAAGCACATCCATGAGTCTAACAAGTACGCAAGTTACCCAGTTTAGATGTTTGGTAAACCAAACTGCATTGACACTCCCAAAAACGACCCTTTTTGGCAGTTTGCTGTGGCAAGGGTCACAGTTTTGGTGCGGGTTATTATGGCGAATTCTACACGTCACTCCGTTGTATTTTCTTTGCAACTTCTCCCTCTCCCAACTGTGAAAATGTATTTCGTTTGCAGATGTGTATAATTTAACCAAAAATTATGTTTTAGGATTGAATTTATTATTTGTTCACCCCTTTTTCCTGAGAGGTGGTAAGTGGGGCTCCATGGATATTTCCGGTGTTGTCCCAGGTGGTCATTTTGGTCGTTGGGAGAGCTACAGAGTTCTAGGTTTCTGGTCCTGTATCCAGCCAACATAAGTTATACAGAGAGCATGTTGTACCTTTCCTGTTTTATTGGCTTATATATCATGGATAAGCATCGAGTTAATGTTATGATTTGGCCATGGAGGCGGAAATGGCAGCTTTAAATTTGGATGAATTTGGCAAAAAAGGAATTTTGGGGTTTCATTTGTGATCATATTTCGAAGCGTCGTCTGCTCGTTATACTTACATTAGTTATTGCTCTAATCTTAGGTGAAAGGATCTTAAGATTTTACACCTCGTGGATTTGAGTGAGCTGATTAAAATAGCAAATTATTTGTAAAAGGCAGTATGGATGTTAATCTTTAGATTGTATAAAGCAATATCAGACTTTTCTTGGGATCCAGGTCGTCGCCTTATTGGAATATCTTAACTAGTATGACATCAACATTCTTTTCCAAGCCATAGAACATACGTACAAACTCATGAATATTGACTTCTCAGACCTTGAAGAGACCGTGAACATTCCATCTTCAACCAATTGATCTCATATTTGAAAGCACTTTCGCTCAAGCATAATGATAATTAATCTTCTGTTTAATCCTCTCAAATATATTAAATAAATACTCGAGTCTAAATGCAATACAGCTTGATTAGTGTAAAAAGGGTAAATTAGATTTGGTAAAATCTGCTTTGGCTCTCCTTTTATTTGTCCAAGCAATACTGACATATTTTGGATATACTATGTAATAAAAAAAAATAGTGTAATGATTTTAAAAATTCATAGGTGTCTGGAAAATTTCAAGAATTCAATTACTAGAAATTGAATTCCATTAAAAGCTCAAAAATAAATCACATCAAAATTTGTGTGAGTTGCTCTTGGATTTGAGCTAAAGAATGAAATACCCAAAGACTTATTTTGATTGTGTTGTATTTTATTAATGAAGGGCAAAAAGGTCAAAATATCTTAAGAAATTGAATTCAATTATGTAGTTTCCTGGTTTATATCAAGCACAGGAATTCAATTCTCGATAGAATTTAATCAAACAAGAAGGTCTGTAATGATTTCATAAATTTACTGATCTTATGAGTAAATTTTACAAATAAAATAGAGTCAAGGTAGTTGTTACCAAATCTTAGAGGTCATTGTAATTTGCTTATATAAAAATATAGCTTTACCAACTCCATACTTCCTAATTTCCACCTTGAATTGAAGTGACAATTTTACCCATATTAGCCCACAATTAGCTGATGCCATAGATCTACACACAACATTTGTATTTGATTGCGACAACAATTTGGTACATGTTTTTTCAAGACACAAGATTTCCAATTACAAACATGGAGTACTTTGAAGTAGCTTGCCAAGCAGAGAAAGTGAAAAGAGAATAAGAGTTTTTTTTTTTTTTTGTATATGGTGTATAGACATGCAAATCAACATTTGATGATGGCTGTTTAAGTATGGGTTTTAATTAAGTGTTAAATGTGATATTAATTGAGAATAAGTCTATGTTTGGGAGTTTTATAGATGATGAAAATGATGACTAATAATGGAATGGAAGAAAAATATGAGAAGTAGAGTAGAACATATCAAGCCATCATCATGTTTGGATGATCTATGAGACTGAGTCTAATGAGGCAAGGAATTGACAAGCCTCGCTTGACCCTTCAATTTGGAGGGACAAGATTTGGGGGTTTTGAGGGGTAAGGAAGGGACAAGATGTCCTTCCTTGTAACACAAGTTGAAAATGTGTATGGTAACATATACACTTGAGCAAGCACGAGAATTAGAGATAGAGAGTGTTGGTTTATGTATCATAATATGATGACAAAACACTACGTGTAAGTATATTATTCCTAATGTGTCTAGATTAATTATCTTTTGCTGAACCTTCTAATTAATTTGTTGAGTATTTAAGCTTTATTTTGATATTGGTTGACATATGTTGATGATTCTGATTTTGAGGAAACTAACACATCGAGCTGGCAAAAATAGCACATTTGTAATAGAAGCAGAAAAAGAAATGGAACGCAGAAAAGTGTTTATAAAAAATGGCAAACTTGGAGTCTCACACTATATTGCTTGTTGAAATGGACAAATAATGTGTGCTGTTGATTCATCAGATACTTTGAAAAGAAAATAGGTCAAAGGAGCTTTCTCTCATATACCCCCAACGGATATTTCCCTTCTAGTTATATATCTGACTGCTCAACAACAAAGAAAAAAAGGAAGAGCAACATTTTTCATCATAAAGGAAGGACTATGTCAGAATGCATGTGAGTAATCCCTCCAAGCGTCATCAACGGTAAAAAACTCTCACCTTCCTATAAAAGGTGCTCTTGAAAGACATTCAAAAGAAGAGGAAAGAAAGAGAAACAAAAGCTATATTCCTTAAATTTGAATTTCAACTCAAAGCAATTTTTCCGCTTCTCTCAGCTTGTTGTATTTGTTATCATACTTTCTGAGAGTGTTTAGAAAGCTGTTGTATTGAGTGTTATATTTTTTTTAGAGTGAAACAGCAAATTTTATTCAGAAACTGGAAGTGTAAGGCTTATCTTGTGAAGATATAAGCTAGTTGATTGAGCTTGGAGAGGCTCATTGAAAAGACTACTTGGGTAAGAGTTTGAAGAGGCTTGGGAAAGAATACTCATTGTTTGTACTAGTTGTACAAGGATTATAGTGGATACACTCACCTGGTGGGTAAGGATTGGATGTAGGATCTAAGTTGAGATCAAACCAGGATGAAATACTTGTGTGAACTTCTCTATCTCTTCCTTCTCATAGTGCATATTTGCTATTTATCACTCTGCATTTCCTTCTTAAGAAACTGAAGCTGAAAATATAATCAAGTGGTCTTACAAAATTGAGTGTTAAAATATTTTGCTTAACTGAATTTGCTTCAAATTACTTTCTTCTATAAAATACAAGTTTTGTTATAATCTGTTGAGAGCTGGTTTAGTAAGCAGCTTTAGTATCATTCTAGACAAAAACATATTTCTGACTTGTGCATTAAACCAAGTGTTCACATTATTTTATGTTTGATCGTTTTCTAATTCATCATAGTCTCATTTGTGATAAAATCTCTCGCGATAACATGAAACATTTGCTTGAATATTCTAACTTGTGTGTTAAATGTATAAATTTTTTTTAAAGAAATACTTAATTCAACCCCTCTTCTTAAGTGTTTCGATATCATTAGAGAGAATTGTGGAAAATTGAGCCAAATGAGAAAGATTGAATGATTCTTCTTACTTTGTAAAAAGAGTTACATATACTTATATATAAGTAAATCAGCTCATGTGATACGAGCAATAAACTACTAACTAACTCGATCCACACCTGTCATCAAGTCTAACGGATTGATAATTTAGTTAAAACAGAATTAACTAACTATACAGTAAGACCCCCCAAGCTGGAGAATGAAGATCAAGCATTCGCAGCTTGGACACCAAGTGTTGTTGGAACACCTTTGGAGGTACAGCCTTGGTACACAAATCAACTAGATTGAGACCTGACAGGAAGGAGGTGAATGAGGCCTGATTTCACTGTACAGTCCAATTCTGTTGCTTTGTTCATGAAAAACTGGATTCGCGGTTTAGTGAAGAGCCGACTTACTGTCATAGTAATGGAATGCATGAGACTTGAAGGGAATTTGAAGATCTTGAAGAAGGAAGGTTAACCACCGAATTTCACATGTGGCAGCAGCAAGTGCTTGGTATTAAGCTTCCGAGGATGATCTAGAAACCGTTTGTTGTTTCTTTGCTTTTCAAGATATTAGGGAGTCTCCAAGGTAGATGCAATAGCTTGTGATTGAACGTCTGGTATCAGGGCAGGAGGCCTAATTTGAATCACTAAAACGTTTCAAATGCAGGCTTGAAGAGGATGGGAAAAATAGACCTTTTCCTGGACAGCCTTTGAGATATCTCAGCACCTTTAGCGCAGCTCGATAGTAAGATGCCGTAGGATTGCTGAGAAATTGGCTAAGGTGTGTTACTGCAAAGCTTATGTCCGGTCAAGTGTTTTTGAGATGGAGGAGTTGGCCAATGATTCTTCTATATTGTGGCTGTAGTCCATTGGAGTAGATGCAGGCTTGCTTGCTCTAGAAGCTTAAGGGCATAGTTCCTCTGAAATAGAGTAGTACTCTTGGAAGACCGTGCTATTTCAAGGGCAAGACAGAACTTTAGCTGCCCCAGATCTTTGATTCTGAAGGTGTCATCAAGATTCTTCTTAACAAGGGAGATTTTATCAGCATCATTCCCTGTTAACAGCATATCATTGACATAAATGGCCACGGCTGTGAAGGAAGAATCAGACCTCAGTGAAGAGTGAGAACTCAGCTTGGAACTGTTTGTACCCCAACTTGGTGAGAGTACTGGCGAGCTTCCCATACCATTGTGGACTAGCTTCACGCAAACCATAGAGGGATTTCTTAAGACGACATACTTGGCCAGGTTGTGGAGGAGTGACACCTTTAGGGAGAGCCATGTACACTTCCTCATGCAAATCACCACGTAGGACTGCATTATTGACATCAAGTTGCTCAAGATGCCAATTTTGGGAAGCTGAGAGATCTAGGACTGAGGAGCCTTACTATGCTTAGTTTTGCAACCAGGGAGAAAGTCTACATAAAATCAATGCCTTCAGTCTGAGTAAAACCCTTAGGTTATGTTTGTGAGTTTGGATTTTGGAGGGAAATGGAGGGAGGAGAGGACTTATAGTGTAAAATTATATTCAAGTCCTTCTCTTCCCTCCTTCTCCTCCAAAATCTAAACTCACAAACATACCCTTAGTCACGAGTTATGATTTGTACCTTTCTATTGAGCCATTGGCTTTGAGTTTGACTTTATAAACTCACTTACATCTAATAGTTTGCTTGCCCTCGGGAAGATCAACAAACTCCCAAGTACCAGTTTGAATAGAGCCTGTATTTCAGCATCCATGGCCTGCTACCAGCACTCATGTTTCACTGCTTGTGTTTATTGGTGAATTTAGAATATGACAAATATCGAGAATGATGCAACAGAGAATAAGAGTTTGGAGATGCTGGAGAAGCAGTGGTCAAAGAACATTGATAATCCCTAAGATATGATGGAGGTTTCTTAGATCTGTTGGATTTGGGCAAATGTTTTTGGTTGTTGTGCAGTAGGCCGGTTGGTGTCAAAAGCTGAAGTGTTCTCAGCAGAGGGTTGTGGGCATGTCTGGCAGCATGTCATTAGAAACCAATGGAAATATAGGTTGTGAATTGTTATTGAAAGTCAGTGTGTGTTGAAAAGGAAACACATTCTCGTGGAAAACAACATTTCGTGAGATGACAATTTCTCTAGTATTGATGTCATATAGTCCGTAGCCCTTTGGTACCTAGTTGCTATTCTAAATAGACACAACATTTAGCTCTAGGATCTAGCTTTTTTCTATGACCTGAAAGGGTTGATGTAAAACACTTGCGACAAAAAACCTTTAACAAACTTGGATCAGGATCTGATTGGTGAAAAACTTCAAATGGAGTTTTATTTTGCAAAGCAGAAATAGGGAGCTTATTTAGAATGTGTACAACATGTTTCACAGCAAAGTTCCAAAATTGTTTAGTAAGTGTGATTGAAAAAGTAATGCCCTTGTGATGTTTAAAATGTTGATGTTTTCATTCCACAACACCATTTTGTTATGGAGTTTCTACACAAGATGTTTGATAGATGATGCCTTTTGAGATATAAAAGAGGGCATTTGAAATTCCAATCCATTATCCGTTCAAATGATCTTTATTCTACATGCAATGTTTTGGCTAATGTAACAAAACTTTTTATGCAATTTGATACTTTAGATTTGTTTTTCATTAGAAAAAGCCATGTATGCTTAGAGTAGTCATCCATTACTGTCAAAAAATAGCCGTGACCATGAATTGATGTGATGGCAAGAGGACCCCAAATATCTATATGTAAATGTTCAAAAATACATGCTGCTCTAGAAGTACTTATGGGGAAGGATAATTTTTTCTGTTTTGCCTGTGGACATTCATCACAACAATCATCATTTGCATTTATTGAAAGAGAATGGAATGTTTTTGTAATACAAGCAATTTATCTTTTGAAGTATGGCATAGCCGATAATGCCATGTACTCTTTAAAGGAATAGAAGCAGTATTTATAGTGTTTACCATAATTCTGAAAATTGGATTGAACTACGATAAGTCCAATTGGTTAAACTAGGAATGGTTTAGTACTTGGCCCAAGTAATCGTTCAAAAACAACCGAAAATAAAAAAAAAATGGTGAAGCGAACTGATTTGGATGGTTCCTTATGAAAATTTAGCCAATTAAAAAGACAGAAGGGCAAGAATAATTTTTTTCCCAGGTTACAAAACTAGAGATATCGAAGACGGCTCCATTCTGCATTGTGCAACCCTACACCTATAGACAAAAGAAGAAGAGGAAGAAGAAGAAGAGCCACCATCTAGCTGCCGTTCTGTCTAGCAACTGCCAAGGAAGAATAGCTTGTTGGCGTGAGAAAGGCCTGCACTTGCTTTGTCTTCTTCAACCACTGCTATTGCACATTAAGCTTGTTTAGTTTAGTTTTTAAGTTTTCAGTTTTAGTTTCAGGATTTTGTGAAAAATACTAATACTGAAAATTGGAATTTGTAGGCCTATTTAGTTTGAGTTTCCAATTTCCATTTTCCAGATTTTGTTAAGGAAATACTAAAATTCTAAAACTATAAATTTCAATTTCAGGATTTCCTTCACAAAATCTTAAAACTGAAACTCAAACCAAATAGACTCTAAGTTTTAGAATTTTCACTGTTTCCTTCACAAAATCTGAAAACTGAAAATCAAACCAAAATAGCCTAAGCTTCCAATAAAGTCTCTAAATTGCTTTGGATAATGACTATTTTACTTCAAGAAATGTTCGGCGGCACGTCACTGTGAAGGCTTTTTTGCAGTTGCAAGAAGGAAGGATAATGGATATAATAAGTAGGGTGTACAAAGGATGGGTTGGCTGATTGAATAAAACTCAAACCAACCCAATAATAACTTACTATATATGGTAACAGCCTTTAAATAATATATGAGAATTTGAACATTATATTTAGTAAAGTTATAAAATAGATTTCAAAATAAACCATATCAATATAAAAACACCATTAAATTGGGTAAAATATATCAATAGAGTTTTAAAATCTTATATTTTTCACAAATTATTATAAAAAAATTTATTTCTTAAGGAATTATTTGAATTTTTGGTTAGCCTAACCGACATATGACTTAACCCAGCATAAAAGTGTGCTGGTCAAATTTTATGACTCGAACCCATTCCAATAAATTTCAGGTGAGTTGGGTTGATAGGTCTGTTGTGATTAACACCTGAATGATAAGTTAGGGATTTTAGTTGTTGGATCGGGTTTTTGTTTTGGCCCATTGCTTTGGTTTGCTTTTCCGAACTTGCTATTCTGTCACATCCAAAAAAACAAAAACCTTGTTATTGTGCCTACAACGGGCACTTTCTAAGGCGTTATCCCACTTGGTGTTTTTTCATTTTTTTAATTAATTATTTCTCTTTTTGAATATCCAGAATTAAAAAGAAGTACAAGTAGGCTTTTATGAAAAAACTACTAGCAGAAAACAATTAGTATATGTTTCATTAGGATGACATCATTGAAACTTTTATTTTTTTTCAGAAAATAATTTAATGTCTAAGATATTTTTTAGTTTTTTTTTTATATATATATTTCATTTTATATTTTATTATATACCGATTATATGGTAATTGAACTTCAATCAACTGTTTAATATATAAAAAGATACCTCTATGGTTCGATACCCAGTCAATTTTTCAGAACCTTGGTATTTAGAGGTAAAGAAAAAATGTTTATCTTTGGGATTCTCAAGGTGTAGGGACCACTCCATTCCTCAACAGAACCAATCCTCCTCAAAATGTTGGTGTCCTATATTTCATAGAATTTGTTAGATAACATTTGTTTACTGTCCTGGAATAGAGATAGGAACAAAGAGAAATATGGACAATAGAGAAGGAGAGGCAGAGACATAAATAATAAATATATATAGGAATATTATTAAAAAAAAATATTCAATTTATTTCTATTCTATTATACCTCCCACATTTTGGAGGTATAGAAATTTTGTATTTTTCTATCTCAGAACTTTTAATGTTCCCTGTTCTTATCTCTACCATCAAATAGATTATATCTCTAGGTCTTTGTATTTCTTCCCAAAACATTAAACAAACTCTACCTTAATGAATTTCAGGTAACAGTGTTAGGACGAGGTTAATTTTGAGATAGGAATCAAATCAAGGGCAAAGCATGGTAGATATAGGACAATGATTGATACAAAGAATCAGAAACAGAACCTACCATATGGGCAAGAACATGGGTACTATTTGGAAGTTTGATCTGGATTTGTAAGTAGTAAAAAGATCTAGTGAACAACATATATTATCTGTTGCACCTGAGTCTATAATCCAAAGTGTCTCTTTTGAAAAAGAATTACACAAAACAATGTTACCTGATGTGGGATTATGGTTAGAGGGTGAAGTGGAGACTTGGTTTGATTAGGCCCAAGGAACTTGAGACATACGATCATTGGTAGAAGCTTGAGTCCGTTGCAGAAGCTACAATAGGCACTGATACTGCTATTGAGTCAAACCAATTTTGGCAGTGTGCTGATTACCTTCAGGAAGCCCAATGGAGTTGCTGCTATCATCAAGTACTTCAGCAGAAATGTGGTGCACTGATCCAACCCAATTCTTCTTGTAGTTTGGTGGAACACCATGCTTCTTGAAGCATGTATCCACAGTATGTCCAGGCTTGCCACAAAAACTACAGATCTTTCCTCCACCATTGCTTGATTGCCCCTTGGTGAATTTCCCTTTGAAGGGATGTCTGCTACTACTATTTACATTAGCCAAGACTTTGTGTAACTGCCTTCAAAGGAAGTACTCCTAGAACTGGACTTCATACAGAGAGAAATGGACTCCTCCCTATCAAACTCTTTAATCATTTCGTTTCTCAGCTAGATTCAGGATTCATAAACATTGATAGTTCTCTTTGACAATCCATGGAGCAATAAAGAGCATAGAAGACTCCGTGACCTCCATCTCCATGACATCTTGAATTAATCACAATGATATATGTTTTAGTGTTTGTAAGGGCCAGATGCAGTCTTATTAGGTGAATTAAATATATTTCAGTAACATACAAGAATTTTCTAGAAAAAAAGAAGTCTAGAATATAGAGTATCCAGCCTTGTTAAGGCTCTGCTGATTATTAGCAAGCAAAAACCTCTTCAATAGTGTGTTCTTAAATGTGCACGAAAATTAAGGAAATGATTAGAAAAATATAGTTAATATTAAATTGTATTGCTTCTTTTTGATATTTTAACTTTCTCTTTCCCCCTAAACTCCATCTATTCCTTAATTATAGTCATTTAAGGTTTTAGCACGGATAATAAGAAGACATATAAATACTATTGAGTTTTAAAAAATAGATTTAAATTACTAAATTACCTTATATATACTCCACTAATTTTTTTTATCTTTCTGCTTTTTAACTACCAATGAGGGATAAAATTGGTATAAAATAATTAACTTTCTATTAAAATGCTAAAATGACAATCAATATGAAATAAATTTTTTTCCTAAAGTGATTATAATTAAGTAATGGAGCAAATATTACTTAAATTTTTAAATAAATAATTATTTCTAAATAAATAAAATTTTTGCAATGAATAATTATTCAAGGGCAGAATCCAAAGTGCAAACACGGAATATGATGCAAATGCACCCACCATGCCTTTCTCTGTTTGGTCTTTTCAAGGCATTTCTATCTTTGCATACTATTGCAATTAACGAGTCCTCTCAACAATTGTCTTCTAATGGATTCTCTTGGATTTAAACCTCAATTTTCTCTTTAGGAATGCAGCTAGCTTACCATCGCATACAATAATTATTTATTTTTGATATGGTGTTTTAATTAAATAATTCCTTATGTATGAGATTGTGGATAAATTTATATTAATATGGTTTGCAAATCTTGTTAAGATTTGATTCAAAAAATAATATTTTTTATTATCCAAATCTTGTTATTGGCCAGATTTGAGTTAAAATGTATTTTTTATTATTAAAATATTGTTATTAATAATATTTGATTTAAAAAATTATATTTTATTACTGAAATCTTGTCATTAACAATATTTACTTTAAAAAACCCCATATTTTTATAAATAACCACAAAAACTCATTATAACAAATTCTAAATGCAAGTCCCATATATAAAAAAAAAAAATGACCTGCACACAACGCTTATTGGAAAAGGTAAAGTTTTAGAAGTACTAAAATTGACCAAGTTTGCTGGTTTCATAGAATGCAATATCAAAGCACATAACTGACAATCAAAATTTTCTCATCTCAAGATGATTAGAAAGTCCCTAGCCTAAGAACCAGACCTCAGCAAATGCTAACCAACTGGATTAATTTTTACCATTTACTCTCCCTGTTTCACTCCATCTGTCAATATTTTGAAATTTTATTTCAAAACATCTATCTATTTACAATATCAAAGAAATATTAATTATTTTTTTTAATAATAATACCCTTAACATAATTAATTATATTAATTACATTAATGAAAATATGTTTATTTTAATAGAGGTAATCTTATCCACTTATAGAACTTTTTACTATTATCAAGATTTATTTGCTATTTTTTATGTGGTTTTTTTAATTTTTGAACAGATATAGTGAAAAAGATGGTGAAATAGAGGGAGTAACTTCTCAAAGGCAATTGTGTTTGTGTGCGCGTCAAAGAAGGCATATGTAGTTGGAACATTCTCAGACAAACTTTACTAAAAAGATGAGCTTTTCTCAACAGTTAGAGAGGTCCCAGTTTGCTTCTGGGCTGAATTAGAGTTTGCATTGGCACTTGAAGTTTTTCTAGAATAGAGTGAAACCAAGGTGTTCAAAATTTTCTATCCCAAGAATGTTAAAGCTTTGATGCTAACTTCAAAACTAGAGTGTATAAAGTTGCATTTCAAAATGTGTCTCATTTTAAGGGTGTGTTTGGTTGGGTGCAAAAATAGGAAAAAAAATTTCATGGATGTATGCATTAATCTACATATGGAATTCATCTCTAAAAATTCCTCCCTCATTTTAATTCCTCAACCAAATATACCCTCAGAGATAAGAGATGACTCATTTTATAGAAAAATACTATCCATAACAACTAACCTTGCCTGTAATCTTTAACAATAAATACTATCAAAACAGAGTCCACGGCTGAATTTCTTAGCAACAAGTTTGAAAATTTACTCATTACGATATATTTGTTCAACCACAGCATAATTTTTGTGGCAGAACTTCCCGAACAAGAGTTTAGAGAAAATTTCCGAACTTAAGCTTTGGTTCGAAAGTTCAAACTCAAGGCAAATCAACACTTTCATTATATTGTTACAAGCATATACAAACGTACATACATACACGGGAGTGTGTAGCCAATTTTCTACAAAACAAGATGTAAAATTGGGGGGCAAAGGTGCCAATGTTGCATCTATCTTCAGCTCTAAGATGAGATGACAAACAAATCACTCTTGAAGGCAGACTACAAATATTTGATCCAAACCTGAAAACCGAAATTTCTTTGGGGATATGGCCTCAGGAAAGCAATTACTAGCACCTTGCATACCAAAACTGGCTAGCGAAATAGTTGCCCCGCCCTCTCTTATCTACTGCTGATTAGAGTCCACGGCTGAAGGTGACAGCTCTCTACTTGTACAAACTTCGTTTTTACAAAGAGGACAGGATGCATTTATCTTTAACCATTTGTCGATACACTCTACATGAAAGACATGAAAACATGGTAACTCCCGAAGCTCATCATCATCTACATATTTTACCAGGCAAATGCAACAAACCTGCAATGAAGTTGAGAAAGATATTGAAATAAATTGAATATTACATTCAAGTGGAGAATTTTTGCATGCACCTTGAGCACCACATAAATATACTCCACATCCAATAACAGAGTGACATTTCATATAAGACCCATCCTTAAGTTTCACTTTTATTCGAAGTGTCACTTATTATTGGATATGGAGCATATCTGCATGGTGGTCTAGATGCATGCAAAAATTCCTCCAATCAAGTGTAGTCAAATCTATATATTCGAAGTTGAAGCATTCTCCATGCTGTGAAGGCACATCATAGATACAAAATTTAACCCTAACATGACATTGCCTCAAGTATTAAGTATTAACTCTATCAAACATATAGCCAACTTACAGCATCTTCTCCTAATATCAGTCGTTCCTTTTCAGTCCCGGCAGCTAGAACTCCACCTTCATCTATAGCTGTATTAACATCCTGAACGCGACCATTTTCATTTTCCTTCAATTTGAACTTGTAGACCGGCAGAGCATTAATAGATTCTATTGAGGCTCCTCTGTTTGGAGACAAATTCTCATGAATGCCCCAAACAGAAATTATGCAAGGCAGGCAGCAACAAATTGTGGCACAAAGTATAAACGGCATGGCATATCCAATGCAGCTAAAGGTAAGAAACACTAAACATAACCTGCACATAAAGAAGGCTATAATATTTGAAGACTTGGGAAAGGGAAATACTAGTAGTGCAAAAATAGTGTTTTTCACCGATACCTATACAATTTTGGAGCATCAGAAGGAGAAGCGTGGCCTCCGAAGATCCACACATTGCCTACGACAAACCAAACTGCAAAGAAGCAATCCAAGGCCATCTTGAAATGGTCTACAAATCCATTAAACCTGAAACTTATTAATGAATTTATCAGCTTAGTGCTGTATTAGAGGGAATAAAGGTTGAGTTTTGAATTTACTTGAATTAGAGATTCAATAAATTTGAAATATATGATAAATTTCCCTTTCTCCCATTCCTGAATATTAAAAGAAGCTTACAAGATGGTTCTTGTTAGCAATAAATTTATCTGCTTACCATGCTACATTGACTAAATGCAGGTGAAGCTAAGAGAGGGAGAGGGAGAGGGAGAGGGAGAGAAGGGGGGAGGGAGAGAGGAGTAAAAAGATATAAAGCCCCAGAGATCCTCTTCAAAAAAAAATCAACTATCAAAAGATTAAAAAAAAAAAAAATCAATCAAGTAAATCTTTCCAATCTCTCAGCATATATGAGTGAAAGGCCAAATGCTTAATCTTATCTCACAAACAAGATTTGCTTGGTTGAAAATCTGTCATTTAAAATACAAGAATTATGCTCTAACCAAATACACCAAATAATGGCATACATTGTGCATTGCCACATAGATTTGGCTTCCTCTCATTCCCAAAGCGAGGAAAACTGGTCAAGCGGAACTGATTCAAGATTCCAGGAAACATACAACACAAACCAAAAATACCAAAGAAAGTATTCCCTGAGAAATTAGACACAACTCATTGCAAAAACAGCCGTGAAAAAGATTCAGAACTCACACTACACATCACGTACACAAAAGGGGAAAGAACTTTATGCGGCCTTCAAACCTGTTTATTCCCCACCACTCACCAAATATACCAAACAAAGCATCAACTAGAATTTGAAACTCAATGATCTTAAGAGGAAACAAGGTGTTCAAATTTTGGCAGATTTCCTCTTCCCCATAGGCCCCACGTCTTAAAAGAAGCTCACAAGGTATACAGGCCTTAGTAGAGGTGGTCATAGAAGGTTAATATGGTTTTAAGCTTGAATTTGAACCTAACTAATCAGTTCCTGATAGTGCACAGATTTACCAAATGGAATTCACCAGTCATATGCTTGGAATCAACCCAAGTAATCACATCATGTGTGGTTTGGGTCATTTCAGTTCATCTAATTTGAGCTAATTATACAAATCATCACAATTCACAAAATATGAAATTCGTAGAAGTTATAGCTTGGCAGTTATATTTGAGATCAGTAATGTCATAAAATTAAAGAAAAGGAAAAAAAAAAACAAATATTTTCATGGCAAACAATGCCACAAAAGACTTCATCACCTAAATTGTACAACTATTTTGCCAAAATGATAAATTACTAACACTTAACAAGTGAGAACATGAGATGGCTTGTACATCTACCCTCCCTAAACTCCACTAGATGGGAACCTCGTACTATGAGCTTCCCTTTTATATCATCCAAATGATTAAGCGATATTTTCAGTTGAGCCAGATCAGGTATCAACTAAACCCAAGAAAGGTTTCACCGAACGAAACTAACTGTATAAGATTCATACACATTCTAAGATCTGGTTCTGATATATGCATAATTTTCAAACTGATGACTGATTTTGAAACTATCAAATTTAAAAAAAATTAAAAATATCCAAGACTAGAAATTTTTAAGAAGTTAAATCAATGACCAAAATAATCATTTTTATACATAAAGAGAGGGGGGTAGGGGGAAGTGGCAAGAAAGAAACCATCTGTGATGTGAATATAACGAACTGTGATGGAACACGGAACATGATTTACTATTGTTCTTCCATATTAGATAACTCTCCAATGAAAGATCAAGCACCTTATATTAAAAGTGGACACAAATAAGTAAACAAATTTCATAACAGCCATCAAAACAAAAGATGAGTACCAGAGGTACTTGAACAAATGCGTACCTAGAACTAAAGGCTCCAGGAATTCTAGCACTTCTGGTGACTGATTCTGTAGCATAACTATTCTCTTCATCTGAAACACGAGTAACAGATATGGCAGTATAAGAAGGTTCTGAAGGGTTGCTTCCAGAAGATCTTTGCAATTGTTGAGAGGTATCTTGTTCAGCACTTGGACTACAGTTTTGATATTGCCAGTAAAGAATAGGAAGAAAAGCAACACAACCAGATGCATAACCCACAATCCATGCAAATAATGGGGCTTGGGGGTGTTCATTTCTAGATAGGGACAAGACAACAATAGATGCTATGATCTGACTAACAGTGACAACAAGCTCGACAGAAATCCATAGTCCAGAATCCAGTGGCCCCCTTCTGTGATGACCATACCCGTCAACTCTTCTTGTTGTGGAATCTCTATAATTAAATCTAGGTGAAAAAAACAAAGATGTTTCATGAGTAGGAATGTCTGTGCTGCCATTCAGTTGATTTTCATTCCGAGGTAAATGCACTTCGCGGTGTTGATCATTATGAGATGAGCTGGATAGAGCTTCATCATTATGTTGATCCGAGGTAATATCAATTATATGCTGATGAACATTGTCGGTTTCCAGCCGGTCCATCAGCAAAAGATATTGCTCGCTCTGGGCATGGCTATTCCGCTCGGCGTTGGTAACATCCATCTAAATTATCAAACCAGAAGACAACAATACATATACCGGTGGAAACGTGGCTTTCAAGCTGCACCTTTTAATTTGCTTCCCAATCATTAATCTTCTTTAATACACTGGATGAAGTGCAGCATGGTCCTTGCAGCACTTTGCACAACACGTTCTAAAAGGTCAAGTTTTTTTTCCTGTTTAAGTAACCATAGGTTATTAGCCTTATTATTGTACATAGCCTGTTTCCAACATTTGCTATATCTTGACAGCATTAACACAAAAGAAAATAAATGTTAACTTTCTCTTCAATTCTGAGGTTGCACAATTGTTCAGACAATCAACATTGACACCAGCTTAACAAAACACAAGGACCATCACAAGAAGATTGTGATTGATGCAATAGCAAGAGTGCTTTAAAAGCATGATTTGGACATAGACAACATTTACAACACGACACTAGGATTTTGTCTAATCTATGTAGCCACTCCACCCAGTAGAACAAGGCTTAATTATTGTTGTTGTTGTTGTTACTAATACTATGAAGAATATCTTCTTCCTATAAAAGCTATAGCACGAGAATAACAATAATGGTAGGAAACAAATGGTGAAATTCTCTAAAAGTCTTACATGTAATGCTAAACACAGTAAATTAAGACAGTTTACACATGAAGTTCATCTATGAAAATTTAGCCGTTATTTTTACCCTGGAACCAAACATACCCTTAAGAGTGTAAGTTCAGCATACACTAACTGGATAAACAGGAAGAACCTAGCATCACCCATGAACAAGACAATATGAAGTGAAAAATCTATGCCTACAGTTATTAACTGATACTAACAAAAATCAGAAGGGTCTCACAGAAACAGATACCTATTCATTCCATTTCCAAATTCCAAGTTAAAAACCCACTCCATAAATTTGAAATGCCAAATTAAATACCATCTATCTCATTCAGCCAACCCAGTAATTAAAACAAAAAAGAACCAACATCCCAAACATGATTTGTAACGAAATTTTAGAACAACCTAGGATTATTCAAATTATTATTATTATTATTATTATTGTTATTATTATTTAAAAACAAAACAAAAGGACCCAATATTTATTACACAAAAACCATGAAACCCGAATTGAAAAATATATATATATATATATATATATATATATATATATATATATATATCAAAGGCTAAAACTTGAAGCAATTGGAATTGAGAGTATGAAGAAGAAGAAGAAGAGGAAGAAAAAATCTGAACCTGATTGAGCTGAATTATCGATATGGGATAAGGTTTTCGAAGCTCAACGCCGTTTCTTTGGCTTCAAATTTTCCATTTTTTTTTTTAAATTTTCTTCAGACAAATTAAGAACACAACACAGCGATGTTTCAGAGAGAGAGAGAGAGAGAGAGAGAGAAGGAAGAGATGACAGAAAGAAAGGAAGGTGAAAACACATTGTAATACCTTGGGGCCTCCGTGCCGTATGATTGAACTGACATTTTGATCGGACGGATGAGAATGTTCCTGATGAGAATAGGCGTTGATGCACTGTGTCCACGTACTCTTTTCGGTGATAGAAAGTGGGGTCACTTTGGCACTTCATGATTCTGATCCAACGGTTGATAAGTTATCTTGGTGTTGTCTTTTTTTTTTAATGATTATTATTCTGCCATTTTCTTTTAGAAATATTTCTTGTCCATTTATTTATGAGGATTTATTTAAATGAAAAAGAGAATTAGAATTTTTATTGAATCTATTTGACTACTTGTTTGAATGACATGATATACAAATTCATTTTTAAATGATAAATGAGTTATTTGATTTTATTTTATTATTAATATATTTTTTTCTAAACACTAATAATATTTTTGGCAGAATAATACTACACTTTTAAACGTCTAATACTAACATTTACTCCACTTTTAACTGATTAGTGACGCAAATATAATCTAATGAATCCCTCCTAAGTCCTGACTATCATTATCGGTTTAGATGACAACTGTTAGTGTATTAATTGTAACATTTGAAGAAGTTTCATTATTATAAATAATAATTTAATGTTCTGTAAGGAGAGTGTACTGTTTTATACTTTTATTACCATGTGTTAATTTTACAATTACCTTTTTTTTATCTGAGAAACAATTACAGTTTTAAAACGAGAGTTTAATTATATAAATAAAATTATAGTTTTTCAAAATCAAGGTTATAGTTTCACCTGGTGTATATTTCTGACAACAAACAAAATGCATATTTACGTATGGCAATTGATAGATACAAAAATCAATGTGAAGAAATTTTGTTTGTTTTTGGTCAATAAAAAGGTGTTTGGGCCTCATTGTCAGTTATTTATCTTCAAAGGAGTCCATTACAGCAAAGCAATAACAACAATAATGTGTGAAATTTGGGCTTCGATTACTTCAGGCTTTGATCATCGGCAAAGTTAAATAGAGGCCAAAAAGAAAAGCCCTCACTTGAAAGCGAACGGGCTTTCTGGAATGAGGACTCCAATATTAGGCCAAATGTAATAAGCCCATCAAGAAATTTGTGTTAATAATTATTCTTGTTCTCTTTTTGTGAAAAAAAGGAAGAAAAAAAATAATTTTTTGGAATTGCGTAATATTTCTTACAGACATTTTTCCTCATTTATTCCAGTGACTAATTTTGCAAACGTTTTTCCTTCAGCAATGACTAATCTTCCAGCCAAGAGCTTTCTCAAGAGAGTAAACATATATATATGCAAACATATATTCAAAACCTTAGTAATTTTCTGTTAGGCGAAAGTCTTCTGTTAATTTCTATGCAAATGATTAATTCGGGTTTGGAATTTGGATGGAGTTTCAAGGATGAAAGCTAGCTGTAAGGGGACAAAGTGCCATCACGTGTGACTCTGTATGGGGCTATGCTTTGAATTTCATGTCCATGTCCAAGCCATGGCAAATTTCTGCTCGGTTGGGGAGGTACATTTACTTTTATTAACAAGGTTTCAAATTTCAAATATAGGTGTGAGCTGCGAGCACTTGGTTTATATATATATATGTATGTTCTCATGTTCACTTAGCAAGTTCCGGAGACAAATACTTCTGTCACATATCTTGTATGTCATGAAAGTCGCTTGTATATATACTCTCTGTCTAATGTCTAATTTTCTATCTCACCAATTAAAATTTTACATCTAAAAAATATTATATTTTAAAATTATTGAAAAATTAATGTTATTCATATCACTTCTTGAGATACCTTTCAAGAAAAATCCTGAGTTGTCCATTGAAAAATATCTCCAAGAGTGGTACTGATAATATTTTTCTTGTTGAAATGCATGATGTGTAATTTTTTTTTTCCCAGTTGTCAAAGTTTGTGTAGGATAGATGATTAATCCCTTGTATATCGAGGACTAATAGCAACCATGTCCCAAAGTGGCCCCTATGTATATTCATGAAGATGAGACTTTATAATGTCTATGGTATATATTTGCTGCACGGCAACATGATTAAAATTCTGAATAGCAATTAAATTTGGATGTGGACAGTCAGATTGGTAAAATAGCATTAGCATAACTAGTTCGAAATTTGTTCCAAATCTCATCATTAATTGTTTGTGAGGGATATTAATTAAGAGAAAATATTAAATACTTTTTAGAGTGGTAATTAAGAAAAAGTATCTATTCTGACATTAAAGATACAGGGGGTAAGAAACAATAATACCTATAAAATTAATGAGTCAAGTAATGAATAAAACAATTTTTTTCTCTCTCCTTAGAACATCTAAGAGTTTTAATTCGTTTGATAATTGATACCCCTTGTTTTGTAAGAGTAATCGTAACAACTGATTACTTAATTAGCTTAGACTTCTTTTAGAAGTTGGATTTGAAAGATAGAAAACATTTTCACTGACCAAAAGGAATTGAATTAGCAATGGAAATTTTAATCGTTCATTTCTGTATGAAATAGAACCAACACTGATCTTATATCCACATCATGTGTGCAAGCTTTGAAAAATTATTATATATGCAGCTAGAAACATGTTTGGTGTCGATCGTTTTCAACTATTTATTCTTCACTGTACGTACTGGTTTCATTTATCCAAAGTAGACATGAAACAATGGTATCACTCATGCTTTTACATGTTGATGACACTTGACACTCGATCATATGTTGCTCATATCTTTGTTTACAGCATGCCCTTCTCATCATTGTAGCTAACAGAAGGAGTATGCTGTGCAGGATCTAGTGTGCGTGTCACTGCATTATTTCCAGGGCCAATTATTAGAATACTAGCTGAACATTATGAATTTGATATTTCTGGTTATTTTATATTGAATAAGTTGTCTACAATCTTAGAGTTACATTAAGGGTTGATAAGAGGGGAAAATCTCTATTGTGCCATTTGATTGATCGATTGATTCGTTTTGTATTAACTTTTCATGTTTCAAGTCTAGTTTTGAGAGATATTTTTCAGTTTTGAATATTGGGAAGAATAGTCTCAAAAATATAGGATGGAAGATGAATTTATTGCTAATTATCTCTTATTAAGAGGAACATTATTGAAAATTTTGACATAGATTATATTATTAGCGAGTTGTATGATTTAAAGGAATATTATGCACAATTTCAATAAATATGTATAAAATATACATAAATTTTTGTACCCTAAAATTTTCTTTCTTAACACATATTATAATGTTTATTCTAGATCTATCCTTAATAGTTTTTCTGATCCGTCCTGATGATGACTATACAGCTTATATAAGATGCTCAAAACATGGACGTTACAACTTCACACTACATATCGCCATAAACACAAAGGTGAGCATGTCAGATTTCTGATCTATTGAAGCAAAATCAAACATATATTCTCCAGCTTTGGCTGCATATAGAGATGAACATATGGTAGTGACTTACTAGAGCTAAATAGCTGAACACGGAGGCATTTGAGTTTATCAAGAGAGTGGTAGTTATGTCCATATTCCAACAGCCCACTCCATGGTACATATTAGATCAACAAAGCCTTATCTAAAGATAATCATACATTGTAGAAAGAGACATATTGCCTTAGAAAAAACCCCAACTAACATTTACTAGTAAAGGTTATTGATCTATCATTATGATAAGTGCAGCAATTCAACCTAAGAGGTAACTGCAACCATAAGACTTTGAAACAAAAGTTTTCAATCCATACATTCTAACATCAAGACAAATCACTAGACAAAAACAACAAACACACCATAAACTAGGTGAGAGGTGAGCTGAAAAAAAAAACAAAACAGAAAAATGAAAAATAAAAGCTAATCCTAAAAGAGAAAGGGGTGACCAACCACCATAGATGGGATAAACCACCTCTATGGGGTGGCTCCCCTTAGCTAAACCTAAAGCTAAGGGTGAGAAAGATATGCATAGGGGCAACACTAGGGTAAGAAACGAAGCGCTTCTTTATGGGGTGTATTGTAGTGGTTGGATATGGTTTATTTGATAAGGCTCATTTATTGTTTGAGGTCCATTTGCAATTGGGCATTATGGGCATGGGACTAGCTCTTTGATTGTTGGTTTGATCCAACTAATGTGTTTGGGCCACAGTTTTGTGGTGATGAGTTAGTGGGTTATTCACCTTTTTAATTAAGATATTTCTTTGAACTCATTGAGTGTTTACAAAATTATTTATAAATCTCTCACTAATAAAAGAATTAAGAAATCAAATTTAAATTATGTAAAATATGAGTAAAAGATGGTTGAAAAAATTGATTAATTCTTGATGATTTTATTTTCTTTTGTTGAATTGACGATTGAGTTTTGTTCATGGCTTATATTATTATTTTTTATTATGGGTTATAATATATTGAACTATACATAATTTTCATTTTCAATCTTTAGCGTATCTCCACATATATTGCTATGAGATTAAACACTTAGGTACTATCATAACTAGGAGATCCCCTAACAATTACTTTTTCTAGAGATGACAATTGATGTTCGCTCCGTGGATACCCGTCCTTACCCAACCTAGTTGGGCGGCGGATAGGTATGGGTTGATTTTGGGGTGGATTAAGATATAGGGTGAACCCGGCCTTTACCCTATATATAATTATAATATATATTACATAAATATTTTTTATTTATATTTAAAGTGAATACCTAAACTTGCAACTCATTGAATCTAACATTTTTTGGATGATTGTGTTTGGCTTATTTGGTTTCTTTTGTTATTATCTTGAAACTCTAGTAATTTTTATATTTATTAGATTTTATAATAATTTTATAGTTTTTTGTCCCCAAAAAACTAGTAGGTCAGGGCAAGTTTAGACTTAAATACTAAGGGGCAGGATTGGGTTGAGCTAAAAACTACCCAAACATGCCCCATTGCCATCCTTACCTTTCTGTCAGGTTTGAATCTTATTGCTCTCGCTCTATAAGTGCAACTTGTTTGTCCGAGCTCTCGTTGGTAAACAACTACATGGTTTGTTACAAAGATTAAAAATTATGAACATTAGAACAACTAAATAATAGTTTACTCCTTCAACACAACCTATACCTAATAGGCTAATACATGTTTCATTTTCCTCCGTTAATTTGGTTCACAGGTTCATGAAAAGAAAAAAAAAAAATCAAATTGCCATGTGAACTACTTGCCTAAAGAGGAAGCTATACTTTTCCAATTGTTGAATGATTCGAATGATTTGCTTGATAATCGTGCGCATATTACATGACGCTGACTAGTGACTATACATTAAACTGAGATGAGGGAGTAGGTACTTTTTTATTCTCTGGGGATCTTCCTTTGAGATTACCAACCATAACTGAAACTATCAAACACTTAAAGTGAAACATGTGCTGTTTAAAAAAAAAATCAAAATGACCGTCCATTGCAAGGCTTTTATCTGGTGAGGTTTGAGGATGATATATATACACGATCTTACCCCCTTTACATAGGAGCTGTTTCTAGGATAACTATAAGAAAAATACTTTTAACAATTCAAACAATCACTTTATATCAAAACTACTTTTATTAGCATTTTCAATATTGAAAATACTCATTTTTCTTTTAGTGGATTAGAATCCGTGATCTCTAAGTTATAAAACAGGAACTTACCGATACACCAAAATTTACTATCTTTTAACAAAAATAAATAAACAAATAAAATTTTTTGGTGCTGTTGACCCCAAAAAAAAGTGAAACATGTGCTAAGTCTAAAAATACATTTGTTATCCCTAACAATAAGACATTGTCTCCTTCATAAAGTGTTGGACACTAATTTATTTATCTCTGTCTTTAAGACAATGTATCTTCCATCAACCAACTTGGTTTGTTTATTAAGATCACTTTCTCTCTCTGACTTACATATATTTATATATTGTTTCACTTAATTAGTATCAGCTTTAGCCTTTAATACATTACATTGTAATAAATCAATTAATTAAGATCCATAACTACTTGCACTCATTGATGGTATTATGCCATGTGGGTGTATTGAAATTTGTATACGCTTATTGCTTGTACTTGGTGAAACATCAATCATGTAACAACATCCATGAATTATTAGACTTGAAATAAAATTAAGATTAATTAAAAATGTCCTTTGCAATTCAACGAATATATCGATTGTTGCAATCCAAGAAACAAGTTAGATTTGTCTTCAACTGAATTAAAGCCATAATGGAGTCGTTAGCAAGCACTATATACATATGTTTAAAATAACTAGTATCACTTGATGTCAAAACATATATATTTAATCCAATTATTTTAGTTAAGTGGAACCTATTATTGTGCATATATTCCCCAATCGGGCTTGATGGTAAAGTTTATATATAATACGTGCCAATTATCACTAACGATACTTGGTTTCTTTGTTTAATTCAAACCATTATTATGGATAGATGTTTCAACGCTTAAAGCCCGAACATGATATTTGGGTGATTAAAGATTCAAAATTAATACTTAAGATATCTCGTTTTTGCATCGGAGAAAAAAAAGGATATCTTGTTTTATACCATTCTGTCTACTACTTGAACTACATGGTATCCCAATATACATAAAGTGTACTCCCAAATGGTTGGCATGAATATTACAAGCTGTATTGAAACGACATAATTTAAATGACATTATTAATTTAAAAATATCATGGTAAGATTTTTTATTTTTTGGGTAATGTGGAAGTATTTTATTTTACCGGTCACTCATATTCTGAAGTTAAGGATTGACCATCTTGAAATATATCAAACAACTTTTTCAGAAAAAATAAAATAAAAAACAGGCCTAATTAAGCTAGCTTGCTGAGGCAAAGTTTATATGTGCTTGAAAGTAATATAAGGGTCTTCGCTAATGAAACTTATTTGATGACACGCAAAAGGTGAAATTGTGATGGTTTTTTTTTAAAACTCATTCTTCACTTGAATATTCCATTATAGCTCAAATTGGTTTTATCTTCATCAAATACACAAACTGATTGAAATTAGAGATAGATTGGAAAGCTTCTGAGTTGGAACTCAAATTTTTGCGGTGGAGATACCAACTTTCGTTGATTGCTAAGGCAGAACTTGATAGCTATTTTGTTGTTCTTGCTTATATATATAAAAATATATAAAGTAAGCAAGAATGATAAAATAACAAGGTTGCTAATATGCTTAATTTTGAGTAAGTTTTTATGAGATTAATTTCATGTTTTTGACAATATAAAATTATTTTATACTAACATCTAATAAAAAAGGTTTAATTAATTTGTTAGTCCATATAGTATCATCAAATTTTCAATTATATCCTTAATGTTTAAAAATTTATAGGCAGGTCCCTAGAGTAAATAAAATTAAATTTTGTAATCAAGTTTCTAAACCTAACATTCATTAAATGCAAGATTACCTGAAATATTACTTAATTTTATTTATTGTCAACTTCATATGGGTTAGCTTGATCTCTTAGAGATTAAAAACATGTAATGTTGTCAAATTATCCTCGAAATTCATCATAGTAGACTCTTATCATTTTGTTATTGAACGAAAAAATGAGTTCAATTAAGTCTAATAGGAAAAGTATCAATATAAAACCATTGCGACCTCTTTTCTTTCATGTGTTGTCACGTCAGATGGAATTAAGAAATGATATGTTTAATCTCACATTTTTATAATAGTAACTAGGTCTAGGACTGATTACAAATTTTTATTTATTATAGGGATATAATTACTAATTTTTAAATTATAGTAGGGACCTAATAATTGAAACTTTTGTGGAACTATACATACTTGCCGATTAATTAAACATAAAAAAATGTGCCAAAATGATCTATATTTAAGTAACTATCCACCATGACATAATATGATTTTTATTGGATGACAGACATGTAAAATAATTTTACATGTCAAAACATGAAAATTAATCTATTTTTATTTTTTAAATATAAAATAGTTATAAATCACATAAATGTGGATGGTATAAAATTATTTAAAAAATGATTGAAAAAGTCTCAGTCTAGAAAAATGTAGATGTATTTTATAAAAGATTGAGCAATGCTGACGAGCCTGAGAATATTTTCATTGATGCGGTACAAAGGGATTTGAGCCGATCGGCTTGGGTTAAAAAAATAACCGCCGGAGAGAAAAATTTTGACATCTCTCAAAACTCAAATTAATTATTCTCTTTTTGCAATTTCATATGTCGCGTTACACGAATACACTTTCGAGCCATTTAGTATTTTTGTTTATAACATTATCTTTACCATTTATATCTCTCTTCTTTAATTATCTCTCAATATATTTTCAACTCAATGTCTCTTTTACACTATTTAATTAGAGTATAATTAGAAAAAATTAATTAATATTATCTAAATTTCTTAAATGAATAATTATTTATGAAAAATTAAAATTTTAAAAAATGAACAATCATTTGAAAACATTAATAGTGTTAGAAAAATCCTTTACCTTTAGCATCTGCTTTATTAGTTTTATACATAACGTGCATCTTTCGTCATTGAGATTGACAAGTGTGCGATGTTCATGAAATGAGAACCATTACACCAATCTCTTATTATGTTCAAATTTGCATGTTGGCTCGAACCAGCAAGCCACTGTCTGTCTTTCTATAACGGGAAACACCTACATAACATCTTTCTTAATTAAGATAAACAAAATGAGATCATTACAACAATCTCTCATCATATTTAAATTTGCATGTTACGTTTGCTCCAACTGGTAAGCCACTGTCTATTCAGGAAATACCCACTCTCTATTGTAAATTTGACTTCTTAAAGTGAGAAGATTGATAAAGTGTACAAGTAAGACTTAAATACCCTTGAATTATTTAGTCAAATTCACACATGATAAAAATTATTGATCTAAAAGTGATTAACCTCTCACTTTTATACTTTACCAATTTTTTCACTTTAGCCAAATTCACCTACTGTATATTTCCCTAATTATGTTGTACTTCAAGCATGTTTGGTAGATGTCAGAGTTTTGATGAAAATATACTATACCAAAGTCGACACGTGTGATGTCTTGATGACTTGTTTAATTCACACTTACCTTTTTCATCATACACTTTCCCACCCCCAAAAAAAAACTTTTCGTGCCTTAAAAAAGTTTTTCCAACATTATTAAAAGCTCCCCAAATTAAAGAGATTCCATATATGATTCAACATTGTATTTATTTCTTGTAGGTTAAGTCTACTAATTTTCGTTGTGGCAACTCAAGGGTACGGTACTCTAGTGTGCATAATTTTATAAGCTTATTACATGTATGCAGACAGCATTGCATAGCCTTCCATATATGATATATGGTTAACACTGAAAGAACCAGATGTGCGAGTCATAAAGTCTGCTTTGCAATATTTGTAACCTAAACTAAAAAAAATGTTCGTTCAATTGAGGTTGGTTAATTATATTGTCTAGTCAAATATGTGAGAATCTTTTTTTTACCATTTTTTTCATTTGCAAATGTTTAAATAATGTTTGCTCTAATCTATGACCTGAGCATATCTCTAGACTTATCAAAAAATAACAAAGATATATACAAGGATACTTACAAATGACATATCTGTAGATAAATTTAAGAGTCAAACTCAAATTTTAATAATATATAAACGGAAGATTGACCAAGTAAACTAATTGCATTAGACAAATGTGAGAATCTTTGGCATTAATTCCTACACATATTATGATGATATGCAAGAAGTGGATAAAAATTTTCTGTTTTGAAATTTGTCTTATTTTGTTATCTCATCCTTCATCATTTGTTATTTAGGAAATAAATATTTAAAAATTTTAAAGTTTAAAATAATTAGTTATTATGATTATACTATGTGTATATTACCTTTTAAATGTAGCACCCTATATGAGTTTGCTCAACGCAATTGAATTGGGTTAAAATTCTAAAAGCTATTTTGAGAAGGAATTCGTTTACCATTATAGTTCTTAATGCTAAGACTTCTCCTCCCTTTGAAAAATTTATAAAAAGGAAGAGTTTATCTAATTAATGCCTTTAGGATAATGGTTAAGAAGTTAAAAAAGGAAGTTTTATCTTAAAAAGGAGAACTTCTATGTTTTCAAAGCTATAAACTCTTTAAAAAGTCTTAAAACTTACTCTCTCTTTTTTAAGGGACACTAGTTAACAAAGGGAATATTTTTTTTTATGGGTTTCGTGCGTATCATTAACAATAATATGGCTCTCAAGCTTAAATTACATGCCTATGGCTTTCAAAATTACACAATAAACATGATTAGTGACTCCCAAAAATAGAAAACACTTGCACCACGTACCTGCACCATGGACCCACCACTGAATCACGTAAGTGGCGAGATTTGTCTGAAAGTCTCAACTTTGGCGAGATTTCAGAAGCATGGAGCAACACGTGAGAAGACAATCCCTTTCATCATTCTGCTCCAAACCACCACCTCCATTATTGCTCTGAACCAAAAACGGGTCGAAACCTCTGCTATATGCGGTTATCAGTGACTCAACCACATTCTTCTTCTCGTTCCCAATCGATGCCCAACATGGAAACGCAAAGCCATTGTTGAATGCGAAGCCATTATTGTTGAACCCAACATTCTGCACCACAGGCCCATCACAACCACCACCACCACTAACACAATCCCTTTTGGACCGGAAATGAGATACTATTTTTTTCAGGACCGGAAATGTGACACTCTTTTTGACATATCACTTTTTTACGGCTGAAAAAAGAAAATACACTGATAAAATATGGAAAAAAAAGAAGTAGAAGATCTCTATTTTCCTCCTATCCTATCCAACCTCTCTATTTTGACAATCAAATCGAATGAAAGAAGAGACAATGGAAGTAGTTTAAATAGAAAGTGTATAATATTTTAATATTTGTTAAAAAATAATGCAAGTGGCGTCATTAAAATCTCGCAACATTTGATATTTAGTTTCCATTTTTTTAGTAGTTTTCTTATTAAAATCTCGCTATAGGCGGGTTTTATTTTTTGAAATTTCTTTTAAAAAATCTCACCACAAATGAGTTTTAGTTTTTAAATTATTAAATTTTCTCAAAAAATCTCAGATATTGCAAGATTTACAACAAATTATTATTTCATTTCATTTTCAAAATAACATATTATACAAGATTCTTCCACCCCATATACTTGTAATTTTCACCCGAGCCCATTTCTTTGTATTTCATACCCCAAACCTAATATCAAAATAATTGACCCGTGTATAAAACCTAAAAATGAAATATCTTTTAAATAGCAAAAATTAAATGTCACTTCAATAACAGAGAAGTCACTGCGGTACTCCTTTTCTGAACTGTGATGGGTAAGACGACCTGACATACGCGTTTGTCACTGCCAGGACTCATGGGAGCCCCCAAGTGTTTCTTGGACCTAACGATTGTTTGGTTTGACCGATATACGTTTTGCTTTGATTCTTCACAGTTCAGACTTCAGAGTGTTGCCTATTGGGTCCTACCAACTTGGTCATTTCATTCTCTTGCTCCCTTACATCATCATCAACTCCATATGCTCATCTACCACATGCATTCATTATATATTGTGGCATGACATTGGCCATCATCGTCCAATGTATGCATCCACACACACACCAATACATATATACATACGAAACATGTAAGTTAATGGTGACACAATTACAATGGACGCAACGTGACTTTTTTAAGTGATTATGGAATCTTTAAATATCGATCTTTTTCTTTCTATTGCTTAGTGTTTTGTACTTTGCTTTTGTTATCTCTATTGTGGTGGTATTTTTGTGGTCCCCTTCACAAGTATTTTGATGTTCTCACTTGTGGGTATTTTTATTTTGATGATCTTAAAAAATAATAGATATTTAAATCTATATTGAAATTAAAAGCATGATGCATTATTTAGACTGAATAATATTATATTGTTGTATTGTGTTATATTTCTTATATAGATTTTTTATGCCCTATAAATCAAATCAAAAGTCTTCGGTAAAGAGCAAAACTATAGATCATTCCTTAATTAAGATTGTGGGATATATTTTTGTTGTCTTTATAAGTATTTTGATGTTCTCACTTGTGTAATTTTGATGGTCTTTTATTTAAATCTATATTAAGGCATGATGCATTATTTATACTTCATCTCATGAATGATCACATCAATAATCTTCTAAAACTATAGATCGTTCCTTAATTAAGATTGTGGGATATATTTGTTTCTTATTAATTCAATTTGAATTTTTTTAGTTTCAGTTTTGTAAATGTGTTGTTAGACTTATTGGTGAATGAAATTTTCTTTTCCCTATATTAGATTTAAAATCATTTATATATCTCTACCTTTCAGTTAATGGATAGTTCCAGGTCGTTAGAGTTTCAATTCTTATTACCCACATTTACATGAAAAATTATTTTAAATATAAAATCATTCATGTGCTTTGACTACCAACTTTAAGTTTTTGGAGATATAGTTTAACAAAAAGAATAAATTAATTTAATTTTTAAAATTAAATTAGTTTCCTTTTAAATTTTATAAACCATATCATATATATATATATATATATATATATATATATATATATATATAGAGAGAGAGAGAGAGAGAGAGAATTATTGTACAGAAATTTAACCATCATTTTATAAAAAAATCATTTGAAGCATGATACATTAATTTATTTTTTATGGAAGTAAATGTAAGGGGTGTTTGGATGGAATTTTGGGGCCAAAAATCGATTTTTTCATCAAAAAATAACTTTTCATATATTTGGCTAACCTTTTAAAAATAACTGAAACCTAAATTTTTTTGGCCTATTTGGTTTCATCATTTTTCAGTTTCCAAATTTTATGAAGAAATATTGAAAATTCTAAAACTATAAATTTCTAGTTTTCAGTTTTCATTTCCAATTTAGTTTTTTCTTCACAAATTCCTAAAAACTAGAAAACTAAAAATGAAAATTAAAAATTAGAAATTGAAATCAAACAGACTTGAATCGGTTTTTCCATTTATATACAATTTAAATTTTAAAATCATTTTTTTAAAAATAATCCAAAACAAACACATTCATAGCTTGCTGATTAAATGATTAAAAAAATTGGTTTCCATGCATTGATGCATTGTTGGTGTAAAAAGTTATACATAGACATTTAATCATGTATTTTCATATAAATAAAAATATTTAATTTTATAATCTACTATTTTAAAAATCTTATAAATAGAAATATGCAATTGAATAATGGTGTAAAACCCTTTTAAACTAATAGTGTATTAAAATCATTTGAAAAGTTCACCAAAAAAGAAAAATCAATTTGGAAAACAAAAACCTAGTGACACATGAGACTATATATATCATGCACTTTCTTCATGGAACCCTGCCAAAGTATAATTTATTGCACAGAGCCCCCTCAATCAAGCAAATCACATGGCATGTTCCTAGTCAACTAATCAAACGGCCCATATCAAATCACAAAAAATCAGAAGGCAGCAGTCGTTGGATGTGCCTAATATATATAAATCCAACTTATATGTTGCTGGCTTGTATAGGGTTGGTTTTTTGGAGGGAACAATTTGTCCCCACAATTGTTTCTCATGTGACCGACCATTTCCCATTACTTGACCTGTCATTGCTCCCACTATGTCCTTTCCATTCAAATTGTTATATAAATATAACTTAGCTCTTTCTTCCATTTGCAAAAACCATTGATCCCTCACCAAATATTCTGATCCTAAGAGAGGAAAAAAATTAAAAAAAAAAACTTCATTGCAAAAACCAAAAGCTATAGTGAGTTTGATTGATACCTTGACCAATTGAGAAAATGGCCAAAGAAGGTCTTGGACTTGAAATCACTGAGCTAAGGTTGGGACTACCCGGTGGGGAACCTATAAGTGTGATGAATAAGAATGAAAAGAAGAGGATGTTCTCGGAGATTGACGGTGGCGGCGGAGCTGGGGAGGAAAACGGCTGCTCCGGAGGCAGCCGGAAAACCGAGATGAAGGCTCAAGTGGTGGGGTGGCCTCCGGTGTGCTCTTACCGAATGAAGAACAGCATGAATGAGGCTTCAAAAGTGTATGTCAAGGTTAGCATGGATGGTGCTCCTTTCTTGCGAAAAATTGATTTGGGATTGCATAAGGGATACTCGGAGTTAGCCTTTGCCTTGGAGAAGCTCTTTGGTTGCTATGGAATGGGTGAGTTACACATCTACCTTGAACCATTCTTAAATCTTTCTTGTTATTTGTTACATGATATTTTTCATGCTAGGGTAAACATGATCAATAAAAAGTGGCATGCAAAGATATATATGTATGTGTTTATATGTATATAAGATAACACATTAATATTGTTTGCAGTGCTTGCTTCAACTATGCAATATTTGTATATATATGCTTGTCGTAATTAATTTTGTGGAGGAGAGACTTCCTGCCTTAGAAAGAAAACTGGTGAAATATTTTATATTTTCCAACATAATTTCTTGCTGCGTTTCTACGTAGATCTTGAATGACCATAGGCAAATCTTGGACCTTTGCATTTTCTATTAATTAACAGTAACACTACGTCCATCGGTTCTTGTGACCAAAAAGCTTTAGAGCCCATTTTTTTTTTTTAGAGTATTTCTCTCCCTATGTAAAATAGAAAATTGGGATTCTCAAAATACATTCTTTTCAGAGTAAAAATTTTATGACTTCTACTCAATTTAATTTTGGTGCTGTCCACTTGTAAAACAAATAGGCCCTTATATAATTTAGTTTGGGGTCAAGAGTTTATCTCTGTTTGTTCATTGCGTGATGTTACATAACTGGAAAAATATTGTCCATTTTTTTTTTATCAAAATCATAATTATATTGTTGGGTGAAAGACTCACTTATATATTCATTCAAAATCAAACAACCATATTGCATTATTCTGTAAATTGTTTTTTTTTACTGTTTAACGTTTTTCTTGTCTATTCCCTCTCCCTTTTCTTACTAGTTCATACATAGGCTCCCAAGTACGAAAAAGAGCCACAATACAGGTTTAGTTAGTAGAATAGGTGCTTCATGAACTCATGACACAATCACAAAACATCAAATTGATTAGATGATGGTTATGTAAGTTAAATCTATTGACCGGCATATATTATATATTACATATAGTACAATGTAAGGGTTTAATTTAAAGAATCTTTGCCTTTTTTTTTTTTGTAGTAATCTTTGCTTACTTTTAATAATAAGCATAGAAACAATGGGCACGAGTAAAATAACTCCGGCGAGAGAGATAGAAGGACAAAGTGGTGGGACACCAAGTAGTATGTTCAATAATTAGACATTCTCTCCTTATTATGTGATGGCGTGCAACTAGTGCATATATAAAGTTGACCTATGGTTATCTCATGAAAAATTGAAGAATTAAGCACAATGGATTATGCTGCATATGTCAATTAATTATTCATTAACACTCGATTAGAATGGGTTGAAAGGGAACCAAAACCTTGCAAAAGGCAAAAATTAATAATACGAATAATGACAATTAATATTTGCTTGCAAAACTTTGTCGGCAGGGGAAGCGTCGAAGGATGCGGACAATTGTGAACAAGTTCCCATTTATGAGGACAAAGATGGTGACTGGATGCTGGTTGGAGATGTCCCTTGGGAGTAAGTTCTTCTGAGCCCTCCTTCTATTTTTTTTAATGGTACTTGTTAATTATGGAGAAAAAAGGTTGTCTATGTTATAATAATTAATTTTATTGACTTTTGAATAATGTTACACAATAAAAAAAATTATGTATAAAATCTTTTATAGAAATTATGATGATTATTCTATAAAATAAAATTTTAACAAAATCTTTGAGTGTCTAGTATTCTTTTGAATTAAATTAAAGATGACGAGCTTAGTTCTTATGACATTTAATCAAACTCAGGTTGAGTTTAGCAACACATAACAACCAGCTCATTAATTTACATATATCAGTTTAAAATGTATATATTCCACATATATAGACATGGCTAGAAAAGGAAATCAGTTGCTCGACCTTTATTTTATTTTAGAAGGAAGAATAAGAAATTTGATCCCAATCATCGATGGGTAGATCAATGTAGGATACACACACACACACATGCTTAAAAATTTAGGAATTTGCAAAAATTTGATTCTCTTAATTTTCTTATCAATGATTAAGATTCCTTAATTTGTTTAAGTGAGAAAAAAGTAAATAAATATGAAAATATTTATATTTTAAGTTCAAAGTTTGAATATACTTTTAAATCTATTTTGAAAATTATAAGATCCATACAACATAAATATCTAATTTCAATAATTAAGTTATTTAAAGAGATGATATGCCTATAAATTTTTGTTGCCCATCCCCTTACATATATAATAATTGCCTACTATCCTCAAATCATGTCCCTTATTCTGTCCCCAATAAATTATTTATTCTTAGTAAAAGATGAAAATTTGAAGAAATTTAAAAATTTAAAACAGTTCATATATAATATTTATGTTCTACAAATCCAAGTAATAATAAATAATTAGTAAGACAATAAAAAAGACTTTCAAGAACAGGTAATTTTTGTAAATAAATCCCTTAACATGAGCGATTGTATGTTTTTTATTATATTTATCCCCTAGAGTGAAGGCATTTATTTGTGTTTTAAAGAGAAGAGTGATACCCGACATACTCATGAAAGATACATACACGTGTATGAAAAAAATAGTTAGATGCCATGAGAGTAAAGAAATATTTAATTTATTATTCACTCTTTTTTATTTATTAATTGGTATATCAATATTGTTGACTATTGTTATGTCTCATTTCTTTCA
This sequence comes from Dalbergia oliveri, assembly GCA_030441495.1. Lineage (NCBI taxonomy): Eukaryota > Viridiplantae > Streptophyta > Magnoliopsida > Fabales > Fabaceae > Dalbergia > Dalbergia oliveri. The sequence goes on from JAMLFY010000016.1 coordinate 5,493,845, forward strand.
TATTTTTAATGCAATAATTAATTTGTTAATCAATAAAAAATACATAAATAAATATTTTTCTTATTCTAAAAATATCGAGAATTTTTCATCAACTATAAACCAGTCCTTTGTCTACTGTTATAGAGTCAACTTCCCTGGTTTGCTGAGCAAAGCCACCTTATTACAGTTTATAGTGCATCCACTACCAACTAATATTTTCAATGCCTGAATACTATGTGCCACAGAAATTTCGTTTACTTGCTTGCTTCTTTGATCTATTATCATTATGATGTTATATAAGGTGCTTAATACGTGCTAATTACTCATGCTACTAAAGATGCATGCGTGGTTTACAATCTAATCAATCAACTAAGTTAGTTGTCCCAAAATTTAAATGGCATAATTAATATCCTCCAAAACTTGAACCACGAATTAATATGTTTTGTCTAGATCATCTTGTAATTCAAAACTTTATGTATATGTAGTTTAATTTCTAGGATTTATCAAAATCTAAAACTTTCGGAATCAACGAGAATAATATACCTTTTTAACAAATTTCCTCGGGGTGGGAGTGGAATTTTCGAAAACTTTTATTCATGAAATTAAAAATTAACTTTTTTTTTTGTGATGCCGACAATTTATCTTGGACCCCATATAGCCGACATGCGTGAATATCCCTCGTTATAATGTTCAGCACATCAATTCGAGAAGGGAAAAACAATGATGCATAATGGGCTACCCTGAAAAAAGGCAAAGCCATTATTGTTAGATTGGATATACCAGAGTAAAGAATGTTAGTAGTAATTAAAAAAAACTTCTTAGTTGGCTACATTTCCAAGAATGATACCAAATTTCCCCGTGAAACATATTTATGAACTTTTCAAAACAAAAGATGAATAAGTAAATAATGATGATGTTTATAATTATGGATCTTTGTTTGAAGCTATAATATTTTTCTTTTCTGAAATAAATATGTTTATTAAGCATGAAGAGGTGCTTTTGCAGAATGTTTATTGAGTCATGCAAGAGGCTGAGGATTATGAAAAGATCGGATGCGAAGGATTCGGTCTGCAACCAAAAGGATCTTTAAAGGGTTTCATAGAAGGCGTGGCAAAGTGAAAGAGATCATAGAGATGAAACAAATTAAAGATGTTAGGTTTCTAATTAATTAATTAATCAATGTTGTGCACGTTTTGATGATCACCATTCCAAATTTATGTTGTCGTTTTATTATATTTGAGGAAGCTTGCTTTTATATATAGTTTGATGCTCGAAATTAGACTTCTTTTTATGTTAAGACCTAATAATGAAGGAGACATATAGGATCCTATGTACTTAAATAGGGAAACTCATCGTTTTAATTAGATTAATGTATTGCCATATTTTATTTATTTATTTATTTTTATTTAATGTATTGCCATATATATTTTTTATTTTGTAGTGCATTTCAGTAAATTGTTGTGTCATTCCATTTTAAGTTATAGTTAATTCCACTTCAACTATTTGAATTAGGGTGCATTTATTTTAGATTTTTAAAAGAATATTATGAAATTAAAATATTAAATATAATTAAAAATTATTTTTTTATAAGCTATTATTTTTAGCTACTGTTTTTAGCTTCTATAAAAAAAGTTAAAAATTATTTTTTTTTAGTTTCTGATTATTTTTAAAAATTATCTAAATATATGAAAAATAATTTTTTTAATGAAAAAAGTGATTTTAAGACAAAATAATCACAAACAAATGCACTCTTACTCCAACAAATTAAAGCTCTTTTTTTTTCTTATTTCTTTAATTTTATAAAAATGCTTAATAGTAATATGGTATGAAATTATTTTAAGAAAAAATGCATACGACATAAGTTATATGAAACAGTTTTTCTTTTCATACGATCCATCCATTACTAACTGGTTAATACCTCTTGGTAGAAAAGAATTCATCCACGTTAAATAACACTACCTACTCCTTTTTATTTTAAAAAAAATGGGTATTTGTAAGCTGCCACATCAATGGTTTTTCCTTCAACGGCCATGTGCAGTCATTAAAGTCGAGATGGGGAAAAAAAAATCTTAAGCAAGTACCTGTAGACCCGCAACGGGGAGGAGAACGGGAACAAGTTTCATCCACACGAAAATGAAGATGGAGTCCTTATTAATTATATAGGATGGGGACGAGAGATGAGATCCCCACCACTCCCAAAAGTTAAATTGTTTAGTAAAGACACATGAATGATTTTGTTTCAAACATATCCCTTTATGCGAGTGCCTTTTTTAAGCTTGAAAAATAGACAATGTATAGATTCATCTTATCTTATCCTGAAATTTAATTAATCTACTATCTCCATTTCAAAATATATTAATGAACCTAAAAAGTGAAAAAGATATTTATTTTGAAAATTATCGAAGAGAGTATTGTGTAGAATAATGAATGCAAAAATGATCAAACTCTAAATCACTTTATCATAGAGACTCTTGATAGCTTGTTATAAACCATTTGTCATAGAGGCTCTGATAGCTTGTCATAAACCATATCTTCTGAAAGCTTAAATTGTTAGAGATATATGAATAATTTTATATCAAAGAATAAGAAATTAAAAGGAAATAAGGGATTAGGTTAAACTAGTGCTTTGGTCCTCCAGGCAACTCCACTCTCATTTGTATGTGATATGCATGTATCCAACAAAGAGTTATATTATTCGACTCATTGTGTGTGAATATCGTGTCACTTACGTCACATTTATCATTAAATGTGATGTGGATCCATTCAAGTAGGGTCCACGCTTATGGATAATTGATGAAGTGTGAGTCGACATAATATTTCATACACAATTAGTCCAAATAATATTTTTCATCCGCCAAATTTTACTAATATCAATTATGTTGTAGTACAATTATTAATGGTTAGATATGAAATTATTTATGGTCTCCCTCAAATAGATTAAACTTTTGGGAGAAAAGAGTTCATTATGTAATATCACAATTTTTATGGTAAACTTTTGGAAAAGAGAGCTAGTGGGTGCTTTTGTCCACATTTAATTAAGCTCAAAAAAGATATTCACGATAGGAAACATATTAAATATAAAACTGCTGATGTGCTTATACCCACTGGTTCAACCACAAGTTAGGCACTAATATGCTTCCTTATAGGAAATAAGCAGGGAAGATAAGAATAAAGGAACACAAAGCATTTCTTTAACTGAATTGACGATGGTAATTAAATAATCCTTTTCACTTTCAGTTAGCAAAGTACTTGATTATAATCTTGTGCTTAATTAATATAATTATTATAACTAAGATTCCCTTCTCTTTGTAACTATAAACAAATTGATCGAAGCAGCCATTATTAGAATGATAATTAAGGAGGAGCACGCATGCAAGTCAGTAATTCCAGAAGGTCTAGACCATATGATGTAGCAAAAGTTGTTTCTCCATATCTAAGTCTCAGAAGAAGAGAACTAATTAATTAGTATGGCTGTCAAGATATGTAAGTCAAAGGCTTAACAGGGTACATATTATCTTTTGATTTTTTTTTTTATAAACATATTATCCTGTAATAATTATAAAACGATAACACTAAAGATCATACAAAGAGAGAGAGTGAAAAAATATTTTCTAGTTCATGAACTGTATGTATTTTTGTTTCTCACAACAGGCACACGTGATTTTCTTCTTTTAAGTTGGCCGTTTCAAGGCTGCACATGTTAAGAGCGGACAAACCGAACTCTATCTTAATCCTAGGTGCAGAATGATCTCATCTATAGTACGCTACCATTCTTCTCTGGTGGACTAAGCCACCATTTTAAAAATCAATTCAGATACAAAGCAGTTAGCATCATACCACATTTTTTATGAAAAATGTCATAGCGAAAAATTTTACTCAAATTTGGCTGTTAGAATGAAGTGTCACGCTTATTAGTTATTAGATGAATTAGTGAATTGTATCTATTCATTCAATTTAAGGACTATCACATAATGTCTATGAAAAATTCTAACAATATTTTTTTAGGTAAACCTAGGATATTCACCTGAAATAATAACTAATCTCATAAATAACTAGATATGGTTTTATCTCTAACAATAATGGATCCATTGGGTGCAAGTGGGCCTTCCCCCTCCTCTTCCATTTCATTATATATATATATATATATATATATAATATAATATATTTTTTATTTAATTGAAATATTCTTAACTTATTTAACATAACATAACATAATAATATAAATTATCAAGGTTATTAAACTCTAAAGTTAACTCATAAACTCTTATGAATAAGTTAAGAGTTGAGCTTTATTATGAGTTGAAAGTTTACCTAAGCTTTATAAGTTTAGGTAAACTTCAAGTTTGATAATCTTGCAAATTATAAAATAAATTTAATCATTCAATGTTCTACAAAATATGAATCAAGCTTTAAGCAGAAATATGTCTTGATTTTTTAAAATTATATAAACATTGAATTTCTTGCATATTTAATACGTATAATCCTAATGTGATGATGTTGTATGTGATTATGATTAAATGAACATTACCTCATAATTTTTATGTATTAATTTTTTTAAAATGCTTAAATGAATTAATAAAATGAATTATTTAAAGAAAAATATATAGCTAAACTTTTTTATCTGTATTAATTTAAAAATATAAGATTAAAAATAAATAATTAAATTAATTTTTTGTTTTACCACTTTAATGCTTTTGGCCCCTTCGAATATTATTTTTAGATCCATTTCTACCTTTAGCTAAGATCCTCATACATACCACCATAAATTGAACTAGTGACAATATTTTGTTGACCATGTAGCTCTGCTCCTTTTTTTTTTTATCTATGTTATAACATCAACATTATACCTACTTAATTAAATCAAAATAGCTTCATTTAGATATATTTATGAATTTAGATTTTGGAGGAAAAATAGAAAAACTTTTACTCTACAAATCCTTCTTTTCCTTTCAAAATCCAAAGTCATAAATAATCCCTAATAATGAATTGGCTGCCTATGTGACACTAACCACAATTTAATTTGTTTGACATTATTGATATTATCCTATATATTAATTATATTCTTATATTAAAATTATGATATTACATATACAAACACATGCTCAAGTCAGAGTTGCAAGCATGAACATCAATGTTCCTGGGATATAAATTGTCTGCCTGCAATCAATCTTTTTTTTACCCAATTTTACATATTATATGGTTCGTTGCATATAAGGTCCACCAGCAAAATAATTTTTAGTATAGTTATTGAGCCGTATGGGCACAGTTACCGATTATTCAGGTCACATTCTGCCATGGTTCAATGAGCCTGCATTCTTATTATTATATTTAGTGTCCAAAGACCATTTCTCTATCATAAATGTGCGATAGAAATAATCTACAGTGATGAATTTATTTATTGGAAACAAGTCTAAATGCGTGTCACTCGTAAGTGAGAATTATATTCGAGATTGATTCTCAAGCTTTAAGAAATCTCTCTCTCTCTCTCTCTCTCTTAATTGATCAATCAACTATAATTTATCATGAAAGTAATCTTTGTTTATAGATCTAACTAAGAGTAACTAACTAACTAAAAGGTGCTCCTTTCGCTCTATCTTTCTCAATTTTTTTTTCAAATATTCTGTCTCTTTGTTATTTCAAGGAAGCATTTTTTTAAATATTATTCTTAGTATAATTAATTGTGTTACTACTTATTTTTTTAGCAAAGGCAATTTGGTCCATTTATACAATTTTTTTACCATTATTAAAATTCATCTATTATAATTTTTCTATCTATGGGATTGGTGACCCGAAAATTTAAATGAATTCGTGTGAAAAAAAATTAATAGTGAGAATGGTCAATTAAAAATAAATGTGAACCTTATTGTGATAGACTAGTAATTTATTTTATTTGTGTCTTTGAAATATTGTCAGTGTGGAAAATAAAATAAATTAAATAAGATATATGTTTGATATATGTTATGTTGACACAATATTTAGTCATTGGACACACTTCCTTTTTTTTTTGCTTTTTCTTTTTCCTTCCTTTCCTTTTTTTCCTTTTTCCTTTTCTCCTCCCCAGTCGTAACCTTCTTCTTCTCCTTTCTTCCACTCTCTCTCTCGGTCCTCTCTTCACCACACCACCTCTAATGCCTCTGTCGCCACAAACTTCCGTGGTACGCACCACCTTTGTCCTCCCTGTTGGTAGCCGCGCACTCTCTTTCTCTCCTTTCTCAGTTCTTGGTTTCTCTCTCTAAGAGAATAGCCGGTTGAAGCCACAAGTTTTGGGTTGCTCCATCCCTTAATCTTTCTCTTGGTAGTGGGTAAATATCAATCTTGTCCTATTTATCATTTTGAACTCTCTATTAATGGAAGAATTGGGGTTTTAGGAACCTTGGTTCTTTAGATTTGGGGTTTTTTTTGTCAATTGGAGCTAATTGATGCAAATTGATAGTATTGTTAGCTCTCTAACATTGTGTTTGTCTTGTTCCTAGAGTTATAGAGTGATTGAGCATCAATCGGTTGATTGGTGGCTCTTGAAAGTTGGTATTTGGTTCTTGAACCAGTTTGTGAGTAGACATTATGTCTGTAATTGTATTTATGCATGTTAATTTAGTTCAAAATACATATTGGTAATTTAGAAACCAAAAAATAATTATTTGTCAACATTATATATGTTTAAAGAAAATCAATCTATTATGTTAGATTGTTTTATTAAAAGTTAACACATGAGAAGATATAATATGAACGAATATTTGGAATTTTCATATAGGAATGTTGGATTTGATATCTTCAAAATAATTGAAAGTTAGTATGTCTCTATTACGAATTGAGGAAGCTAAGGACTTGTATGTGGGCATGGCCCTTCTTTTCTAAAATATTGAGAACTGAAATATTAGCTATGTATATATGTTTTGGGAAGAATCTCTAATAGGATCTGTAGCTAACGACGGTCGTTAGCCTTGGTACACCTTGATTATCTTGATTTAGGACCATACAGAGGATCCTCCTATTCTACGGCTACTCACATGGATCGGACGTCATGCTTTAGTATCACACAAAGGAATGACCACCTGAGTGTGAATCCTCCTGTTTATCCTGGATTTAATGATTCCAGATTTTCCATAAAAGTTTATGTTTTTGAAAATCTTTTCTTTAAATGTAAGAAATTATTGAATTTTTTTTATAATTTGTGAATTTATCATGGTTTTACTATTCATTTGTATATTGTCTCATGTGAGTTATAGATATTCTGCTCCATTGAGTTATAAAACTCACTCTGTTGTTTCCTCCTCCTTTCAGTTGCAAGAGTTGAATCTAGTTCCAATTTCCCAACTCAACAGTAGATGGTCCAGAGTTGGTGAGCCTTCTTGAGAGTTGCGAAGGCCATCTCTTTTAATTTGAAACTTGAGTCTTTAGTTTTGATCTGTTAGGTTACTAGTTACTCCATATGTCATAGGCAGTATCCTTAGATTTTATGATTTTGATCTTGTTAGAAATTATATATATTTGGCTTCTAATCTACATTATTTTGGAAAGAACTTGTTTCTTAATTTGGTTCTATGTTTGAACCGATAAACTAGTTTCTTTGTCTTGAAATTGATGGCTTATTGAACTTGTGCTAAGATGTCTTTCTAGTTGCTAGAGTGCATTCTAAGAATGCTTGATGCCGAAATTCTGTGGATTTATCTATCATCATTGCTGGGTATTAATGCATTTGGGATATGTCCAAAAACATAGGGGAGATTTTGCCCCTTTTTTTAGAAAAGTTTGTGGATTAAGGCTTGCCTGGGGAACATTTTTCCTATGCACTTGTCCGACTTAAGTTAGGTCGTGACAATGGGTTCATTTGGCACGTGGAATTAGAATTAGCTCAGAATCATAAATTTTATATTTGACTCTTAAAAGAAATTAGGATCTAGAATTATAATTCAAAATTCAATTTCATTTCTATTACTTGGATATGTGAGTTATAGATTCAAAATATTTTCACTATATTAAGTTGTGGTAATGGACAATCAACAATGGGTGGTAGGCCACGTGGTGGGTGGTTGATGATGGTGACAAGCAAGCTCCAGGTGGGACGGAGGGTGGTAGCCACAAACGGAGGGTGGTAGGCCATCGACTACAGGCGATCGACCAGGCGGAGGGCGTCAGGCGGTCAGGCGGTGGGTAGGTTGTAGGCAGCCGGTAGTGGCTGGTCGGCCACCAATGGCGGCGGCGCCATCTATGGTGGGTGGGTGGCCTGATGGCGGATAGGTAGCTCCCAGAAGGCGATCAATAAGAGGTGGTCGCACAATTGGACAACTACGAAAATTATGAGACTTTAAGGTATGAGTTAAGAATTGGAAAATGTTTGGACTAGTTATTTTTTAATTTCATGGAATTGTTAAATGGAATTATATCCAAATTCTAAAGGGCTACCAAACATAAAATTTGGAATTGGCCCATTCCGTTCCAATTTCAAGCTCAAATTTCACACTCAATTCCATGCACTAAATGGGCACTATATGTTTTTTCTTTAGACTGAGGAAATAAAAGGGAGGTGTTAACTAAGTCGTAACAATAACCTTGATTAGAAATTAGGTAGAATTGGAATAAAATGACTAGCTGGTAGGCTAATGGTGTGAGTGAGAGGACCGTTGGAATATTTTAGGCTAATTCTGGTCAATTTCGATCAAACCTATGTTTATCTAATTAGGCTAATCAAGTAATCAATATTCCTCTACTTTGTTCCCCTTATGATGCTAACAATCACACTGTACATTGAGAAAGTGATCAATCTCTCTCTGGAGACAAACCAAAATAAAAATTCCAAATGGATAAACTAGTAGTGCCCTGTCAAAAGAAGAAACGAAAAGAAAATATAAAACATAGGGCCATAGCTATAGGCTTCAACAATATGAGTAATTGCCACAGGTACTTTATAGCTACTTGCCAAGACAAGCCAGCATCGATCTTCTTCTCACCATCCCATGTCTATAGGAACTTGGGCTAACCATGAAGCCTATCTATCTGTAGTCAAGGACAACCATGTCATCATGAATATGGGGAATTGATGATTTCATGTGAAAATTTTATATGATTTAATTATATATGTAAATTTTTATCACTAATAAAGAAGATAAATTTAATTTGGGTCTTACAAGAAATTTTTATCAATAATAAAAATTTGGGAGCTTTTCAATATTTCTAAAAATTTTATGAGTACTAATATCTTTTAATTATTTATTTGTGACAAAAAAATGAAACATGTGTCTAACTAACTCAAATTATTAAAATCTATACAATCAATAATTGGATTGCAAGAACTGAATATAAAAGTTACATATAATCATATCATATGAAATTGTCACAATAATATGAAATTTTCATATAAGAAGATGGATCAACTAGATAAACCAATATTGGCACTACTACTAGTATTTTAATTATATATATAGTTGTACTTCAGTACAATAAGAAGAAAAGGGTCCACTGTGCCATCAATTGCCCCCGCTTTAGGAAATAACAGTTGATGACATGAGCCTTTCTTTGAGTTGTGCTTGTACCAGAGTGAGAATGATGGTGGAATGGTAGGTTTCATCACTTTCTTCCTTTGCTTTGAGTTTCTATCAAGGATAATAATTAATAAGGGAATTGTCTATGCAAGTTGGAAAGGGATTTCCATGACAATACACCTTCTTCCCACTTTGTTTTTGCAGTTGTACTTCTTTTTATGGATTGATTTCCAAAAACTAAAATTGAGTTAATATCTTATTCATGAAATATGGGGTATAGTGCTATTATACAATGCAGAAATTATTGCCTAGTTATCCGATTTCTTGACCCAAACTATCTTCTTCTTCTTCTTCTTTTTATCATTTTGAAGCTTGACCCACTCTTGAGGGAGATGGGAATCAACTTGGAGGCATTTTCTTAATTTCACTTGGTTGTTATGGTTGAACCGTGGCTAAGCGACATGTATTAAAACTAAAGGAAAAAAGAGTTTGATTTATATACATAGATAATGTAAATTATTTTTACATTATTGTCCAATCAAATCATCTTATTTGTATAACTTTTTAAATATGTGGAAGTAAGAGTTAATCAATTTTGCTGATGTAACAATACATAATTGAATGACAAAGTATAAAAATTTTACACCGTCAATACATAGAAATTAAATTAAAAAATAAATAAATTTTTATTTTTAAAAAATCTTGGAAGCAACTTTGTTGTATTTAAACAATGAAGCTTGTTATGATTTCATTTTCTTCTATTCCACTTCACTCTATTCCATTAATTAATCCAAACACAGCCTATGTTGGCCCTCTGCATACTCTATTACTAGCGCGACCATTACTTCTGCTTCATGTTTGGATGCAAGCTTGGTGTTCTATTTATCTTATTGGCGGGTGCTATTTGGTGCGAAGATAACTTTATCGAAAGGTTACGAACAACCTTATGAAATACATGACAGAAGAGAGAAAAGGTTTAAAGACATTGAAATGTAAAATAATTGCACTGTATCGAGTCATTGGTCTGCGTCTTATGGGGGAAAATTGCAGCATTTAATCTTGTTGATATGAGTGGTCACACCAAGTGACTCTCTCCATGTAAAAGTACCATTCATGTCCACCAAGTTTATCTAATTTTCTTCACAAATTTCAGCACCTTAATTCACTGGCATTTTATAAAGCGTTCAAGATACTTGGAATGTACTTAACTTTGATTCCCTAACTTTGAAGCATGTTAAAATTTGTGAAGAGAAGCAGATAAAATTGAAACATGTTTATACTACTTCTACATTGTCTTTGGAAAATTGAAAGTACATTTAATATTATTTCCTTAGGGTGTGTTTGATACTGAGAGTAAAAATAGGAGCTCATCCATAAATATTTTACCTCATTGTTTTATAGTAAAAGGTTAGATAAGAAAGTCTAAGCTTTCAGACTAGAGTGGTTAAACGGTATGCCCTCTTTAAGAAAGCTTTAGGATTCAAATCTAACCTTGTGAGTAAATGTCATCCAGACTTAACCCACTTCCGTTAAGACCAAACAAACCCGTATAAAGGGTAAAGATTCAATTTGGTCTTTAAAATTATATGTGTGATTCACTTTAATTTGAAATTATAAAAAATTATTCAACTTAGTGTGTTGTTATTCTTTTTGGACCTTACCCCTCATCACACCAAAAAGAAAATGACAAAAAAAAAAAGGAAAAAAGATACCTCACTTTGAATCACAATGTCTGACAAAAAAACACACACACACACACAATGTTGTATTAATTTTAGCAGTTTTCATGATATTAAGTAAACTAAATGTTGAAACAAAATACAAGTATTACCAAAGTCACTAGCATGGTAACTGGGATATTCTAAACTAAAAAGGCAAGAACACATCATTTGGGTATTGTATCAATGTAACCATATCTCCTCTTGTATTGATGCACTGACAACACAATTTTGTGCATGTTTAATTAAAAAATTATTCTAATTTAACTCCAATTTAGTATAACACAACATAACTAAGACTACTAAGAAATAAATTTTGATTTATAAGCAATTTCTAACATTGAATAAAGAAAATTACACAAACAAATATATGATATTATGAATCTTTTCTTCGGGTTTTTAATTATACATGTGTAGTGCCTATGTCATGTCTCTTCTGTATTCGTGTGAGTGTCTTTGCTAAATAATTTCTAAACTAAGCTAAACTCTTGTGAAAATAAATGACAATAGTTCATTAAGCAAATGGCAAACATTGAGGCTACAGTTCCTAATTCATTCTTCACTCAAGGAATACCATAAGTAATAGCTATGATGTATTAATGGGAAAATATATATATATATATATATATATATATATTCTGTACATTTCAAGGAAAATAATGCATCTAGGTTGCCTTATACATCTCTACTGCTGATGAAACTAACTACTGCAGAATGTTCAAGCCAGTTCTCTCCAAAAACTAAAAATGGCAGCAATGTCTTCTATCATCTTAGGCAGCCAGAATGGGGTTTCTGCCTTCATCTATCTCAATGGTTAGAAGATGCTTTGGATCTGAGCCATTTGGACCCTCCGAGTAAAGTGTAGGAAGGTAAGCATGGTAAGCTGGCAGGTAGCGAGAAACAAAATCTCTCACCTGGAGAGCACCAACCATGAATAAATCTTGCTTTAGTCATTTAAAGGTAATGAAGAGACATAATATTTAAGAAAACATACAAGTAAATACTCAATTACTCCTCCAGAAATATACGTGACATCAAGCTAAAACATTTAGACATCAATTTGGTCGATAAATTGATGGTTATTATATACAGGGAATGGCCATATTGACGTTAAAAAATCTTCAAAATACTAATTTGATATCCCTCGTAACTTTCAGGGACTAATTTGAGCATTTACTTCATATATATGTGTGTGTATGCACGTATGTATGTTGTGGTGTGAATAATAGACGGACCTCGTCATCGGACATTCCAGGGTTGCCTGCCTCCCTCATAGCAATCTCTGCCTGCAAATTTGAACATCACATGACACAGAAGTATATATGTTACAATCAGGTTTTAAAAAGGCACATTGTACAATTCAGGAAAGGCATGTTAAAAAGCAGCCTACCTGCAAACGCCACTGGTAGACACAACTTGGGTCCTTAATCTTGATGACTATCCATGATTTTATGAATTTGTCCCATGCATCATAATATGCTTCAAGGTTTCTATTCACAGTTTCTAGCTGAAAATCAAGCACAATTGATTAGTAAATTCTCCCTATTACAAGAATATGCTACTACAACCTAAAGAAATTGCATAATCCGCTATCAAGTATTGATCAACTCTACATGTGACTTAAGAAAGAAAAAGATAAATCTCTAGTTCTGACCTGGGGATCAACAGCCTTTACAACTTCCACTGGAAGGGGCTTGAAGCCTAGCATCCAGCCTTCAAATAACACAACCTAGACAGCCGTCCATGCACAGTGGTGGAAGAATTAAAAATTTGAAAGGAAATTGAAAAAAAAAAAGTCTTTATTCCATGGCAAGACTAACCCCACCCATTTAGGTAGCCAGATGCATGAGGCTCCCATAGTGGGGTCTAGGAAGGGTAAATGTACGCAGTTTTATCCCGCAAGTAGAAAGGCTGTTTCCAGCATTGAACCCGTGACCTCTAGGTTAAGGTAGCAACCTAGCTGTTGTGCCGAGACTCACCCTCTTACTAGCCCCACCCATTTCTGCTGGAATTTTTTTTGTCAAAGCTGGATATTATCAACCTCAAAGCCTAGCTGTTGTGCAGAGGCTCACCCTCTTACTAGCCCCACCCATTTCTGCTGGAATTTTTTTTTTCAAAGCTGGATATTATCAACCTCAGAGCCTTAAAAGATTCATGTTGAACAATTCTTTGGTTGGGGAGCAGGATAAATTGTGGCAGTAATGAACTTAATACACAATAGTAAGATCTAGTTAGTTTGCCACCCCTCCCCCTTCTTTTTTTTTTTTTCTTTTCAATCTGTTGGATTATCTGTTACCAAGTTAACCTGTCAGAAAAAGATTAACAGATTAACAATTACAATAAAGATTCTCTTACCGTAAGGGGTCCTTCAACTTCTGGCCAAGTTGAAGGATAAGCACGGTCACCTCTCCCATTGAATGCAGACTGCAAAGCCAGGAAAATCACCATGAGCAACAACAAATTAAAGATTTGTCCAAATAACCAACACATGTAAGCTAGGCCCTTACTTTATCATATCGAGGTGGCTTTATCTTCGTACCTGGAAACTTCAAACGGCAAGGAATTATGAATAGAATACAATATGATAAAAAGATGAAAAAAACTAATATGCACAGACCTTCTCTTGTTATTTGGGATAGAGCTGTCAGAGTTTCAACAGACAAAGCAAGATCGTGGCTTCCTGCATTTCCACGGAACTGGAAAGCAACAAGGCAAGCAAAATGTTCAAGTTGTCACAATGTCTCTACACAAGAAACTGTTCACAAATTCATTCAACAAAGCATGTGGATGGCTACCTCAAGAAGTGCATTTCCTGGATTAGATTCTCTTAGATTACTCTGCAATCCAAATATATAATTTGTCAGACAAACAAAAGGAAAAAAGATCAAGACGGGAGCACCAACGGAAAAGGGAAGAGGTGATTACAGCTTTCCTATACCTGACCTTCAGCCGTTAAATAAAAATCATCTATAGATATTGATGTGCACTTCCTGAGAATTTCAACACGATGTATTAGCCATTTGTTAACTAATGTCCCTTTTAGATAGTCATTACAACAAAGGATAAATTGAAAACATAGTTGCTTCAAAGTTCAGAGCCAACCTGCCAGTCTTTTGGAAAAGATAATCAAGAGCAAAGACAAGGGTTGTCTTTCCACATCCTTGGGGAGCACTAAATCCAATCTGAGCCATCCAAAGTGCAGAAACAATTATGAGGCTTCTAGCTTAGAACTGAAAAACTTCTATAATTTTAGTTGCAGACTTGCAGTTACAGCTCAAGTGGGCCATGACTACAACTACAATTATTATCATTATCAATATTCTCAGTTAATAAATTGTGCTAATCATTATTATTTGGTAAAAGATGTATAGAACATGTACAATAAGCTGCATAAAGGAAATGAAATATGAAAGGGAAAATGCATACAACTAAAGGAGGTATATCTTGTTCATTTTTGAACAAGGACTGATGTTGAGCGATCTGATCTTCACACCAGAGGAAGACTGGTATATAATAGTGATAGATTCTAGCTTTTTGAGGAACTGTTAAATACAATTCATTAAGTTGAAACAATCGGCATAGAAGCCGGCCATATAATAACCACTTGTCTATGGACTCTGCCACCATCTCTTGTGTCACACCTATTTTGTCTAGCAAAGGTCCTGAGCATATAATTTCAAAAAGATCCTGCACAGTGGAAACTTCAGCAGGTTTTGTAGGGAATACAGAATATAAAGGACCCTTCTTGTACTCATTTCTTCCAGAAGTACTTATTGTAGTGTAGTCATGTTGCAGCCATGAACTTCCACTGCCTGCGGGAAGCAATTGGAATTGTAAATTAGAAATCCCATATGTGATTTCCTGAGGTATAAGCAAATGTAGCAGTTGATGCACTAATTTTTTGCCAAAAATAAATTAGCCATTAGCATTTATTTCAAATAATGCCAAACACTAAATTATTCCAAAATCTAGTGTATTGTAAAAGTTCTTCCATTTCTGCGAAAGAGTAAGTCATAAATACAATACAGGCAGAGAGATCCTAATACAAATTTGGAAGAGGATCTTTCAGTGTTTATGTTACATTTCTTTTTATAAATATTATTTGGGCTTAGTTATTTGGAGCGTTGGTCAATACCAGAGATTCATTTGTAAATGAGTGGAGAATTCACCTAAATAACTAGGGAATCAAGTGACAGTATTATCACTTATCACGGCAATCGCCGATCCCCAATCATATACGTGTATTCTCCACACATTTGAATATGAAACTCCAGTGAAAACCCCAAAAAACTATATCCAAATAATAGGACTTTATTTCCTTCTCCTGTTCTGACTGAAAGAAGATTAGATTACAGTTGAAGGTTTATCAGGAAGGGCATAATAGAAGACCTAATAATCTGGTATATGAATTTCACCAAGGAAGAATCCAACATGCAATCCAATTCCAAAGTATGTTAACAAAGTCAGTTGAGTTGCCTAAAACATTATCAAGCTCCAAATTTCTCAGAAAAAATTGATTCCCAAGACATATACCAATCCCATTATATAATTTTGTTTAACAAAACTCCCAACCAAAAGGAAATTAAAACTTGCAATCCAATAAGTAAAAGAAAAAGAAAAGAAAAGAAGCAATGAGATGTAAATTCATCAATTTTGGGTTGCCAACATTCAATTTAATTCTTAGAAGAATATCATTAAACAAGTAAAACTGGGTGAATTGAAGAAATTAAAAAAAAAAAAGTTTCTATGCACCTACTCATTCAGTTATGTATTGCCACATCAGCTCATGGTTGATTTTCTCATCTACTACTTGAAGAATCATTCAAATTAACAGATGTTGATTAGATAACACTGTAAAATTACAACAAATCAAAATTCAAGTTAAAAAAAGAAAAAGTACCTGACTTTGAAAAGTGGGTTAGCATCTGAGAGAGCTTAGAAGAGTAACGAGAATTGGAACACAAATTAAATTTACAATAGTTAGAAGAATTGTTAAAGGCATGGTTGTTGTTAGTAGTGTTAGAGCAATTGAAAGAAGGCAAAATTGTGGGGTGACATGGTTGAGATAAGACATTCAAAGTGGTCGCCATTGTTATTGTTATGTGTGTGTGTGTGTGTCTCTCTCTCTCTATTTGTGTGTGTGTGTGGCAAAGGTAGAAGAGAAATCAGCAATGGAGCAGTGTTAGCCGCGAGTTGCATGCCACTTCGTGTGTTTGTGTGTGTATAAGTACTAGAATAATGACATTATGAGATAGGAAGAGGAGGACCATAGAAATTAAACAAACAAAATAATAATAATAATAAAATCTTTATTTTACTATTCTGTGTATTGTATGGAATGCAGATGTAGATTTTTTTTTCTTTGAATTTTTTATTGACATGGTAGATGTAGATGTTTGTTGGTCATTGGCGATTTCCAAAACAAAGTAGGCCTCATCGTATGAAATTCTTTTATAGCAAAATGTGTTTTGAATACCCAGAAAATAAGCAAATTGCGGCTTTTGTTTTCGAAAAATAAGTAAATTTTAGTTGTGATTCCTAAAAAATATTTTATTTGAATTCAGTTTAAGTATTTATAAAAATGTTTGATTTCATTCAATGTTTTCAATGATTACTTATTATCATGTATAATTGAATGAATCAACCCTTAATTAATCAGTTCGACTTTTTACATAAACAATCTAATGACTGAAAATAAAACCCAGTAGTTTTAAAAATATTTGGACCAGAATTAAATAAAAAGATTTTATAGATCAAAACTAGAATTTTACTTACTTTATAGAAACCAAAAAACATATTTAACCTTTTTTAGATTTATAAAAGTTGAGGAAAAGGATGGTCTTAATTGAAAATTAGGACATGCCTATATGATCATCAAGCGCAAGCGCAAGCGCAGAAATCCTAGAAATTATTATTCAATAGAAGGGTTAAGGATTTTGAATGACACATGATGCGATGCACCCCGGTTAAGTTCATAGCGGAGTAAAAGCATCAAGCCAAACCCACAACTAGAAAACTTACATATCAAGAACTTAATCGGTCCAAGACATGATGAAATGATGTCATTTTGTTACTCAAATAACAATAACCGCTACAACATTCAAGAGTTCAAAATATCCAAGGCATGAGATAATGTCATTTTGTTACACTTAACAACAATAACCACTACAACATTTGAGCTCAGAACAGGCAGGAGATGTTGCATTTTTGTTACACCCAACAACAATAATCGCTACAACATTTGAGCTCAGAACATCCAAGCCATGAGATGTTGCATTTTGTTACATCCAACAACAATAATCACTACAACATTTGAGTTATGAATATCCATGGCAAGATGCCTGATCTTTGCTTGGGGTTCTATATCAGAAAGCTTAGCATGAACCCCAGCCAAAGGTCATGAAATGTATATACAGAATATATTTAAAGAATAGGGCAGGCAAGGATAAATGAATGGAAGATGAAGCAAAGATTAGATTAGACAGGATTTCTGTGTTGTGTACATTTCAGTTAGGAGTCCCTTGCATTGCCTTGTCAATCATCTCTATCTTCACTCCTCAGAACATAGTTTCAAGCAGTTTTGGTGGAGACAAAGCCGCTACACATTTAAACTGCTAAGAGAATTTCATAATGAACATCATTCAAGCTAATAGTAAATAGGTCTACCACTAGTTCAAGTTTTATATACATGCAAATATACATTTTGTTAGATACAAAAACCATTGATTACTCTCTACCTAACAACTTAAGCTTTTGCGAAAAATGGTTCATGATATGGTATCATGACCAATTGGCATAGAGTTCAATTTTTGTTACCACTTATTCTTCTAAACAAAAACGTCCAATTTCAGCACGTGGCAAGGCAGCCTATGCATTGTTCATGATCCAAACCCAATGGGCTATTGCATGAGAGGGGGCGGTTAGATATAAAAACTGTTCATGTACCTCTAACTAATAACTTAAACTTTTGGGACAGATGGTTCATGACATATGTATATGCGTATAAATGTAGTGCAAAAGGTCTTATTATTTTCTTTCAATGCTATACCTTGTCTTGTCTATACTTTGCACAAATGGCAGTTAGAGGGCAGCCGTTGGCATTCAGCTGTAGCTCTCGTAACGCAAGAACTGTGGTTTTCAAATCTGATGCTTTGAAACAGGCATAGTGTTGAAGAGTTGGATTCTGCTATAAACAATGAGTGTCATGCTTCCTTTTTTTTTTTTTTACATAACTTCACATGTAAAGAAAATAGGGACTAGAGACACTAACCCATGGATGGTTTGACTGATCTAATGTCCATTTGGCAAGAAATACAGCTGATGCAGCAATGATAGAGGGAAGGAAATTCAAGAAACTGTAGTCCATCAGTGTTAGTTCAGCTAGGTAATTGGCCAGGTACTCCAATTCAAGGCTAGGACTCTGAAAAATTTTCAGTAGATTAGTGATTACTAATACTCAACAAAACAATTTCACGAGTTCTGGACCAGGAAGCATAGAAAAAAGACCAATATTTTCACCTTGTAAGAAGCTTGTGCTGCTTGAAGAAACCTCCTAAGAACCAAGAGTGTACCAACACAAATGCATTAAGGATATTGAAATATCACATATGAAATATTCATTTCACTTGTGTTGTAGGGATATATTAATGATACAGATGTCAACTATTACCTAAGGAAAGTTATTGTAGTGGGAGCAAACAGTTGATATTCAGACGACTTTAACACTTGACTCTCCATTTTCAGTACCTACAGTTCACATTATTTATCAGTTGCAAAGGGTCCAAAAATCATATGCATAGTGTTGTAAATACATGTGTGTCTGTAAATGAAACTGCAGTTTCCAATTTCTAGTTAATATAAACAGCAGTTTTGAATTTCAATTAATTAAGTTCATATTATTTGAGCATTAAACATGTAATGTCGAAAAAGTAAGACATACCTCAGCCTTTGTGTATGTGTTGTCTGTGATGTAGCAGAAATCTTCAATACGAGGGGCATTGATTTCTTCATACTTCCTTCAATCACAGAAAGCAGAAGACAAATACATTACAAATTTACAATGAATGCTACACATAGACTATAATCCTTGACTAGTACATGATATTTTTTCCTTCTGGCTGAAATTTAAAGGTACTGGTATAGTACTTGAAGAGCAATGATCATGGAAAATCAAGTGAGAAGACTGGTAAAGTTAGCTACAAATTCTGCTTGATGTATACCATTAGCATTATAAATGATGTCAATTAGCATAAGAAGCAACTGTCACCAATGTATTAAGTAAACAACACAACATTTTTCATCTTTTGCACGCTATCCTTTGAAGCCTAATCTTAATTGTCGAAGTATCGAAGATAAATTTTCTCTCCTGAAGGAGCATCCAATGATTCAAAAGAACTACAAGGTTATCGTGCAATGTCCTCTCAACAAGAAGCATCAAGAGTTTAATACGGAAGCACACAACAGCATCAACTCAACAAAAAACTCAGATTTAATATCATGATACATGAATGAAATTACAAATGCCATGTTGAAGAATATGAATGTGGACGCATGAATGAAGTCAACTTCATTGAATTTGAGAACTTACGAGGCAATTAGCATGCATGTAATTCCAAGCAGCTGAAGTCTCTGTCTTTCAATGTAATTTCTGGAGAGAAACCAATCTATGAGATATACAGTGAGATTAAGAGTGTCTAGTCCCAATTTGTATTCCTCAGAAACCTGGAAAAAAAAATATATGTAGTAACAATTAAGAATGCACATTGCCTCTTGTGACAGCTTCAATCCTAAGTTCCTAACCTGAACATTGTCATCTTATATAATTATATCCTTTTGCATTGTCAATGAAGCAATTACTACTTGTAAGCAATGATTTTCATATTTTTTATTTTCATTTTTTGACTTCGAATTATGATATTATAAGCTCAGTAACATTCAACTTCTTGTGTTACCTTTTAAAGTCCAACACTATATTATTATATTAGAAAATTAAATGATGCACACCTCTACAAGCCAGTCAACCAGTATCCCCCGCATGCTTTGCGTAATGTCTTGCTGAACTGTGTCCATATAATTAGGATGCGGCCTTCTTGCAAGCTGAAAATGTTATATTAAACAAACTACGACACAATAAAATCTAATAAAAAGAGATGGCACAATGGTTATACCAATTGCTGGGATAAGACCTAACTTTTGTTGGCCATTTTTCATTTATATGTTGATGATTTGATATTGACATAGGAAAACTCTTAAATTCAAAAATTGCTTGATAGTAAAATAACAGTAAAAAAAGAAATCATCAAGTTGAAAATTCTGCTTAATACTTAATTTTTTTTTCCATTATGGGATCCTATGTTCCGGATCAAGATGTTCAATGGAAGCAAACACTTTCAAAATCTTTACAGATTAGCTGCACAGTCATCTTAAGAAGTTCATGATATCTTTAAAATTAGGGAAATGCTGTCAATCAGTGCTGCTGAGGTGAACATTTCTGTCTATCAAACATTTACAACACACCTCAGAAACACGCAAGTTGTTATAGATATCAGCGGCATAGAGGCTGCATAGTTGAGGATCTTCAATTTTGTCATCTATGTCAGTGATGTCTGGATCCTTTGATGCAACCACAATTTCAGAAAGGCTACATTTCTTGGCTGCAACAATTTGTACATGCATGTCAGTACTCAGTACATATATATAGCTGAGAGAAAAGAAAAATGAAAAATACGTCAAAGAAGAAATTATTTATTTTCATTTAGGTCTTGAACAAATTCAATAACCCAATGGAAAGCATTATATTGAATCCATAATGACAAACTATGGTCAGTATAATATACGCTTCCCAGAAAGAACTACATATACCAACTGATTTAGGTTCAGCAAAACCACTCATTAATAATCCTTCATGAAACTATAGTGGAAACAGACAATATTTAGAATAGTAAATTGGGAGTGTTTGAGCATTGCATAGTATACAGGGTGGCGGATAAGGCTGATCAGATATTCTAGATGCCTGACTTTTATCATCCTTGGCACACTCTTTGCCAGCCAGCCGTATAAGTGCATTGTTTTCCAAATTATTTGAGCACGCAGCATCTTCTGATTTAAGTCCTGTTTCCGTCAAACTCTTTGCTTTGGACTCAACTTGAACTTGTTGCTCAACAACAACAGAAGGAGCCACTTTGGAAACAATAATTTGCCCAGCACTAGCCAGCTTGCTTTTCTTAGCCTGGCAATAAGAACAATCCAATGTTTAGCTGAGGAGGATGACCTAAGTAGCTTTCCATGAATCCAATGTAAATACAACAACAAGCCAAGCCTTATCCCACTAGGTGGGGTAGGCTGCATGGATCAGACGGCATTATAGTATTCCGAATCCAATGTCAATCCAACAACAAAATATTTTTTAGCTTTAAAGCTTAGGATTTGGATAAAAACCTGAATTTTAGTTGAGGTGAAACAGCTCCTGTATGTATTTTGACAACAAACATTAGTGACATCCTGAAGAACAGCCCTCTTCTTGCGCTGAAGACACGCATTATCAGAAACAGCTCTTTTTGGATTAGCTCGTAGTGGCTGCTTCTGATTTCGCTGTGCTGGATCCTTCAAAGGTGGAAGCTGTGCAGATGCACGAAATGCAGCAGCTCGAGCACGAGTCAATCGACCAGGGAGCTCTTCAGCTTTCAACTTGACACTGTTTTCTTTCTTCATGTCTGCAAGATTCTGTTGAACAACAGAAAACAGTGCAGACACTAAATCCTTATGTGTGAATCCTGCAAGAAAAGGGCAAATCATGAGGGGAAAAAAGGAGCATCAGGAATCCATAACGCTAGTGTTTATCAGTACACAGATTGAGTATCAAGGAACCAAGTGGTAATCAAAATTCAATTTAACTAAGACAATATCAAGCATAAAAACCATGCATGTAGAGAGACAGGCACAAAAAGAGACCACAAACCATCTTTTCCTTTTACTGTAGAACAGATCAATATGAGGTCTAATTGCAGCAAAAACATTCAAGTAAGAGGGAAAGAAAGAATGTTAAAGATTTTATTGACAGTGGCTAACATGAGATCAGGGCATAACAGTTGGTTCATGAACTTTAAGAAATAAATCCATGAAATTTTCTTCACATGACACAAGGAATGTCTCATCAATAAAGTAAATTGACAAAAAAAAATGCTAATGAAAGACCAATTACTAAAGAAGAAAGAAGGGTATACAAATTGAAGCAGGTGAATATAGGTTGGACATCAGAGTTTTGAAAATGTGGGAGGAAAGGAAAAGAAACCCAACAACGAAATTCTCAGCCATGGTTGGAAAGAAATTAAGCTTCTGAGTAAAGTAACAGGTACATCAAACAACTTTCTTTGTACTTGCAATTTACATTCCAAAACTTTCAAAAATAATCAAAGTTAGTGAAAACCAGTAAGAAATAAAATGCTCAGTTTTGTTTTGAAGCTCCAATCTGACTTCGTTCAGATTTACCCTCTCTTTCCCTAGTTCTCTTCAGTCACATTGTTATTACAGCTTCAGATAGTGAAATTATTCCAAAAAAAAAAAGGGGTCAACTTTCTATTTTTCATTTTTTCTCATTATTAACTAACATTGTCTAACAAACTCATCTAAAGGATATCAAACCAAAATCAACAACCTTAACCACAAACACACCATTCATAGGACTTGACATTTAACAAAATTAGTAAACATAAATAAATAAAGCCAACATTTTTTTCTTTTTATATTTTGGTTTGGGGTAAGGTATAGTATATGAAGAAGAAGGACCTTGTTTATGCTGCAAGCTCCTCCACCATCTCCATTGAAGAGAGAGAGAGGGAGAGAGAGAGAGGTAGGAGCTCGCAAAAGAAGAGAGAAAGCTCCAAAGTGTGTGTTATGTAAGAAGCAGCTGACTATGGAAGGAAGAGGAAGAGACTGAGAGCGGGACGTGAATGTTTAAAAATCTTGTGGTGAAAACAGAACAATGGTGGAAAAAGAGAAATTAAGAAAAAATAATAAAGAAAAGAATTGTTTTTATTATTATTATTCTGAGATATGTAATAATGTAAGGAGGGTGACTGTGTGAGTGGTATTGGTTGACTATTTGACTCAAAAGTTAAAGACAGTTAAAGATAATATGATAGACAAATAACTTATTTTATGCTCAAAATGAGATGATGAGTGGGATTTACTGTAAGTAAGATTAGTGGTAAGGAGATCTGCTAGTTGTTTTGAATTATCTATATTTATTATCTCTCTTTTCAACCAATGTTTCCTTTTTCTGTTATATTTAGATTGGGGGAATTTTTTATATATGGTATTTAGATTAATTTTGAATCAATTATATATATTAAAATATGGGATTATAATAAATTTACGCAAATATAATATTTCAATAAAATCATTATTGGCAATTTTATGTTATATTATTATTTTATTAAAATTTTCATCGGCAATTTTATGTTATATTATTATTTTATTAAAATTGTCATTGACAATTTTATTATTATATTGTTTTATTAAAATTATCATTGGAAATTTTTATTATTATATTATTATTTTATTATTAGGCGATTTTGAAATCCCATGTTTGAAATTTGTTGAAAAAAAAAACCATAAGTTAGTGAATAAAGGGTGCAAAACCCATATAGGAAAAGAAAAAGAAAAGATCCTAGATTTGAAGGGGAAAATAAGTAGCAAAAATTGAAAAAAATGATATTTTTATTCGTATAAATCAAAACAAAATGAGAAGTACAAAAAGGGGTATATAACAATTTAAGAAAAAACTGTATATCCTTATTGTAATAAAGTATTAACAAGTTAATATTGTTATGAAAATTTACAAACACATTTTACAAGTTACATAAATAAAAATTTATATAATCTATATTGATTAAAAATTTAATTTAGTAACATCTAACTTGTAAAATTAATTTTGAATTACTTGTATAAATAAAAATAATTTATGATATTTTATTTTTCTATGTGAAAACGACCCAAATTTTAATTTCCGATATAATTATTTTTATTTTATTAATACTATCCCACTTTTTCGGTAATAAATTGTT
This sequence comes from Dalbergia oliveri, assembly GCA_030441495.1. Lineage (NCBI taxonomy): Eukaryota > Viridiplantae > Streptophyta > Magnoliopsida > Fabales > Fabaceae > Dalbergia > Dalbergia oliveri. Next base: position 5,518,085 of record JAMLFY010000016.1, read on the forward strand.
TTCATATATTTTTATTAAATATAATTTATTTTTATTTTATTTTTTCTATGTCCCATTCCCACATTAATCATGTTATCGATTCCAAATTATCTCATTATTATTACAAGTGAATGAGAAGAATGTAAAAGTTGTTTCATTAACAAAGTGAAGAGAAGTACATATACAAAATGAAAATGAAGGAACATTAAAGGAAGTAAAACATGACAACCTGTAACTAACTATAAATGAGTAACAAACTTGTTAACTAACTTAACTACTATTTAACTACTATTCTAATACACCCTCCCCCCCTCCCAAAGTTGGAAGGTAGATGTCTAAGATTCCAACTTGGAAAGTAAATACTTGAATTGAGAACATTGTAAAGGTTTTGTTAAGAGGTATGCCAATTGGTGTTGAGTTTTGATGTGAATGAGTTTAAGAATCCAGTGCACACTTTTCTGGACAAAATGAGTTTATCCATATATGTTTTGATCTCTCATGGAATGTTGGATTGGATGAAAGGAGGATAGCAGATTGATTGCTACAAAAGATAGATGTTGGAGGGACTTGAATGCCAAATTCATGTAGCAACTTAGTTATCCATGTGAGTTCACTTGAGACACTTGACAAGGCTCAATATTTAGCCTCTCAGAAGATTTGCTTACTATGGGATGTTTCTTTGTTTTCTAAGAGAGTAATGAGTTGTCTAAGAAAACTAAGAATCCTATGGTTGATCTTCTAGTGTTTAAGTAGCTTCCCTAATCGGCATATGAAAAAGCAGACAAGGTTAGGGAGGATTTGGCAGGAAAAAAAGGACTTGTTGACCAAAGGATTTAATGTATTGAAGGAGGTGACATATAGCCTATTCATGAGGTATTCTTGGATCAAACAAGTACTAGCTAAACTTTGAAAGCAAAATTATCTCTAGTCTATAAATGGTTAAATATATCAATCTACCAACCATTCTTCTATAAGAGTTTAGGGTCATCAATAGGATGTCCATCTGCAGCCTTTAATTTTAAGCCAGGTTCCATAAGGACAAATGCTGGCTTTGAATTAAGAAAACATATGTCTTCTAAAAGAGTCATAGCATTCTCCCTTTGTGATAAGCAAATTCCCTTTTTTGATTTTGCTATTTCAAGACCAAAAAATAGTTGAGGTTTCCAAGTAATTTTAACTTGAAAAGGAATTTGAGTTTCTTCTGCACTTTCAAAATTTCATTCTTGTTTAGCCTTGAAATTATTATGTCATTAACATAAACTAAAAGGAAAACTATTGAATTTCCAGAAACAACATGAAAAAGGGAGTAGTTACTTTTGGATTGTGAGAAGCCTAAACAGGGTGAGGGATGTGGAGAATTTTTTAAACCATCGTCTTGAGACAAGTGAGTAATATGGAGAAGTTTTTAAACCATCGTCGTGAGACTTGTCTCAATCCATAAAGTGATTTATTGAGTTTGCAAACCATGTTACTATTTGTTCAAGGTAGCCAAGGGGTAGTTCCATATAAACTTCTTCAAATAAATCCCCATTGAGGAAAGCATTGTTAGTGTCAAGTTGAAGAAAGTGCCAAATAGAAAGAGTCAACAGTAGTGATCTTAGCTACTAGAGAAAAGGTATCCAAGAAATTGATAGCGGCTTGTTGAGTATAGCTTATGGCAACTAATTGTGCCTTGTATCTCTCAATGTATCCATTGGCTTTGTATTTGACTTTGTAAATCCACCTACACCCTATAGCATGTTTGTTTGCTGGAAGAGGGACAATGGTCTAGGTTTGATTATCTTCAAGAGCTTTAGTTTCTTCACTCATGGCTTATCACCATTAAGGAAATTTAACTGCTTGATGATAAAAGGTATGTTCAAAAATAGTGGATACTTGTATAAAGAAGCCCCTGTAAGAGTTGGATAATTTTGAGTAGGAAACATGATTTTCAATGGGATAGGTTGAGGTTTGATAAGGTAATAAGATTGAAGATGGGAAGTAGGTATGGTTAGTCTAGAGGATTTTCTAGATGGCTGAGGTTGATTATTGTTTACTTGTACAAAAACGGGTTATGTGTTGATGACAGCAAGCTCAGTGTTAAGTTGGTTAGATTGAGTAATGTCTTGTATGTCAGGTTGGGGATTTCATAAAACAAAATTTAGGTTAGAGAGAGCTTGTTGAGAGTATTTTGGAATCACAAAAGGGAAAATGGTTTCAAGGAATTCTACATCCCTTGAAATAAAGATTTTATGTGTATTGAGGTCTAATAGTTCATATCCCTTATAACCAAGTGAATAACCAATGAATACAGCTGGTATAGCTCAAGGATCAAATTTGGACCCACCAGCACTAAAGAGGAAGCATAGCACATGCAACCAAAAACTCTCATGTTGTTATAATTAGGGGATTTACCAAACATCAACTAATATGGGCTGTGAAACTTTAGGATAGGACTAAGGAGATGGTTCATTGAGAAGGTAGCAATGGAAATGCATTCTCCCCAAAATCTAATAAGTATTTTGGATTGAAAGAAGAGGGACCTAGCTACATTTAATAAATGTTGGTGTTTGTGTTCAACAACTGAGTTTTGTTTTGGTCTTTGCACACATGAGAATTGATTTAATATGTCTTGTTCTTGAAGAAACTAAGTCAAGGCTAACTCTTTTGCATTGTCAAATACTCAATTGTTTAATGGCTTTCCCAATTGAGTTTGAATCAATTTGATTAATCTTATTAATATACCAGTAGCATCAAATTTAGTTTTTAGTAGATATGTACAAGTGAACCTACTATAGTCATCTACAATGGTTAGGAAATAAGTCATGCCATCATAAGTGGGTTTAGAGTATGGTCCCCATATATCATGATGAATAAGATCAAAGAGGGCAGTGGACATATTGTTATTAGAAACAAAGGAAAGTCTTCTCATTTTAGCTAAGGGACATACATCACAATCTTTAATAACAGAAAATTATCTCTCTAATGAAAAATCATGGTAGATCCTATGGTATACTTCATTTGACAAATGTCCTAATCTATGATGCCAAGTGTGCAAAGAAATAGAATTAATGTGTTGTTTGTGTCCAGGTATATTAGATTATGCAACAATAGGAGACTTTGCAGCAATAGCAAGCTGTGCAACAAGGGGTATGTGTAGGAAATATAGGCCTTGAATCAAACTACCCTTCGCAATCTCTTTCAAGGAATGGAGGGCCTGTATGATAAAAAAAATAAGCAAAGGCGGTTACATAACAAGTCTTTTATCAAGGAAGAAATAGATATTATATTTAGGGTCTGTTTGGATAAGGTACTTTTGACTTCTATTAACTTTTGGATAGTCAAAAGTCATACTACTAGTGTTTGGATCAAATTACAAAGATAATTTGTAACTTCCGAAAAGTCATTTAAGAGCTTATGGGGAAGTTAAAATAAATGACTTTTACTTCCTATAGAAGTCACTTCTTAATACATCATTACACTCTTTTTCTTATAGAGTTTTGTCTTTTCCTCTAGCAAAATGTTTCCCATATCTCCTTGCTAGGATGGCTGCACCTGCCCATGTTACTCCTTCCACTGTTCATCCAGGTAACTTTTTCTCTTTTTATTTTTTTTGGATTTCAACCATCATTGCAAGCTGTACATACCCTCCTATCTAACTTTCATCTATTGCTTATTTTCTTTCTTTGTTGTTTATTTAAAGCATTGTAATGAGATCGTTTATGAATATCAACAATCAATATTAGAAGTTTTTGTGATTGTGATTTCTTTGATGTTTCTCATTAACCCTTTTTTTATGTGAATTATACAACTTAATATCAAATAATTACTTTTAAAATATAAAGTCAAATTAAAGTAAAAAAAATACAAATACAAATATAATAAATTTCATTCATACAAGTTTGTACTCTTCTATATAAATAAATAAATATTACATTAAAACTAATAGAAACTCAATCAAATATATTGCCTTTTCTTTAACAAGTTGAATATTTTAAAATAATGTTAATTTTTAAAATAAGAATAATAACTCAAATATTTAACTTTGTCAATTTAAACTTTTTTTGTGACAAAAAATATTGAAATAAATTTTTTAATATTTTTTAATAAATATTCAAGGAAAAAAATCTTTTTCTATATATAAGCAGTTTTAAAGTTTGTTAGCCAAACATTACAATTTCAAAATAAGCACTTGTGTTCCTGAACAACCAAATACAAAATAACTTATTTATAAGTTACTTTTGATATAAGACCTTTTGACATAAGCTACTTTTATAGAAGGCCTTAATTAAGCTGTTTGTCCAACAGACCCTTACTCTAAAGTTAGGTATGCAAATGACATTCTTGAGAGTTATAAAGGATGGAATTTGCACATGCCAATGGAAGAAACTTGAACTTTTAGATTATTTGGCAAAATAACATGATAATTAGAAAAGAAGATGGGATAACTTAGTAAAGATGGTGAATTGACTATTTGTGAAGTTGCTCCAGAATCTACAATCCAATATACATTTTAGAAGTAGTTAGGAAATTTTGAACAAGCAGAAAAAACATAACTTGATTTATTGGATGAAGAAGGTTGACTTAAGTTTCTAGAGTGATGATTTTGTAATTGTTGCTAAACTTTATCAGAAGAAAGCTAAGGGTCTATGGTAGGGCCAACTGGATTCAAGATAGGTTAAAACTGAAACATGATTCATAGTATTGGATGACCATGTTCTTCTACGATCATAGCCAGGGGGATATCCAATTAATTGGTAGCATTTGTCCTTTGTATGTCCCAGAAGGCCACAATTTGCACATAGTGTTCAATCGTTTTTGCCTTGCTTAGGTTTAGCATTGGGAACCCTTGAAGTTGTAGACTTGATAGCAAATGCAACTTGAGCAACAACATTAACAGAGGAAACTTCTCTTTGTTTCTCTTCTTGAAGTACTAAAGAAAAGACTTTGCCAATTGGAGGAATTGGATCCTTGGGAAAGAATTTGACTTCTTAGGATTCATTTAATCCCATTAAGAATATGAGGACATATTCAGTTCACTGAAATCTTGTAAGACTTTTCTCCACCAGTTGCATGGAGCAACAGGTTTCAATGCAGAATATTCTTCACATAGCATTTTGATTTTGTTGAAGTATTAATTCATAGTTAAAGAATCTTGAGAATGGCTCACCATGGCCTTTTTTAATTGGAACAATCTAAAGACCATTTGCTTGTCCAAAATGATCTTGTAAATTCTTCCAAATCATGGCAGCAAATTCTGCATATGTCGCACTCTCAGCAATCTCTTTGGAAATGCAATTAAGGATCCATGATGAAACAATGCCATTGTTTCATTGTTATGCTGCAAGCAACTTTGGATTAGAGCTATCTTAACGACGATGGAGAGAACCATCAATGAAACACAGTTTTCATTTTGCATTAAGAGCCATCTTCATGGATCGGGACCAAGAATTGTAATTCAATTTAAGAGTGGCTGAGTGACTAAGATCAGCCCAGGGTGATTTGAAGCATGAAGGAAATAAGGGTCTTGAGGCTGTGCCATCTGGTTGACAACTCAAGAACCAAGAAGTAGAGGAAAGAAGGAAAAGAAAAAGAAAAGGGAAAGAAGAATGGAGGAGCATAAAACAGAGAAAGCACTAAAGGTTCTAACTGATACGATATTACAAGTGAATGAGAAGAATGTAAAAGTTATTTCATTAAAAAAGGGGAGAGAAGTATATACAGAATGAAAATGAAGGAACATTAAAGGAACTAAAATGTGACAACCTGTAACTAACTATGACAACTTGCAACTAACTATAAATGAGTAACAAACTTGTTAACTAACTTAACTTCTATTCTAATAATTTTGTTATAAGGGTATGTTTGACACATTGTATTACATATAATAAGATAAATTAGCATCATAAGTTATGTGTTTATTCTATTTAATACAAATAACATATTGTATAAAATTATTTACAATAACTCTCTTATATATCAAAATGATATATTTTTTATAACACAGTGCACAAGCTAGCTACAAATGACAAGGAGCAAACGATCAGTGCAAGAAGTTAATTAAAAAAAATCCAAAACAACACAAGCAGAATGTAAAAAAAGAAAAGAAAAAACACACAGTACATGTCGTAAGACATTAAAAACGTAAAAAGAATAATGATAATATATACTCGGATTTATATATGTCATGACGTGGGAACATATCCATTATTGATTTTAAAATCATCTATATATTATAATGTTAAATTATATTTTGAATTGATGATATGTTGTCATGTGTAAGTTTCTCATGAACAGAGTCATATCATCACTTACATAAAAAAGTTAAACAAAAAATGCAAGTATAGTAGTTTCCATCACTAACCCCTTCGGTATTGTCATCAATGATTGGTCCATAGCCATGCAAACAACGAGAAAACCTATTGAGTCACCTAGGATGATTGTCATGCTATCTTCATCATACATAACAGGCCGCAAGTTGTTGCTCATGCGATATGAAGATTGGGGTCATGCATACAATAAAAACAAGTCATGTATATCATGTTTTCCATATCAACAAGAACACCATGATATAACCACATCCACATGAGGTACATCCAATGAATATATAACTCGAAGTTAAGGTGCCAAGCTCACTTGGTCCAAATTCTACAAAAGAAATTGGGGTTCAAGTGAGAAGTTTTACACCAAGGTCCATTATCCTAGTCTCACCAGTATATATGTTGAGTTTTTGTTTCTCATTCTAGTGTAAGGCCTTCGAGAATTATCTTGTTTCACTCCCACCAATAAATAGTCTAGCAAACAATATAAAGGAAAGATAAAATAACCGTAGTTTCCAATCAAAACAAATGGGAGATCAAACCTATTATTAATGTATAAGCTTTCTTTCATTATTTTTTAAGTTTTACTAAAACAAAACTAATTTTTCAATAAATAATAATGAATAAAAATTATATAAGTAAAAGAATTTTTAATAAAAAATTTCACAATAAATAAATACTTTTAGGCATAATATATAGTATAAATATAATTATATAAAGTGTTAAATAGTTATAATTACTAAATAAATATTGTATTATAATGTTTTATTATGCTGAGATAGTGAGATTTACTATAAGTAAGATTACTGGGAGAGATCCGATGAAAATAAAATAATGGAGAAAAAAGAGAAATTAACAGAAATAATAAATAGTATTGTCTTATTATTTTGAGATATGTAATAATATAAGGACAATGACTGTATGGATGGCGGTTGTTGACTATTTGACTCAAAACTCAAAAGTTAAAGATGATTCATAATAACATAACAGACAAGTAACATTATTTTATGCTAAGAATAGATTGTGGACTTAAATGTAAGTAAGATTCCAAAAGTTGTTTTGAAGTATCTATATTTATGCACCTTGTATCTTTTCTTTTTTTTAACCAAAGTTTTCTTCTTTGCTATATTTAGGTTGGGAAAATAAAACGATATTTTTATATGTATAAATAAAAATAGGATGATAACTAATGGTTCCCCTTTATTTTTTTAATAGATTATTTAAGTTCTTGGAAATTGGTTCACCCTTTAAAATTCTAGTTTACTATTATGATTTTCAAGCTTAAAATGAGGGTTAGAGATCAAGTGTGCATTATCTTGTCAGTCAAAAACTAGACAGGAAAAATTGTTAGATACAATACTTGTATGGAATTAGAATTATGAGATATTGAGGATTTTTAATCTATTAAATGTTCTTAATTTTCATTTTAACTGAGTTTTCATCTCTATATATGCTCAATACTTTTGTGGTTTCAAAAATTAGTACATAGTTTAAATCTGGGATATAGAAACCATGATTATCAATTGCCTATGAATAAGATTGATAATTGTTTGGGATTAATAAGAGATTTCATACAATGATACAACCTTTTTAACCTTAGGCGTTGTGATTAATTTGGTTTCACAAATTAAAGAGAATTGATACACCATGAAATTATGTATTTATATTTATATAAATTAATAAATACATAATTTAATTAATAAATTAATTTATATTTTATATTTATTAAAATATTAATTTTATCAACAGAATGCTATTAACAAAATACTTTTTATCTTCCTTTTTTTTAATTTTCAATATTATTCATGAATTTTTTTAATATTTTATTTTAATATATTCGTCTTCTTTTCCATATAAAAAATATAATATTTATATGGACCCATTGTCCATTCTAAACCAACAAACCAAAAAGCAATACAAAACAGAAATGTTATCTTTATATATCAAAGGGTTCAATAAACTAACTATAAGGCCTAGCACAGACTTGTAGTTAGTTGGACTTCTTAGACCTTAGCATCTAGTTAGTGATTAGTTCCTGACATATGGAAAGAGTTTCATAGGAGGTAAGACCTAAATCTCTAAGCTCTATCCCTTGAGAGGATTGGTCATTGTTTCCAGGTATGGATATCTTGGTTTAAGTGTTCAATAAACTCACTTCATAAAATTACTTTTGATAGACTTTATTATGACAAAAAATTAAATATTCTTACCATATACATGAGAATTACCTTACCTCTAGTTTTGGCTAAAGTTTTTGTAGCTCTCCTAAAATTACTAAACTAGTCTATTAATTGCAAATGAATCGTAAGGAAGGGGATGATGATGATGATTTGTCAAAACATGGCTGATGGTGTGTGGAGGGGCGCTATGGAAGATGGAGATGAAAGGAGGTGAGAGTGAAGGGGAAGATGGATTGACTGGGGGCTACAATGGAGATAAAGGGAACTACTAGAAAATTGCTTGTTATTGACTGATTTTTTTGCGGGTTTCTGTGAGAAAATTACATGATTGGCATATTTTTTGCGAATTTTAACACACAATAATACCATTCTTGGTAATTATTATTGAGGGAAAAAATCTGGCGGTAACATTTTTTAGGGAATTACTAATGGATTTTTATAAAAAATCCAATGGAAATAGGATGAAAATTTTCATTAAAAAATCATCATTGGAAAAAATTCCAGATTGATTTAACGTTACCAATGGATTTTTTTCCATGATAATGCACATTTAAAAAAATTAAAAATATAATTATTGGCAAAAAATCCACCAATAAATCCAATAAATATTTTTTAAAAAATAATGGTGGCTATAAATTTTAATCCAATAAATTTTAATTTTTATAATTATTTGCTGATAATTTTAATTTTTTTAAAAATAAATTTTTAGAGAGTTGCATCAACACCATTGTTAGAAAATTAAAGGGGGTCAGGTAAAACCAAAGAATCGCCTCTGTTCAGGTCCTGGTTGAACCCAAAACCAGAAAAGGTCCAAGAAGCTAAAGGGAAACCGGGCAAACCGGTCAAAAAATTCGGTTTGAACTTTTTTTTTGTAAAAAATGTAAAATTATATTATTTTAGGTTTTTTTTTAAAAAAAGGTTTAAAATCTCATATTTCCTATTTTTTTTCTTTTCTAATATGGAAAGTAGTAACTTGAGAGATTTGATCCATATGAATTATATTTATTTTGATTAAGAGATGGATTATGTTATGTTCTATGGGTTTTGTTGATGCATAATTTAATTTTTAATTATTTTATGACATGTATTTTATTTTATATTTTTATATATTTATATAAATACATATTTTATTATATCCAATTAATTCATTGAAGGTTAAACCTTTGAAGCTCTGATGTCCTCAAATTTTCAGAACATTGATCAACACCACCTATTCCAGTGGTGCCATAGCCAATAGTAGGATCAGTGCCATATACAGTAGCAATGATAGTGCTTTAATATATTTTAGTATTCCCACCGGCTACACTATAATTAGTACCCATGTCGCTATATGGTCCTCCTGAAGCAACACCTGTAGGAGGAGCAGGTGCTCCATTTGATAATGATAATTTAATTTTGTTTACATCCCACAACAGGTTAGATTACTAGGAGAGCAATCATAAGTATATATAGAACAAAATAGTATTGATATTGAAGGGAATTAACTGGGAAATATTACTAGCGATTGCGATGGTGGACGGTGGTGACAACAGGGGTGTCACAAATCTAAGACACAAAAAAAAAAGGTAAGTAACAAAATGCACTGAATAAAAAAAAATCGATTACAGAGTAGAGGACGTTCAAAGGAAGACGAGAATGGTGTCCCCACAAAAGACGGTGTCGTGGTGGCAGCGCACTTACCGGAAAACCAAGCAGCACATGCAAAAGGAGGGGGCAGAGTGAAAGAGATAGAGTCAGGGAAAAGAGTGAGGGGTTCTAACCATGTGTTCCATTTTAAAGGAATTACGGATTTTTTAGCGTTACCAAAATCCGCTGGTAATAAAAATGTAAAATGCACTATTTCACTAACACCTTTACCGCCATAATTACTGATGAAATTTCTACCGGTACCGGCGGCCATTTCGAATTTCCATACATGCATGATACGTGATCACTCTAATAATTATTGGCAAATTTTTGAATAATTGGCATATTGGTAATGAGATTAAAAAATAATTTTTTTTGAAAAAAATCTTAATATTATCAACATAAAAATCCACAAGTAATAGGCTAAAAAATAATTTTTTTAAATCTTAATATTATCAGCGAAAATAGTCTAATTTTTTTTTTATAAAAATTATTGATATTCTCGGCAAAAAGGCTGTTAATAATGGACTTTTTTTAAAAAAAAATCTTAATATTATTGACGGATTATTCACCAATGAAGGGAGGTGAGTGTAAGGACAGGAGTGTACAAAGCACTTGTCAAGTTGGGTTGGACCAAATTTAAAGGTGACTCATTATTTAAATCAGGTCATTTTTTAGATTTAAACTGACTCAATAAAATCAATAATAAACAAATAACAGAACTCTTAAACAACCTATAAAGATTTGATATTGTACATAATAAAGTTATAATTTTATAAGTAAGAAATAAAATTCAATAAATATTATTTTATAATACATTTTTCAAAACAGACCATATAACTATAAAAATATAAGTTTAATTTTGCTACATTTCAATGTAAAACTTTTGTGCTGTCATTCAATCAAATCTCACTTACATAATTTTTTAAGTGGTGTGAAACGTAACTACCTTTGCTGATGTAGTAGTAGAATTAAACGATAATATAAAAAAATTTTATACTATCAGTGTATAAAAATTAAATTTTAAAAATAATATGAAATTATTTAAATTGTATTAATTGAAATATAAAATCATATAATTTATTACCAATTATTATAAAAAATTATAATTATAGAAGAATTGTTTGATTTTGAGTTGAATCAGGCTAACCAAAAGTATAGCTCAATTTTGATTTAAAAAATACAGCGAATTAAATTTGAGGATTTGAACCCACCCAATAGAATTTAGATTGGACAGGCCGGGTCATTAATAGCTCAACTTATAGCTACGCAAGGTTTGACTATAACCAACGTGCTCCATAGTTCTTTTTACATGACTATCTGAGAAGAAGGTTATCAGTCTAGCCGGCATATTAACTTTCACATCACATGTATAATTGGTCACGGGTGATTTAACGACTATTGTATCTAATTTTTGCAATCGTGGACTTCAAACCAATTCTCTGCTGTCAATAACTTATTTTAGAATTTACTCTTACCGGTGTGTGTTACCCATGTAATCCATGGATATGAGTTATGTAAATATAGTTATATAATAATTGATTATTAAGAATTTATATATTTTATATAAGAAAGGATATGTTTATATCAGTGTTAATAGATCTATGCTATATAAGTATAACAACAAAAAATTATATTATAAAATACTCTTTTATTTTGATAGGTTATAATTAAAAAAAAGTTGTATAGGATAATTTAAAATGATGAAAAACTAAAAAATGTGTGAAATGAGACACAAATATATTTTAAAAAAGAAAATATAGAATTTTAAAAAATTTGTAGAAATTTATTTTAGCAACTTATTATAAAATTATAAGAATGAAAAGATAAAATAATTCATTTTCCCTTCCCCTTTATTTTATGAAGGAGAACAATAAATTAATTTAAAAAAAATTCAACCAAACAAATTCCTTATCATAACACATTACTAAAAGTTTAATTCAATTTATAAGTATAACTGCTTTTAATTTTTAAATGGCAATAGAACAATTCAATAGATAAAAATTATTATTTTTTCTTCTTTATCTTAGGCCTTATAATAAATTAATTTTTTAAATTAGATAAATTTTTTGAATTAGAACAATTAAGATTTTAATACCTTTGTCAAATTTAACAATATTTAAAAAGAATGGGCAACAATATTGTTGTTTGGCTCTCTAGTTATAGTCACGCCACAAGAAGTGCCATAACATGACTAGTAACAAATTTCAAAATCAAATCTAAAAAAATTATTAAGAAATTATTACATAATGAAATTTGCAAAATAAAAAAAAATTATTCAAACTCTTCTATCCAAATTAAAATATTACAGCTGCTCAATTCATATTATAGGAGTTTTCTTTGATGATAAATTTTGTTCTTAAAGTTGGAGGTCGATCGGCTACAATAGTTAAAAAAAACTAAAAGCAACCAATATAATTTAAAATAAAAATAAAAATTTATTATTGAAGTTTAAAAATTGAAAATGATATTCTTAATGTTTTCAAGGGTCTACTTGAATACGTGAAAGATTTTGTCAATTTTTTAACCCTCAAAATAATTTATTTATTTATTTATATTAAGTTTTAATATATAATGAAAAATGGATAAGTTGACCAATTACTTAAATAAAACTAATTAGATGTCAAAGAATAAATGATGTAAATGTAATATGATATATACTGAAAAATTGTTATTATAATAAAGATTATTAAGTTAATGGAGTGAGAAGATAGAGGAGTGAAATGATAATCTGATAAATTAAGTAGAGTGAAAAGATATTAGAATTCATTTTCAAAAACATTCTTTTTAGATAAAAATAGGATTAGTATGTAGAGGGAAGTATAATCAAATTTTCAAGTGTCATTATCTCATTAAATTTTTCTATTAATGATTGGTAAATATTAATAGTATCTATATATAGATTCAATGAATTTAAAACCTAGTTTTGTGGTCATTAATCTGTTCTCGTATTGTCAATTCGGACGTTGTTTTGCTACACCTAAAAATTTGGACAGTAGGGCAAGGAGTAAGTGTGAGAACATCCAAATTCAAATTTCTCAATTATGTCACAAAACACACTCTGACTTCCGAAGGTGCATTATGGGAAATGGTAGATGGAAGGATGTTGAGAGAGTAAAAGACAAAAGCACTTAAAAACTTCGAAACGTTTTGAAAATTTTTGAAACACAGGATGAGGAAGATTAAAGGAAACGGGGACAATTTAATATGATTAGCACGTGACTTATCAGCTTTATGAGTCGCATGTGGCTTGCCTATGCCCCACATGAAGGGCAACACCCCTCCTCACGGCTCCTAAGCCCTAACCAACCTCTTTGAATATTGTAGTTTTAGGCTATGATTTAAAGTAACCCCAAAATTCAAACTAGCTATATATGCTATTGCTAACATGAATTATAAGTGTGTCCAATAATTGGCAACTTGAAATGTAGTATAATTAGTAGATGATTAGCATGCCAGGTAATAATGGTTCACGGTATGCAGGAGAATTCAAGTAATGCTAAAGTGAGGATATCATTTTAAAGAGTCAAGTTAGGAAATTTTATTTTTAGATCAATAAAATTAGAGGTGATCCCTTTTCACTCAATTAATCTCAAAGTGAAACTTTTCATTTTACTCTCTGAAATGAGATCCTCACTTTACTCTATAATCCATCCGAATTGAAGTGTGCTTAAGTCAACATCGATACAAAATACTTGCTCACATAATTTCCATTTTACACCTTTTTTAATGTCTTTGGTACATATTAAAAATAATTTTTCCAACTAAACTAAGATGATTAAATTTAGAATTTAATTTATATGTATTTTTTTATATTATTATCTAATTATATATTGCTATATCAACAAAGATAGTTGGGTCTCACACCCATTGCTTAAAAAATCATTTAAATAGAATAATTTAATTGAATGATAATATAAAAACTATATTATTAGTGCATAAAAATTAAACTCTTAAATTTAAAATAATTTGAATAAATTGTACTAATATTTCTTAAAATTTAGAATAATTATATCCGATATTTCTCTATTTATAGTATTATTATTACAAGTAAAAAAAGTTACTAGAAGAAATTTAAAGTTCTATTGAAATTTATTGTTATTAGAAATCTTTAAGGTTTTATTAAAATTTAATACTGACCTCAATTGTGATTACTAATTCAATAATCCAAGTGAAAAAACAAATGTGACTTATATATAATCCCTATAATATTACAATTTTGTCATTAATGATCATTTATATGACATATATTATCTATTTTTTTTACTTAAATTAATGAAGTAGTAATTATAAGTGAAGAAAATGTAGGTTTTAGGAAATTTCAATGATCTCTAGTGACAAATTTATAAATAAAAAATGCCAAGTTTAATTATATTAAATCCATGAGGAATCATGTCCGATATTTCTCTATTTATAGAATTATTATTACACGTAAAAAAAGTTACTAGAAGAAATTTAAAGTTTTATTGAAATTTATTGTTATTAGAAATCTTTAAGGTTTTATTAAAATTTAATACTGACCTCAATTGTGATTACTAATTCATTAATTCAAGTTAAAAAACAAATGTGACTTATATATAATCCCTATAATATTACAATTTTGTCATTAATGATCATTTATATGGCATATATTATCTTTTTTTTGTTACTTAAATTAATGAAGTAGTAATTATAATGAAGAAAATGTAGGTTTTAGTAAATTTCAATAACCTCTAGTGACAAATTTATAAATAAAAAATGCGAGGTTTAATTATATTAAATCCAGGAGGAATCATTATAATTAACCCTATATTTAACACTAAAAATTGGAGTTGATATGTTAATTATCGATCTTAATTATTTTTAATAACGTAAATTAATCCATCTGATCGATTTACCTAGAGAGAATATATGAATATGATATAATTCGATTCCAACATTTATCTTCAGAATCTCTTTTTGTGACCTATGTGTTCTCACTAATGCATCACATGATGCTAATTAGTGGACAAATCCTAGCTATACCTAATTGGAATCAAAGCCAAGATCCCCTTGTTGAGGTTGAAATTTCATTTTGCCTCATGCAAATTATTGGTTTGCTGTGGAAGGGACGGAGATGGCAAGATGTGGGAGTCTCTCTGCTTTACTATTTGTTATTTGTTATTGACCTCATTCTCCATTTAACAAATGTCACTCAGAATTCAATCAATTCATCATTGTTTAAGGGTGTAGTTCAGGCATGATGAGGCACCAATGCAAGAAAAACTACTATGGCAACTTGGTACGTGTTTAAGGGTGATTCAATAGTGTCTTAGTCACATCATTATTTAATAGATTTAGGTTATGATCATAATAGATATTAGATAATTAATATTTGAAAAATAAGGACTACAAACTAAGCAAAAATCAGAGGGGGTATAAAATCAAAATTTCTTATATTTATAGAAGTTTAAAATCTATTTAAATCTTTTGGAAACTATGGTTCAGTTTCATTTTGCTAATGACAAAAACTAATCCTTTGAACCTGTTGGGGCAAAAGAAATTGGACCATTGCTAATTTAAGCCCAAATGAGTAAGTAAAGACTAGAAAGGGATAGTTGGGCCACAACTCAGATCTGAAGGCGAGGTAGGCAAGAAACCCAATGAAAATCTGCAAGTCCAAATAATACAAGTTGAAGACATACAAGAATGTGGGCAGTAGTTACTTAGAGACCCATGAAATGAAAACTAATCAATTTGGTTTCAATTGGAGAATTGAACCAAATTACACCAAACTTATATTAACAATTATGGTGTGTTTCTTCAAGTCTTGTTTTTAAAATTTATTTTTAAAATTTTAAATCATTTTTTTATATAAACTTTTCATATTGATTTTTACTCAAAAACTAACATATAGGTATTCTATTCTAATTTAAACACTAGTAGAGATTTGTATTTGGAGAAAATTATAGTAATTTTTCTTGAGATTTAGTGGAACTACACTTGACAACCCTTTATTTATAAAATTATCATCTACCTCTCTTGAAATTCATTAAAATTACACTGACCTCCTTGTAAATACGTTCATTAATTTAAATGGAAAAAAATACTACGTAATATATACATGATTATCAATAATAAAATTATAATATTTTAACAATATTTGACATAAATATTAACTAAAATATTTTTTATTATAAATTATAATTATAAGTTCTGTTTTTATGTGATAAAAAAAGTATGTTATTCAATTAACATATTTAAATATTATCAAAATATTATAATTTCATTATTAATAATAATATATATGTCTCATGTTATCTTTTTTTGTCATGTAAATTAACAAATTACTATCTGTAGAAGATATCAGTGTAATTTAATAAACCATGAGGAAGATCAATGATAATTGTATAAAATAAAAAAATATTGAGTATAATTATAGACCTCTATATATTAATCTCATGATCAAAATATGCACTTAATCGCCCTTAATTAAAGAGCCACACCGAGCATAATATCCTACAAGAGTTACCCGATGTGTACATTTTGAGTGTATGCTACTGTGTTGTGTGCTACGCCATAGCAGTAGGACTCAAAACGATGTCGCTGAGGTTGGAATCAACCAATCAGAGGGGAGGGGGGCAGATCCCCTAGTTTTACACATTTGTATAATTATATGTATATTTTATATTATGGTTCTCTTAAAAAATTCTATCATTTCTATACATAGTATGCATAATAAATAATAAAAGTCTTTTAATATAGTAGCACATATGATATAAAAATATGAAACATATAAATGTTTCTAGAATATATTTTTTAAGATTTTTCTCTTATTAACTCATTTTATCCACTTAGTGATATCTCTACTTATTAGTTAGTTATTGATGATCAATGCTCTATTTTGATATTAAATAATACATTGATAATTTTTTTTATGTTGAACCTAAGGGATATTTAAGAATAAAATTATTGACTCTATTATTAAGAAAAAGAGAGAATAAATGATGAAATAAACCCTAATTTATCAATAATTTATATGAAAAATACTATATAATGACTCATTTTATACTTTCTATATGATAATTTATTTTTTTTATTTTATATTAACTAATTTACCCCCTCCTCTAAAATTTTTGGTTTCGCTACCAATCAATAGTGATGAATTGAGTCGAGTTTGACTAATTTCAAATCTATCAAATTTCTAGATGGAGTTGTCTTTTGGAGTTAGATCTGATAATGATCCAAGCAATCACTGAATCCACCTAGCTTTAAAACAATATATATAAAAATTTAGATATTATATATAATAAAATTATCAAATTTTATAAGTATGAAATAAAATTCAAGAGATGTTTTGAAATAAGTTTTTTTAATGGTACCCAAACAGGTACCATTTTAAATCCAAGAGTTGTGATTTAGTCATAAATATTTAAAATATTAATAAATTTAGTTAGTGGGACACGTGGTAAATTTTTAACCACAAATTTTTTAGAAGGTCCTGGTATCCATGAATTTTATAGGGTATTGGAGATAAATCCCTTTTGAAACTTATATTTCAAGAATTTGATTTTGATCTATTGACAATGTAGAACTATTTTACACTATTATCCAAATAAAAATATTTCATTTGGATAACTTTTTAAATAGTGGATGTGAAAGTCAATTATCATGATTGATGTGACAATGCATGATTAAATGATTATATAAAAAATATTTATACTGTTAGTGTATGAATATCAAATTCATATTTTAAAACAAATCATATCAATATAAAAATAATGTGAAGTAATTTAAAATATATTAATTGAAATGTAAAGTCTTATAATTTTTTTTCATGAAATCTTATAATTTATCGTTGATTAATATTATAAATAAATATGACTTGAAAATATTATTTGACTTAACTGATTAGACAATCTAAAATATAATCCAAATCTAATTGAAAGGTGACTGAATCAAATTTAAGGAATTGACCCACTCAATAAGTCATAGGCTGGGCCAAGTTTGAGCTGGATCTAGTCATTAACACCCTTGCAAACTGATGCTAAAACTTGGAGAAAGAAAAAGAGAAAAAAATAATATATCCTTCTACTTTATCTTTTTACAAATCCATCTTAATAATAAATGAAGTAAGTTTTGATTACTTTTAAAATTTTAAGATATATATTCAATATACATTTTTATTTTATTTAATATTCTATAGCAAGATTTATAGAAGAATGCATAGAAGGATACATCATTACTTAAATTGAAAAACAAAAAAAAGTAAACCTAATGTACGACACCTCGTTTTAGGGGCGGTCTTGTACTGCATCTGCATGAGTCGTCAGACTCAGACACGGAAAATGAGAGAAACAGACAGAGCAGCTTTCGGGTCCTTCATGGGGCGCACACAATGTTTTTCTAACATTACTGAAGTCATGTCTCTAGTAATAATCATGGGACGCATCAGATGAATGTTTTCAAATACTATCCTACTTTCGTTTCACAATAATTATAAAAATTAAATAATATATATAATAATTTTTTTTATAAATATAGAAAATTATATAAGTTAATAAAATTATTTTGATATAGTTATTATTATTCATCTTAATAAATATATTGATGATTTAATTAACACATTTATACTAAGGGAATAAATAGAAGAAAAAAATTAATTTACCTAAATAGTTTAAATGACAGATATTCTAAAACATCAAAACGTTAAAAATTGACAGTTAATATGAAACAAATGAAATAATTAGTAAAAATGATTAACTAACTATGAAACTAAATTAAAAATAATTCATCTAGTTCACAATATAAGTCTTTTAAGATTATGCATGAGAATTAAGGTGATGATTGGAACTTATTCATTTTTTAAACAAGTAAAAGTATGAGATGAAAATACTCTTTATTACACGTTATAAATTATTCTCATTAAATCATACTCATATCCACTCATTTTCACTCATCATAAATATCGACATAAAATGCATAAAAAATAATTAATACTTTCTTAAAATATAAAAATAAATTATATTTTGAACTAGTAAAAAAATCCAATAGTGACTTATATTTTGGACCATAAATTACCATAAATAATTGTCCAATTCTAAATTTTTATTTTCGATAAAGTTAATTAATTCATCCTCTAATTCATTTTTAGTTTTCCAACTCGTCCTCTAAATAATAAATGTTTCAAAGTTGCACTCTAAATTTTAAAAATTGAACACGTTTATTTGTTTCATGAATGTTATTTGTTGCATAAAAAATAGATTTGAAAATAAAACATATCACAAAATATGTAACATATAATATTTTTATCAATTCATATGGTAAATAGGATTTTCGTCAATATAACTAATATTATTTGTAAAGAGGATAAACATATTAAGTTTTAAAAAATTGGAAATATATAGATAATTTAAAGGGAAAATTTTAAAACAAAAAATAACTCGGGGAATGAATTAATTAGTTTTGTATAAATTGTTATCCGTTTAGTGATTTTAGATAATATTTATTTTTTTTTCAATTATACTCTTTATCAGTGAAAGAGAGAATAAATGAGAAAAATAATTAAAGAAGACAGATAATTGATGTTAGGGTTAGTATTATAAAATAGATATAAATTTTGTTGACATTGAGACATTTTCAACTATTTTCTTGATTCTCATGCACATTTAAATTTGGATAGTTATTTTTAAATGGAGGAAGTATATCTCCTTTTTACATTTTTCCACAGAATACAAATCCTCTTGAATATTAAATAAAATAAATTTTTATTATTTTTCAAGATTTTAAGATATGAATTAAATTCATATTTTTACTCCATTTAATAAGTAAAAGGATTTATAAAAAAATTATAAAGTGATATATCATTACCAAATTAAAAATTCTAAATTATTTGTGAGGATGCTGCAAGTGTGAAGTGTTCTAACTTCTAATAATAACCTAAAAATCAATGCTGAAAGTGATAAATGAATGATCGTTTTTATTTTACACTACGAGATAGTTTTATACGTTCGACGTATTCGAAGTATCTACAAAATTGATTCTCTCTCAATTAAAGGAGGACATGAGTTATACAATCTTCTCACAAAAATTGTTATTTTTTACCTAAAAGTTAAGATTAGCATTACTTACTACCTTAATTAAATTTTTAAAAAATTAATGTTGGTATCGAAAGGTTTTATAATGTCATCTAATTACAAATTTTTATTTATAATGTGTGATTGAGTCAAATACTTTTAGTTGCTATATGATAATATACCATAGTATGTCTCTATAAAACTTGTTTATATTAATGTTGCATCAAAAATTAAATTCTTTATTAAATAAAAAATAGCTTAAATATATTTTTGTTTATGAAAAATAAGTGAATTTTATTTCTGTCCAAAAATTTATAAAACTCCATGGTTTTAATTCTTGTCATTAAACTATCTATATTAAATGTTGAACTAGTTAACGGAGAATCACTACTATATATGTTAAATGCTAAATTGGTTAATGGAGACTCAGGTTATTTTATCATATATGACAGTCAACACTCATAAATAACATGGATTAAAACCAAGTAATTTTAGAAACGAAAATTACATTAATTTCTCATAAGATTTGGTGAAATTCACCCTACCTTCCCTCTATTTGTAAAATTTATTTATGAAGTCTTTACATTTGTAAAATCATTATCCTGATATCTCTCGAGTTTGTAAAATCATTACACTAACCTATCTTCTATTCTACAATGAATTATATATTCAAGAGATCAATGCCATCTAAATAATAGAGGAGAGTTGGAAGACTTTTACCAAACCTCTAAGGAATATATTAGTGTAATTTTTTCTTTTAAAAATATTTGGACAAAAAAGGTTCAACCAAAACCAAAATTTAATTATTTTTAGAATCTAAAAATGTATTTAAATCTAAAAAATTATTAGAAAACAAATATGTTATAAATATAATAGAAAGATGAAGACCATATAAATTTAATTCTTGATGTTTTGTAGCATCATTCATTACCGTCTTTTTTTATTTGAGAAAATTTTAGCCGCCGCGGTTCCCCTTCCCTCCCCCCACGTTTTTAGGGATTTGTGAGAGAAATCACGTGTTATTTCATCAATGAGTTATCACATTAGTTATTAGATTATATTTCAACTCATGTCCTTCTAAAATATAAGTCAAAATTAAAAAATATTATTTATGCTCATTATATATAGAATATTATATTGACTATATCTAATTTATCATTAAATGCAATATAGACCATCCTATTTAAATGTAATTCACACTCTATCTAATAATAAATCAAATATAATTAACATGATGTCTCACACACAATAACTAAATAAAAAGGCAGAACTCATCAAAATTTAACCAATTGTATCCACCATAGTTGGCCCACTAATTAGCATCTTAAACTTTGTTTCTTTCTCCCCAAAGATTCGACTTTACTTTCTAATTAATGACAAAACCCTCATCTTAATTTTTCTAAAATTTTAAATTGGATAAATTAGTTCTTATAAAAAATAAAATTTTAAATTAATCACTATAAAATTAAATATTCGGATAAAATGAAAAAAAAATCCAAAATTAGATTAATCACTATAAAATTAAATATTCAGATAAAATGAAAAAAAAAATCCAAAATTAGTCTATGTGGAAATGATTATCGAACAAGTTAGTTTCCTAGTTCAACTTAACATAGAGATTAGCTTTCTATTATTTAATTTTTTAGGGACTAATTTAAAAATATTTTTAGGAAAACAATTTAAGAGTTTATATTTTATGAGAATTAATTTGTCCTACATAAAATTTTTAAGGGATTAAAATGGAGGTTTTTGTCTTAGTTAAATTAACAATTGTAGTCGATTACAATTGCCATCGGACAGAAATTGTAAACCTATCCACCTCCCCCCCCCAAAAAAAAAAAACACAAAAACAAAAGAAAAGTTAGAAAGGGACAAAATTCCACGACCCACTATACGAGGCTCTGATTTCCGTGAACTTTCTCTGAAATACAGATACTCATCCAGTCCCTCTTCATTCTTCCCAAAAAATTATAAAAAAAAAAGCCATGCATAGCACGTGTTCATTGTTTCACTATATTCCCAGCAAAGAATAACTAACCCATTCCCAGCACAGAATTGCAGAGTGATCCCCAGAGACCCCATTTGCAAAATTCAATTTTTTTTTATCATTTTTTTGTGGAAAAAAGTGCAATTTTTGAAGTACACAGAGAGAAGAATTAGCTGAGAGTTTTCTGGGGTAGGTAATTATAGTGTGAAGTGAAGTTATTGAGTTTTTAGATGAGAGTTTAGTTAGTTTGAAGGGTAGCTCAAAAAGAAGAGAAGGAGAAGTTTCAGTTTTCTTTGGGTGATAAAATAAATACTTAAAAAACATTTTTTTTTTGGTGTTTTTGGAATGAGGGGTTTGGTGTAGCGTGAGCATTTGTCAAGTTGATTGTCATTTTGGTTTGGTGGGTCCAAGTAAGTGTTGACAACTTGACATTTTCTTCTCTCACAAGAGAAAGGAAGAGAAAAAAACTCATTCGAGTCATTGGGGGGTGTGTGTGTTTATTTCACTGTTTCACTGCAAAATCACAATTTGGAACTTTGGTCTTGAGAGAGAAAGAGATGGGTTCGTACGGAAATCTAGCAAGGAGGTGTGTGGAAACCGATATGCCGATAATGGTTGAGGTAACCAATTCACTCACTCAACAAAGTTTCTTAATTTGCCACTATTTGTTTTTTTTGTGTCATTGGGATTTGATTTGGCATCATCATGTTCATGACTTCCAATGAGTGTTTGGTTGGACTTTGGATTCATAATCAAGTTGTGTTTTTTGTTTTGTGTGTTTGTGTTTGCAGATGCAGCAATTGCTCCGAGGAGCTAAGAATGCCGTGTCTTTGGCCCAGGTCTGTTTCTTATGTTATCAGTTTTTTTCTCTGTTACCAATGTTTCTTTTTTTTTTAATTTTTTAAATTATTATTTTGTTAATCTGATCTAACCTCCTCTTGGCCATGATTTTGTTTCTCTTTCTGGTTTCCAATGTCTTAATTATAAATTAGTCTATGGCTTGGTTGGGGGCTGTGTTATGTTTCCTAAGAGTTGTTTGAAATGTAAATATAAAATCATTCATGTGTGCTAGGTTAATGGCAGTTAATGATTAGGCTTTTGGAGGAGTTGATTCATGCTGAAGCTTGTGTGGAAGTGTTTCATTTCATCGATACATGGGGGCCACGGTGTATCCTGCTGTATGGCTGCAATCTGAGGGCGAATGTATGCACAATTGATTTTGTGTGTTATGGAGATATATCTTGAAATGGGATTTGGAGCTGTTTATTTACTCTTCTTAAATTAGGGAATGTTTGGTGCGGGTTTATGAAGATGGTGCATTCTTTATACTTAAAGAGTTTGGGGCTAATTGCATAATAAATCTATTGAAAAAGGCTGAAACTCTTTCAAGAGTTATTTTCTGCACTTCCCTACAACATTTCTTATGAGAAATATGATCTTTTTTGCTTCCAAAGGCTATATATTTTGATTCTGTTTATATTCTTACTGATTTCGGTTCATTGTCCTGCATGCTTTAGTCAACATTTGAAGTACACTGACCAGATTTTAGCTTTTAATGCTAACAAACTTTTAATGTTTTCTTTTTCTTCTTAGTTCTGTCTAAAATGCAATTTGTGATGGGTTTGCTGAACTTTGTCTTGCTGTAGGGTGTGGTTTATTGGCAACCTCCAATGAAAGCGTTAGATAAGGTGAAAGAACTTGTGTGGGAGCCTTCTATTAGCCGTTATGGTGCTGATGATGGTCTTCCTGAACTCCGAACAGCACTAAAAGAAAAGGTAAACAGAACAATCGAGTTTCTTCTGACAACTTATACTAGTGGGGAACTGTACCTAGCTGATTGGGGATTCTTCATTTGGGAGTGAAACTTTGTTTGAATAAGGGTCAAATGCCTATCAACGGCCATTTTTAGTAGCTGAGTTGGTCCTTGACATTGGTGATCCTTCAATTAACTCCATTGCTTTTGTCATGCAGTTGAGTCATGAAAATAATTTGCACAAATCCTCAGTAATGGTTACGGCAGGTGCCAATCAGGTGATCAATCCCCAGCAATATAATCTGCCTTTTATGTTATTTTGTCACAACATAAAAAAGAGAACACATGGTTTCTGAAAACAGTGAAAGGTATGTTTGGTTTCAGGAAGCTGTTTTCAGTTTTCATTTTCTCTTTTCAATCAGTTTTTTGTTTTTAAGATTTTGTAAAGGAAATAGTGAAAACTAGAAATTAAAATTGAAAACTGGGATTTGTTGTTTCCACTGTTTCCTTCATAAAATCGTGAAGAATAAGAAACAAATTGAAAATTGTTTTCTGAAACCAAATGGGCCCTAAGCATTTCAGCTTCCATTTGACATTGTTTTTACTCAATTAAGATATATAAATGCTTTTTTTGCTTTCTTATCTAAACTCTTATCTACAACGATCACAGTGTAGTTGCTTCTTCACCCTTTAACTTGTAATACAAAGAACAAGGCAAGTATTTGATAGGAATAGCATGGTTTTGTAACTTCTACCTTTGATCGTTCAAATCATTGCAGTTTCAGTTATTGTTAAATTATTTCGTCTAATTTAGCTTTTCCAACCTCCTTACGCAGTCAATAATGAGTTTCAGAAGGGAATGAAAAGACTTGCTTTAGTTGCTTAAATCTATCCATTATTTATGTGCAAACCTAACATTGAACAAGTCGGCATAACAGTTTACCTCCAGTGTGGACAGTTATTGTACACTGTTATTGAAGACCATGGACTACTAGAGTGCTCATTTTGTTTGCTTGATCAGTATAGTTTGATCTTTCAACAGAATTATGGTACTCATTTCTAAACGCGCAGTGCAGGCATTTGTGAATCTAGTTCTTACTCTGTGTGATGTGGGTGATTCCGTGGTTATGTTTGCTCCTTACTACTTCAATGCATACATGTCCTTCCAGATGACTGGTGTTACCGATATACTAGTTGGTCCTGGCAACCCAGAAACACTTCATCCAGATGCAGGTAAGGTGCTGCATGGTCTGGTTACAACTTGTTTTTTACTGGCATTGGAGTAGGTAAGAAAAGCAAATCTTTTGGTTGCCAAAAGCAATTTTTTGCCCTTCCATGGGTTTTATATATTGATCTGATCAGTAATTTGATGGATTAGGTCTCGACTTGCTAAATCCTCAAAAACATTGATAAAACTGGGAACTAATATGCTAAGTGAAGCTTGTTGTCAGATACATGCTAACTGTTGGTTTGTCAACCCACTCGGAAGGTTTCCTTGGCTGACATAAGGACATGCGTGATCAACTCCTCTGTGGTTTTGAGTTCTTGTAAAATACATCTCCTCGTAGCACGTGCTGTTAAACAACTTTCTACAGAACACTGTCCCTTATAATACAGCTAGAACCTTAGCACACTGTTTAGTATCTATTAGAGATTAGTCATGCAAGTGTATGGTGTTGGATTTTGTTGTTTAGGTCATTTATCCGAATTTTATTGATTTTCAGATTGGTTGGAAAGAATATTATCAGAAACTAAACCTGTCCCAAAGCTTGTCACTGTTGTAAATCCAGGCAATCCATCTGGTACCTACATTCCAGAGTCTCTCCTTAAGGTCTCTCTCTCTCTCTCTCTCTCTCTCTCTCTCAATCAGGAGTGTGTTTTTTTATGTCTGTTTAAAACTGTTACTGAGCTTTTAAGAATTTTCAATTCAAGTATTCTTTCTTTGGTTTCCTTTTCAATCCTCTTCTGAAGCCAATATGCCTGTATTTGACATTTTGACCTTGGTTGAACTACTGTTTTGTTTTTTTCCTGTAAGATTTTTTTTTTCCTTTGAAATTTCTAATCAAGTGATTTTTTTTTTTTCCAATTGGCCAGAGGATTTCAGATCTCTGCAAGAATGCTGGCTCTTGGCTTATTGTTGACAACACATATGAGTAAGCCTTTTATGTTACCATGTTCATGTTTGTGAAAGATTTGCGCAATGGGTTATATTCATGACAAATGAAGTAAAAGATTTGTCTAACTTTTGGTCAATTTGCTATCACAATCTTCCTCTGATATCTGGGCTTTGGCCAAGTCATGTAAAGAATGGAAGCAAAGCATGGCACAGGCAGAGTTTATTCATGCAATGCCTAATTATTTTTTGGTCCTTTATCTAGAGGTCTGGCATTTGAGCCCTACTTGGAGAAAAAAAAAAAATCCTCATTGGAAGATCCCTACCCACTTCAGGGATCTTAGTTGGGTCACGGCCTGTATTAGTTGGGTTTCTAGTAATAGAACTTGGATACCAATGTTCCATTGAGACAAAAAAAAAAAAAATCGTTTGTATTGCAAGTATGCATGTTGATAATTTCTTTTAAGTTTTAACACTGTCCCATGCTTGCAACAAAAATTTGTTTGTATTGCAAGCATATATGTCCTACTCATGACTATTTCAAGGGAGTTACTAATGGAATGCACAGCCTTGTTGCATTCTTAGCTTTTTCTTGCACTTCCTTGTATTTTGGTTTTCTTGTATTTGCTGATCTATTGTCCTCCCCTAGTTGTAATTCTCTTTTCTCTAATAAATATGCATGCAGGTACTTTATGTACGATGGCCTGAAACACACTTGTGTGGAGGGAAATCACATTGTTAATGTTTTCTCTTTCTCAAAAGCATATGGGATGATGGGATGGCGGGTTGGATATGTAAGTAAACGCTTCTGTGTCTTTATTTTTGTCAGCAGGATAGCAAAGCATTAGGCTTTTTATGTCCAGGGGACCTTTTCTGGTAAATCATTTGATTTGTCAACCCTGTTATACAACCATTGAAACCTGTAGATAAGCAGTGCTGTTCTGTTTGATTATTGATATTGATATTGTTTGAAGTCATTTTGTCTGTAAATTAGCAGGCAATATGTGGCATAATGTGCAAGAAAGCCAACATGTCCGCATCTTCAGAAATTATATTTTGGTCTAGGTTGTTTTCATATTTTCATTTTTAGTAACTAATACATTACCTAAGTATTATTTGAGTTTGGAAAGAAAAAGAATGGAAGAAACATTCATTGATTTTATTATGTAGCATAGGGTTATAGGGTAAGTTAGTTTACTAACACTTAATTGGTTTAAGTGGTTTGACACTAGTTTCCCTTAAGTAATGTCTCTGAGTTTAAGTCTTATGGATGATAAAACTAGTGCCAGGGGAACTTTATCCCCATATTATGCCAACTTGGGTTGAGTCAGGTTAGTTGGAGTCTAGTAGACTTCGGATTCTGGTGGTTTAAACAAAAAAACGGGTAATCGAGTTTGATTATGTCACTTGTTTGCCCTTTACCCTTTTGTTCCCCACTATAAATGATGATGAAACACAAACATATATTGCTTCACTTTATATTCTGGATTATTAATTTCTTCAATGCATTAATTCTCCATGCTAATTAATGTTGAAAATCAGCACTGCTACACTGTACTAAAATTTTCATTATTGCAGATAGCTTACCCATCTGAAGTAGCAGGACTTCATGCCCAACTTCTCAAGGTGCAAGACAACATTCCCATATGTGCTTCAATAATTTCGCAACACCTTGCCCTCTGCTCCTTAAAGATGGGGCCTGAGTGGGTTACGGAACGCGTGAAAACTCTTGTCAAGAATCGAGACATTGTTTTAGAGGCGCTCTCCCCTCTTGGAGAGGGTTCTGTGAAAGGAGGTGAAGGTGCTATATACCTGTGGGCAAAGCTCCCGGACGGACATAGTTACGATGATTTTGATGTTGTTCGCTGGCTAGCTAATAGGCACGGGGTTGCTGTCATCCCTGGAAGTGCCTCTGGCTCCCCAGGTAATCTTAGAATTTCATTTGGAGGCTTGACAGAGAGTGATTGCAGAGTAGCAGCAGAAAGGTTGAAGAAAGGCTTGGAAGAATTGGTTGAACATGGTTTGGTGCAGGACTAGTTACTTGAAGCACATCTCTATAGAAAGACAATAAATGTATTCAAAGAAAAGTCCATTTTGCCAGTGGAATTAACAAGTTTGCAACTGGTGCATTTGAATAAATGGAGGATCTGTTTTCTGCCTGGTTAGTGTTAAGCTTCAGGCTGTCAACGTTTTAGTTGTTTTTCATTTTGATATTTAAAAACAGTGGTTCAAAACTAGATGCATGCATTTCGTTGGCTTTTTTTTTACCTATAGAAAATAAAAATATTGATCATATACTAAACTCCCATTTTCTTCTCAAGATTAATAGGTGAAATCCGTTAATTGTAACTCAATTTCTAATGCCCCAAACACAAAGGAATTGGGTAATAATAAGTAGATTTCCCTTTTATTTTCGTAACTGAAATCCGTCAATAATAACTAGACTTTTCTTCTTTTTTTGGTTATTAAAAGCGGTCAATAATGAGCAGATTTCTTTTTATATTTTTCATGTTGAAATTGGTTGGTTAGTGATAGATTTCCAACCTTTTTATGAAAATGTCACTTGTCATAACCAATGATCCAGCATCGTTTCATAAGCATTATGCACTATGTAAGCTCTACAATTTACTAGTCTCAAAGTAAATACTGTGAGGACCAAGAAGAATCCGGTACAGTAATAAGTGGGTTGCATTTTATCAAATAACAGTAGTATATTTGACAATAGAGCCATCTTAAAAGACTAAATAAAGGAAAAAAAAATAGAGTATGAGAAGAAAGTTGACCAACGATACTTAACACTATAATCTATACTATATATAAAAGAAATAATCCCTTTTAACTACATTTTGATATCTAAATTCCTATTTTTCAAATTTCCTTGATGTATAGTGAGTTGGCGGAAGTTAAAAAAATATATGGACATAGAAAGAATACATAATTGTGGAACACAGTTTTTATTTTCTTTTAATTTTTTAATCTCTTTATTCAAGCATCTCATTTTAATTTCTCAATTTTTATCTAAAAGTTATTTGGTTGCCAAATTAATTATTATTTCTTCATATATATATATATATATATAGATGCAAATTTTTTTTCAAAAAATTAAACAATATTGCGGAGGTTGAAAACCTCCACAACATAGGAAAAACCGCCGCAAATCAAAGTGTCAGGAATCTACTTGTATCTAACCAATTTCATGTAGGACAAAAATTGTTAAAAATCTAGTTATAGTCAACAAACTTCTATGTGTTTCAATCATTATAAATCTACTCCTACTTAACCGATTTGACCTGTACAAAAAGAAGAAGGGATACACGTAATTAGTTTCAAAAAGCCGCATTCCTTTTGTATTCATTGAATTCTATTACATGCAAATGTTTAATGCCCCATGATGGGATTGATATACATTTTTTTTTTCCTTTTATTTGCTTTTATATTTATTGGTAGGACTAGATAACATTGTTTATCCATTTAGTCGATTCACTTGGTTAAAAGGTTATATTGTATTATTATTTGTTTCTGTATTTATCATTGACTATGTGTATGCTTATAAAACATGCTAAAAAGAGATGTTCTAGTATAAAACATATTACCAACCGAGATTGAGTCTCTGGAAAGAGTTGGCTCCTCACAACGAATACAATGGCAAGTGTTTATATATAGTGTTCAACTATGCTTTGAACAGGATTGCCTTTAACAAAGGATAGAAAAAATGGTATAAAATGCAATGGATTTGACAATAACATGACCTTTGTAAATATATATATTGGTTACAAAAAGATATAGGTTGTGGAGACGGTTCATGTAGCTTTGGGCCAAAGCTTACTTTTAGAAACAAAACACCAACGAAGGAACCTGAAATTTGTTATAAGTCAAGGTGATATATGAATGGAAGGTGATCGGAGAGTTACTTATTTTTTATAGTAGCTATTCAATGGATGCTATTGTCATGTAAAGTAGTCTTCTGCAAAGAAAACATAGAATGCATGCCACATATAAGGAATTCAAAATAGTTGCAATTATTTCTTGTTAACTTTTGGCAAAAGTTTGCTTTGTTAAAATAGGCAAGCTTTGTATTTGCTTTGTTTAGAACAGGTGAGTTTTGCTTAATTAATGACTTGGTCTAGCATGTGCTTTTGTATCAGATTTGGTATATTCCTAATCTCAACAAGAATATTGAAGGATGGGAGAGAGGGAGAGAAAAATATGGCTTAAGCATGTTTTGCCTTTTCCTCTAAATGCATCGACAATGTTTACAAATGGCGATGCATTCATTAAGGTTGTTTGATAGTGTCGGCATGTGATGTAACGGCAATCTCAACACTACCTTTTTTTTTTGACTAAAATCGAGATGGGGGAGTTATATGTCTTCTTTGTTGCTTAGCCAAAAGCCCTTTACGTGTATACTTTTGATAGAGAAAGGTAGCTAGCTTTTGAGATGTACATTTTATATTTTAAATTTTACATCGCAAGATTCACCACATAAGAAACAACTATCTAAAAGATTTTTAAGTCAAAAACTATATATATATATATTTTGCAAATTAAATAGCCATATTAAGGGACTATTTAGCTTTTATATGCAAAGAACTGCTGACGTCCTTACCTTACTTTTTTTCTGCCTTGAAAAAGGAAATTAAGAGGGTGGAAAAAAATGAAAATAAAGAAGAATGAGGAAGTTGATCTTTATGTTATCTTCCATATACTATGTTCCGATACACACACACACACACACACATATATATATATATATATATATATAGTACAATTTTTTCTTGCTGTGCTTCGGGTTTTCTCACACTCTTTAAGTATAGGATTAATCTAATTGCAGGTATTAAGACTACCTTTTCGATGCTTTGTAATATAACAAAATAGTTGCATTATTTGAATATAGTGATTTAGACAGTGAAATTGATATTTAAAACTCTTTAGCCTCCTTCATTGAAGAGATAATTTTATGAAAAGTGTAGGGGAGGGGAGCTCAGCAAAGGAAGATTCCATTAACAGGTTAAATAAGAAAATCACAACTAGACCAAAATAATAATAATAATAAAGAACTCACAACAATGACTTAATCGTCATATCTTAACTAAAAATATTAAAATAATGAATTTATAAATCATTTTATATCATATACTTTTCACCTACTTTGATCTTAGCCAATGTGAAACTTTATTTCTCATACCTGAAATTCCAACAAACAGAATTACAAAATTGAAAAAGATTGGAATCGATCTTAATGTGTTAAGGTAAGGAAAGCTATATATATACATGTATATCCCTACAGGTGAGCTTGTTACACGTTTTTTGGAGTAGTTTTTCATAGGTGATATCGTCTTGCAAAAAATCTCATCATCAAACTATAACTCTCTTCCTCCTCTCTTGCCAAATGGGAACGTTCAAATGGAGAAGTTTCAGTCTTGTTTCTTTCTCTCTTTCTTCTTTACTCTCTTCACTTGCAACCATTCCGCTACCTCCCAAGGTATAATCAACATTTCCTCTAGTCTTCCATGGTATATATATATTGAATTTAACTTTAATCCATTAAATTTTTTTATATTTTTATCCAATTAAATCATGTCATTCTGATGACTTTTCAAGTAAAGAGTGTATGACTAAACTAATTTTACTGATTTGTCAACACATGATTAGATGTCAGTGCAAAAAAAATTTGCATTGTCAATAGATATAGAAATTATACTTTATATATATATATATATATATATATATATATATATATATATATGTTTAAAATGTAACGATCGTTTGATTCATCTAAGGAAAAGACCTAATGGAAAGGTATACTTTATTTTTTGTGTTGTTATAGTTGATAGTAGGTAATAAATATACCATTCTATGGTGATGTTTGTATGTGCAGATGGTCTTGATATATGTAAGATCGTGTTTTGTGGGATGGGAACATGTCACCTTTCTGCCACGGAACCGCTCGGTTTCAGATGCGATTGTAACACTGGTTGGAAGAATCTTACCCTTCTTCCGACCTGCGCTATTCCCAACTGTGAGTGATCTTCTTTTTCATTCTGCTATTCTCTATGAAACAAATGAAGCAAAATATGAGAATTAGAAAACTATCTCTATATATACCCATTCCCTCTCTTGAAAGAAAGGATATAGAGTAATCCACCGATTTGGTGCCTAGGATATTTGCGATATCAATTTGTTTAGTCCTTGAAAGTTGTTTGATATCAATTTAGCCCTCGTAAATTTTTTACATCAGTTTAGTCCCTAGGACATATATATATATATATAGCACCGATTTAATTCGTAAAAGATTTTTACATTAATTTAATCCATAGAAAATATATATAATATCACTTTAGTTCTTAAAAGATGCATGAGATATCAAATAAGTTCATCAATTTAAAGGGAAATAAGATAAAATTTGTCCTCAAAGAAGCAAGTCAACAATTTTACTCTTCTTAATCAAGGTGACAATTCCAAAGAGTTCTGTTACACTGCCCAAAAAAAAAAATATAACTAAATTTTTTTTTATAGAAATCATGGCAATTTTGAATAAAATAAAGTAATTTGACTCACTTATATATCTATAGACTAATAATCATGCTACATTATTTTGAGTACAGCAAAATCCTGATTAAGTTTCCTGTTGTACAACATGTTCCCAGTTCCAAATCTCCTGAATACGAAGAATTAATAGTACTAAGAGAGCTTGAATCCGGCAACGCGATTCAAGTTGAATTTGTCAAAATCCGGCAAGTTATAAATAATTAAATATTAATTCCTAGTTAAGACAACAAAAGAAATCATTCCAAGTATCCTGACTATGATTTGGTTATGATATTATCATAGAAATTTTGATACTACATTATTAATAAGTATATCAACAAATTCAGCTTGAATCGCGTTGCTATTATGTGAGCAAAGCAGTCTTAGTAATAAGTATATTGCCACTCCACTAAGTTAATTTTTATCTCATTTCTTTAAAATGTCCTTCTCTGATCTCTTTTTATGATTAAACTAGTACTCATCATTATTTTATTTCATTCTAATCCATTATTGGTTTAACAATATTATAGTTCTATCCGTTTGCTTTGTTTCTTGTTGCTTTCCTTACCCAAATAAATAAATAAATAAAGTCCCAGATAAAAAAACATATTATCGTAAAATCTATATATATATATATATATATATATATATATATATATATATTTCATTGTTTTTGTTTCTGTAATTTTTTATGTTGTGAAAATGTTTTTTATTTTTGCTTTTTTTTACATAAAATACAAATATTAAATTTAATTTTTCATATAATTAAGTATAAAAGATATAATTATTTACAAGTTTTTCTTAATTATATTAAAGACAATTTATAAGTTGAAATAATTTTTTTAATCTTCACATGACCTTTTTTAAACATTTTTACATATAATAATAACTTATCCTTTTATTTTAATATTATATAAATAACATGAGAAATTAAAATAGCTATGTATGTTATATATACAATTGTAGATACCCAATATTTAACCATCTAGTATTAACATAATTTATTTAACTTAATATTAAATAAACATATATAGTATACTAGCATTCGTGGTATTAATATCTCATAATTTTTAATCTAATAATTTAAATTTTATTTTTAAAAATTAAGGTAACATAATAATATTAATCATATATTAAATTACTATATGCTAATAAAATGAAAAAAATATATTGATACTTGATGATATATTGTCACGCCAATGTTATATAAAACACTATATTTATAAATTAAAATAATGTGATATTTTTTTGTTAATACTGAATGTTACTTAAAATTTGAATTTTTTAACAAACTATTTTTTTATTTAATAAAACATTTATTAACCTTGGCCATTAGTGCCCTGTATGTCATAAAAAAAACTTACTTTTATTTTTAATGGTATTTATAGAATATTAAAATATAAAAAGCATATGTTATATATTATGCTTAGTGGAATAATAAATATTTTTCTTCAAAAAATAAATAATGCAGAAGAAAAAGGTAATGAAATATTAAAAAAAATTCTTTTGAAAGATTAATAATATTGAGTTTTAATAAAATTAGATGTATTGATAAACTATTATATTGACCTAATTATGAAAAAGAGTAGAAGGGTATATTAGAAAAGTTGATTAAAATATGAGAGAATGAGAGTGACAATAGCCACCAATATAGAGTGGCAATAGCCCCTCCCAACTATTTTTCATAAAAAGTTGAAATTATTTAGCAGATACACACAAAAAGGTTTTTAATTATATCTAAGATTATTATTATTATTTTATATATCTAAGAAATGACAAGTTTCGGTTGATTAGGTCTAAATAAAAAGGTGCTGAGTTGTTTATGAGAGCTGCAGGTACCTTTGATCTCCAACAATGTGGTGGACCTTTGCCAAATCTACCATCTCTCAATATCTCTAACCGTAAGCTCATCATTCATTATTATTAATTGTCTCAAGTTTAATTCGCGCTAAATGTACCAACATATGTTCACTAGCTCTCAATCGTTCTAAGTTTTGAATTACATAATTAATGTGAAAGAAAAACTTACGCTTTTACTATTGTTTTACACAGCTTGTCTGATCAACTTTTGTGGAGATGGAGTGTGTCAGTTAGATGGAATATTGGACTTCAAGTGTCAATGCCATGAAGGGTCCGCCAATCTGCTTAAGAATCCAAAGTTGCCTTGCTTTAAGAAATGTAAACTGTCTTTTCCTAATTTGTTTTCTTTCTTCTTCCTTAATTTGCTTAGTTTCATCTATTTGTTGGCTTTGAATATAGTATTACTATTATTATTATTATGAGGACAAATTGCTCTTACTTTTCCTAAGATTTTATGAAATTTATCACACCTCTTCTCTATTTATAAAATTTATTCAAGAGGTTTATAACTTTATAAAATCATTATATTAACATTTCATGAATTTGTAAAATTATTACACTACTCTTTCTCTTTTACACGTTAAACATTAGTGGGGGGGGGGAGATACATTCCACCAGACTAAGTGGGTATCTCAGAGTTTAGGGTGACTATGAGAAATTATGTATGTGTAATTACTAATTTTAATTATCTTACTGGCGATTTTGATAAGATAATCAATAAATTATATGAATTCCTTTTAATAGTTTCACGAGTAAAATAACTGAAAATTTGAAAGATCCAACTATTCCTGTTCAATGGAAGGAGCACCCTCATTCCTTTCTAAATCCTGACATCATTTTTCCAATAAATAAATGACAGAGAGAAATTAGACAGATTATATACACCCCTGGTAAAGCTAAAATGGCTAATTCACATTATATAGTTGTACAGGTATAAGCTCACACAAATGCTATATCATATGAATGCATAGTTACCTTGAGCTCTTTGAGCAGGCACTATTGGAGCAGATTGTCCTGATCTTGATCTTGGCTTCGGTCCTCCTTCAAGCCCAACTCCACCATCATCACCATCAAACTCAGGCTCTCCCGGAGCTGGTAAGTGTCCACTAGAATTTAATTGTGGACATGATGGTCTGAACTCTGAGTAGTAGTGTACAACACTTTGATATTAAAATCTCAACTTTTTCCATATTTTGATTACGTTTACATATTCACTAGTATGCATACTAATCATGATAAAGTTACATTGACATCCCTTGAAATTAGATGTTATTACACAAAACTCCTACAATTTGCAAAAAACATATACTAACCTCCTACGTTGTTTAAGTGATATTACATCCAATACTCTTATATATATTATGTGAAATATGACACTAAGCATCCCTGTGAGGAGGTCAGTGTAAACATGACAAATCAAAAAGTGTTTTGTGTAACATTATATTATCTAACGCAGCTTTAAGGGAGATAAGTACGTAATTTATCTTAATAATTAAGTTATATCAAAAACTACGGACAGATTTGATCTTATTATTAATAGAGTTTGGAAGATTATATATGATGGCAGGTTTTATTTGAACAAAATCAAGTTTGAAACTTTTGATAAGAGGGGTTGTACGTTTAATTGAAATTATGCAAATGTTAGTTTTTATATGGGTGCATCATAGCATTGATGAGTTTGTGTAAGTGACAGGGTTTGGTGCAATGCTGAACAGCTCAAGGGAACTCCATATGCTAACAATGATGATATTGGCGACAATAGTTCTGAACTGGATTTGAAAGACAACATTCAATTAGCGCCATAAATTTTTCTAATGGAGCAAGATTTGTTTCAAAATAATAGTGCTGGATTTCAACTGCGGTGTCATTTTCAGGTTTCAATGTTCAATCTCAGTGTCTCTTTCTTTTCTTAATTTAGTTTGGTATAATCTCAGTGTACTTTTTATTTACATAGCTTTTCTGCACACTTGATTACTAAGATATCCATTTTTATTTCACTTTATGAGTTTATATATTGGCTAAAATTTAAAGCTCTGGCCAAGAAAGGTTCAAATTTACTAATAAGTTCATTGAACAATATTACAAGTGCAAAAGAATCCAGAACACTTGTCTGACCCTCTCCACTTTTCGGAAAAATTAAGGTTTCGGGGTGAAGACGTGGTGTTCAATCAATTATCATGGTTTTATACTTAGCTCGTTGATTTAAACTCTCTCCAGATTTAGGATTTTTGCCCACCACTTTATTCAACAAGTGCTATTAGAGTAGATGGTAAAGTCAGGCTGATTAGGTAAAATTTGGACATGAAGATTGGTTGTGCTCCATGCGCTAGCAACTCTTGTTCGAACATTGGTCAAGACTTTGCGATAAGTATGTGGAAGGGCTTCACTAAGGGAGATGAGCACATGGGATGAGAAGACCCATGAACTTATTGACTTAAGATTTTGATCAAGATGTGGTACGCAATTACTATTGGATGAATATTCATAAGAGAAGTGATACACAATTATCACCACATTTACACCATATACTTACAGAGTCAAAAATTGTAAATCAGTGTAAAAGGTTATAAACCATATATAAAAAGTTGTAAATCAAAATACAAAAAGTTGTAAATCAAAATCAAAAAATTAAATTGGTATGCAAAAACTTTTTATTTTAGTTTATAACTTTTACATGATTTATAATTTTTAACTTGGAATAAGTATATGGTGTAAGTATAGTAGTGGTCATTTATCATTTATCGTATGTAGAAAGACTGCTATTACGAAGTTCACATGTGATGTTGTGAACACACACGAGCCCAAGACCCGTGAATGATAGTATGTTATGTACGAGCAAATACAAGAAGAGACAAGCACAAGATATTTCATTTGTTTTTCCAACTTGTGGGCTGTAATTCATTGTCTATATCTGGGCTTGCGGTAAGTTGGGCTGCTTCTCGTTTAATGAAATGATTTTGGACAAAAACTGCAAGAAGAGGAATTTTTTATTGATTCTCAACTGATATATATTTAAGTAAGCAATTAATAATTTTTAAATTTGATCATTCATTAAACATTTCTAGCTCTCTCATGCCATATATGATTTGTGACATGGCATGTTGTGAGCCATAGAAAAAGTACAACACAAAAAGGAAGATTCAAGCAAGATAAACTCTTCTTACACAGGAAACAAATTAAAGCTGCAAAGAGTACCACTACTTTTTCCTAAGGAAAAGAAAAAGGGTTTTCAAATCAAATGAAAAGAAGCCTTAGCTGTGGTGACATTATGGGAACAACCCACAATATTGCTGTAGTGCTATCTAACCAGCAATATTGCTGATGCTGAATATGTCAATCACCCAACTTGAGGCACATATGGGACAGGGAAAACCCAAATCCAACCGCAAAATAACAAAAGAAACTTCGCTGCTTTGCTGGGAAATAACCATATATACACACGTAACAAGCATATGGTATATAGAATAACCATCCAGTCAATTAGCTTTTTCTCTTCCTTTTGCAATTTACTTTTTCTATTTTTTATTTTCCTTGCCTAAATCATTTAATTTGTTGAGGGCATAATTTAACTGTCACATATGTTGCTCACCTATTAGCTAAGCTTATCCTCGCTAACATTTATGTTAGGTAAAAAGTAGTTGTGGGACTCCTTCATATAGCGATGTTAGTGAATTGCGACAAAATGGTGTACTATGTCACATCGAGACACTGTATGGAATTATGTAACAAATAGGAACGAGGTTTGTGTCAGCAATTTGCGGAGAAATTCTTACATGTTTAGTAATATGTAATGCTAGGTGATATGTTTCATGTTTATTATTTGAATGATATTTTAATTAAAAATAAATATTAAAATGGGTCCTAATTGAAGGGTGTCACTCAATTAGCAGATATATCGTATATGTATGTCGCATTTCAAGGGCATGTAAGAATTTCTCTTAGCCTTGTATTGTTGATTGTGTGTGTAGGACTACTCTCCTTTGTCATCGTTTGTCAATATGCCAACTAACCCAAATGGCACTATATATATTGTCCTATAGTGAATGAGAGTGATCAAGCCAAGCTGGAAGAGTTTAATTGATTTCGATGTTTTCACTACTTGAAGACAAGACAAAGGCACATGTTGAGGTAGGGGCCTCTGCTCTCCGTTGAGCTTATATACGTAATGAAGTGAGCGGTGGAGATGCCTTTCCTTTCTGCACTTTAGCTAATATCTATAATATATATAGTCTTAGCAGCGGACAAGTTGGTTCTTTTCTTCTTGTATTTTTGTTCTTTCCCTTGTCCATATATAAAAACTCATTTTTCTTTTTTTATTAGTGTCTCTCCTTATGTTGATGGTGCACATAATTTCTGGTGGATGGTGGTGTAACGCTTAGGTGGGTTCGTTACCGCTCTTTCCACCACTGATAGAGCATGGCATCTAAGTTTTTCAAGTGCTTATAGTAGGGGTGCACATAATTTTTTAACACAGATTTAATACTGGTTTTTGAAAAAAAAATACAAATGATTTGCATTTTTTTCAAAACACTAAGGGCTATTTTATTTTTATTTTAAATCAGTTTCTTGATTTCCAGAATTTGTGAACAAAATAATTAATAAAAATAAGAAAATAGTAATTTTTGTTTTCATTATTTTTTTAATAAAATCTTGAAAATTAAATAAAAAAAATCTAAAATATGAAATGAAAACACAAACAAGATAAATCCTAATATTAATTGTATGTATTCACCGTAAAAACTAATAATTATTTATTTATCTATTTTAAAAATAATGCAAAAGAAAATATGTAAAAATAATAATTTCCCTCTCTCAAAGCACCCATCCGCAAGCATTCCATACTAATATAAAATAGAGAATTTGACTTCTCAAAAGTATGTAGATTACCACACATATGTCATCTCATATAATGTACTTACACTTTGTAAACTTTGAAATCGTTGATTTTTTCCATTAACAGTACTTACAATTATATATTTTACTCTCTAGAATATACCATTTACTTTAGATAAGTAGCCGAACCGTAAATGAATTAAATAACCCCTATATTCTTTAGGTTGGGTTAAGGAGCAACTTTGTGGCCGTCTCTATAAATATATCCCCTCACTACCCACACACTCGTGTTTCTCATCTCATCTTTCCTATACAAACATAGGACTACCCGTTTTCTGCAAGTACTAGCAACAATAGCTACTATTGTCCTAGCACAAACTCATCAACTAGCCCTGCTCCCATTGGTCACACAACTATTTAAGGTAATTCACACACACACACACAAACACAACCCTTTAATTTGTTCTTAAATTTTTCCACTCACTATGCCTTCACTCTCCGAAGCCTTTAGAGCACACCCCGTGAACCTTCACCACAAGCACCCTGACTTCAATTCTCTACAAGAACTCCCTGATTCTTATGCTTGGACACAACTAGATGATGATCACATCAATTACCCTTCAGAGCCATGCGTCGGTGATGAAGAGAGTGTCCCGATTATTGATCTCAATGACCCAAATGCTCCAAAGCTCATAGGCCATGCATGCAAAACATGGGGTGTGTTCCAAGTTTTGAACCATGGCATCCCCATGAACCTCTTCGGTGAAATTCAGCGTGTCGGCCAGGCCCTCTTCTCGCTCCCTGCTCACCAAAAGCTCAAGGCGGCCCGAACCCCAGATGGGGTCTCGGGCTATGGCCGTGCTCGAATCTCCTCCTTCTTCCCAAAGCTCATGTGGTCTGAGTGCTTCACAATTGTTGAATCCCCTCTTGAGCATTTCCTCCAGCTATGGCCCCATGACTACAGCAAATACTGGTTGGTATACTAACAACATATGCCCACATGCACGTGTTATCATAGTAAAAATGTACACAGGTCAATCTCAGGTCATATCTTAGGATGGAAATTTTTGTACCTAAATAATATCTCATTTCCTATTCCTCAATTATTTATTGGCAATGATAGATAGGTATCATATATATGGTATCTTGATTATAAATTTTTAAATATATTTAATTCTTATCTTTCACGTATCAATGAATAATTAAGATAGGAAATAAGATATAATTTAGGAACAGAGGATTTCCATCCCATTTCTTAGTCATGTTGTAGTTACACTCCATTTTAGAGACATACACTCGGATGCAAAATGTTATAGATACTTACAATAATCTTATAATTGTCATGTCACATTTTTTCAACTATTCTCTTGAAAAAATTAAGAAGGTCTATGATAAGTGTGTCTAAAATCGGGGTATATAAATAACAATTTTCCTCTAATTTAAATATTTTCGGTTCAATTGTGACTTGATTATAGTTTAATTTAAATTTGACAATAAATTTAATTGATTGAGCTATTAATAAGTCATAAACCAAAAAGTTTTATTTCATCGGTCCAATCTTTTTGGTTACGACTAAAACTTCCTTATTAGAGTTTTTGATTTAATGATATAACTTTTTTGGTTCTAATGATTTAACTTTTAAGTTTTAATTAACCTTTTGATGATTGAATAATTCGACTTGTTTAATCACCATCTTGTTATTTTGATTAATTTCAATAAAAATTGTTATAAAAAAAATTTTCGTCCATGTAACATATAAGTGGTACCTACTCCGTTAGTACCTCTAAAGTATGATGCCACGTTTTTTTTTTTTTTTTAAGTTACGGTTGATGATAGAAAATTAGAATTTAATGTAAAAATGGTACAAAAGTTACAGCGTTGTAGTGTAAACTGCGTTTCATCTCACAGCTTAAAAAATTCTGTCCCACCACTCATTTTTAATCCATGCCTAACAAAAATATTTATTGTAGTGCAATTTTATTATATTAAATTATAATTTTTCTATTTTAAATTATAACTCTTAAAAATATCTTACAGCATATTATTTATTAAGAAGTAGTGTCGAAATTAACACCACAAGTAGTCTTCTTCAATCTTCAGTGTTTTTGTTTGAAAAGGAATAAATAAATTTTCTATTTTAGCTTTGTGGTTTAGTGGTGGTGATGGTACTAATAATAATATCAAACTAGCAAAGTCTATTTCCTTATCCTAATGCAATAGGAAAAGACTAAATTGAGAGGAAAGGACCCACGAAGATTTTGGCAGTGATGAGAATCTATTCCAGCAAGAGATGTTATTGCATTGATACAATGTGAGTAACTCAAATTAAGGTATACTTACAACAAAAGAGGGTCCAACCAACTTCATTCCACGTAATCACTTAATTACGGATTCCACCACTTTTATTATAAACGTGTCTAAATGTGAGTTGTTACGCTTGTGTATACAAGAATTTTTCTTGCAGCAAATCTCCACTTATTACTGTTTGTTATCTTGTTGGAATCGAAACCGCTTCCCCATTGTCCAACGGTGTTTTGTTTTTATCTAAACACTCCTCCATTTGGTGGGTCTCATTTGGTCTTTTCAGTGATGCTGTGGAGCAATACCAAGAAGCCATGGAGAAACTAGCACAAAAGCTAATGTGGCTAGTGTTGACTTCCCTTGGCATTTCAAAGGAAGATCTCAAATGGGCCGGCCCACGAGGTGAATTCAAAGGGGCTTGTTCAGCCTTACATTTAAACTTCTACCCGAGTTGTCCGGATCCGGATCGGGCCATGGGTCTCGCCCCACACACCGACTCCACTCTCCTCACAATCCTATCCCAAGACAACATAAGTGGGTTGCAAGTTCTTAGAGAGGGTGTTGGGTGGGTGGCAGTGCCCCCTCTTCCCGGTGGCCTTGTGATCAACATGGGTGACCTCTTCCACATCTTGTCAAACGGGTTGTACCCGAGTGTGCTCCATCGGGTTCTGGTGAACCGTACCCGGCA
The DNA here is from genome assembly GCA_030441495.1 of Dalbergia oliveri. Lineage (NCBI taxonomy): Eukaryota > Viridiplantae > Streptophyta > Magnoliopsida > Fabales > Fabaceae > Dalbergia > Dalbergia oliveri. The sequence continues at coordinate 5,560,266 of JAMLFY010000016.1, forward strand.
ACGGTTTTCAGTTGCATATCTATATGGGCCTCCACCAAATGTCCAAATATGCCCACATGCAAAGTTAGTAGGCCCAAATAGACCGGCCCTTTACCGGCCAGTGACTTGGAACGAGTATCTTGGCACCAAAGCAAAGTACTTCAACAAGGCACTCTCATCGGTTCAGCTTTGTGCACCTATTAATGGTCTGTTTGATGTAAATGAGGCTCATAATAAGAGTGTACAAGTGGCTAGATAGTACTTTTCCGATCCTTCCATGGTCAATTTTTAGGCAGCCATTTCTTAGGGTAAAGAAAGGCCCATTTTTTTATTTTACTTAAATGGAATTAAATATGTTTGAAAAGGAGAAATGTCCTCCAATATTTGCACAAATTCAAATCTTTATAGAAAATGAGAAATATAGATCCATGAAGAAGATAGAGTGAGAGATAGGAGAAAATACTTTGTTTAATTTCAGAAAATAATTTTTTTTTTCATTTCATATTTTCAGTGTGCTTCCTATTTGAATAATTTTATAAAAAAATAGTAAAAAAGAAAATAAAGTAATAAATTGAAAGACAAATAAAAACTTAAAACTATTTTCTAAAAGCAAAGATGCCTAAATGTTTGAATGACAATAAAAGACGGGGATAAGATGATGTGTCCTAGTTGAGTGAAAAATTTAGATGTGAAGAGAAATAAAAGCAAAACGTTTTTCACTTTAAAGCAATAAAAGCTCGCTTTTCATCATAAAAGCTTAAACTTTGTTTTTCTCTTCAAATAGGCATAAATATGGGAATTCAATCATGAATGTCATGAAATCACTTATCCTAAAAGCTTAAATTGATGGTAAAAATACATAAATAATTTTATAATATAATATATCCCTCACGTGAATGTATCTTTTTTAGGCTTGAGCATGACCCTTTTTTTTTATTAGAATTGAGGTTCAAACCCTTGACTATTTGGTTAAAGTGGCTCTAAATATTGTGTCATATAACTACTTGTCTCAAAAGTTTAAGTTGATGGATAGAAACATAAATAATTTTATACTCTAATAATAGACTTGCTATTTTGGCCATTTTAAGCTGAAACTCAATTGAGATTTTAGACTTACTTCACACCCAAATAAAAAAAGGTTGACACTTGCTACCGATGATGATGATAATGTGGCCAACCAAGACTTAACATATATGATATACAAGTGAAGAATCTTAAGATGATGGATGACATAAAGTAATAATGTTAGATTTAATTTCAAAACTCAAACTCAATAGATGGCCAAGTTGTATCTGATCTTGTTACTTTATGTCCTCTTTCATCTTCGGATTATATCTTAACATGTATCCATTAAGTCTTGTTCAGCCACACTATCATCATTGTTAGGGTAGCAAGTCTAAACCTTTTTTCTTATTTGGGTATGAAACAAGAATATAATTTTAGTTTGTCTTTAGTAAGTCCTCTCCATAAATGCCGTAGAATCAAACCCTGATTAGATGTTTTTATTTTTTTGGTTTGGTTCTTTGACTATATGTGAGTTTAACTAATCAATTGTGTTCGACCTCAAGATTAAAAAAAATTGTACTTTTACTTCACTTCGCTTTTAAGTGACATCTAAAGCGTTTTAGGCGGTGAATTTCTACAAACATTTGCTGTAACAGCTTTTAACAACCTTGATTATAGGTATGATTTGCTATAAGAAATGTCAACCATTGATCGAAGACTTTTATGAGTACCGCAAATAGATGCTGAATTTTGTAGTCCGCATGTATAACCGACACATCTCCCTCTCTTTAGACTCCATAGTTATCAGAGTGTCGTTCACTTGATCACCCTTCAAATATGCATCGAGAACAGGATCAATGGGATTTCTTAAACGAAGCTTCTGGTTCAACTGTACTATGATTACGAATCTAATTCAAAATGCTTTAGTTTATCCCAAGGTTGTTTCGTGGACTCCATCATGAGAATGACTAAAGTGCATAAAGACAAAAGGCAGCTAAATCCCAACTTTGAACACTGTGGTGAAGTCTCGTGTTTCAATAAGTAATTTGTTACCAACACGGAGTAAATTTAAGTCATGAAATTCCCCACTTAACACGCCGATTCTTTGAGTTGAACTTTCTTTGTTAACTTGAGTTGTAACAATTAGTACTTTTGTTGAGAGTTGAATTATAAAAAGAGCTACCCTTATGAGCCGCATTAACTATTTACTTTGAGAAAGATTTTACCTAACAAACGTTATTTAATGAACAATTATTAAGAAAATTTTTTAAAAATATATCTATCCAAAATTGATACTTGAATTTCATAGGATCCAACATTTCAGAAGGACTTATAATAGGAATTGATCATCTCATGTCTAAAGTGCACATGAAAGAGCCGGTCATGTGTCTCATGTGTATTTCCTTGTCTTGATCTTTTTATTTTTACAAATTATGAAAACACATGAAAAATTAAGGGTGAGAACAAACATATGATTCTGTCATGTGTGCTTTACTTATAAGGAGATTCATTCCCATCTATAACAATATAACTAAAGAGGAACCACAATAATGGAGCGACAATTATATATACCCCCAAGTTTTCAAACTTTTAATGTAATAAATTTAAGAATTTTATCTATTTATAAAATTCTTACTTTGCTCTTCCCTTTGTAATATGAGGCTACTTCTTTTACTCGCATTTGTATTTAGAATATAGATTTGAATTCCTAACACATATGATAACATTAGGCGACAAAAGAAAATCATAAAAGCTTATAAAGATTCCTACATTAGGTCAATGTATGTCATCTCAAATTGAGAATGACTCCATTGCCTTTGGCATCTATAGCCTGCATTGCTACCTGAATCTTATCAATGTGATTGAGAGGGGAATCTCTCAGTGTCAAAGAAGGCTCATCCTCTGTGGGTCTATAATTTGACTCCAATGAGAGTGGCTCCAAATTCTGAAATCATATCTTTATTAATGGTCAATATTTAATAATACTCACTGAAAGGACTGGCCCCAAATTAGAATGCCACCATTATAGGATTTTGGCCTTTTATAATAAAATTTCCATATCTTTATCTTTTGCTTTATTTTTTTTGGATAATATACTTACCATTAAATCAAAAGTTATAACTTTTAATTAAAACGTATGTTTTCTTTCATTTTTTTTTATCTACTTTAAGTCAATTACCAACTACCATGGTCCCATCTCCAAGTCTTCCCAAAGTAGGATGTTAACTCACAACAAACAATCCCCCTCCCAGCACCTATGGACCGCAGTCTCATGCCCATTTAGGGATCGGACCTCAGACTCACTTGACCCCTCTTCATGTAAGCAACATATAAATTAAGCACATGATGTAATAAAAGTTAATGTTATTAGCCATTTATCAATTTCCCTTTTTCTTTAGGCAGTATCTCAAATATCAATTATGTGCTTTTTTATTTGTTGAAGTCTTAATAATATAAAATTTGATTGAATGTTTTGGTTTTTAATTTATATGAAGTTGTGCTATGGTTATTGGTTAGTTTGAAGGTACTTTAATTAATGTAGACTGAACTCGCTGATAGGCCTATTCAGGAATCATGAGAAAAATCTTTGCCACCTGACGCCAGGAGCCCAGCAGGCGAAGAAAAAGCAAAGAAAAGGAGACCAATGGAATTTATTTATTTATTTTTATACATAATGGAATTTTTCAAAGCATCATAAAAATCTTTTACAATGTTTTTCCTTCTACAGAATAATAAAGCATTCGCTTTAAAAATAAAATAATAACAAAGCATTATTTTTTTAAGGAAAAAATAACCATTTTAACCTTCAAAAGGTTATGTCACTAATAAAATAACCCCTAAAAAAAATTATATTCACCCATGGCCAAAGATTTATCTAGTTTGACAAATTCATCAAAATATCAATTGATTTTTATTTTCGTTAACAAAAAAATTCTTTTGTTTTGTTAAAGATACAATCTTTTGAGGGTTAAAGTGGTTGTTCTATAATGTTATTTTAACATAAAATGACCTGCTTTTTCAAGGATATGATATTTTTGGACCAAATTAGTGATTCTATGGTGTGAAATTGGCATAAGATGAAAATCAAAATAATTTCTGTTAAAAAAATATAGGTTAGTTAATCTTTAGATGAATTTATCAAACGATTCGATCTTTTGAGAACTAGGGATAAATATAATGTCTTTTGAGAGCTATTTTTTCTATGACATAATCTTTTAGGGATTAAAATAGTAATTCTCCTTTATTTTAGTACCAATGGACTGCACCCTCAATCGTACATCCATGATTAAACTTATATGCACTTGCAATTTTATAAAATTTAAGGCAGGAATTTTGGAAAGAGAATGAGATTTGATTATTTTATAGTGAGATAATTAAATTCTTGGGGGGTTAAGGGCTTGATTTAATCCAATTGCCAAATTTTAATTGGGCACTTGTAATTTTCCATAACTTGGTTTTGGTGCAGTTTGATTTTTTTTTTTTTTCAAGTCAAAGTGTAGTCTGATTGTTTATTTGTGGTCAAGCCTAGTCCTATCTCATGAACGTTTTGGGCCCGTCACAATCCTGGGATCGCTTTTGTGGTCAATGGACGTATAATGCATATATTGTAGCTCTAGTCTTTAGATTCAAATCAAATGTGACATGCCCCTTCTCATAAATTCATTTTTGTTCTTATAAAACATTAGTTGGAAAATATTCACACAATTTCCATAGAGCATCTCCAATGGGTTGATCCCATTTTAAATCCCACTATAGGCTATATCAGCGTTTATAGGTCCATGTGTCATGAAAAGTAAAATGCCTCACAAGTAGAATTATTCTATCCAATAGAGACCAACTTTGATCCCACATAAATTAAAGAATGATAACAAAATTTACATAAAATGAGAAAAAAAATAACTAATGTTATGAGCCCGTCCCATGCCCAATTGGTGGGCCTTCTTATTGGGTTAAACTGATTTACAATGTAAATAAATGATGTAATGTGTGGTAATGAGCACAAAAAAAATCTAATAGAATTAAATTTATCAATTGGCCAACTCAACAACAATAAATATGTGCAAAGCTAAAAGAAAGTGGATAACTAATTTTTAACGTGGAAACCCCCAAATACTAGAGAAAAACCACAAGATAGACTTTGAAAAATATTTTACTATGCTAGGATAATTATAAAATATTCCTTTCACACTCTATAACGAAGAGGTAAATATAGTGTTTCCAATGAGAACCCTCCTATTCAAATATTGCAATTTTACAGGTACCAATGAGTAAAAAAAAGATACCCAAAAATATTTTCGGTATATTTACCCACACCTTACACTCTTTATTTTTCCCTCTCTAGAAAATAACACACTTCGTGTATTTTCTTTTCACTAGTAGCTTTCTCTATTTTTTCTCTTGTTGCTCCGTTGCTCTGTGTCTTCATCTGAATGATCTCACTCCTATTTATAGAAGCTTTAGCAGTGTGAATATACATGCAAAATGTGGTTCAGAAGGAAAAATTTCTTCGTGCACATGCCTACACCGTCCTATGTCTAGTAGAGCATCCGGATTTTCTTCATGCAACAACCAACATTTTCAACAACTCTACACTGTAGCCATGTTTCATGGCTCTTCCTTTCCAATTTTTCAAAAAGGTTGGACCCACAATTCTCCCCTCCAGTCGATGGGTAAATAATTTGAGAGAAATCATCTGGGATCCATGCCAATCAACTCAGCACAAAGTTGAAGCTTATCTCGTGATACAACTTTCGTCATCATATCAGGTAAGGTTTTCATTAGTGTGAATCTTCTCCAGCTTGAATTGCTTTTCTTCTCCTGCTTGATGCAACCAATGATACCTGATATCAATTTGCTTTGTCCACGAGTGATACATCGCATTTTTGCTAAAATCCAAAGCAATTTGATTGTCGCAATGGATAATGGACCTATTATGCTTTATTCCTAATTGTTCAAGGAATCTTTTTAACCAAAGCATTTTTTCAAGCTTCATCATAGCAACATATTGCCTCAATAGTGGATGAGGCAACATACTTCTGTTTGACCCAAGACACAGCTCCATCTCCAAAAGTAAACACGAATCCGGAAGTAGATTTCTTCCTGTCTAGATTACTTGCCATATCAGCATCTACATAGCCTTCCGAACTAGTTCTAGTCCTCCAAAGCACAAGCACATTCTCAAACTACCTTTCAGATATCTCAAGATTCACTTCACAACTTTCCAATTGTCTCTACCAGGATTGGAAAGGAACCTACTAACAACTCAAACCGCATGAGCAATATCATTGAGTATATACCATAGCATACATCAAACTCCTGACTCCAGAGGAGTAAGGAATATTAGCCATAGCTTTCTTTTCTTCATCAGTAGTAGGACAACTCTTTTTGCTGAGTTTGAAATGATTGGCCAATGGTGTGCTAATTGCTTAGCATTCTTCATATTGAATCTATTTAGAACCTGCTCCACATATCTTTCCTGTGACAATCAAAGCTTTCTAGCCATCCGGTCTCGCAAAATCTCATGCCCAGAATTTGCTTTGCAAAGCCTAGGTCTTTCATATCAAAGGACTTTGATAGTTTCTTTTTCAAATTACCAATCATCTTTGCATCTGTCCTACTATCAACATATCATCTACATACAATAGAAGAATGATAAACTTATCACTTGGAAATGTTTTAACATATACATAGTGATCTCATCTGTCCTGGTATATCCATGACCCACCATAAATGAGTCAAACTTCTTATACCATTGTCAAGGAGCCTGCTTCAATCGTACAAACTCTTCTTCAATCTACAAACCATGTTCTCTTTTCCAGTCTCCTCAAATCCTTCTATTTGATAAATGTAGATTTTTTCCTCCAAATCACCATGGAGAAACACAGTCTTCACGTCTAACTACTCAAGCTCCAAATCCAAGCTAGTCGTCAATCAAGTATAACTCAAATAGAACTCATTTTGACAAATGAGAGAAAATCTCATCAAAATCTATCCCTTGCTTTTGACCAAAACCTTTCACAACCAAGCGAGCCTTATACTTCACTAGCTTGTTGCCATCTTTCTTCAGCTTGAACAACCATTTTTTTTTCAAGGCTTTCTTGCCTTTAGGGAGTTTTCCTAGCTCATAAGTATCATTCTTTCGCAAGGAATCCATCTCTTCTTGCATGGCTTTGATCCACTGAACTTTATCCTTATAAGTTTGAACTTCTTCAAAACTCTCTAGCCCCCTCATTAGTGAGAAGGACATACTCCGATCTGGGTACCTGTTGGATGGATGTCGCTCTCTGTTAGATCTTCTAGCTGTAGTGTACGAGCTTGCTCCCCTTGGTCAACACCTCCTCCATCTCCAATATCGTCAATTGCTGGCTCATCATCAACCCCATGGTCTCGAACCTTTCCCCCTTCTATGGCATTTTCTTTAGGAAGAGAGATTGGTATAAAATCAATTTTACCACCAGATTCATTAGTTTTCTTTGAAATGGCAGAATCGACATAGTTTCTTGCTCATAAAATACTACATCTCTGCTCCCTATAATCCTTTTCTTTTTCTGGATCCTATAGCTTGTAGCTAAATTCTCTATCCGTAGCCCATAAATATACAAGGAATGACTCTATCATCAATCTTCTATCTCTCTTCTTACTTAAGGAGCAAAGGCTTTGCATCCAAACACCTTCAATTAGAGTAACTAACATCATGTCCGAACCATACTATCTTAGGAATATCAAAGCCCAAAAGAATAGACGGAGATCTGTTAATTAGGTAGCATGTTTGAACAGCTTTACCCCTGAATGGTTTAGGTAGCTTAATCATTCTCAACATACATCTGACTTTCTCTATAATGGTTCTGTTGATTCTTTCGGCCACACCATTATATTGTGGGGTGTCAGGAACGTCTTCTCATGCCTGATGCCATGTTCAGAGCAATAGTTCTTGAATTCATAGGAAGTGTACTCTCCTCCATTGTCACTATGAAAACACTTCAAAGGTTTTCCATTTTCTCTCTACCATGGCATGAAACCTCTTGAAGTATTGAAACACCGGTCCTTACTATTTAAGAAATAAACCTACACTTGTTGTGAAACATCATCAATGAACGTCACAAAATATCTACCACCTAGAGTCTCCACCTCCATGGGACGACATACATCAAAGTAAACTATATCCAAAATATTATTTTTCAGCTTCAATCTTTTGCTGAAAGACACTCTATGATGCTTGCCAAACAAACAATGATCACAAGGATTTAACTTTGTACCTTTGGCATAATGAATGAGGGATTTTCTACCCAAAATCTGTAATCTTTTTTTCACTCATATGAGCCAATCTTTTATGCCATAAATTTGGAGAAGTATCGTTCTAACTCATTCAACTCTCTGATATGGTAACTTGAGTCTTGTATAAAGTGTTGTACAATATTCCTCTAGCAACCACCATTGAACCTTTGGAAAGCTTCCACTTGCCATCACCAAAGTTATTGTGGTATTTGGCTAGATCCAGAAGATCAAATTTAGGCGTAAATCCGGCACATGTCGCACGTTCTTCAATGTCAGTGTACATCCTATATTTGTTTGAATGCACACATCATCAATTCCCACAATGTCAAAATTACTAGTATTTCTCATCTTCACTTTTCCAAAGTTTCATGCTTTGTACAGTAAAGAATTCCTTGTTGGGAATGACATGATACGAAGCCTGAATCAATGACCCATTCAACATATGAATTTGCAATATGACACTCTTCATCTACAAAAAGAGCAACACTACTTCCCTATTTGTCGCAGGGTCGTAGTATTTTCATCATGCTAATCCAACTTCTTTGATTTTTATTGTCTCTATTCTTCAAAACTTTACAATTCCTCTTGATGTGCCCTTCTTCACCGCAATGGTAACATTTGAACCTTCTTCTTAGCTGGGATGTGATCGATCATTTAGTTTTCTGGATACCCTCTCTCTTGCTTCTTCCCTGTTCTCTGTGACAAGGGCATGAGAATTATCTATTCCCACCAAGTCTTTCCTTCTAGTTTCTTCATTAAACATACTGTCTTTGACTTGGATTAAAGACAATTTCCCATTTGAAGCAAAGTTACTCGTGACACCACCAAGGTCTCCTAGCTATTTGGAAAAGTACTCAAAAGTAATAATGCTTGTAACTCATCACCCACACTATTTGCATGGTGCTTAATTGATTCACCATATCTTGGAAGTCACTCAAGTGCTCAACAACAGACCTTTTATCTCTGTATTTGAGATTCACAAGCTTCCATATTGCGAAAGTTTTATTCTATGTAGTCTTTTTCTCATAGAGATCTTGTAAAATCTTCCAGAGTATAGGCATTTGTCTCTGTGGCCACATGGTGAAATAGACTAATATCCACCCATGCTTAATTAACCCAATGGCCTTTCGGTGCATCTTTTTCAATTTTCTATTATCACGTTTTTTGGCTTTGCATCTCCCTTCTCTACAAGATCATACAAATCCTTATAGAAAAGTATATCCTCCATTTTTGGCTTCCAAATGGAGTAATTTTGCTGTTAGCTTGATCATGTTACCCATATTCTCCTCCATTTAATCTACAGCACAATCCTAGCTCAATTTAGACCTGATACCACTTATTGGGCTTAGGATGATTCACAATGTAAATAAATGATGCCAATATGTGGCAATGACCACCAAAATAAATCTGATAGAATTAAATATATTAATTAATGCAACACAACAATAATAAATATGTGCAAAGCTAAAAGAAAGTGGATAACGAATTTTTAACGTGGAAACCCCAAATATTGGAGGAAAAATCACGGGACAGACTAAAAATATTCCACTATATTCAGGATAATTACAAAATGGTGACTACTCCCCTCCATTGAGGGTCAACATCATCTATTACAATTGCAATTAACCACATTTTCAAAATGTGGTTAAATGAAATGAACGACTGTGGTGTTTCTCATCCCTTTTCTTTTTTTCTTATCAAAAGGCAAAATACCCTCTACCTTCTTCTGTATTTTGCCCTCTAACATCTTTTGCAAGAGATCAAAATCCAAAATGCAATTTCCTTTTTCTCCAACTTTTTTTGCATACAGTGTTCAATTTTCTTCTCCTACTCCTTATTTTTTGTCATCTTCTTTTCAGTGAAAGGCTTGAGTGTGAGGTGAAGGTGCTACGATGATGGGTTTTTGGTTGATGCCATGCACGCCACTCAGATCTGATTTCCTCACCTTGAATCGTAGATTTTTTGTTGGAGACTTATTCATTGTCGTCACATTAACCGTCGTTGCCGCCACCAATGACTCCTCCATTGTGGATTCCAATTGCACTACCATTCTAGCGAGGCTCCCAATCTGGTGAGTTTTGCTCAACACAATGTTTCTTTCTATTTTCTATTTGGTTTATAATTTCCTGAAAATCTAGAAAGTGTGACAAAATCTTGCTTTGGCATTTTTTTTTTTTTCTCTACAATTCAATTTAGTTTGAGTAGGTAGAGTGAGAAAGGGAAATTTTTTTTGTTTTGCATTTTCCATGCATTGCCTTTAATTTCCTGTATTACTTGCTTCGTAAACTCATAATTATGGTTTTGATTGTTTTTCTTTAGTTATTCTTTGAGGAATGCAAATTCAGTTGTTGTTGTTAATGGATGTGGATGTACTGGTTGTGATGCTAGGGAATGTGGTAAGGATATGGAGAGGGTTTGGTGGTGGTGGTTGATTGTGTGACCTCCACTACAAATCGAAGGTGTGGTGTTGTTGGTGATGTTGTATGGAGAAGACCTTAGGGAAGGTAGTGGAGGTGGGGGAGGGAGGAGGAAGAGTGTGTGTGGCAAAGATGGGGGAATAGTGGCGAAGGTGGAGAGGAGGAGGGAATAGTGTGTGTGGTAGAGATGGGAGAGTGGTGGCGGAGGTGGGGTTAGGAGGAGGGAGAGTGTGTGTGTGGTTATTTAGCCACACGTTTATCTTCATTTAACTACATTTTAGAAATGTGGTTAATTGCAACTACAACATATGACATTGACCAATCAACTATAAGTGAAAATCCACTTTATAAAATATCCTTTCAACAATCTCCAACCCAAGAGGTAAATATAGTGTTTCCCAGTGAGTAAATCTTATTCAAATACTATAATTTTGCAATACCAAGGAGTAATAAAGATGATACCCAAAAATTTTCTCGATGTATTTACCTACACCTTATATTCTCTGGGATTTACTCACACTCTTTGTTTTTTCCCTCTCACTCTCAGAAAATAACACACTCCTTGTATTTTCTTTTCACTAGCAACTCTCTCTATTTTTCTCTTCTCTTTTGCTCTGTGTCTCAACTGAATGATCTCACTCCTATTTATAGAATCTTTGGCAGTGTGAATATACACTGCAAGGTGCGACTAGAAGGAAAAATTTCTTCGTGCACATGCCTACACCGTCCCATTTCTAGTAAAGCATTCGGATTTTCTTCATGTAGCAACCAACATTTCAACAACTCTACACTGTAGCCATGTTTCATGGCTCTTCCTTTCCAATTTTTCAAAAAGCGGCTGCACCCCACTCTTCTTCCTACAATGTGACGCTAAAATGAGACTGTTGGAGATGCTCTTAGTTGACAATATTCAATAGATAGAGAATTGAGCCTTATATATCTTTAGTAGGCACATGACTTCACACAGGGTGTTTGACCCACCAACTTTGGGCAATTTTATCATGTACTCCCAGTTAAGGTTGAAACATATATGCCACTAAAGGAATATTAGGTTGCATTTGATTTTGTAAAACGTTTTTTATTTTCAATTTTTGTCCTCAATACATTTTCTTTTTTAGGATTTTATAAATGAAATAGTGCAAACTCAAATTAAAAATTAGATTTTGTAGTTTTCATTATTTCTTTCATAAAATCTTTAACAACATGAAACTAATGGGAAATAGGAAATGAAAATTGAAACTATTTTTGAAACCAAACATACACTTAACCTCTTAATATCACGTTTTAATAAGATTAATAGCAAATTACACTAACCTTCCATGAAATATGGTGAAATTCATATTGACTTCCCTTAATTTGGAAAATTTGCTCGGGAAGTCCTTGGGTTTATGAAATCTTACACCGACCTCCCCATAATTTGTATAATCATCACACAACTATCTCCTTCATTGCATATTGCACAGTGCATTCATAAGAGGTTAATGTCACATAGGCAAATAGTGATGAGCCGAGGTCAATTTCACTAAAACTAGATGTTAGTATAATTTGCCAAAAGATTAATACTGCTGCCTTCATTTGTTCATTCCTACAAATATGATTCATTAATAAGTCTGCATATTTTTTTTATAAATTTTGTAGTCAATTTTTGAGACATGTTGAACAAGTTTTTGTGGAGCGCGTGTCCAACAAATTTCTAACCACTCAACGTGATTTGTGTCAATAACTCGATATGACCTTTGTATAAGTTTAAGCCATTAGTAATGTTATTTGTATATAAAACTCAATATGACCTTTTTTATTTTTTATTTTTTGGTGGAGATCAATATGACCTTTGTCTGAGTTTAAGCCATTAATAATGTTATTTGTACATTAAAAATTAGGTATAGCAATTAATAGATAATACAAAATAGAGGTATTCTGTTTAGTCCCAAGTATCTTTTAATATCCAAACTCCCCCAAAATCATCTTTCTAAATTCTAATGACCCAATTTGATGACCGCGCGCTCCCTTAAAAGGATTGTATAATTTTGATTTTTGAGTCAAAATAAGAAATATTAAAGGTTGATTGAGAATGTAGGATCATCAAATAATGTGACCCTTTGCAATTCAATTGGAGAAACTGACACCTCACAGATTTTATTATGTGAAAGGCAAAGTGTCTAAGGAACATTTGTACACACAACACACTTGTGGTGCATACATAAAAGTCAATCAAAGCTCAAACACCACAGTAAGTGCGCAAAGCAAATTGATCTTGCTGGCCTGCTGGAGTGTAATAATACTTGAGGAACTCAACATGATCATAAGGCTTATAGAGCAGAGGGTGCTCCTCATCCACAAGCTCCTCTGGGGCTTTTATAGTGTACCCAGCTTTGGGGACTGAGAACAGCCCCGTAGAGTATCTAGCTTCATTCCCACTCATCATCACTCGGTGAAATGGTGAATGAAGCCTTCCATTTGACCATGCCTGAAAATTCACATAAATAATAACCTCATAAATGATATAGTACTGTTATTTGTGCATATGGCAATTTAAATAAGTTTTGATATCAGTTATACAAGTGTCCAATCGACATTTAATCTTTACACTTACTTAAATTGCAATCTAATTAATGTGTCTATATACTATGGTTGAATAATATTTCTCTAAGAGTATATTTAGCTGGGGAGTAAAAAATGAGAGTACAATTTTTATGAATAAATTTCATCTATAACTTAACCTCATTTTTTTAGTTAAATTTACTTTCATTTTTACTTATCAATCAAACATACTCTAAATTATAACTTTCAATATGCTTCAAATTAAAACCTAAAAGTTCAAACAGATGGTGTGGTTTATTTATTTATTTTCAATGAGAATTGAGAAGTGGTGAATGGAATTTACATGGAGAGAGTCACCAATCATAGCAATGAAACTGTCTTGGGAGGGCTTGTAGGTTATCCATTCTCCATCTTTGGTCAGCACCTCTAGACCCTCCACTTGATTTTGGTACAATATGGTCACTATGTTCTTATCTGTGTGTGAGGTGAGGCCTATCTTTGCCTCACTGGTTTGAGGGCCTTTGTATTTCATAACCCTGAGGAGGTAATTGGATGAGTTCATGTGCTCCCCCAGCACTTTTCAACCCCCAAGCTCTCCAAAACCATCTTCCTAATAATCTGATCCAACTCTGATAGCTGCTCAGAGAAGGACTGTATAGTTTTGCTGCCAAATTTAAAGGCAAAGTAAAGAAATGGGCAAAAGAAATATAAATTCCATAAAAAAAGGGTTAGAAAGTCAGAATTTTTTTGAGAATTTATTTATTGAAATGATGTGATATATTAATAAAATTCAAATGAATACGTAAGTCATACTACTTTATTTTATTCAATAATTACCTTTGTTCTTTATAAAAGAAAAAATGATAATTTTTTCTGACCAAACTTCATTGTTCAAAAGAAAGGAGTTTATAAAATTAAGTACTCTAACTTTGAAATTCGAATACGCACATACCTAAATCCTGGGTTTCCATTAGGCCAAAAGATGTTGGTGGTGGCTTCTACTTTCTCAAGGACATCTGCATCTTCAATGCCCACACTTTCAAAAAGTGGGACCATAGGATATTGGCCAACATATCCATGATAGGGCTTCTTAGACACATTGAGTAGCTTGGTTTGTAGAGGGAGATCAAAGAGCTCTTGTAGTGCAGGAAATAGGGCCTTGCGAAGGTCGAAAGGAACCTTATCAAAAATTGCTTCAAAGCAACCATACTCCACTAGTGCATTATGGACCTGTGATTTCACTGCTTCCCACTTATTAGGATTGTTGTCATCCAAATTGAGGTCATTGAAGTCAATGACTGGAAGCTTTAGAGTAGTTTCTGAGCCCATTTTTCACTTTTTTTTTTTTCCCTTCTCTAATTTGATTACAAGTTTTGATGACAGTGCTTAATTTAAGTTGAGGTTGAATCAATTTTGGGATCAAGATATATAATAGGTATGCTGTTCTTCGTAACAGTGATATTCATAATATTAAAATATTTGTGTCATTATATGATGTACGACAATAACATATCACCTAGAGATTGCATGATCACATTGAAAAGATTATTTGGACTTGCACCAAGCAGATAAAGTTGACGGAAAAATTATTCGGGTTTTGGCTCATTTGGAATTACATGATCTGTTTCTCATATAATATGCTTGTGGGGCGAAAACCAAATTCTATTTTAAAACTAAATTGTTCAAACATTTTTCTAAAAAAAATTCCATGAATTAAATATTTATGGCAATATGAATAGTCAAACAAAAAATGGGTTCTGGAATAATTGGGTGACACCAATAAACATAATGAACAGACAAGAAGTAAAATAAAATGAAGTATATGAATCATATATACGATTGATGTATTAAAACGACACACATTTATTGCTATTTTTTTTCACAGATTTATTGCTAATTTTGACATGCATGGTTTCAAGGGATTTATGTAGTGAAATAAGTCATTTATTATCCAAATTCCAAGAAATTGAATCACTCCTTTGAAGTTATGTTTCATGGATGATTTTCTGATGCTAAATAAGGATCCAAGATCAATTACGCACTATCTAGTCATATGAAGGATTCAGCAGCTAGCTTAATTGAATTTGTTCAGTTCCTATGCTTGCACAGGGTGCCGAGTTGGTGTTAATAAAATTTTTGTTGGTGGGTGTTTTGGCTAGAAGTTGTGCTGTAGAACATATTTTGATGCTGTCTTTTTGTGGTCTATTATTTAGGTGTTAGGTGTCTTGGTGTCTGTCAGATAATGTCAAAGTTAAATATAACTCAAATGTAATAAGCAGCTTTATGGATGTGAAAAATAAATTTATGGAGAGTAATATAAAATAAAACACGTGAAATGCCTTCGTAGTATGACCCACTTTTCACTATTCACACTAACAAAAATAGATTAAGAGAATTGCACACCAAATTTTAATGTGGAAACCTCCTATAATTTTAAGGGAAAAACCAAGACTTTGAAAAATATTTCACTATATTTAAAGAGTAATTATAATATAGTATATCCTAATGAGACTCTTCTACTACAATTTATAATATTATAAAAATTTAGAAAATATATCAAAACTTCAGTATACTCACATTACACTTTTAAATTTTGTTAACACATTTTCTAATTTTTCTCTTGGCCGTAACATTGTTCAACCACTAGAAGAGCTAGTTGATGAAGAACATCCAAGGCATCATTATAAGCCATTTGATTTTAATGATTACCTACGTTTCATTGAAACAAAAGAGGCCAGAGAATCTGATTGTAGAATCAAAGCATTCTGTGGCATAGACTATGCTGCTAAAAAGTCATGCAAGTTGTATTGAGTTTTTGTGACCAAGCAGCGTTTGATTTGTAACTTTTTTCCTTGTATGGTGCTCTCATTTTTTCAGTTCATTAATCCTAACGCTATGTTTGGTTAGAGATTAAAAATAGGATGTAAATTTTTATAGACTAGCTTCAAGTGTAAAATTATACATATAGTTATATATGAAAATTTTCACTCTATTATCTTCCAACCAAATACACTCGTCTTAGTGTTTCCCGATGAATAATAAGCTGCAGCTTGTGTTTATCTTCATCTTGTTTTCTGACATGACACAGCATGTATCTGGCTTGCTGGTGATTCTTGAATAAAGATTTGGCATTTTTCAAGCATGAGTGTTGCTTACCAATAACTATACTTGCTCAGCTTAGAAGAAATGATTAATTTCTAGCCTAGATCATCGGTATTCACTGGAATATGTTCACTAATCTGATTTGAACCGAATTGATTCACTCTGGGAGCAAAATTCTGTCAGAGATAATTTTTTGTATTTACAAGATTTAAATCCAAGATTTACTTAAAGGAAAATAGTGTCCAAATATTCGAACCAACCAGATGTCCGAAGATTTACTTAATATCTTAGCAAATGGCCGAAGAACAATAATAATGAATTTTGTTATATATTAATTTATGCACTTAAAAATTTATAGAATCTTATCATTATAAAATATTAATCATTAATCAATTCACATAAAGAAAAATAAAATTTTTAATAATTCCGTACATAGTATGGGAATTGATATAGTTTTATTAATATGTGTGTGTGTTTTTTTTTAACATATAGAATGAAATAGATGGAGTATAAGTTAAATTTTATGCTTGGAATAATTATATAAAATAGAATTTGAATTGATTTAGAAGTTGATTATTTTATTTACAATACATGACACAATGTCCGGATAACATTAAAATAGAAATTGATAGGGGTGTGTAGACATATTGGTTTGGATTGGGTTGAGACGCAATTAAATCCAATGACCAAATCAACATGTGATCAATTCTAATCGGATTAAATCGATTGATCAAATAACCTGATCTAACTGAACAAATTTAATCGGATTGATTTGAATTTATTGGGTTCATTATGTTGGTCCAATCCACTTGCATCCTTAGAAATTGATTTAGTTTGATTAGTATTTGTTTTAAAATCAAATAAGTTCTCGTGAAAGATTTCAAAACAGAGCAATTAAATTCATAAGAATTGACAAATCAAATCATAAGTGATCAGGATTTCAATCCCTAATTCTTATATTAATCTGATAGTCCTTCATCACCTGAAATCATCAATATTCAATTTCAGCGTTTTGTCTATATTACATGTGGCCAAGCATAAGTGATGTCGCCCTTGTTTGACTTCTTGTTTTGATATGAGAGTATTATTCTCTTTAATTTATTCTGACATTGATTTTAACATTTAGTCCACAAATAATTTTTCATCTTTTCCTTTCCCAAAAAAATTTTATACGTGCAAATATTTCATTTTTTCTTTTTTAGATGATTTTAACAACTCATTTGTAGACATACTCATAATAAAGTTAATTAATAGCCCTTAAAAAATAATAAGATTAATAGCATCAATAAATAAGTGAATATATATAAAAAATAATTGATAAAATATATTATAAGATTATAATTGTTAGATTACAAACTATGAAGCATAGACACAACACGTGATCAGAAACAGAAGAGGGGCATACCAAAGTTGAAAAATTATAAAATATGGACATAACATATATATATGAGTAAAAATTTGATAAAAATAATACATTATTCAAAATATCATTTATATAAGCTTTACTATGTTTTATTTTCTTATAAACTTAAAAAGTTATGTATTATTTCCTTTTTATAACCTTCTTTATACTATATTTTTCTATGTTAGAGTAAGAAAAATACATTTTAAATTAAATATATATGAACTTGTGTTATTAGTGTGTTATGTAGATTTGATATGGACGCGTATTTGACATGTAAACGCACCTAAATGATGTGTCTTTGCTTCATAAATTATAACCATACAAGAATTTTTATTCCTTTCACATACGACATATACTAATTTTAATATATTATTATTATAAAATTTTTTATATTGTTAATAAATTATATGCAATTATACACTAACTTTTGAATTAAATATTGATAATCTTTGAGGGAATCATTGACATATGGGTATAAAACTTGGTTTACTTTGTACCTTTTAAGACTTTTTATATATAACAGTATTTGTTAATTCAATTGGTTTACATGTTATGTTAATTGTTTATGTCAATTTCTTTTGAAAAAATTTTATTTAGGTCTCTTACGTTCTATCAAGGTTTTAAATTGGCTTTACCGGCCACGACACTCTAGAGCAGCCCAATCCCTCGATTAAATACATAATAAGATCAAGTTGCAAAACGAATCAGCTTGAGGGATAACTTCAAAGGCTGGATTTATTTGAAAGTTTTCAATTTTCAAACAGACATAAGTCAGTAAACAATCCTTTTCTTCACAAAATTTTGATGAATGAATATAGAAAACCAACAATGAAAACCAAAAGCCTAGACCTTACGAATATTAAACTCCACTGCATAGAGGGACTTATAAAAATCCCATCATCAGTGTCAACCCTGTATTCAAATTTGCTTTGAAGAAAACTAAGATAAAAATCATGGGTTCCGAAAAAGGTTGCAATAAGGTTCCTGGTGTTGACTTCACTGATGAAAATTTGAAGCCTGGCACAGAAAAGTGGGCCTCAGCATGCCAAGTGATCCGGGGTGCACTAGAAGACCATGGTTGTTTCTATGCACTGTGTGATAAAGTTTCTATGGAGCTTTACAACTCTGTTTTTGCTCTAATGGAAGAACTATTTGATCTTCCATTGGAAACAAAAATGCAGAAGACAAGTGATAAGCCTTACCATGGTTATTATGGCAAAATTCCCCATATTCCTCTATATGAATCACTAGGGATAGATGAGCCTTCAACCATGGAAGGAGTTCAAAAGTTCACCAAACTTATGTGGCCAGAAGGATATGATCATTTCAGGTACACTGCTTAAGACTCAATTATGCTTTTCTTTTTTTAATTTTATTTCTAGTTGTACTATAGGCATAGTTAGGACCTAGGATTTGGATTTAGATTTTAATGGTTTGGCACGCATATAATAGAACACTAAAGTTGTTGGGAGGGGAATTCAAACAAGGCAAGATCTCAATCAATAGGTTAAATTAGAAAACCACAACAATGCGTCACATTTGACCAAAACTTTAAGACGTGAGTTTATAGATTCTTTTTTCTTATATGGTTTTGAATTAGTTCTAACTAATATTTGACTTCACCTCTCATACTTGAAACTCTAACAACAGTATCATCTAATTGATGTAGCTGACCATATATCTAGTTAGAAAAGGCTTTGTTTTTGTTGTCGATGCTGTATTTCTAGTTATACTATATAAGTTTATTGTAATTGACTATTGTTTTTGTTTCTAATCTTCATACTGTGAATAGTGAGACTCTTCATCTCTATGCAAAGCTGCTATTAGAATTGGACCATAACACCAAAAGAATGGTGTGTGATGGATATGGTCTGGAAAAAAGGCATTGTGATGAACTCCTTGAATCAGCTACTTATATGCTTCGGAGCTTTACATACAAACTGCCGGAGAAGGATGAGAACAATATGGGATTGCATGGTCACGCAGACACTTCTTTCTTCTCAATATTGCATCAGAATAATGTAACTGGCTTGCAGGTAAAATTGAAAAATGGAGAGTGGATTGATACTGATCCCTCACCCTTCATGTTTCTGATCGTGGCAGGGGATTCATTCAAGGTGGGTCATTCTTCACATCTGCATCTTAGATAATACTAATTTTTGGTTGAATGCATCCAATTTTTTTTTTTTTAACAAAGGCATTAAGGATAAGAATTATTCCGAAAAGTTATAGGAGAGAGGGGAGGTGGGAAGTGGGAGGTGAAAGTTGACCAGGAGCACTCATTCAAGGGTGTAAGAGGCAATCACAACCACAAGCTAGGCTATGGGTTCAACCATTTTAAATGTGTCCTATTATATGCAAGAAATGTTATTTGTACATAACAATTAAAAGGATAAATTAGCCTGACCTTCACTAAGGTTTGATGAAATTCATGTTCCCTCTATTAGTCAAGGTGACACTGGTCTCCCCTAAACATACTATTCAATGTGTAATAGAGGAGAGGACGGTGTAATGGTTTTACAACTTAGGTAAGATAAGTGTAATAATTTCTCAAATACAAGAACCTTTATAGCAAATTTTACAAATAGAGAAGAGTAGGATAATTTTGCGTATGAAGGGGATGTCAATGTGATTGTCTAAAAATGTATTTATATATGCACGTTGGGCCAATAAAATGCCTAACATAAATAATTTCATAGACACTGTCTGCCTAGAAATTTCTTCATAAAAAATGTACATGAAGAATTGATGGTACCTTTTGTTTGTTATAGTGTTACTATATAGTAGTATTTTCCCATTTTCAGCCATGATCTCCTGATTTCAAGAAAATGGGTTGATTTTACTAAATCGATGGAAAGAGGGTTTCTCACATAAATTTACAGAAATTTGTTCTTCTTTACATGTCCTAGGTTTGGAGTAACGACAGGATACAAACTTGTGAACACCGAGTCATCATAAGTGAAAAGAAGCAAAGGTACTCTATGGGACTGTTTTCACTTGGCAGAAAGATTGTTCAACCACTAGAAGAGTTTGTTGATGAGGCGCATCCAAGACATTATAAGCCATTTGATTTTTATGATTACCTGCGTTTTGTTGGAACAAAAGTGGCCAAAGAATCTGATTGCAGAATCAAAGCATTCTGTGGGATAGACTATGCTGATCATAAAAAGTGATCAAATTGTATGGAGGTATTGTGACCATAACAAAACAGGGTCTTATTTGTAACTTATTTCTTTGTATGATGCTTTCATTTTTCATGTTCATTAATCCTAATTCTTAGTGTTTCCTGATGAATACTAAGTTGCAGCTTGTGACATCTTCATCTTGTTTTCTGTCATGAGTATGACACAGAATGTATCTAGGCTTGCTGGTGATTCTCAAACAAAGATTTGGGCATTCTAAGCATAGGTGTTGTCTGCGACTAAGGACGTGTTTGATTAGAGGTGAGAATTGGGCAAAAATTTTCATGAATGAGTTTCATGTATAATTTCACATATGAAATTTATTCATGAAAATTTTCATCTTATATTTACTCCTAACCGAACACACCCTAAATATACATGTTTAGGGTAGAAGAAATTATTGATTTTCTAGCCTAAATCCCCAATATTCACTTGATTTTCACAAATAGAATTGATACTATGAAAATAAAACTTTGTCAGAGATAACTTTTTCTATTTACAAGATTTAAATCCAAGATCTACTTAAAGGAAAATAGTGTCATGCTATTTGAAAGGCCTAAACGTGAGTGAAATACTTAATTTCTTATAAGTAATTAAAAATTATTGTTGTGTGTGAGATAAAAACAAACATGAAAAATCTTTAAATATTCTCATCATGAAAAACTGGTTATTACTTCTTAATATTTAACATTTGGTATTCAGTTTCGTTAATTATTATTATTTCTTATTTCAACTAAATCGTTTAATATATTTGTTAAGACATGAACATTATATTATTTAGAAAAACTTTTCCATATCATGGAGCGCGTAAATCAGTTGACAGAGGTTGTTCTTATTTAACTAGAGATTTCTGGTCTTAGCTTTGTGTATGCTGTTGCATTGAATTGCTTTTAGTAGAAGGATACCTTTATATATGTTTGACAAAAAGAATAACTTTTTCTTACAAATTTTTTTCTTCAACTATCACATGGAAAAATACATTTAAAGTACCAGACATAATGCCACACACATCCCAGCTGGGTTTCTCTGCTACTGTTCCATATTTTAAAATTTGAAAGGGCTGTCAAGGGTCTATAGAAGTACTTGTGCTCCTTCTCCACATTGGCACATTCTGTATAGGAACCTGTCTCATTATACATGCTGTAACATTAATTTATAAATATTTAGTTGCATCAGATAACGATGTGTTGCTGTAGTGGTCGCCCATCACCATCAAAATAAATAAAGAATGCTGCCTTATTTGTATACTAATATCCCCTCTATTAATAATTGAACCAACAGGAACTTTGAACACTCTCTGATCAGTTTTATGCTCTCTCTTTTGCAGGATGTCATCATTTTCTCTCATGCTGAAACCAAGCACAAGTTCACAA
This sequence comes from Dalbergia oliveri, assembly GCA_030441495.1. NCBI lineage: Eukaryota > Viridiplantae > Streptophyta > Magnoliopsida > Fabales > Fabaceae > Dalbergia > Dalbergia oliveri. The sequence goes on from JAMLFY010000016.1 coordinate 5,582,545, forward strand.
AATCTTATAATGAACCAGAGGGGAACTAAGTTTACTAGAAGTGTGATTGAATTTACACTGAGAGGGTTCAGAATTGATTTTGGATCCCAAAATTGATTCTACTCATTTTTATTGATATTTGATTTTGAAAGATCAAAATCAATTCTTGCTTTTAGAATTGATTTTGTGACAAGTGAAGATTTATTACTCTCTCTCATAATTATTTTTAAAAGATTACTAAACATAAACCACTTGACATAAAAATCAATTCTATATAAATCAATTCAGATGGAATCAATTCTATAAATACAAAATTGGATACCGTATAGGAAAATGATACATGAACATGACACATACAAGTATTGTTAAGGTACAAAACAAAAGAGAGAGAGAGAGAGAGAGAGAGAGAAATATTGTTTGGAAATATAGAAAAGCCTTATAAGTTGATTGAAAGGGCCTATTCTATCGTTGTTGGAAGTTGAAAATCTTGATTGCAACAGCAAAAATGAGTGCGAAAAGCACTGCGATCCCAGGAACCACAACTGCACAAGCTCCTATGAAATCATGTTTGATACCATAATAACTTCTTATGTGCTCTTGCACTGACATATTCTCTGCTTCCATCATGTGTGTTACATCTCCAAATTGGGATCCAATCAATCCATATAAGGTCCATGAAACGGGACAAGCCCAATAGTACCACCTCCACCACACTGGAATTCTCTGTTATGAAAAATGCCAAGAAAATGGAAAAGGAATAGTAAGCTTCAACATATACACATCAGTTGAATTCATTCATGGATATCACTCAATGCGTTTAGTCAGTGTTTGCCATGATTAAAATTGAGAATTTGATTTGAATTGAATTGAGTTAAAATCATTTGAGTTATAAGTCAAACTTTTATGTTTGGAATAATTATATAAAATAGGATTTGAATGGATTTAGAAATTGATTCTTTTATTTACAATATATTAAACAATGTCTGTAATAACTTAAAGGAAAAATTGCACTTTATCCCTAAATTATAAATCATGTGCATTTCAAATCCTAAAGTTTAAAAATATATATTTTGACTCCATGAACTTTTTTAAATGTACAACTTAACCATTACATTAATTATTTTTTATCAATTGTTAACAAAAAAATTACAAATTTAAGAAAATTTACATGATCAGATTGCACATTTAAAAAATTTCAAAGGTCAATATGCATATGTTCCAAATTTAGAAGGTATAATACATTTATATCGGCTAAAATGTACATTTATGAAAGTCCAAGCTTTGGCATATTTTTAAAGTTTAGACTATTACTTAACCTCTAGTTCAAAGGAATAAAATAAAAATTTTCCTTGATTCAAAACAGGAATTGATTTTATTTGAATATTATTTGTTTCAAAATCAAATAAGTTCTCATAATAAGACTTCAAAACAAATCAATTAAATCCATAAGAATTGACAAATAAAATAAATTTTTATTTTTTCATTCCAAACACTATTTAGAGGTTGGAAACACTTACTGGTCGTGGAACGACAAATCCTGAAAAGAGGTTCCACAATGCATAAAATGCAGCAGCCACAATGGAAGCAACATGGTGGTTTGGTGTCACTGACACAGCCATCATGCCATAGAAGGTGAAGTAGCACAATGTGAAGTACATGAAAAACAAATTCCAAAATAATTTCTCTGCAGTCCACTCAAATCCAATCATGGCATAAACTATAACACCATATGTTGCAGCTTGGGCCAAAATATAAGGTAGCTCTATTAAAACCTATGACAAAAGAAAATGAGTTGTGTTAACTGCTAAAATGGATACATAATTGTTAACAAAGGCTATTATGCAAGAGTAATGCTGCATAGTTAGACTTTAGAGAGATTCAAGAAGAGTAGTTGGATAAGGCAAAGTAATAAAAGAATTCTTTCATTTAAATGTTATAAATAATGCCACATAACAATAACAGCCAAAAAAATCTAGTTGTTTAGGATTTTTTTTACGCAATCCATAGTAGAAATATATCTTTTTTAATTATGATTTTTTTTTTATGAACCTAGTATTCACTATTGAAGCGTGATCAATGTCCTCGAGGCATAGGACTTTGTCTCTAACCACAAAACTCTTTCCATATATATTGTTAGAAATCGAACGTTTAATTAATACTAAGGAGCAACTGTTGGCAACTCTATTAGATCTCATGGTTAATTACGATTTTATCACCTGTGCAATTGCATAAGGTAAGGCAGAATACATTCCAGCAGCTCTTTCTCTGTAAAAGACGGTTCTTTCAATTGCTACCACCGGTTGAACAGAAGATGAATTCATGATCCCAAGGAAGAGAATAGCAGTATACATTGAACCCATGGCATTAGATAGGTCTTGTGTATTTGAGCTGGAAGACACCAAATGGAATTAGAATTTAATTGGAGAAAAATAAAATAAAATTGATTAAGATCTAATATTTTTTATTTTCAAGTTATTGTTGTTTGACTTACTATTTGTCTCCAAGCTTCCAAAACATTGTACCAAACATCAAGGCTATGACAGTAGAGGAGAAAAATCTCACAGCAGTATATGGTGGGTTGCGCCAATATGACCAATGTTGTTTCCATAAGCATGCTTGGCATTGGATCCAAAGTGGTTGTGAGTATTGAGTAGGGAAATGAAGATCTTTTGAACCAGGAGCAGGGTTGCCCAATTCTGCTATTAGGTGTTTGTTTCTCCTGATGAAACATTGTATAACAGTTTAAGCATTTTCCAAATATGATCATAAGTAGTAAAACTAGTATAAGTTCATATCCATAGATATTAATTAGCCTACCTATACAACTCTGAATTTTTGTATATCTCATGGAAATCAACACGTAAACTAAGCTCTTGTGCTGAAGTTGTAACTTCTAACATCCAAGTTGCTGGGTTATAGCCATCTTTGATTTTACTAACCCCTTCAATGCTCTAGCAATGGAAGATATTAAAAAAGAAGCAATTACAATTAAAAAAAGACAATTGTGGATATTCTCTTCAAATAATAGTGAGCTTAAGTTGCAATATACCTCAAAATACTTTATCAATTGGCTAGAATGACGGCCCAATGGCCCAACATATATTTCTTGTCCTCCTCTCTTCATTAGAAATAACTAGAATCACATGTAACATACATCAAACTCAAGTAGAATGGATGAAGAACTATAGAACACATCATCATTTTATAATTAATATCATCTCTCACCTCATCGAAAGCTTCAAATATGTCGATGCTTGGCTGATGGATGGTGCAAACAACTGTTCTTCCGGTGTCAACTGTATTCCTGACAGTTCTCATCACAATTGCGGCGGCTCTAGCATCTAACCCGGAAGTTGGCTCATCCATGAAAATAATGGATGGATTAGCCACTAATTCAACTGCAATAGTTAACCTCTTCCGTTGTTCTGTTGAGAGTCCACTCACTCCGGGCAAGCCAACCAGTGAGTTCCTTAATGGTTTCAATTCCACGAGTTCCATGACTTCCTCAATGAACATCTACAACCATTTGTCAAATCCAGAAGCATGGATAATCAGTCTCCAAGTTTAGAAAGCCATTTGTCACAATAAATAAGGATGGTTTCTTTCAGATTATTTTGATAGAAACAGAATTTTTTCCAACTGAAAAATCACTTATAATAAGAGTTATTCATATTACCTTCTACTCAAAAGCTAAAAATAGCTTACCATACTAAATTACGTAAAAGGGTGTCTTGAGCTACAAGTGCTTACCTTTCTAGTATTAGAATCAACTTCTGTTGGTAAACGGAGCCATGCTGAGTAAAGTAAGGACTCATAGACAGTAACATGAGGAGAGTGGATATCATTTTGTTCACAGTAACCAGAGATTCTAGCAAATGTTTCCTGCTTTTTAGGGTAGCCAGAAACTTTTATGCTCCCTTCAATGTACCCGCCAGTCTTCCTACCAGCCAAAACATCCATCAAAGTAGTTTTTCCTGCTCCACTTACACCCATCAAAGCTGTGAGAACACCAGGCCTAAATGCACCACTGACACCCTTTAAAAGCACCAACTTGTCCTCCATTACACCTTGATCCTTCATTTCCTGCCAGTTATAAACTTCCAAGAATTAGGGGTCACATCATTTTAGACTATAGTAGAGTTGAACTAAAGACTTTGTTAAAAATCCAAATGTTAATGTTGGGTTTCGGTTTTCATTTTTTGTGTTTTCTGCTTTCAGAATTTTGTGAAAAGAATAATGAAAATGAGAAATAAAAATTGAAAACAAGATTTAATTGTTTTCACTATTTTCAATATTTCCTTCACAAAATTCTAAAAACAAAAAACATAGAAAATGAAAACAGTAACCGGATATCCCCTAAATTATGACTTTGAAAATGACTAACCTGTGGCATGTCAACAGAATATACAACTTCATCAAATGTGATAGAATGTGGTTCAAAAGGAAGAACCATGCCTTTTTTCTTCCCATTGCTAGAAGCATTAACTCTCCTTGAACTTTCTGCACACATCAGTTGAAAGCTTGTTCAACATATAAATGCATATTATGAATCACTAATCAAACAGGTCCAAATAATGAAAATAGTATACTTGCTTCAAGTGTTCATGGGTTTTATAAGATAGATCACCTATGTGTGGTAATTCTACTTCTTGTGCTCTTTCATTAGGTATATTGCCTTCTGATTCTTCATTTATTGTCACTTGTTGAATCTCATATGCTGCCAAAACCATGCATGTGTTAATAAAATATTTGCACTACTATGAGAATCTTAAATAACCAAATGTGAAGATATACTCACGGTTGAGGTAACTGAGAGCCACGGTGTATACAATGTTAAAAAGGAACATAAATCCAATCAATGCCCCGACCCCAATCCAATACCAATATGAATGTGTGAAGAACCCACGAGACTCAAGAACTTGCACTCCCAGTGTTTTATTTGAATTTGGGGTAAACTGATTGAGAAAATGCACTTAGCCTGCTAATTTTTGAATTGATAGTAGATAATTTGAAGTTGTGGTTCAAGAGATTATCAAGTGAATATGTTCTATATCTTATAACAAAGTGATGCTTCAATTGAAAGTGAAAGTATAATATGGGTCTTAATTGAAATATCACTTAATATTGAATATGAAACATATCTATATGATGCTATAGGTGCATATAAGAATTTCTCAAATTGAAAAATCACCTTGTGCCAACTATGTCCAAGGAATTCATTCACCACTATAGCATTTTGGCCATACATTAAAGGTGAAATCCAATAACCCCAAATCCACCAGCCCTTGATGTCCTCTGTATAATTGCCAATGAAATGAAAGAAGCATTAATATAAGGTTTCAATATGTGATAAATATAACGATTTTTGTTACATATGTTAATTGAACTAACTTCTTGATAGAATGAAGCCACCCAATACCATAAGTGTGAGAAGTGAAAATGCCCCAAATGTGTTGGCCACAATCATGTTCCTGCCCAATGCCGCAATCGCTCGGAACAATCCAGAAGCCATCTGGTTGAGTAGTAGTAGCACGAGGTACTGCCTTAACAATCTAAATAAAAAACGAGTCTCCATAACATGCGTGACACCACAAGCAAATAAGCGGAACTAGTATTCACATGTTGCAAAAGAGAGTTGGTTTGTTTGATATTTTAGAAAAATACCTTTTTTTGAAAAAAAAATCTTATATAGAAGTAACAATTATTTGCACGTTTAGATATAAAATTAATTTATGTTTATATGCAATATTATAATATCTTTATTTATTTTTAAGGGTTTGTTTGATTGGGATAAAATGAACTTTATGTGTAATTTTATATATAAAATTCATCTATAAAAAATTTCACCCAATTTTTACCTCTCGCCAAACACATCCTAAGAGTTTAAATTTATTGTTTTGATGTAGTACAAACGGTATAAAACACTTTTATATTATCATCTAATCAAAATTTTTCACCTGCATAATTTTTCAAATAGTAGATGAAAAAATCAACTCTCATTACTGATTTGACAATATATGATTACATAATTGTGCAAAAATCTTTTAATTCAGCCATAGAAATTAAATTATATTCTCAAACTTCTTTTTATATTACAATATTAGAAGAGCCCTAAAAAAGTACTTTATAATTTTTTCTCGGTGATTCTATATTTTATTAAAAAACTTACACAAATATAATAGAAAACAAAAAAAAAATTTAATAGAAAATATTTTTTATCAAGATTATGACAGAGAAATGAGCTTTATACAAGTGAAGAATGTTTACCTCCAGAAATTTGGATCATATCCAATTACATAGTAGGTGAGAAATACCCAAGTACCAGCTTCCAGAAGTGTAACAGGGATCTTGAGGATCCATGAAGGTATTGCATATGCCCATGAAGGATAAAACAGAAGATCTCGTTGCTTGTAGAAAACAGGAAGCTTTGCAATGGTCATTGAAATCTCAGCCATTCCATTAAACATAAGCGTTATGACTGAGAAAAATAGAGAACCAGAATAAATTATTCCATCATTAACGGATTCTCGGTGCATCTTCGTTCGTAGAAATAGCGTCATTGAAACCATTGCCATGATAGCAAGCTAAAAAAACAGGAAAATAAAAAAGTCAAAGCCATGAAAGGAAAATAGTCATACAATCAGATTTAGTATCAAATAATTAGAAGGAAATGAAAAAAATAAATAAATAAATTACACCATCTCTCGAGGCTTCATGAAATTTACACGGTTCCGCTATTTATCCGACATTGACCTCAACCAGATGTATTGTTCAATGAGCAATGAGAGAGATGATGGTGTAATGATTTTATAAACACTGAAAAATTTGGTGTTATGTTTTCACAAATTTAGTGACCTCCAGGGCATAGGAGAGCCAGTGAAATTTCACTGAGCCTCGTAGGTAAGGTGGCAAATGTGATTTTGAAAAATGCATTTTTTTCATATAAAAGTAGGTAGAACTCACCTGGCATATTTTGAAGATGTAAACAAATGAATTTCTTTTCATAAGCAAATATTCTCTTGAGAAGTTAGCCTTTAACAACTCCTTCTTGTTTATACCATACTTTTCAGTGGTTAATGCAGCAGGGTGATTCCTAGACTTGTCAAATGGAGTTGCAAGCTCATCTCCCATTCTCCTGCCAACATGGAATGACTGAAATGCCTCAGCGAATTGAGTAACTGTTACAAATCTATAAGGTTGATCTCTGTGTGCCCAATATTGCTCTTGATCCTTTCTTGAAGTTACCTGCAAGAAGAGATAGCTTATACATACATAGTCTAACCCCCAAAAGCTCCAAATGAAGGAAAACAACTTAGGTAAAAGCCTCCAGAGCATCTCACAAAGAATTTGTGTGAAAAGTAACTTATTAATAAATTATTTTGCGTTTCAATTTATAGTGACAGAAATGTTTATTTTAGTTTGTAGCACTTGTTTATAGAAATTTGTACATGAGGATTTTTTTATAAGCTAGGAGTATATTTGGTTTTAAAAAATTGTTTTTCAGTTTTTCATTTTCAGTCTTTCAATTAGTTTTCTCTTTTCATGATTTTGTGAAGAAAATAATAAAAAAATAAAAATTATAATTATCACTGTTTTCTTGAAAAATCCTGAAAAACAGGAATAAAATCAAACAAACTCTAGCTATTTTAACTTTCAAAAAAGTATTCAAAATGACTTTCTAGGAAGTTATAAGTTGTGCAACTAATTCAACTTTTTGATTACTCAAAAGCTAGGTGAAACAAAAAAAAAAGGGGGTTAGCTTGACTTACTTCTTGAAGGAAGTCAGCAACACCTTTTCTCTCAGGACATTTGAAACCCATATATTCAAAAAAGTCAAGAACATGTTCTCGAGGTCCTTGGTACACAATTTCACCATCCGAGATCAGAATAATGTCATCAAAAAGCTCATAAGTCTCTGGTGCCGGCTGTAGTAAAGAGATCACTGCAGTTCCATTAAGAATGTGAACATATTGCCTCAATGAGCTCACAATCTGGAAAGTTGTTGAACTGTCCAAGCCAGTGGATATTTCATCCATGAATAGGGCATTTGCTGGTCCAACTAGCATCTCCCCTGTAGTAACCCGCTTCCTTTGTCCTCCAGAAATGCCACGCAACATTTGATCCCCCACTAGTGTATCAGCACATATATCCAACCCCAGTATCTGCATAGTTTTAAAGTAATTTTTTTGTGGCTTCATGTAAAAATATATGCAGAATTTTTTTTATAGGATGATTATTGAATGAAATAAAGTGAAATGTCACACTAGTTCATTTAAAGGTTAATAATTATGATACATAATTCTGAATGTAAAATCCTATTAAAATTTATAATTGTGTAACAATTTTTTGTAAAGAAAGTAAACTTAAACCTTGAGGTATGGGAGAACTTTATTCTAGTATAGGTTTAATTTCTATGCATTAAAACAACTTTATATACTGTCAGCAAATATATACAATTTCACAAAAATAACAAATCATGATAAATGGTCATGATAGTGGATAATTACTTTGTATAATTTGTCACATTGAAAAAATTATATTGATTAATGATTGATAGTATAAAATTATTTTATACTGTAAATATAAAAATTAAATTCTTTTTAATAGTACCTTTAATACATAATCCGTTACCAAGCTTGCTTCTTGGCCTCCGGTTGTAGCTGCCTGATAAAAGAAGCCAATTAGATGCAAATATATTACATCCATTAATTGCCATTGAAATAGCTCTATCAGTGCAGATAAAGATTGATAATAGCTTCTTTCTCACCTTCATGTAGACATCAATATCTGGGTCAGGTTTAATCCTTGCTTCTTTCTCTCTTCTAGACAACTCAGAAAGCAAGTCTATAGATGTGGACGTGGATCACAAAATATTGTTAACAAGTTATGTTCATGTCAGACCCAAAAATTAGATATGAATAAATTCGTATATATGATGACAAACAAACAAACAAAAAAGAAAAATGGTCATGGTACAAAAAATGACTAACCATAACGTGATCCAACTCCTTGGCATCTTGCTGAAAAAGTCAAGGTTTCCCGCACAGTCATTTCCCCAATATGAACATCATGTTGGCTAATATAGGCAGCAGTTCTCTGTGGAACAAACTCATTCATTTCATGCCCATTATAAGTCACTTTCCCAGATACCTGGAGGACACATGCATCCACATTAGAAGGACACATATTATAAGCTATTACTTTTCTAATTGACACATATATTATGAATGTTATAGGTTCAAGAACTTGATTATAAAAGTTCATTCACTATAGGTAGGAACCTGATTACAAACTTTTAAACTACAGGAACCTAATTAAAAATTACATTACATTATAAGGACTAACAAATTAATCAAATGTTATGAGAAACTGCCTTTTTTTTTTTTACCTTGAGACTTGGATCGAGTCTTCCTGACATGGCTAAAAGTAGTGTTGTCTTTCCAGAACTTGGAGGACCAAGAAGCAGTGTCAATCTGCGAGGCTTGACAATTCCACTAACATCTTTGAGGATAGTCACATGTTTCTTTTTGCTTGAGAGAATGCGGAGGAAAGTAAACAAACTCTGGAAAGACCAAAGGAAGAAAGATTGTGTCCATAATTGCAGAACAAAAAGAGACACATACAAAACAAAACTAATTAACTTAGAAACACAAAATTTAATGAACTAGAAATCTGACTAAGCTCACCTCCGCAAGATTAATAGCAAAGTTCAGGAAAGTAGGCATGGCTCTACTTCCCACATAAGCCTCAGCCTCAACATTTAGGTGCTCAAATCGAACTTCAATTGTTGGAATGTCAATCCCAACTCTAAAAAATTTATTAAATAAAGAGAAATTAGGTTACAATCATGAAAAGAGAAAGAGCATGTAACTTATATGAAAGTATTAACTAGTGAAGAAGAATTTGAAAATCAAAAGTAACAAAAGGCTGGAAGAAATAGTGAAAACAAGGAAATAAATTATCCGATGCTGAATTTTCACATGACCTTAATTATGTATAATTTGTCACTATTAATTCTTTTATATTACATACATGATGAGTTAATGTGAAAATTCAAAAAGAGAGGGTCAATTTCCATAGAAATAAAAACAACAAAGGAAGCAAAGAGATTTTGCAACAATGAATATATTTAGTTTCTTACCTATCAATTCGTTTCTTGAGCTTCAACAAGAACTTCTCATTGTCCTCTTCAGCAACATTGATCAACCTGTCCAGAAGCTTCTGTCTCTCTAGGAATCCAAGGTCAATTATGTTAATCTCATTGGCCACACCATGTGATGTGGTCAGCAACCCTTTCCTCAAACGGTTGTATGTAGGTAGCCTCTCAAGCGCAGCCCACTTGAGAGCTTCTTCATCATCATCCTCACGTGATGATTTGGAGAACACTGACCTGGTGGTGCTGTTTCTCCAAACTGTGGAACTTGTTGCCCTTAGACTATTGCTTGCTCTATATATATCACTTCCTTCCATTGCTGCCACCAAAAAAAAAAAAAAAGAAAAAACTATGTTCGGAGGCAACAAATGTTGCAAATTCAACTCAAACCCAACAAAACCCAGAAGCCTTTTAATTTCTTCTTGCTTCTTCAAAGCTTAAGGGAGCTGAGCGACAAGTGTGTAGATCAGCTAACAGAGACTGCTCTAACTTAATCAGAGGTTTTAAATTCGAGCCCCTAAATATGCAGTTGTGTTAAAAATTTGGGAATGAGAATTTTGTTATTCTAGGAATCCTACTCAACTCAAACAAAAATTACCCCTATAGGAGGATAGAAGAAGTTTTGACCAAAAAAAAATAAGAGCTCTAGGCAGTTAAAATTACTAAATGCTGGGGTTGAACCAAAATGATTTCTAGTTGTGCTGTGCGATTCTTTGTATAACTATAAAGAGTAATAGAAAGCAAAAGGGACAATGACGAAGATGGGAAAAATAGAAACAATGAATTCGTCCTTACAGTGAAAGATGGGATGGGGAACATGCCTATTTATACTACACACATGAAAAGTGACAACTGATGACTCGGTTGTATATGTCGGTGCATGACTTATTAATACGTTATTTTTCAGTTGTTTCCGCCAAATTTAATGTCAATGGCCCCACTTGTTTTTGTCTTTGCAACAGTTATTCTAATCAATTCTCCCATGATCTCATATTTAAGTAAATCACTCTCCAATCTGACATGTCAATTATATCTAAAGTATCTTTCAGTAAATGTTTATTTACGTCGGAGATTAAAGCCTCTAAAGCCTTAAGTGTTTTGGATCACATATAGATTATTAAGAGTACTTTATATAGGACGTACCATTAAGGATGCTTTCGGCTAAATTTGATGAAAGAAGCAATTGGCGAAAATAAAAAGGGGGAAAAAAATGAACTGTAGTAATAATGTCAGCAGTATTTCTTCTGTGGCACGAAAGGTCATTTTTAAAATTCCGTCCACTTGTGTCCCAAATTCATAATATTCATAAAATGATTGGAAAGAAAATAAACATGGCATTTTGACTTGTAAATTGATATTTTATTGGCCTTAGAATTAGAATCACGAGTTATACCAAAATTATTCGAGTCATCTCACTGTCTCAGCAATAAAATTAACTTCATAACTATTCAACTTATAGATATATAGTATAGAGATATCATATGAGATGAGTGATTTATTATAAGAGTGAAATGAGTAAATCTTGATTGTTGAAGCTTCCATGAACGTTTAAGATTAAAATATAAAATTATGTGATTTTTTTAAATGAGGATTAACCATTAATTACATTAATTAACTTTCAATCCTAACTATTCATGTATGATTATACGACCCAAATTTACTTTTCACTCTCATAATAAATCACTCTTCTTATGTGATACCCATATAATATATACTACATGATTATTAAATGTTTGAATCAAGGCATTCTTATATAAGTGAGAGACATGTGATTTTATTATCGAATTATAATTTGAGTGAAATGACTAAAATTTAGCCATTTTTTGTTTCCATTTTGATGTAGCGATTAAATTAATGTTGAAATAAAAAAATATTAGGACAAAATTCATGTTGAATAAAAAATATTAAAGCTAAATTGATATAAAAAGTTTTGTTATGGTCAAACAAAGTGATTATTTTCCTTTGGAATCCAATCAAAACGCACCTTAAACAGCTAACACATTCCGCGTCATGTTGGCGTTTTCGGCAAGGCATGCAGAAGCTATCGGCCTAGCGCTCAATCCTACGGATTATGTCTAAAAGGATTACAAATGATGCTAGGTGGTACCAATTATTTATGACAAAATTAAGTACAAATGACGTGGTATAAAAGGAAACTTTTAGATAGATATGATCAATTATTAGATTTTTTTTTATATATTTAGGTTGCGTTTGGATGAAATTTTTTTCAAAATCATTTTTTCAGAATCTTTACAAAATGAATTTTTAGCTTTATTTAGAAGCTAAAGAGAATTGCTTATAAGTTTTATAATATATACTTTTTAAATATGAAATAAAGGCACCCTTACATAAGATTAAATTTTGATACTGAATTTAATTTCAATATATTAATTTTGACACTGTTATTTGGATATCTAGTCATAAGTTTGATTTTTGGAGGTGTATTTTGAAAAGGTCTTGTGGTGGTCAGAGACTTATCCTTTTGAAGGAGTTTTACATCTCAAATAGATTAGTCATTATTATCAATGGTGGATCTCTAAAAAATTTAAAAAATAAATTTAATTAAATCTTTTATTTAAAAAATATGTAAATGCATCAAACGGTTTTTGGGTTACAAATATATAGAAAGATTTAAATGAATAATAATTAATGAATCAAAATTCAAAATTGAAGTTTTCGATAGTTCATTTCAAGATTGACATGTATAAATGAAAATGTATTTTTAATTTTAATATTATACAAATTTAATATTGGATGAAGTGCATATTGTTCCTAAAATTAAGATGTTAATCCAAGTAGAAGGGATTTGAATTCATAAATATGAGATCATGGGTTTAATCCAAAAATTTATTACATGAAAAAAAAAGTACCATTGAAAAAGTGATTCTTACTTAAACGTCTGGTCGTAGTACAAAAATTCAATCGTTTCCCACTTATTAATTGATAAAAATCAAGATGGAACAAACGATAATTTTTTATCTTTTATTTATGGTGCGCGGAATAAACGATAATAGTAGCCCCTGCAGGTAATATTTTGCCGCTCTTTCAATAATTGCAATTGCGAATGCAACTGTATCATTATATTGAAGAATCGGTTGCATGATCAAGTTATAAATTTATCACTCTATTATACCTTCTAATTAATAACACTATCATTTATTCCAACATAGTATTATTTGTCCTCATATTTTATGAACACTATATCAACACACTTTTATCTATCATTGAATTAGAGGTGAATCTCAAAGATTTATACTCCATCCAATAATAAATAGAAGTGTGTTATAATATCTTACAAATAATGAGGATAAATAATATTTCTCTTTATTCTAACCCTTATGGTTCACGTGATTCATCCTTTCCATACATATATGATTGTAATTTCTCCTTCAATGATATCACGATAACATTACTTTGAGAGTTTACTATCTACGTATTAATACTATAAAATTGTTTTATACGTTCAATCAACCAACACATTTTTAAAAAAAAATATCAAATTCACAAAATAGTTACAGCTATCTATTATAACTTAATGCTTTTTAGATACCTATTACATAACGGTATAAATCAATATATGAAATTAAACTCGTACCTAAAGAGGTTACCATCCAGAAACTACAAATTATTCCTCTTTCGTGACATATAAAATAGCTCACATCACTTTAATTAATCGATACCCTGCGTGCGATGTGAAGTCAATTGGGGTAGGCACCACTTATTTATTTCTTTTGGTACTCAATTGTTCTCACTTATAACAAAATGGATGCAAAAGTCAAAAATAGGTTTGGCAATTAGGTTGGAATTTGGAAGGACGATATGAAGCCAATCGATTCAGAGTTTCATACCGCTGTATTAATGCAATTTTCGTTCTGTTGGCAACATTTCTTCGGCGTTTAAATGAGTCGGTACCATCTGCTACCAAACTCTGTTTATGACAATGACACTGAAGATTGGACTTTTTTTTCCTAACTCGTTTAGAGTGTGGTTTGGGTATGGAATGTGTTGCTAAAACGGTCAATGCAAATTTTAATTTATCATAACGTTTCATTCCAGTCTCAAAATTGACTACTGTTATGGATAAATGGAAAGTTCGAGACGAGGGTATCGACACGACAACTAAAGTGCGGTCGTCCTAGGCTTGAAACAAGGTCATTTTGATAAATACTTCAGCCACTTTTATATTTTTGCCTTATTTTCTCCTGTACCTTTGCGATTGCCAAAGATGTATTGAAGCGTCAAATCTTTTAATTCATCACCAAGGGTTCATCTGGCGCGCGGAATTGGAATTGGCAGAATTGAAATTGGAATTTAATTCCAATTCTAATTCAAAATCTTAAATTTTATGTTTGTCTCTTGCCAAGAATTGGGATACATTACTAGAACTTACATTAGAACTTTATACAGATCACATAATGTTTGTATATGTGATCTCTAACTTCAAAATATTTTCATCTATATATTAAGTATGCGATAGGCGAACAATCGGCAATGGGTGGTAAGATAGGCGGTTGTCGCCGAGGGCCCTCCACCAATGGCAAGCGCCAATGACCAGCAGCGGGTAGCCACCAGTGGCCAGCGATAAGAGATGATCACATTTGAAGAATGATAAAAATTATAAGATATGGAATTGTCAATTTTTAAGATATGATTTAAGAATTAGAAAATACTTTGGCTAGTTATTTTTCAATTCCATGGAACTATTATATAGAATTATGATTTAAAATATAAAAGAGCTACCAAACATAAAATTTGAAATTGGATCGTCCATTTCCAATCCTAAACTTCAATTCCATACTCAATTTCAAGCACCATAGAGGTACTATTCATTTTAGAAAAATATAATCTTAAAAGAATTATTTGATTTCAAGTGATCAGTTCAATTTGAGGTATAAATTGAACCTAACCAAAAATTTTAAAAAAAGTGCATGGGACCAAATTTTAAAACTCCAACCCAAGACAACAAGTTTCTTTAGACAAGTTATTGGGTCAAGATGGGTCATGAACACCCCTAACTACAACTAACTTTATTACTCCATCTTGTGAGATTTCATGAATCACGATGGATGTTTTGGCTTCCATCCTAACCCTTAACTTGCACTTAAATCATGAAGGTGTAAGCTCACTTAGGACATCCTTAATCTTAACATTCCTATCATTCATTATTGCTCAAATTTTAATTAAACTGCAGCAATAATAGTGAGCCCAACACATCATGGGTTGGCTTCCCTAGTTGACTTTTCACTCATATATCATCATAACTTGAGTTTGACTTTTATTTTCTCCAATTGATAGTTGATCTATAAGCATGTCTATAAGACATTAGATGAGCATGAAGGCATGCTCTGACCCTATACTAGCTAGGACAAGCCTTCCTCTCAGCTTAAACATTTGTTAATAAAAAGAAAATTAATGAGCCAAACACCATATACTAACTAAAAAACTTACGCCCTTAAGACATTAGTGTTCCAACACATATGATCTTCATCTCGTCTATTCTTGCTCAATAGACTTTTACCATTCACAATTTTAACAGACCACATTTCCACCGTAGATAGCTTACATTTTCTTACCATATGCAGACATGGCGTAGTCATGTAATGGGGTGCTTACATAATCATATACAAAGCTCTCAGTACTTAAAATGTGGATAAAAGCACATTTTCATCTCAGTATTGTTCAGAAATTTAATTTATTCAACACAGTAACAAGTGTGTGCGGATCACCAAGGCCATGATTTGACGAAAGCAACTAGTTTCATCTAAAATGATGAGCATTTAATTCAATAATGGCTTTGATAGTTACAAGCTGATCTTCCTGTATAAGAAGACACCAGTTGGTAGAGGGAGAGGTGGAAGGAATCTGAGTTTCTAAGTGTCTATTGAGAGCTTGATCATCAAGCAAGAGTGTTAACACCCTGCTTGCTCGAAGGTTCCTCCTTTTGTTGACATGATTTATTTGGCATTAGCA
This sequence comes from Dalbergia oliveri, assembly GCA_030441495.1. NCBI lineage: Eukaryota > Viridiplantae > Streptophyta > Magnoliopsida > Fabales > Fabaceae > Dalbergia > Dalbergia oliveri. The sequence goes on from JAMLFY010000016.1 coordinate 5,598,647, forward strand.
AGCACTAGTTGTGTTCTCTATTGAATTCCATGGTAATCAAAGAAAAAAAAGCAATAACTGAGAGAACAGTAAAATGTAAATTTTACTAATGATGAAAGGCTAGGTAATACAAGTGTGATGCATCCTTATATACACTAAAAAGTATAACAAGTTATTAACTAATATCTTTTTCTTTCTCTTTCCCCAGAAAGAGCAAGATCCATTTTATATTATATCACAAACAATGTTAAGTGTGTCCATATAACATCTATACGAGTAAGGTTTATTTAAAACAGTAAAAGAATTCTGATCTGAAACAAACCCAAATTTTGCATATTTTAGTATTTTCTTTTGCATGACTATACTAGAGGATGAGCCTTGGCGCACAGTAAAGTTGGTGCCTTGTGTTGCGTATATTTATTTTTCCCAAACTCCAGTAGGTGGCAACCTCGTGTACTGTCCTGCTCTTTTGCACAACTATACTACTTGATAAATATATATTGACCAGTAAAAGGGGATAAGTACCCCCACCCCCAACACTTCAATACAATTTTAAGTAGAAGGCTTACTAAGAAAGGACCAGAACTCACTGGTAAATTGATTCTATAAGACTAAGCAATGTAAGCTTAATGCTCCGTATACTCAATTATTGAAGTAGATCCCCAAGATAAAGAGGTTTTGATATCATGTTAGTATATGTTTTGGAAGGAAAGAGAGAGCAGGAATAGGTCTTATCTAAAGCTCACCTATATTGAGAAATAAAAGACTATCATGTAACCCCAAAACCCTCACTCACTAGTTTTTATGAACATTCTTTTTCTTTTTTTGTCTAGACCACCAATAGATCCACCGGACGCCAACTAATTTGGCTCAAGGCGGGTCAGCCCACTATAGGAGAGAATTTGGTACCATACTTTAGATAAATAAGGTTTAAACCACTTGAACCAACCAAACATTGATTTTTCTGAATATTTTTAAGTTATACAAATTTAGAAGAATTGGAAAGAATTGTAAACATCCAAAGAAGGGAAAACTTGATCCAGGTCCTATGCCAGTGTTTATGAGGGTATTCAAATATTTGTAATGATTAAGAACAGCCCACTGTGTACTGAAAAGCAGCAATAACAAATCTAGATCATACTATTATTCTACAGATCAGAGAAGTGATTCCATCTAGCACATCAACAATAAGAATATACACTAGAAATAAAGGCATAGGAATTGCAAGAAATCAAGACACGGCTATTCCTAGCATCACAAATTACACAATTCACACATAATTAATTGACGAAAGTTTGTCAACTTTTATATTGCATCTTCTACGGGGTAATAATATGTTGAGAGTTTGGAAACAAAGCAAGAAATCCCAGCCTTGGCAACAGTATATGATATGCTGCCAATTCATATATTTTTTGCTGCTTGATTAAACTTCCTAACCTTTCTCGTACCAATTCCCCAATTGGCGCAAATAAATAAACCCCGCAAAAACCTTTTATCTCAATCCTGTAGAGTACAGCAAGCTAGGAGTTGCCAGAACATTAGTGGAGAACTAACCAGCAATAATTGGAGAATAAAGAATCACAAGTTGCAGATCAAAATCACAATTCACTTGATTATTCTGTGTTTAAATGAACTTCTCATATATAACAAAACATCCACTCAAACTCTTACCTACTTTTCATGTATGTTTACAACAGCCTCAGTCAGTGATTAAGTGTCTACATCATTCTACATCGGCTTGTTCCTTCTCATTTGATGCGCAACCATTGCTACCATGAACTAGTTCAGTTTCAGAAGGGGTAGAAGACAACCTCTCATATCTGAAGCTTGGGAGAAGCTTATGCTGCCCAATTTTCAGAATCTGACTCAGTTTCTCATAGCCCCACCTTTGTTGAATATAGACTACAACTGCAAGAATAACTGCAGTCACTGGAATGGCAACATCCCCGAATTTTGAGTAGAAATCCAAGCTTGGATTGACAAATTCAGAGTCCTCAGAAATATAAGGATTTGGAACCGGAGCTTTAATGTAATCATATACATGAGGAAGAATTCTGACCATAGTTATTCCAATGTAATATAATTTTCTGAGTGGCTTACAGCGAACCTGCCAGATTAAGTTCCCAATAATTTGAGGAAACAAGAAAAAGTCTTCGACAAGACCTGCATATTCCTCCAATTCTGTCATCCAACCTGGCAGTGAATGAGAATTTTCTGCATCGACCAAATAAGTCTTTGCTCCAAGAGGCTTCTGACTGGCCTTTGCGCCATGAATTAATAGAACAATGACATACCCAATCAGATGCACGATGAAGGTACAAAGAAACACCCGTGTATCACTGGGAACACCAAGTGGTTCACGAGGGGCACATGTATGCAAGCGGATGCGAGACTTCCACACCTTCTGACAAAGCCGCAGAGTTAGTAGCAGTGACACAATCAATAGCAGTTTCACAGTATAATCAATGACATGGAGCCACTCACTGCTCTCCAGTTCGGCATCATAAGATTCAGAAGCCATTCTCTTGAAGAGAGCTTCAGCACCTGTGATCAGAGGAATGCTATATCCGATAGCTTGAAAACCTAGCACAACAAGAGATACATATGGAAGAGAATCCACATTATCCTTTATATAAAACAGCTGGCTCAAAATGCAACCAACAGCCAACAAAAGTGCCAAGATGCGAAGAATCCCTTCAACACCTCTGCGTGAGAGGACATCCTCACGTTGCTTCCTGTATACAATTGGAAAAGTTTGGAGCTTTGTAGTATTAAAGCGAAGGGGGTCATCGTCAGTCCTTTGACTTTCTATAGAAATTTTGGCTGTGGGATTGACTAGCCACCGAGCTGTTATTGGAGGATAAGCCACAACCACCTCAATCAAACAGTCCAATCCAGACTCAAGATTATAGCTCTCATATAAGACATTCCATGATGCTCGCACATCTCTGCAACCAATTAGATACATTTTTCCAACATGTGGGTCATAAAGACCCTCAAGAAAAAGCACAGAAAAATTACTATAAGCTTTTCCAGTGAGACTGAGCTGTGCAGAGACATTTATAAGAAGCTGTTTTTCTGTATATACATCCTTGGCATGATACGGTGTTTCCTGTTCCCATGTTGAACCATTTCGAGTATACCAATAGCGCCCAAACAAAGGACCAACAGAGAGAATCTCCATCTGAATGTCAACCCTTGGGGCCTGGACACTAGCCATAGGATCAGGAAAACCTGAGACATGAAAAGTGAGATCTTCTGAAAGAAGAGACAGACTATCTTGGAATGCCTCATTATCTTCAAGTTTGGGGAATGTCAGCAATGATTTCTTGATGGCAGTGCCGAAACTGAAGGGCTCTTTTTCCAGGACGGTGCCAGCCAAATTAGTTTTAGAGTAACTGTAATTTGGATGAGTGAATTTGAAATAATTCCAGAGCTCTGTAGGTAGCACAAACTTCTCAAATGATAGAGGAAAGAAGGCACTACTATTAGTAATAGGAAACATAGTTCCCAAAATAATACTACGTTGCTTTATGGAAAAAGTGGTAGGTATATACATACATATGCGAGTATCACAGCTACTCTCTTTGGCATCAATAAGTCCAAGGCAACCAACCATGCAAAGCTGCCCACTAGAAGGCCTCCAGAACCCTTCAGCGGCAAGAGACATGTTATTGGGCCCAGATCGCTTTTCTGCAGTATACAGATTTTCCGATGGAGAAACTGCTCTAAAAACTGTAGATACTTTAGCAAAACCAGCATTGCTATTACCAGGTGGTTGCTCACAGATAACATCCTGCATATAAAGTTTAACATCTTGAAAGCCTCCATCTGTTGATTTGATTCCCTTATCTGACAAAAAGGGACCTAGTTTACTGCAAAAATTATCTGTGCCATTGCATCTCCAGTTTGGCACAACATATAGAGGCTGCTCTCTAGTAATTTCTTCGAGGATTTCACAAAACCTTTGCCCTTTATAGACACCAATGCCATCATTTGTCAGGTTATCTTTATACGGGTACGGATTGCATGCTTTGGACAGGATACTTTGCGAGCTAAATCTGTACTTTGCTGACTTGCCCAACTGTGATGATATGTGAACCGCATCAAAGTATTTAGGATTTGATTCGCGGTTCAAGCTTCTTAACTCTCCACTGATGATCCTGTTTGTTAGTGTGAATGTCATCGGGTAGCGGAGAACTAGCAGAATTTGATCATCTTCTGACAGAGGTATATCGCCAAGATTCTTCATCCATCCCCATGGATTAGCAGGATCCGCCTCTCGAGTTGGAAGCATAGTGCTCCCTAACAAACACAACACCCTTTCCCCACTATTTCTCTTTGATTCAGCGTAAACCCCTTGAAAGGAAATCGAAAGCATAGAATGGCTGGGCCACAACTGAAACTCAGGATTCCCACCGTAACCATTATCCACGATACTACCACGTCGAGTAATTCCCATCACCATAAAGCCATTGATAGGGACTAACTTCTTCAACCGATGGGCGTGATCAACATCGGTCACCCAAAAGAAACCAACTTCAATGGACTGCGGTCTTCAGACAAGTTCCCCAGAGATTTCCCAGCATCAAACGGCATTATTGGGAACTTACCTCCATCCTGAATCCAATCCCCATTGACAAAGGAAAGCTCTCGCTTCATACCAGTAACACCACTATATTCAGATCTCAATTCAGTTGAAGCAGATAGCACAGAAGCACATTGTTTCTGAACTTCTTTGATTCGATCATAACTGTATGTCACATGTGAGTTCCTCTCAAAATTGTAAGCACCCTCATCAGGGAAGTATGAGTTTGCAACACCAATGAACAACATGGCACAAACACACCAAATAGCAACAATAGCTGAAAATGGAAACCCCATGATTCCAACAAACAAAAGTCCAAAACTTTTCTTGATAATTTCAGGAAACTAGCATACGCAATTGGTTTTTTTCTTCAAAGTTCAATAAGAAACCCATTTCATTACATCCAGGGCTATACCAGAATCAACCACAGATCACAATCACAAAGAAGATCTAAGGAAAAAGAAACAAAATAATAATAAGAAGTCAAAACTCAAAGTCTAGTTAGAAAGAAAGATGGTAACATAAAAAATTAAAAAAAAAAAAAAAAAAACAGAAGCCATAGAGAATGCAAAGTGAGAGGACTCACTAACCTGAATCAGAAACAGATCATGGTTTTTTTTTTTTGGGTAATTGATTTTGATAATGGTGACACACTTTGTGGTGATTTTTTTTTTTTCAAAGTTAAGAGTGTTGTAGAAATGGACAAAGATTTGAAGAGTGTAGAATGAATGAATGGAGTTTAACATAAGCTAAGCTAAGCTGAAGGAGCGTTCAAGACTTGAAGTAGAAGTAGCTGTCGTCTCTCTCGTATGTCTGGTTGGTCTTCCACATCCAAAGTACAGAAAAAAATAAAAAAAAATTCAATTAAATGAAAAAAAATTAATTAATATTTTTGGGCGAAGTTGGCTCTTTAATAACAAGATAATTACTAGAATAGGAATGCGACAGATTAATTATTCTTGAATTATTTAATAAAACTCGTACATAATAATTATTTAATTAAATTATATCATCAACATAAGATGTTTTATATTGACATTTTACAATTATTTGATTGTATAGTGTTAACTACCATCTTATATATAACTTAGCAAATAGTTATTATAAAGATTAAATTTTTTCAAACAAACATTTAATAAATATTTAATACTCAAAAAGTGAACATGAATTCAAATTCTTGTAAAAAGATGAATTTTTTTTTCTTTTATAGTGGGTGATGTACAAAGGCTGAAAGGCCCAAGAAGACTCTAGAAGGATACGAGAGGGGCCGAAGAATTTTAGTAGTAAGTAATTTTTATTATAAAAATGGCATATTTTCTGTAAATCCAAACCGAACGGTATTCAAATTCAAATTTAATACAAATTTGGTTATGAATAAAGTTATCTACTCATTAGATTTGGATCTTCTGAAATACATAGGTGGTTGTAAAATAATTGAAAAATGAGAAATTAATCACTTTTAAATCAATAACTATGATTATGTGCAAGTTAGTGGATCTCATCAAATTTCTATATATTTTTTGGTTCTTTAGAAATTATATTAATGGCAGTGAAGTTTGGACCTTGAATCTATGTATATTACATAAATCCCTCATCATTAGATCAATACTAATGGCTTTCAAATTCCTATCTGTAATACAAGATGAGATTTATTTTGCTACAATTGCCATGTGATGCTTTTTATTTAAATTTTCCAAACTCTTCTAAATCATAACTATTTTTTGATGTTATATTCCTTCTATTAATGTCCATTCACTGAAATTAAAACATGACATTTTTCTTAAATTTTTTTATGATTTGTAATGATATTTGGTTTTTTTTTTTATCTTTTAACTTTTCATTTCTCTCATTTATATATTTCTAAAGTTATTATCTTTTATCTTTTTTTTTTTTAAGATTCGGTTAGAATTAAAAAGAAGTCATATCTTAAGAAAATTTACTTAATATGTAAAAATAAATATAATAGTTTTCATTTAAGTTATGTATATAAATTTGAAAGAATATTTCAATATTATTTCAAATAAAAAATTAGTTCAAATCATTATTAAATTTTAAATATAAGGTTTTTCATTTAAGGCCTTTTTATTACTTAAAAAGATTATAATTATGCTTAGACTAAATTATTTTTATCTTGAATTTAAAATTAAGTATATTTTTATTAAAATATTTAATTAAATTTCTTTTAAATATAAAATAAGTATTCCCCAATATACTTAGCTTTATATTAATCTTTCAAGGATTAATTTTTTTTTTTTGTTAATAAGATGAAATTTTTTGATGACTAAAATATATGCATTTACTTTTTCAAGAATTAAAGTATTAAAATGAAAACCTTTTAAAGATTAATAAAGAGATTTGCTTAAAAAATAATATTTAATTTTCAAGTACTTTTATCTTAGATGAGGTATGGATCCGTGGCTCTAGGAGCTAAACTTCTTATTTAATGCCTCGTGGATTAATGTCAAAGTATTTATTTTGGTGGTGGTTACTCGTGGTGGAAGGAGCTTTGCTTATTTTGCGGAATTGGGGTGGTCGGTGAAAAGTCGATTTCGCAAACCTTGTTTTTTTAAATATGAGGAGAACAGAATAATCAGCACATCTTCACAAACAAGTAAGGTGCCAACTCCATTTCATGTCACAAAGCCCCCTCAGATTTTAATAAAACCTTGTCAACAGGGGCGGCTACTCTTGCAGCCCCCAAAAATTTAATTTTCTTCATATAATATATATACAATTTTTTAATTTGGTCCCCTTAAATTTTTTACTTGATTAATTTTTATAATTTTTAATTTAATTAGATATTTAAGTACTACAAATAAATACTATATTATATACATGTGTGTGTGTGGTTTTTTAAGTTTTGATAGTAAGATATTTTTTCTTATATATTATGATTTTTATTTGAATTTTCAAGTTAAAGTAGAAAATAACAAATAAAATATTATTTTTTATATAAAATTCGGCCCCTTCTATCCAAATGCTCTAGCTCCCCACTCGCTTGTCAATATCTAGTTAATCGAATGCTACTTTTAATTGCCTTAACAAAATAGTGTTTAATGCATTTCAAAATAAATTTACTTTTGATACACATTTATTGTAAAAAAATTTTACACTATTATTAATTTATCTGTAATTTTTTTTTCCAGATTTTGCGCTAATGAATATGAAATTTAATCACTTTTATTGACAGTATAATATATAATTAGATTAATATAAAATTCTTGTACAATGATAGTGTATCAGTGTACATAAGGCCTATACTTTTTTTTTTTGGTCCAATAAGGTCAACTGGCCAATAGTTTAAGCCTAAGAAGCATGGACATATGATTGGTGTGTCCATGTGTACACATTTCGAACACCACTATATTACACGTTTGGACATGTCCAATTAAAAATAATTTTTCTGTTTGGACATACAGGACATAAAAAAAACTAGTTAAATCATTTGAAAATTCTTCATTTGATTAAAAAAAGAATTAATTAGATAAAAAACTATACAAAACGACAAAAAAAATTAAAAAAAACAAAAAAAATCATACAATAAAATATATATATATAACAAAAAAAATTATACAACAAAATATATATATATATATATATATATATATATATATATATATATATATATATATCCTGTAATTTTTTAAATTTGATATGTTCTTGTCCGAGTCAGTGTCTGTATTTCATCGGTTTAAGCACATTAGCTACGCGTTACTGCAGATGGATCCAACAGGTTGATTTTGTTTTCGTCTAGAAAAAATTGAAATAATCAAATAAGATGTTACGTTTTTTGTCAGAACAAAAACGGGCTCCTTTCTTGGTCAGGAATATATTTCCAACCCAGGGCCCAATCCATTTGATGTCATTAGTATTCAAGAATTATTAGAGTGTATTTGACCAAAGGGGGTACTGTTAAAATATGTCAAAATTTAAGAAAAGTGATTAATAGGTTAAAATTTAAAGGTGATTAATATGTCAAAGTTAATTCTGTTAGCGGACTAGACAATTCTCGTTGTAAAAGAAAAAACAACGACCAGGTGGAGAACTAGCAGAATAAACATTACAATATTCAGCAAGAACCATGACACCAAAAAAAAAAAACAGCAGCAGTAGCAAGAAGCACAAGTTTTCCTGAAAGCTTTTGAGTTGATCATAATATTCATGTGAATAATTGCAAACCCACGTCAATAAAATAGTAATGATTGATTAATATTTATTTGATTAAAGACTAAAATGACCTATGAAATGTATTTTCAAAAACTACAAAATTAATTTTAAAATTTCAAAGATTAAAGAAACTAAAGCCAACCTTTACCCCATTAAATAAATATGCTACTAGTTAATGATAAATATTCTCATGGATTGACTTATTCCACAAAGGCAAAAAAATATTCTAATCAACACTTATTTGATCAACTCAAAAATTCATCATAATTGTTGTTTATTTATTTCATTTTTAAAAATAAGGTAATAATTGTTGGCTTTAATTACAACTCACAAGAAAAGAAAGACAAGAAAAAAAGAAAAACAGAAAAATCAAAATAAATTTACTCAAACAAGAACAAAACTCTATCAATGTTAGCTTACTGCAGTGTTACTTGAGATTTCAACAATGGCTGAAAGAGGTTGTTGACAACATGACCTTGATCACCATACAGCCCAATCCTCACAAAGCTGGCAAGAGAAACTTTAATGGCTGCATTCAGTTTACCAAGATGGTTAACCATGTTTTCATTCATTATCATGTAAATTTGGGGTAGGTGGTGATTCTCCATATAAAGTAATAGATGTGATCTTACTGATACTTGTTGATTGGGTATCTGTTGCATTGTTTCCCTGACCATGAAAACGTACACGTAATATTCAATTTTCCTCTGGTAAATTTATGATCTGTTTGGATTAAGTTTTCGATTTTTATTTTTTATTTTTAGATTTTGTGATGAAAATATTAAAAATTAAAAATTTTAATTTTTTATTTTTATTTTTAATTTTCAGTATTTTTTTAATAAAATTCTAAAAATTTAAAAATTAAAACTAAACATGCTTTACTTTCTCTAAAAAAGATAAGAGGGTGTATTTTTTTTTTTTCCTTTATGTCGCTTCGCTATTGGACTTGGAAAACCTCATCAGCTTGTATAAAATTATAAATAAGCAAGCCACGAAGTGTGGTTCACTTGGCAAGCGGTGAACTCTCCGCAGCCCAAATGTTTTTTTTTTTAATAATCTCTGCTATTTTAATGATAAATATAGAGACATTGAAAATATAAATTTATTTCTAGAAAATAAAATAGAAAATTTTGATGAGTTATGGATATAAAAATATAAAATTTTTATACCTTCAAAAATGAAAATAGATACATAGAAATTTAATATTATTTTTCAATAATACCCCATATATTTGTTATTTCCTAATATATTCTCAAAAGAATGTTAACGAAATAACAATCAAAGCTAATTGCCAACAACATTGGTAAAGTCCGGTTGCCAACAGTGCCATAGGCACCATAGTGTTATTCTAAATTAAATGGGTTTGGTGGTGATGAATGATGATTGTGTTGGGTGAGCGATGTGGTGATTGTGATCTGTGAGGTTATGAGGAAGGGAGGAGTAGGGAGCTGCAAGTTGGCTTTGATGCTGGATCGGATTTGGGCTTTTGTTTGTTTTACTTTCTTGCTTTTGGACAGGATCTACATTTCTTTTGTGGGCAGTGTATATGTAATGAGCAAAAAGTGCTATAACATTGTTTTTTTTTTCAATAAAAAAAATTGATTTGCTATAGTTAATTATTGTTAGTTGTGATTTTGAAGTGGAGTGATTTATATTCAAGTATCTTTCTTTGAAAAGTGATTTTAATTGTAAATATTGGGTACTTGAATGCGAGTTTTGGAGTGAAAATCATTTTTTTACGCTAAAAGATTATTTTTCATATAATTGGATAATTTTTTAAAAATAATTAGAATATTAGTAAATGTAATGAACAACAGTGCTATCACATTGATTTTTGTTTTTTTGATAAAATTGATTTGTTAAAGTTAATTTTAGTTAACATTTTGAATCGAGTGATTTATGTTCAAATATCTTTAAATTTAAAAAGCATTATTATCAATATAATACAAAGTTCAATGACATTTTGGTCAATGTAAAAGCAATAAAACATTACTTTCATGTTGAAGCCTCTAAAATCCATTTTGAGGCCAAAATCAATTTTGCATCAAACCAGCCAATCATAAAGGCCCACCTTTCAAGACCTTAGAATTGATCTCTATATGAGAATTAATCTCTACATAACTTTTTTAGTTGCTCTGTATAAATAAAAATACTAATATGAATAGAAAATACAAAAAATTTATTTACAACTTGCAAGTTTTTTATATATTATAAAATAATGTTATTTGTATATTAAAATCAAGAAAACAAAATTGAGATCAAATACTATATTTCTTATATAAGCATATGATGCTCGTTTACCTCATTATTTGTCTATATATATATATATATATATATATATATATATATATATATATATATATATATATTCATTTTTAATGTATAGTTTTCCGATCCATAAAATATATATACATCCAAGAAATTTTCATCATTTTTTTACCACAATCCAAATTGACCTATATGAGGTTAAAAATTTATGTGAGTTTCCTATTGGGAACACTATGGATGATGCAAGCCACTTGAATTTGAATCTCATTTCTTTTTCTTCGGCCAATTGTTTCTTTGATTCGCTTGCTTATTTACTGGTTAACTGATTTAACTCTTTTCTTCGAATTGCTTATGTGGCAATGTGATGTTGGTTCTGCAAAATCAGAATCAAGACTTTCTATGTTATGATTCCATTATAATAATTGAAGGCTGGGTGGAGATTCCTCTGCCTAGATCTGTATAGTTTCCCATAAATGAATTTTGTTGCATAAACAAATCCATGATTTGGGCACCAATGCATGTGGATAATTATGAATTCATGAAATGTTTGCTTAGGTAGGACCAGCAATGGCATCGCCAATATTGGCTGAAGATGACTCAGCATCAGCAAGAAGATAAAATGGTGAAAAAGAGTGCAAAGGCAATGTTTGGTAAACTAAATTATAAATAAGCAAGCCACGAAGTGTGTGGTTCACTTGGCAAGCGGTGAACTCTCGGTAGGCCGTGTGTGTGTATGTGTTTTTTTAATAATCTCTTCTATTTGATGTGAAGTGGTATTTATTATTATTTAACGTACATTAATAAATAAAAATAAATATCAAAACCTATAGTAAAAATATTATTTTTATTGAAGACAAATAAATAAAAATTAATTAATTAATTGTTATGAGTAAATGTTAAAGAATTTAAATAATTTAATTATTTTTAATTGAACTAATAATAATAATTAAGATAAATTTATGATTAATAGTGAACAATTAATATTAATTATTATTTTGATTAAAATATAAGAAGAGAGCATTATAGAGAAATTAACTAAAATCTAATGAAAATGGGAGCATTAATAGACATTTGGGTGTAACAATAATCATTTCCCCACTTTTTGTATGTCAAAAAAAAAAAAACAAGGTTGACAAGACAAAGGCTAAAGTTAATTAAAATGTAAATGTTACAAATTAAACACATTCTGACATTTATAAGGGGGGAAGTTTTGTGCAAGAAAATAATCAGTTAACAAGCTAGTAAATTAAATGATAGCTTAAATTTATGCATATATCACAATGCCATGAGGATCAGGTGACCAGGCTATATATGAAAAAATGTCAGCTGTAGATATTCTTAACAAGTCAGTGACAAATCCAGAACCAAAAAATGGAAGTTGTTTCCCAGGTTTTACAAATGCCAACCAACTTCCAGAAAACTGATTGAGCCAAATCAGATATTTAAAAATGAAAAAGAAAAAAACTGATTGAGCTTCGTCCTTAAGTAAAATAAAAGGGAGTCCTGCTCCCTTAAAAAGCGTCCAACCAACCAATGAAAAATCATAAAGTCCTATGTATGCCCTCAGCTAAGATCCTATAATGCCGTCAACCATGTTCCCCAGTCCACTGGCACACCAACATAATTGGCAGAGTTGAAGCCACAGAAAAGGTCAATTACCCTTTTATTCAATCAAGTAGACCAACTTATATACTATTATTATTTAATTTATCTGAAAATACACTTAGTTATTAGGTAATACACCCAATGTAATTTACAACACTACCAACACAAATACAAACAGCCTACTTGCTATGAGGAAGATGAAAAATAATAAAAATATACACATACAGGTGAGAAGCTTCCACATGATCACAAATTTGGTGATCATTTTCAACCCCATCAAGAAAAGTGAAGACTCCATATACTTTTTGGATGAATATAGGATATCCACCAAAATAACGATTAATTCTATCAAGACGTACATAAAACTTATATATGGATCTTGTCTCTGGTCACGGGATTCGAACACCATTTACTCAATCCAAATAATTTGGATTCAAAACAATTGGACCAAATTTTCTACCCATTTATCAAGCTAGCTTCCTCATCCAAAGACTTGTTCTTCCTAGAACCTTGAACCCCAAAAAGCCCCCCACAGCAATCAACCTCCCTCAATTTGAGCAGCAAGTACAACACAATCCCAACAAAGAACCCCAAAGCAGAACTAGACCCAGTGAGAGAAACCGCAGCACAAACCAACATAACAAACGACTCCTGTTTACTGCTCATGTCCCTAGCAGCCATAGCCAACTCAATCCCAGCAAACAACAAAAGCACACCAAGGATCCCAATTGGGAACTGACCCAAAATCCTCCCAAACGAGTTCCCAAACACCAAAGCAAGAACCAGCTTCGCCAAACCCAGGAACACCACCGAAGCACCACTCCTACCCCGAACCTGTACTGCCCAGCCAAACCACCCGCCCCGTGGCAACATGGCATAGCTCCGAACCAACACCCAACGAAGTTCATCAACCCAACGCTCACCGAAACCTTCATAACCGAAGCCTCCTTCCCAGGGAACAGGTCCCCCGACAGCTTGCAAACCGCAATAACGGAATTCAAAACGGAAAGCGGGATTTGCGGATTGCCGCCTTAACAAACCCGATCTTCACATCATCCCACGTGATCCGTATAACGGAAATCCTCGACGGCCCAAATCTAAGATCTCCGAAGATCGAAGGGTCGGAAATGAAGCATATCAAAAGGCCAAATAGAAAAACTATTAGTGCTGATGGGACGCTAGAAAGGAAATTCAATCTCCTTGTCTTTCTTTGTTCAATGTTTCTTCTTTCTTGCTCTTCTGCTTGGTCCTCGACGGCGCGATCGTCGTCCACGCCGGCGCCGGTCGTGAGGACGAGGAAGAGGGCGGCGGCGAGGGCGACACGAGGCCGTCGAGGGCCAGCCAGGGCCTCGGGCCTCCGGATTTGGAGGTGGCAAGGTCCTGGTTGTAGCGGATGTACTTGACGGCGGAGAAGGCGAAGTTGAGGCCCTGGGAGAGCTGGACGCCGCGGACGACGGGGAGAGGGAGGTAGCGGTAGAGCAAGGACATGAGGCCGGTGCAGCCGAGGAGGAGGAGGACGGCGGCGACGGAGAGGCCGGCGGCGGAGATCTGGGGGATGGAGAGGGGAGGGTACTCGGAGATGGCGACGGCGGCGATGGACTTCATGGGCTGGACTGGCATGGGGAGGCCGAAGAGGAGGCCGGTGGCGATGTTGTAGAGTGCGGTGAAGACGAGGGTGGTGGTGAGGTCGAGGCTGTTGACGAGAGAGAGTGCGAGGACGATGGGGATGTAGGTTCCGAGGTCGCCGACGGCGCCGGAGAGTTCGGATGAGAGGGAGGTTTTGAGGTTGATGGTGGAGGGGAGGCGCCACCCGTTGATGCGGCGGAGGAGTGGGGTGGTGGTGGTGGTTGAGGTTTCGTCGATGGAGTGATGAGCCATGGTGATGAAGAGTGTGTGATTTCTCTCACTTCACTGGTGAGAATGAGATATTTGTTTGATGATGATAATAATGAAGTACTATGTTGCTTGTATGCAGTATTCAGTCCATAAATTAAATGGGTTAATTAATCAAATGGTATGGTGGTGATGATGAATGATGATTGTGTTGGGTGAGCGATGTGGTGATTGTGATCTGTGAGGTTACAAGGAAGGGAGGAGTGGAGAGCTGCAAGTTCGCTTTTATGCTGGATTGGATTCGGCCTTTTGTTTGTTTTACTTTCTTGCTTTTGGACAGTGTATATGTAATGAGCAAAAAGTGCTATAACATTGTTTTTTTTTTAATAAAAAAATTGATTTGCTAAAGTTAATTATTGTTAATAGTGATTTTGAAGTGGATTGATTTATATTCAAGTATCTTTATTTGAAAAGTGATTTTTATTGTAAATATTGGGTACTTGAATGTGATTTTTGGAGTGAAAATCACATTTTTTTTCACCTAAAAGATTATTTTCATATAATTGGATAATTTTTTAAAAATAATTAGAATATTAGTATATGTAATGAACAAAAGTGCTATCACATTGATTTTTTTTTTTAGAATTTATTTTTTTTTCGATAAAATTGATTTGTTAAAGTTAATTTTAGTTAAGAGTGATTTTGAATCCAGTGATTTATGTTCAAATATCTTTAAATTTAGAAAGCATTATTATCAATATAATACATAGTTCAATGACATTTTGGTCAATGGAAAAGCAATAAAACATAACTTTCATGTTGAAGCCTCTAAAATCCATTTTGAGGCCAAAATCAATTTTGCATCAAACCACCCAATCATAAAGGCCCAACTTTCAAGACCTTAGAATTGATCTCTATATGAGAATTAATCTCTACATAACTTTTTTAGTTGCTCCGTATAACTAATATGAATAGAAAATACAAAAAATTTATTTGCAACTTGAAAGTTTTTTTATATATTATAAAATAATGTTATTTGTATATTAAAATCAAGAAAACAAAATTGAGATCAAATACTATATTTCTTATATAAGCATATGATGCTCATTTACCTCATTTTTAATGTATAGTTTTCCGATCCATAAAATATATATACATCCAAGAAATTTTCATCAGTTTTTACCACAATCCAAATTGACCTATATAAGGTTAAAAATATTCTTCTTATTATGTCACAGCTGGTTTCCTATTGGGAACGCTATGGATGATGCAAGCCACTTGAATTTGAATCTCATTTCTTTTTCTTCGGCCAATTGTTTCTTTGATTCGCTTGCTTATTTACTGGTTAACTGATTTAACTCTTTTCTTCGAATTGCTTATGTGGCAATGTGATGTTGGTTCTGCAAAATCAGAATCAAGACTTTCTATGTTATGATTCCATTATAATAATTGAAGGTTGGGTGGAGATTCCTCTGCCTAGATCTCCATAGTTTCCCATGAATGAATTTTGTTGCATAAACAAATCCATGATTTGGGCACCAATGCATGTGGATAATTATGAATTCATGAAATGTTTGCTTAGGTAGGACCAGCAATGGCATCGCAGCAATTGGCTGAAGACGACTCAGCATCAGCAAGAAGATAAAATGGTGAAAAAGAAGTGCAAAGGCAATGTTTGGTAAATTAAACTATGAAAGGGAAAAGAAAACTATTTTACATTTGGTGCATCAATAATTGGCTTTCTTCTGTTGAAGTAACTGGGTTCTACTCCTTCATCAATAAATAAGCATTTTTTCCCGGTCCTATACGTTACCTTTTGTATCACATACTCATTAGATCAAAGTTAATATTTCAAATAATTTACGTATACCATTGCCAAAAAAATAATAATTTATGTATATATCAATTAATTTAGACTCTTATCATTTATGTAATTATTTGGATATTTTCTCGCTCGGGAATAATTCACATCAACAAAAATAGGATATGATAACAAAAGAATATTTTTCAAAAAACGAATAATATTAATTTTTGTTGTTCGAACTTTGAGTAGCAATCACAAACAAGTAATTGTCATACGTCAATGACTGAAGAATTCCCACGGCTCTTCTATAGTTCCAATCCACCTCCTAAACTATGCGTATTCGACTATCCAAATAAACTGATAAAGTGCTTTCTCTCTTTTCTTTGGGTGACACAAAATAAAATAACACACTCACAATTTTATAACATAAAATAGCATATTCACTTTTGCTAACACATGAGAATCATGTAAAATTTTTCGTTGGTCAGGAAAGCCACCCCAATTTCTTTAAAGATTTTCAGGAGGAATTATATATTGCACTACCAACAAGTCATCACATTGGAAGGATTAAACTCATGCCCTTATAGAATAAGTCAAATCTTAACCAATTACATCCACTCTTGTTGGCTTTAATTACTCAAACCTCCAATTTATCTCAAATAATCAAGGTATAGTTACTATTGTTAATTAAAACAACAATTTTCAGAGAGAAATAAGAAGAATATCGTTCTTGTTATTCAGTCTAAGGGTAAAATAAAATTATATTTTCCCCCTATTTTTGTTACTTTGAGGGAAAACTATTTTCTATGTTATATTGACTTTTCTTGTTTTGCCCCTTACAATTTTTGGTGAGTGGAATTTATTTTCTTCTAATTATCTAAAAAAGATTATATTTTTTCTTGTCAGTAGGACCCTCTCTATTTTTTTGGTAAGTATGGGAATTTTTTTTCCATAACAATACGTGAGGAACTAGAATCTTATTATTATTATTTAAAATCGATGGATGTAATATAGAAAGCAGCATTATATTATTTTATGAATTAACGTTGGATTAATTCAAAATTTATTTTTTAAAAAAATAACATCTTAGATTTGAATATTTGAATGTAAAAAGTTAAAGTTGAGAGTTTTACTGTATTTGATAAGTGGGTAAAAATAAAGGAGAATCTTCATGGATAACTAATTTGAGTGAATATGATTTTGCAAATAAAAATAAAATTCCTTCATAACCGATTTGGGAACGTGACGTGAAATTTCATCCCTACATAAGTCTTATGACGTTGAGTCACTTTATATGTAATATAGAAAGCGGCATTATATTATTTTATGAATTAACGTTGGATTAATTCAAAATTTATTGTTTAAAAAAAAACATC
The DNA here is from genome assembly GCA_030441495.1 of Dalbergia oliveri. Taxonomy (NCBI): domain Eukaryota; kingdom Viridiplantae; phylum Streptophyta; class Magnoliopsida; order Fabales; family Fabaceae; genus Dalbergia; species Dalbergia oliveri. The sequence goes on from JAMLFY010000016.1 coordinate 5,616,267, forward strand.
TTAGATTTGAATATTTGAATGTAAAAAGTTAAAGTTGAGAGTTTTACTGTATTTGATAAGTGGGTAAAAATAAGTGAGAATCTTCATGGATAACTAATTTGAGTGAATATGATTTTGCAAATAAAAATAAAATTCTTCATAACCAATTTGGAACGTGATCGGCAGTGAAATTTCATCCCTATATAAGTCTTATGATCGTTGAGTCACTCTATATGTATATTTAAAATCATAAAATCCATTTTAACCATGGATTCATCTCTAATCTAAACCGACTTGCCCTTTTTGGAATCAAATAATCATATCAATTCATTTCATAAATCAAGCCTGAATCTATAATCATAATATAAAATATATATTGAGTTGTTTTCTATACAAAATAACCATGAAAACTCTACCATTTTAAATATAAAAGAATCATGGTAATCTAAAATGTAAAATATCCTCTATGGTCTAGACCCAAACCGTACTGTCATTGGAGCACTCTATAACATAATTAAAATACATTTCACCACGAAGTGAAGCTCACTAAATGATGTCTCTACTATTGTTGGGAGGAGGTGGTGAGAAGAACAACCACTGTATCTATGAAGGAAAAAGGGAGAGGGGTAAGTTTCATCTAAAAACAGTGAATGAATTCTTTGTAACCCCCATCATGGGACAACAACAAAAATACATAAAATCATGATAATAATAATAGCAAAACAAAGCTCTAAAACCATTTCATATTTACATACATATTAACTCAAAATCATAAATTTCTTTTATCGTAAATAGCAATACTCTAATAGAGAACAAAGATATTTGGTTATGCATAAAAAATATGGCATAACAAATATCTCTAGTTATGCATAATAAATATGACATAACAATTTCTCTAATCTCTAAGTTTTCAAGTACCCAAATTGGGCACCTAACTAGGTTCTATCTTATATCTCTTGGATGAGATTGTCCCTAAAGACAACTTGGTACCAAGATTAACGATAGCTCATAGCGTTAACTCATTATCTGTTTCCTGTAGCTACCTCTAGTTCAAAATCATAAAACTAAACACTTTCTCTAAAACTCTACATTGGGTTCTACTTATTTTTGAAAGCTCTATCATATAAATATACTACTCTCGAAATCATTATGGTAGTCATGACATCTCTAATATAATCATACTCATAGTCAAGCTCTTTATAAAAATCATTTTAGTAACAAATGGTCTCATGAGTTTCTTAAATCATGCATTTCATGCTCTTTCAAAACCAAATTTTCATACACTTGACAAAACTAACAATAATCTCTAATCTCTTTGAAATAGTCTCTAAAATCATGTCATTATGCCACAATCTAATGAAAATAGCTCTAATAATCAACATAAAGATTACGGATTTGAACTCACTTACCTGAGGGAGAAAGTAAGGGTGTTAACACCAACTGAGTTTTGTGAGCAGAGATGATGCCAATGTCTACTATAACAACCACAAGATTCATGAATCACGTCTAATAATCTCTAGATAGCTCTAATTCAACTTTAACAATATTAGGGGAGCACCCACTGACAATAATGAAGAACAACAATATCCATAACTTAGGGAAGGAAGAAGATGGAGAAATCTAGCATAAATCAATAATAATCACATACCTTAAAGTTTGGGAGAGGAAGATGAGAGTGGGATTGAGAGTGGAGGGTGGAATGGGGTGTTGGAGATCAAGGGTTTTCAAAAATAGGGGTGGAAGCTGGAGTTTGGGTATATATAGGGGTAGGGGCTCACTTAACAAAATTGCATCATTTGGCACTATTCCGTATGGAGCACTGTTATATGCAAGGCACCCAAGCGCCATCCGCTGGACAATATGGGATAACGTTGACAAAGTGTCAAACTCTACCAATCCCACCCTTGATCGCAGTGTCAGTAAAACCTATTTCTACATTTTTGGGTCAATTAGGTATCTGGAGCCTTTCTGACAACACGTGGGTACAGGATCCTAAGGCCGTACTAGATTTGTCTATGGGCACGTGTCTAAAAAATTTTCTCTCTTATTTTTACTCTCATACCAAACACATATGACATGTTTAATATGGGGCAAATTTTGAGTGAAAACTTTAGAGAAGAGATTAATAAGTAATTTTGCTTGTGAGTCCATTCCATAAAATATTCAGCTCCAATTCTATCTCATACCAAAGATATCCTTAATAAATCAATTCAATCAAATTTCAATTTATTAAGATTTAATTAATTTTTAATAATGGTTAGATAATTTAATAAATCTTAATATACACACATATCTTAAATATGTTTTTTATCTTTGAAAAATAAGAATATTTTGGTTTTGATCTCTAATTATTTTTATTTGATTTTGGTCCAAACACTTTTCAAATTGTTTGGTTTTAGTCTCCTGTCATGTAGGATTGGTGATTATCATATAGAATTAAATATCTGACCCTCCTTTAATTAATTTAATATTTAATATTTAATATAGTTTAATAGTAGAAATTAAAATTGAGCAATTTTAAAAATATTTGAACTAAATCAAATATTTTTTTCAAAACCAAAATCAAAATTCCTTTATTATTTTTTATGAATCTTAATATTTATTTAAAATTTACCAGTCCAAATCATATATATATATATATATATATATATATATATAAAATTCTTTTGTCAATATTATTTGAGGGGTAGGGCAAGGGGTGTCTGACCCCCTGGAGCGGAACCTGACTCCTTAAGCTCCCGAGAGGCAGCAACATGAGTCACCACACATTACTGATCCGATTCAGTAATGTGGAGGCTTAATTATTCCACCCAACTCAGGTTCTACGTAATGGGGGTTTTCTTTGGCATTTCTTTTCTACCAATTGCAGGCCCCCCCATTGCCCTATGACATTGATATTTGGTGCTTATTTCAAAATTGGTACAAACCACCATCATGCATGATACGGCTTTATCCCCCTTTTGCCCCGCAATCTAGGCAATGTCCAGGTTTGTACTTCGTAGCATACATATTGATGAGATTAGATAATTAGACCTGTGTTGGGGTCACAAACCAACACAACATTTGCAATTTGTTACTTGCATGTTTAAGGGAGATTGATTTAGTAGGAATCATTTCTTTATTAATGTTTTCAAATTTTGACATGACCTACGTAGCATAATCCATTACAACCCAAGCTAATATGCCCCCACAACACTTTTTCCCCTTTTCTTTATCTTTTGTTTTCTTCTTCAAATAAACGACCATCTTCAATCCTTTTCCCCATTTTCAGGAGTGAGAAACATGAGAGTGTGTTTGATAGCAAGGAGGTATACAATCGAATCAATTTGTCCATTTTTCAATTGTGAAAGATTAATTTTGGATTTTTTAAATTCTCAGATACTAATTCCAATATAATCTTGAGGGATCAAAATATATATATTTAGTCTGTTCAAAATAAATAAATAATGGTATATAACCAAATAGTCAACCATGTGGGGCACCTTTCATCCAGCCGTTCCCCTACATGACACTCCCACGCCTAAAACACTTACATGTCATCACAGATTTAAATAAACCTTTCAGTTTGATACCTTAAAAAATTAAAACCAATTCAACTTTCCACCTAACAAGAAAAGAAAGAAAAAAAAAAACAAGTCGACCGTTGGCCCCTGCATTAACAAAACAGAGGACTCTGTTTTTCCCTCCCCTGCATCTACACCAAAACTTCATCAGGAGAGAAAAAGACAACTCACTGCCAACCCCAAAACCTCAAATGGCAGAAGATTATGGGTTCAACCCTGAGGAAATATCTGTTAATGAGAATCTTGGGTACCCTAAAGCTTATGCAAAGCTCTGCCGCAACAGGGGTTCAGGTCCTTACAGCCATGGCCCTCCCTTCACTTTCATGCCTTATGCTTTGCAGGAAGATGAGGTAAAGCCAATGGATCAATACCCTTCATCATTTTTCAGTTTTATTCTAAAGATCTTAACTTTAAGGGGAAATAAGTTCTGGGGTCATGCTTATATAGTTACTTTTTTTGCTGGGTTGTGCCAATTGCGTTCAACTATGTATTTTGAAATGAAAAAGAAATTTTTTTGACTCATTATTCTAATGCATCTTATTCTGGATATGTATGCATTTTTTGTTCTGCATTTTGTAGAATTGAGTCTACATAGAATTGATTTTAAAGAAAAATGATTTATGTTTGATTGTTTCTCTAAATATAATTCTGACATAAAGTAATAAATTTTCATATCTCTTAGGATCAATTCTAACGGCAAGAATTGATTTTGATCTCTCAAACCCAAACATCATTCAAAATTAGTAGAATCAATTTTGGGGGTGCAAAATCAATTCTAAACCCCTTCAACTAAAATCCAAACACACTAAGTGTTGTTGTTTTGAAATCCTTTGTTCTTATTCTTTGAAGTGGTGTTTAGGCTGAGAGAGCAAGGGGTTTGGATCAGATGTTTCCGATCTTCGATCCGAAGGCAAAGCCAACCACTAAGCCTAAGATCTTTGCCGGCCTCCTTTGGAAGCAGCTCAGCCACCTTGGGTAGGCCACTTCAATTTATAGCATGAACAATGTTACTTTACTAGTTTAGACATTTTAGTTAAGAAAAATTCTGATTCTGGTGTTTGTTAAATTCTAGGAATGCTGGCTTTGACCCTGCTGTGATTCGAGTGGATGCATATGGCAATGTCTTGTATTATCATGCAGACTCAGCCTCTCCACTGGCTTGGGACATTGATCACTGGTTTCCCTGTTCAAGTAATGTATCTCTCTAGAAAATAAAACCCACTGTAAGATTGAAAGCGTGTTTAAATTTTAAATTAAATTAAAATTATTTTAATAATTGATTTTCTATATAATTGAAAGTTTATTTGTATTGAATTAAAAAAATTAATTTTGTATAATAAATAACTAATAAGCGTAAAAAATGGTTTGTTTTTATTATATGATAGAGTTTAATTTTTATACATTTATAATATAAAATTATGTGTATTGTCACATAAAAAAGATGGTTGAATCTTACACTTACTACTTTAAAAGTTATGCAAATGAGAGAATTTGGTTTGATAACAATATAAAACATTTTTATATATTATTAGTATATTAAAATTAAATTCTATATAATATTTGATACTTAGGGTTCCATTTAATAAACATATCGTAACTAAGGTAAACAAATTTTGTTATAATCAAGATGTTATTTGCAAAAGATTTATTATCAACTTCATCAATATTTACTGAGCATATCAACATTTACCAAACATATCAATGTTTCTCAAATATACACCATGTATAACAGGTGTATCACAAGCACAGTGTAATATTGTTTCTTTGGGTTGAACATGTAGGGGGAGGATTGACTGTTGTAAGCAATCTGAGGATCCTACAGAGGCAAGCCTGCAAGAGGAAGAAAAATAAGCTGGAATTCTTAATCCCATGGTGGGATTTCCAATTGGGTATATCTGTAAACCAGTTCCTGCATTTTTTTGCTTCATCAAACTCAGACTTCAGGTTGGTGCTTCCTTTCTTTTCTTTAAACTAAATTCTCATGTTCCATTATAATATAAAGTGGGATTGGTGAATGATATTTGTAGTTCCATACAACAGGCACAAAGCCTTTTCATTTCTGTTCTCTGAAGGAGAGGATCATGAGTTGAATGCTTCACAAATAGTGGACTCTCATTCTTTCCCACAACATTTCTTTGCATTGAAAGAGGAAGTTGGCCTTGCTCCAGCTGCAATCGTAGAATCTCAAAGGGAATCTTGCAATTCATCATCTTTAAGACAAGTTGATTACAATAGGAAACCAAGGCCAATGTCTCCTGCTGTTGGTTAGTGCATAGACAAAGTTTCAGTAATTATCAATTTCATTCTCTTGATCTCAATGTATAGAGAATTTACATCTGACTAGATATGTTTGCAAACTTTCATGTTTTGCAGTAGCTTCAAGAAGAAGTAAGGGCAAGGGCAATCTTTCGAAAGAAAATGAAGATCCACAGTTTGATAAAAACCCCTACCAAGCCATTGTCATGGCTAGAGATTCCCCAAAGCAAAGAGAAGAAAGTGCAAGAGTGCAGGCAGAAATACAGAAGCTCGATGATGAAGTGAACGAAATGAAGCTCACAAATGAAGAAGGAAAACTCATGATTCAGGACCTGGAGTCAGAGCTGATAAAGCATAGGAGAAAGGCGGAAAAGTGCAGGCGGTTAGCGGAGGCTCAATGTTCTCACAGGATCATGCTAGAGAAGATGATTAGAGACACAATGCACCAGTAAGACCAGTGACCAAAACTGAAAATGATTACCTTTCTTTAGGTTTTTGTTTGGACTTTTAACAGATAATTTTCAAATTCTTTTCTTGTGTAGGAGTGTCATGTATAAGGAACAGATAAGACTGAACCAGGCTGCAACTAATGCACTGATGGCTAGACTTGAAGCACAGAAGGAAATTTGTGATGCTGCAGAGAAAGAGCTTCACAAGAAGTATAAACAAAGAGATGAATTAGAGAAAGAGATAAGACCTGAATGGGAGCAAGGAAGAAAGAGGTCCAGAATAGATGATTTCACTCTTGAGGAGAGACATGATGGAAAACCTGTTCTGTATTTGCCAGGAATGAGGCCAAAAATTCATTTGCACAAGGAGCTCAGGGTGCTTTTGGATGAGGAACAAAGGGGAAGTGAAGATGGCTTATCTGCAAAAGAGGAACAAGAGCAAGAAGAAAATGAAGAAGAGCTGAAAATATTAGCAGATAACATCACAGGAGAGAAACTTGAGGAGCCTAACAGATCACTTCTTGTTGTTGCCATGGATGAAAACAACTCAATTGAAAAGGAACTTGAGAAGCTACAAATGAGTGAAAGTAAGAACGATTATGGCATTCCTTTACCAGTTCTACAAGAGACGGAAACTGAGGAAAATGAAGAAAGAAGGAAGCAACGCGGCAAAGGGAATGTTGAGAAGTGGCTCAAGATGCTTTTAGAGAATAGTCATGAAGACGTGGATCCGCAAAAGGAGCTGAAGATGTCAAAAGTTTCAGATTCTAAGGAGGAGCAGCTGCATTTGGTCCAAGACAAGAATGCTTGGACAGAGAAAGAAGATAGAATACAACATGAAGCTATGAATGTTATTCAGAAAAGAAATCAAAGTTACACTGCAGAAGCATACATGAATGAAGGAATTGGTAGTACAAGTTTTGGAGGGATGGAAAGAAAGGAACATAAAAAGGAAAAAATGCCTGTTAGATCAGAGAGTGCAAGGGCCTTGAGGCGACCCCCCTCATCTCCATCTTTGCTTCAAGGGTGAGAAAAGGTGTGGACAGCATTAGGAAGAAGCCCACAGGAAGTGGTATTGATGATGGCAGTGGAGACCTTGCTGCAGAAAACAGTTTCCTTAGGTCATCCATCAAGACAATCAAGAAAGCAGTGAAATTATGAATAGATATTTGAGGATTTTTTTCAACCATTTTACAAGTTTATGAATAAGTGAGTGATATTTTATCATATAGGTAAAAAAAAAAAAAAGGGAAAGCAAGAAAGAAAAAAGAAGATCAGTGTGTAAAACATAGGCTTAGGCATGCATTCTATTGTTTGATTTGTGTACAAGGTTTTATAACTGTGAAATATGTGATAACAGCTTGTTGTTTTTACTACAAGAAGTAGTTTATCTCACTTTCCTGAATTGCCGTGTGCTAAAAACTACTCACAAATATGGCACTAAGCATGCTGCTCTGAAGAATGTTATTGGTTCCTCAGGTTTCATCAAGGTTTTGATTTAGTCTCATTTTTTCCTTTTTTATTATATTCATATTCCCAACACTTTCAAATGTTTCAATTTGATCCCTTTGTTAGAAAACATCTAAATTATAAATGAAAAAATAGATGTAAATGCCCAAATTATAATGTTAAAAAATCACAACAAAATATAAAATGTCATATAATAATATTAGGGATCATAACAAAATATAAAATATCAAATTTGAATTCATAATTTAAGTGTCTTTTATGTTTTTAAAACATTGCAGACAAAAATAGAAAAAAATTCTTGTGGGACTAAATAAAAATCTTAATGAAATGTTAGTGACTTAAATAAAGGTTTATCCCTTCAAAAAAATATTTACTACTTTAACATGCCTTATCAAATCACAAAAAAAAAAAGAAAGAAAAAAAGATAGATATTATTGTGCCAAACATACATGAATTACATTATTCTCACATCTTTATTGACTTTATTCCAAATACAACAAGAGTTTATCTTACATTATTTCTTCCAAGCCCAACACCAATAAACATACTTACACACTTTGACACTACATCACTTGATTAATTAGTACAACCAAATAAAGAAAATCTTACATGCTATTGGAAACAAAATATTTCTCTTGCACTAATCTATTCATTATTTGTCACATCCAAATAAAACGTCATGTTTTAGGAGCATCAAGAATTTCTCCACAAACATTTCAAACCATGTTTCACGACATGGATTTCCTCCACTTGCGAGGACTCCTACCTTTGACCAACCTAGTTTTCATGTCCATTGGAGTTTGCCTTCCACCGAAACCAACAACTTCCCCTTCAACCTCCTCACCTATTTCTCCACCCCCACCACACCTTTGGTGCTGAATGCACCATGCATGATCCCAAACCTCTTCCACCTGAACAACCCTCTACTCTTCTTCTCTAACACCACCCTCTCTAGCTGCACCTGCATGGCATTGCACTGGCTTTGCAGCCTGTACACCTCTTCCTTCAGCTTCCTTATCTCCATCTGCTGAGAATTCATTTCTCGCTTCAAAGACACGCTTCCAGCGTGGCGGTCGGGCTCCTGGTGCCACTTATCAAGGAGCCACTCCAGTCTAGTTGCCGGTTCAGTTTGGTTTGCTCAGAGAGGAGCACTTGAATAACAGCTCTAACTGGGAACCTTTCATTTTGAGCTGCATGAAGTGATGCCTCTGGTGTGAGTTTCCTGCTATCAATAAGCCTGCAAAGACCCTTTCTTTCTTCCTTTGACACCCCTGGATGTGCCTAGTAAAAAAAAACATGGATTAATTATTGGAAAATGATGGACAGTTTAGAATTTTTGTCATCAGAACTTGTTATATTATTTAAAAACTGTTTCCAAGTCAGAATGGCTTTTGCCAAAACTTTCTTCCTAGTAAGGTAGATACATCATAGTTTTATATCACCCATTTTTTTTTTTCATTTCCACTATGTTATCCTAAAATCTTGACACATTAATTCTAGCACATTATATTTTGGTGATATTTCTGACTCTGTAGCATTGTTGATTTTTTTATTCTGCCTATTGACTACTCTATCTTTTTGCTAAAATCCAGTCAATTTTTTTTTTTACTGTGTATGATTACTCTTTAAGAATTTCAAGAACATGCCTAATCTGTTTTATTTCAATCAAGCATGTACCCTATCTTTCTCATGCATCAATCTAAGGACAACAGAAAAGCCAAATGTAAAGAAATGCGTGAATTGGGTTCACCCTAGCTCTCCTATCTATTCAATTTCCCGCTCTTTCTTCTCAGAAGAATATTCTCATGCGAGTAACAACATAAGAAAAAGTTATCCTGATATCCGGAACAAGCCTACTAATTCATTTTCTCTTGTTTTTTTCTCTCATTAGCTTTTTATATTTTTCCTTCTCAATTGAATTAGAGTACAATGTACAAAGAACCCTGAATTATAACAAGAATTAGGAATGTGTCATTTCCACACCAAAAATGACACCTTCCTGACACCTTTTCTTGTTTGAAAAACAAAGGTAGAGTAGAGAATGTGTTGTATTGTGAGTTTTTGTTGTCTTATTACTTAAAAAGGAAGTGATGTAAGATTGATATAACAAAAATGATGATGTAAACAACATTGTTCAATGAATTTTACTCTACTATTCGAGTAATCAACCGATTTGAAACTTGCAAAATAAAAAGACATACTTTTAGATAAGTATCAATGGCTCTGTACAATCCATCATCTGTTGCTCTTGCATGGCTTGGAAGAGCTCCGGCAAGAGTGACAAACTCAGACAAGCTCAAATTGGCATCCACAGCAGCCTCAGCAAGGTAGCAATCAACCAACTTGGCCACCTTAACCAAAGCAGCACCACTCTTTGCTCCCTCACTATCCAAACTCACAAACCTCTTAACCAGCCTAATGACCAGCTCAACATCCAAAAGAGTCCCACAAGTGTGGCTGAAAGAGGGTATGACAAGCTCTTTCAATGAAGCTTGGTCTAGCTGCCATGAAATTCGCTTCTCAAGCTCTTGTCTGTAATTAGCCTCAACACCAACCATGTTGGCTGTTCTGAGAAGGCGAAGGAGGAAGTTGCAAGGGATGGAATCCTTCTCAGGAGGCAGAACACCAACCAAGGTTTCAACAAAGAACCTCTTCTTCATCCATGAAGCCGTTACACTCTCCGATGATTCTTCGAATTGTGTAAGACCCTTTCGGCCAAGTCACCAGCAGAGAGGTCAGGGAGCCATTTAGCAGCATAGTGTGTGATGATGGAACCAATCAAGTCTGCGCGAACTCCTTTGGCCTTGATGCCTGCAACGGTCTTGACAAAGTAATCCATGTCTAGGATGCAAGCATCATCAAACCAGCATTCAGAGGAGAATTGGGATGGAGATCTTGCTGGCAACTTGATGGATTCTGTGTCGGCTTGCTTCTTCATATCTGTGAGAAGCTCAATTAAAGTAGATTGGCAATTGTTTGCTTTTGTAGCTTTCATGGACATGTTGCATTACAAGTGTTAGTACATAAGTTGGAAATATCAGGTTGGTTCTTTTTGACCTTGTTGTGGATGTGAGATTTTCTGAAGCAGTTGAAGCTAAGGAATGAAGAGGATGGATAAGGAATATTTGTTGAGAAAGGAGGAGGACCACTCATACAACTGTTTATTCTCTCCCTATGACAGACAACACCCCATACTGCTCATATCCTGCTAATGCTGTATATGGAGAACAAAAGTAATTATTGCACCCTCAAACTTGAGAGGAACTTGAAACAGACTCCTTTGTAATCTCTCTCAAGTGTTGCTCATGGGATTTGTACTTTTGTCCCATGTATACCATTACAAGGAATCCAATAAGGATACGCAAAGAAACAGTGGAACTTGTTTGTTCTCTTTAGAAGGCCATGCTTATGTTACATATTTGTGATTCATAGGTTTGTGGTGGTTGGTTTGAAGAAAGTGAGGGCTTACACTGCACAGAATGATGGAACCTATAAGAGATTTAATAAATTTAATAAATGTCTGTTAACCAATGATTTTGGTACTCGGATTTATTCCAAAAAAACAAAGTTGATTTTGCTAACAAATATTTTAAGGATACTGATTAAAGTATTAGAAGTAAAAGCCTTTTCAATGGTAGAGATTCTATCCCACACATCACTTTATTTTAACAACACATTTATAGTAAGGAGTGGTTCGGTTCATTCTAAAATTAGGACAAATTAATACCTTATTTACAATATATAGTGAGGTAATGACATTACAAATTACCAAACAGCAGAAACCAAACCATGCAAGTGTTATATCAGTACCCTTAACCCCAATGAAATCTTAAAAAGAAATTGCCACAGTTGTGTTAAAAAATTAAGAAAAGGAGTGCCGAAGTATGTAATAATACATAATACACAATCAAAGCTCGTGAGCATGCTTATTTGTCAGATTTGAAACAGACAAATGAAGCACAAAATGAAAATTGGCCCACCACATTTATCATTTTGTCTTATCCAAGTCCAGCCCAAAATGTTATAGCCAAAGGCCAAGCCGAAAGTTGTTATAGACAACAAAAATCAAGAAATGGTAGGAACTTTTAGCGAATTAATCCTTCTCTTGTGAGATTTTCATATGTTGTTGTTATGCGTTAATTTCCACGATTGATAAATAAAGTAAGAAGTATGGAACCCACAAAAGTAAGTAGTACTTTCAGAGAGTAATAATGTAGTGGAAAAAAAAATTCAAATTAAAAAACTTTTTGGTTATCATTATAGATCAAGTGGTTAATGAATACATATGTCGTTATCTTTTTTTTTTTTTTATTGTTCTCCATCTTCATCCATGGCTGTTGCAAATCGAGTTAGAAGGGATTGACATACAAAATGGCAATGACAGAGAAAGAAGAGGAAGGGATGGGAGAATTCGGAAATTTGAATAAAACCGTTGGGAACGAATGGAAATGAAAAAGCAATGGTCCATTCTTCTTAACAACGTTGCCTAAAATTAACAACCCTGCTTAATGACTTGACCGTGGCCAAGACTGCAAACACGTGTCGCATTTAGAGCAAGCCACGTGGGCAACAGTGCCTTAGGCATTGACCGGCAATATCACCTGAGCAATCACCTAAAAATTGATACATAACAAAATGATGGATTCTCACATGCAGTCGCAGTCGATGCAGTCGCTGCTGTCATCCCTCGCATCCAACGAAAATGAGACACTTGTGCGTGGTCCCAGCAATTAGGAGGTTGTGCGTAGGGTTAGGAGTAATTACCTTCCTAAGTAAAGGGTTAATTGTCGAAGTTTTAATTTTAAAAGGGGAAAATTAAAAGGGATAATATTGAAAATAATTTATCGGAATTGAAATCGTTATAATTATAAGTAATTGTAAAAGGTGGAAATAAAAAGAAATTTAATAAAAAGTGGAAAATAGTATTCCCCGACGGCGAATATTGTGGTCGGCGTTGATTCCTACAGTTCTCGAATGACAATTGTAGAGGTCGGGGCTGAAAGAGAAGTTGTGACCAGTTGAAAGATTGTTTGGCGAAGACGGTGGTAGATGTGGAGTTTGCGATGGGTGGGTCGTCGACGGTGTTGATCTCTGGTTGGGGAACGTTCTGGCAGTGGAGGTGAATTTTGTAACCATATGGGGTCAAAACGTGGGTGAAGAAAGTATGATTGAAATCGGAACGTAGATTAATTTATTAGGTTGTTTGATTTGTGTTTAGGGTTTATGTTTGCGATTAGACAAAATTGTAAATTACTCCAAGAAAATGGCAGTGACAGAGAAAAGAATCTGGGGTCTGTTCATGGTTCCTATGCGGTTTATGCCCCAACCACGCCCGCCGTGCAATCGCGGCCAAGAACCGCACTCCGCAGGCTGCCGTTATGAGAAGCAAGCTGCTTGGTAATTGCCATCAGCCACAATTTTTTTTGCTTTTAATCATGTCGTTTTTAATCCAAATATAATAAAATGGTTCTACAAATGTTAATAAACCAAATAGAAATTCTTTCCAGGGACATGTACAAATAGACAATACAACCACGAGTTTTTAATTTGATTTTACAGAAGCTCTCTGGGTAGTGATATGGTCTACAAATTGTAAAATCCATGAAAACTCAGATCTTTCAAACAAATCATCTAACATCCCCTGGGCGCAGCGGCAGAGGCGGAGTAGCAGTGTGACGAAGCGGTCTCGGCGTGCTTGTAGATATGAGGTTCTTTAGCAATGGCATAATAACGAGAATTCAAATTAAGGCAAGGGTCAAAAGAGTCTTTTCATAGCTATTGTGGAAGAACATTGAATGCTAGCACCACTTAAATGACACGGCCAGGTGGCTGAATCTCCTTGGAACACCAATGTTAGGCACCAAACCAGAACAAGCCACATGGTCAATAGCACCATAGGCATTGAATGCCAACATCATCAGAGAAATCACCATGATTTTGTAGTGGCGATAGCATTTAATTACGGGTAAAATATATTTACTTTAGATAATGTAGGATTTAAGCGATGACTTTTTAAAATATATATCGTGACAATTTAAACTTTTCAATCAGTACTAAATACACCTTCAATTATATTAATATTCATTTTTATCATTAAGTAATGTGCACAATTAAATGGATAAAATATTATTTCTTTTAATCAAATTTCCCAAAAATAAACTTTTCCCCACTCAAAAATAGATAAAAACACCCTTCAAATACAAAAATTCAATTGTAACCAAAGGATATTTTTATCTATTTCTAAGCAATAGAGGATTCAAGATTGAAATATTTAATTAAAAGAAAAGATATTTTTATCCATTTAATTATTCACGTTACATGCATACGAGTATTTAATGGTGAAAACTTGTGTCAATTTATCAGAAGGAGATTTTTTGTACTTGAAAGATTCAAAGTGTCACAATATGTGTTTTGAAAAGTAAAATTATAAACCACACATGACCTAAACGTAGATTTCAGGAGCTAAAATGCATTTTTTTTCCCTTTAATTATTCCAAGACGAGATTTACTAGGAGCAAAGCCAAGATTTGAGCCCGCTACATGCGTCTCATGAAAGCTCAGAATCAACACACGGCCCATTTTACGACCCGGTCATCAAACTCCTGATCAATCCTTTCAAGAGATTGTAGAAATACATATTACAAAAGTTCTATATTTCATAGGAAAACAAAAGTGGTTAACCAAAACGGTAAACCTTGATAGTACCTAGTAACGAGTAAATCAACTCATCTCATCTGTGGGGGCAAAACTGAAAAATAATGGGGGCTTGAAAAGAGCAAGTAGCAAACTTATTCTATATGCTTAGTTATAACCTACAACAAATAGTTTTACCTATCACCGCTCTCAATAGTTCTCTACTTACTCTTTCTGTCAGGGAAATTTCACAGAAAGAAGCATATATTTTAGATATTGCGAGGAGATGAGGCTTCAGATGGACTACTTGAGGAGTCACCGGATGCCGGATTTAACGGTGACCCACCTGCAATAGAACCATTTCCATCCTCATTCTCAGCCACCACTGGTATCTTGACAGCGGCTGCTCTTTCCATCTCTTTCTCGAGCTCTTCCTCCTGACGCAATGCAGTAAACTGGGTATCTAAGGACTTGGCTGCTGATAACCAGGCAAGAACAATCACCAGAAGCACCCCTCCAAGGTATGGAGTTGAATTGGCTAGCGATCCAAAAGTTAAGATCATAAATTGCTGAATGAGGGCACCTCCAGACTTCCCCAATGGGTTGCACACAACATCAATGGCTGCCTTCCCTTTAACCTACACCAAGGAATTTAAAACATGTTAAATAATGTGGATGCAGCGGAAACTAGTTTAGGGTTTGTTTGGTTTTAGGGAAAATTTTCTATCATCATTTCTTGTTTCCAAAATTAATCACAAAAAGCCCACCTCATTTCCATTCGGTTTGATGGTTGCCAGATTTTTCTAACAAATTAGTGAAAACACTTTTTGTTTTCGCTGTTTGCAAAATCCTGAAAACATAAAACACAATGACAACAAAACAAGGTGGCGTTTTATAATTAATATTAAAAATAGAAAATGAAGACAATAAACATTTTCTGAAATCAAATAGACCCTTAAGATCTGAAATAGTTTAAAAATAAAATTGTAAAACAACTTTACACAGTTTCAGGTCTTTGAAATTCATATAGTTACAGTCATTTTAAAGTTTCACATTGATTAGGTGCAGACATGATGTAGTAGGTAAGAATCCAAACCTTGGTATCTTCATCCAAGGGTATGTAGGCCATCTCTTTACAGGGATCGAACAAACTGTACTTAGCACTCTTGCTGAATATGTTCTGCATGGCACCTACATATACAGCTGCTAGTAGTGGAGTCATTCCGAACTTTGCGAGACCAGGTGCAAGTGGGGCACCAAACAATATAAGAGAGAAGAAGCCAACTCCGGTCAAAAGAAGGACCGTCGGTGTGATCTTGGCAGCAACTCCCCATCCATACTTGTCAAATATGAATTGGCTTAGAAGCATCATTGTGAATGTGGCAATTCCGGTTGCAGTTGAGAAGTCACCCATAAAGGAAGAGTACTCATTAGGACTAGGAAACTGCACAATTTATAGAGGTTTGTGAGCAAGAGCAACAAGTGCAGAGTGCAATAGCCAGTTATCAAATCAAAACTAAGACAAAAGCAACTTTTTTGACAACTACCTGTGCTTTGAGCTTAGATTTCCATGTAACCTCAACAAGATTAATACTAATTCCATATGCAACCACTAAAGTGGCAAGATCTCTGATGTACCTTGAAGACACCAAGAACTTCAAGCTCTCCATTGTTCCCATTTTGGGCTTCTCCTGTAAAAATGCAGTAAGGTACAAGGTCAGTTAACTTATTTTCAAATGGCAAAGAAATGAAAAAAAATAAAAAAGTTTCACGATTGCCATGTGTGACTTTCAAGAAAACAAACAAATAACGGGGTATAGGATCACATGAGTGAGATGATATCTTATGTATATGTAATTGTACAAATCATACTACAGTAATGAAACCCCACTTAAATACTAGATTAAAATCCCAGTCTTTTCAAATAAAAAACCACTTAAAAAATTATATGGGAGGTGAAATGAGAAAAACTGCTATATTATTTGTATTCAGTTCCCTAAATAACATGAGTAGACTCATGAATGTAGCACTGAAAAAAAAAAAAAAGTAAAGAATAAACTTGAAATAAGCATGCTTCTGCTTGCCTTTGGTACAAAAACTATGTCACAAAAATATAGCTAGCATTCAACTTACCTTCTTCTTCTTGCTACGTTCAGGAAGAGGAACATAATTATTCACCCACCAATACAGGAAACAGATTGCGAATCCCATAAGCACAACTATGCTCATCATTCCTTTTAGAGAGATGGCCCAACCATCAACTCCAGGACCTAAATTCTTCCTCAGATTAGAGAAGTATTTCACTGTCCGGCCAGAGAACACAAGGGCTACGTTGGCCCCAAGTCCAAACAATGGGTAGAACCGTTTTGCTTCCTCAACAGTAGTTATCTGCAGAAAAAATGGGTACAATATTAACAATAACAATAACAAACTCTGCTTAATAATCATTATTCATTACAACTTTTACAATCAATCCAATTTACGATGTTGATTGAATAATGCAGTTAAAAATCGATAGCATTCTAAGTTCTAACTATGAAAGAGTTAACCCATAGTATTGCAAATGAAACAAGCATCTAACAATCATCATCAGTACTTTACTACAGTCACAAGGACTTCACAACTTGTGCCAATTTTGAAACTCATTAACCCAGATTATTAGATCTATCAATATTAAAGAATTTCATTGGCGAAAAGATAAGAGAATGAATGACTAAAACTATGCCAGTGAAACACACTCAAAGACAAGGCCTAAAAAAAAAAGAATTTTGCAAGCATGTCATTTGACAAATGATTTCCATGTTGCTAATCATGCCAATAGATGTAACACAAGAAAAAAGAGAAGATGAGTTCAATTCCATCCTTCTATTTGTTGAGAAGCTAACTATATCAGTTAATTCATCACTTCTTTCACTTGGAACAATAATCAGTATTTATGGTTCTAAACATCTTGTTAAACAAAGAAAAATGCATGATGTGAGAAACTGAGAATTAAAATAACAAACAAACACAACATATTAAAAGAACATAAGAATTACATGAACTTATTATTATCAGATTAAGGAGGAGACCATATAGCATGAAAATAATAGGTCAAATCCAGTAAAGCAACATGCTCATGTTTTCATTCATCTCTTCTCTCAGGTCTCAACAGCTAGTGGAAGTACACTGCTGAGCCATTACACCAGACATGAACTATTTCGTAAACCAACAGCATCATCAGCTAAGATTCATCGAACTACTTAAAAAAAAGTAGAAGTGAGGACCAAATATGAGAGTTGCATGGTTACAGAGGAACAGATGCAATTGGGATACTATAGTATAGTTGCTCTACATCAAGCCTGTTTTCTGATTCAAACTTCAAAGCCATGAATGATTCAACATGCCATTACTCATCCTACTAATTTGACATCAAAAGAACAGGTACTCACAAATTGAGAAAAACAGACCCAAAACTACAAAATGGATTTGGTTCCTTTAAAGTGAGGAGGTTGGTAAAGTGAAAAGAGAGGATTAATCACCCGTACATCATTTGGTGGGACCCATACACAATGAAAGTTATTGATCTAATAGTGACCAACTCCTCACTTTATCAACTTCCTCACTTTAATGAAGCCGAATCCCTACAAAACTTTGTAACCGTTAAAGACCCCCCCTCTTTTTCTTTTGCTTTTTTTCTCTTCCTCCTTTGGCAGCAAGCCTAGAGTAATTACTACAAACATGGAAACATGAAGAAAAGTGAATCAAAACCAGTGAACAGAGGACAAACAAGGAATAGATGAAAAGTAAAACAATCCAATAGCCAGTCAGGACAAGCAACCATATCAAAACCCCATCCAATCAGGTTCAAGCAGAACATAGAATATGCTTATGTAGGAAACAAATACTAATACTAGCAATATATTATCCAGCAAACGAAATTAAGATGCCATGTTTAAGATACCAGGATTTTAAAAAATAATAATAACCTGATACCAACACATACAATCCACAGAATCAAAACCTAACAAAGGTCTTTTACATGAAACAATCTTTTTTTTACCTGATTAGCAAACCCCCAAAACAGCACTGAGATGACCACACTCCCCCACAATTCAGCCATGACATAGAATAAACAGAAGCTCCATATCCTCATGATTGCAAGAGGGCCAAGGAACCTTGGGCCAAGGATGCCAAGTAGCTTATCAGCAAGAGCCTCAGGGTGTATGTAGTTGCTGAGAGGGTACAACACAAACCCAAAAGCACCAAAGAAGGCAATGAATGGCAGGATCACAGTGTAGAACAGTGCCTTCTTGGACAAAACATTGGCCAACTTCGTGTACAACAACATGAAACCAACAGCCATAGGAAGATTCACCCATGTCTTGAGGAATGGTATGATCTCAGCACTGCTCCCTCTTGCAGTGACAACAAGGACATCCTTTGTGTCCCTCAGGATTGTATAGTTGAACAAGATGCAAAAGAACATCATCCCAAGTGGCACAATCTTCTTAAAGGTGGTTAATTCAATGCCCAAAAACTTTGGTTTTTCAACCTCAGATTCTCCAAACCCATCAGCTGAAGCAGCAGCTTCAGCCTTGCATAGGAACAAATTCTTGTCCTTTTGGACAAAGGTATTAACTTTCGAGGGAAAACAATGATGGGGTTTTGGGAAAGGTCCATTTGTGATTGTTAGAGAAGAGCCAACAAGGGGTTTTGGCTTTGGTGAGAAAAACCTGTGCCTTAAGCCTTGTGATGGGTGGAGGAAACTGTTTTTGGGATTTGTTGGGAGAGACAGAAGGCCTCCTGTTTGAAGAACAGCCTCCATGATGTTTTTGTTTCTTCTCTCTCTGAAGCACAAAAACAAAACCTGGGACTTTCAAGAGTAGAACATAGAGAGAGAGAGAGAGAGGGAGGGAGAGAGAGAGAGATAAGGTGGATGGGTGCAGATTGGGGAGAATATTGTTTTCACCAAAAGGAGGAAGAAACACAGACAAAATATCTCTTATTGATGTTCTGGGAAGCAATCAAACCCTCAAAGGGTTGAGGAACACAATTTCAACAAAACAAAACAAAACAAAACAAAACAGCATAAACATTAATAATAATATGAATTTAATCAAATCTTCTTGTATGCATTATTTTTCAAGTAGTAACGTGAGAGTTAATCTGGTTATGTAGAAACAATTGATTTAATCAATTTATTAATTAACATATAATTTTTATAACTATTATTATATCTCATTTTTTCTATTTTTAATGAATGACTACGTGTTAATTAATAAATAAATCAAAGTAAATATTTTATTTTATCTAAGAATTTCTCCTGAATAAAATAGTTTTATAATATCATTGTATCAAAATTAAATTCTAACAGTGATTATTAGAGTTTTTCTTGGTAAGAAGCATTTTTAGAATATTAGTTAAGGATTAAAAAATGTATTATATGGAAAAAAAATAAAAATTTGAATTTCTATTAAAATTTGGTATACTTGTAGAAGTTATTATTATATTTATTAAGAGTATTTGAGTTCTGTTATTATTGTGATTTTAAAAGTCATACATATAATTAAATTATGTGTAATTTTTTTATATTTATAGAATATTAAAATGAATATAATTTAATAAAAATATTTTAAAATATATATATTTTTTGTGTAAACGGGTTTAGCTTGGACAAGAACCAGGTTTATTTTGATCTGTTAGCATAAAAACAATGAATCCCATCAGAATCCTACAAATGGAAGTGTGCGTGTGAGTGAAAATGATGGGCGAGAAAAGTGCAGGAAATGGTCAAGCAGAGACAAAATAAAAGAGCATTCGCAGGATCTAATTTTCAAGCTGATTTCTCAAAGGAAAATGATGGATTATGTATATATGTTATTTTTCATAAACTAAATTTACATTTTAAAATTGTGTGCTGATAATTTTTTTGTTTTTTACTGAATCTGAAATTACTTCCTATAGAAAATTTAGGGTCAGCTTTTACTTTCCTAAAAATTTTACAAATGAGTTTCATATCTAGTTCTTTATTATTTTATTATTATATTTGAATATAATATAATCTAAATTTTAACTGTTAACGCATAATTATTTATAAAAACTCTAATTTTGAATTTCTTAATAAAATAAGTTAAATTATTAACTATTAACTCGTAATTCTCTATCAAAATAATACATGCCGCTTGATGGATAAATATGAAAGTTATTTCTCAAATTTTGTCACGTTAACAAGTAGTTTCACGTTATCATATGATCAAATTTTAACTCCAAATTGAAATAAGGTAGTAAGAGTTTTTTCTTTTTCTTAGCTAGTATTGGGGATTCAAACCTCATTATATGAATAAAATAACTCTAAAATTTATGGTCAATATTTATTCTTTAATAAGTCTATAATATATGAAATGATTAATCACTTCTACGAAGGATGAATATCAACAAAATATAATCGAATTTTTTATTTACATTAGTTTTTTATATAGTAAGATAATTTGTTCATTCCCACACTGCAACATGTAGATTTCGAAAGGTACGTGTGCGATTTTAAAACCTTTGCAACGTGAATTACGAGTTGCTAAACAATGTGAGTGGCCCAACAAAAAGACGCTTTGCCTTTGCATTATGCAAATTGCTGTGTGGGTGCAAGTTGACCACCACACTCGCTTGACTGAATCTCAAATTACATTGAAGATTTGATTTGATTTGACTATAAAGCCATCAAGAATTACTATTAGCCACATAAACAGAGGAGTATTTGACTGTATTTGATTTCAAAAAGTAATTTGTCAGTCTTCATTTCTTGCTTTATTGTTTATTGATTTTTATGAAAGAATACCGAAAACAATGAAAATTATAAAATTTAATTTTTACATATTTATTTTTTGTTTTCTGTATTTTTTATAAAATTTTAAAAATAAAAATTATTTTATGAAACCAAACATACCTAAAGTCTTTACATGATTGAGTCTATAGTGTTTCCGGCGATGCTATTATAAATTCGGCAACAAATCTATAAACCTCTTGTCCTTTCAGTATAGTTCACATACCAATCAATTAGACTTGCGAAGATGAATTTGTTTTGGTGCATGATTTATTTGTTATTTTCTAGTATAATGATAATTGAAGATATGACATTTATATTTTCATGCATATCATCATATATCATGTCAAAAGACTTATTATCACATCTTAGAACAGAAATATATAAAACTTTGGGAGATCAGGTTTGTTTGCCTATATAAAATGAGAAGAGCACATTAGCTCATCGAATATAATGAAAAGCAGGGAGGCATTATTGGAGGAATTGGCATAGAGGGTTGTGTGTGTCTTTTATTTATTCATTTTTTTTCAACAAATTTCATTGATTAAAATAAAAGGCAATAACCAACGGCAGTGAAATTAGTGCAACAAAATATGATAAAGAACATACAATAAACCTAAATTATAACTTGCTAATATTATACTGCTTCAGATTATACACATCATGATATGGCTTGTGTAACCTTAACCTTTTACTTGGAAGAGAATAAATTAAAAAAAAAGCACGGAAAATAAAAAGAAGGCCAAACAGGGACAAAATTTACGAACGTTTATTTGTCTTCTTGGTTGCAAAAATAAGTGAAAAAAAATCATATTAAATAGCCTTTCAATCCTATTAACCGTGTATAGATCAACTAGTAAGAAATTGTTTTAGTTTAATCAATAGTCTCACGTTCAAGTTATGTGTATACAATTACATTGAAATCCAGAAAGAAAATAACCTTTTAATCCTTATCCTTGTTACATGTAAAATGTAGAGAAAAATATAGATAAAATCATCATTTTAAATAAAATTACTCTTCCCCTCTAATTTTCTCTTCAAAAGAAAACTCTTTTATGGGTCACACACATCGGTTTTCCTCTAATTTTCTTTTCCCGTCAATCTATCTTTGGCAAATCATAAGGAGCTAATCCTCATGATTTGGTTAAGTAGAGCATGATAAAGTCTTCATATAATAAGTTGTAAATTAAAATCCTCACTTATTTTTTTAAGATGAGGTAAATATAAATTGCTCTTTAGATATCTTCTGAACCCAGAGGCCTTCCTGTCTTAAATTGAGGTACTATATTCTCATTCTAAAATTTTATGTATAATGAAAACAAAAGAGAGAGAGAGAGATTCACTTTTTTTTTTTTTTGGGTCGGGGGAGATTAGCTTGTGTGTTGTGAGTCATATTTTTTTCTTGGTCAATAGGCATTGCGCATTAGACTCTCTCATTCAAACACAAGTCTTAATAGCATATGGTACCAACCCATTGGTCTCCATGCGGAAAAGAAAAAACCAAAAAGGCACATGCTCACACATATTCCCTCACTGTGGCCCAACACTGTGTACAGGAGCATAATCTGTGGCCCCACTTATAAATGGAAGGTATGAGTCCACGTTTTCTGAAGTAGAAAGGTCCAAGGCAAAAACATCACATCTACTGCTACCTTTCTATTTGATCCCTCTTTCCAATACAAAGATGGAATCAATACCTTCTGCAACTATTATTATACTGCAAGGACGTGTTTGGTAAAGCAACAAAAATGGAAGAAAATTTTTTATAGACCAGCCCTGTGTATAATTGTATTTATGAAACCCATCTATGAAAATTTTTTTTCTCATTTTTATCCTTTAATCAAATACACCGTAAGAGATAAAAAAATTTCTAACCATTATACAAAAATGTAGATTCTAAAAGTTAGTCAAATTGAAACCGGAGCTTGAAGGTAAAATTTTATCAATAATGCCATTCAGTATCAATAGCATTGAGTAAAGATTCATTGTAGTCCTTGAAATTATATATGTCCTTCACATTAGTCTTTAAAATTAACAAAGTATCAATTTCGTCCCAAAATTACAAAAAGAGATTCAAAGAAGTCTTTGCTAATATTTGCAGGAATTAACTTTTTCCTATTTTTGAATGTACAAAGTTGATTTTGTCTAGCAAAACCTGCAGATCAATCTTGAAGGATGAAAAAGAAGGCAACAATTCATTGACTTTCTTCTATTCTTTTCAACAACATGAACAGTTTATGAACTATTTAAACTGGTTTGCCTAGCAAAACACCTCCATGTCATAAAAAACACACTTATTGAAACGCAAAATACGCATTCATACATTAGCTTCCTTCCAAATGACATATTTCTACCGACATTAGAAGCACATTGGCAAACATAACTGCTGACCTCCAAAATCATGGCATTGCAAAAGAAACACCAGGGACTAGAGTCTTCAAAGTTCAGACTTTTCTACTAAAGCAAGAGGCCTTGCAAAATAAACAGGAGAATGTTCCTCAAATCACATCACATTTTTCTCCATCATCAATGAAGACTAAAGAAACAATCAACCTCCACACATGAATTTGAGTAATTCCAATTGAACATTGATGCACAAAATTGACTATAGATCCAGTTCTTCTCAGTCTATACTATGTTTCAAGTACATCATAGAGAAAACATGTAGAAAGAGTCTATGAAACAAGATCTACTAGTAACAGAATAATACCACAGAGAGAATCTATGAATCAAGGTCTACTACTAGTAACGGAAATTCAAGTTCACAAGTTTTACCAAAAATCTAGGATATAATCTACCCTTTGATCCCTAAAAAAAACGCTTTTATATGAGTTGTCCACTAATACATTAGTTCTTACTTCTTATAGATGTGTTAACTCTTAACAGGATGAGGATGTGGTTTGTTTAAGCTATGTTGTAACTTGTATCTGATGTGGAAGTGTTCATAACCCACCATTTGCATTAACACACAAGAGATGAAACCTTAATCCCACCAAAACCAACACCCCCTACCTTCCGCATTTGCATGCTGACCTATTCCACATCCATATTAGTAAAACAAAGGGTTCAACCATGGGAGGAAATTTTGTGCACAACTCAGATTTTGTGCGTTATTATGATTACTATGCATCACCAAAGTTGACTGTGCATTAGCTGTCACAATGCTAACTTCATCATGCAGCCTAAATCAACTTCTCCTTCATCAAAATATAAGCCGAATACAACATAGCAAAAGCTGCACTCATGTAAAACTCTATGACTCTATTCAAAGAAAAGAAAGTATCTCACTGAAAAGGCAAGCTGAGTTTCTTCAAACAACATATTTGATTATAATGTATAGGAATAGAATAAGTTACAGCAGGAAAAGAAAGGTTTGATTAAGAAATGACAGGGAACCATATGGAAATGGAAAGACATAAAGGAAACCAGTACCACTTAGTCAGGGAAGCCATAAAAAAGCGTCTAAATACCATCTCCTCAAGAAGTGAAACAAGAATTTGTAGAGGTTTGTGAGGAAAAGAGAGAGTGCAGAGTGAAATTTACCAAAACTAGGACAAAAGCAACTTTTTTGAAATTTACGTGTGCATTGAGCTTGGATTTCCATATAACCTCAACAAGATTAATACTAATTCCATATACAACCACTAAAGTGGAAAAATCTCTGATGTACCTTGAAGACACCAAGAACTTCAAGCTCTCCATTGTTCCCATTTTGGGCTTCTCCAATAAAAATGCAGTAAGGTAAAATGTCAGTTGACTTATTTTCAAATGGCAAAAAAATGACAAAGTTTCAGGATTGCCATGTGTGACTTCTAAGAAAACAAGAAAATAATGGGGGATAGGATCACAGTAACATTAGTAGACTCATGAATGTAGCATTGGAAAAAAAAAAGAATAAACTTGAAATAAGCATGCTTCTGCCTAGCTTTCAAGTTACCTTCTTCTTCTTGCTACGAGTAGGAAGAGGAACATAATTATTCACCCACCAGTACAGCAAACAGACTGTGAGTTCCATAAGCACAACTATGCTCATCATTGCTTTTAGAGAGATGGCCCAACCATCAACTCCAGGACCTAAATTCTTCCTCGGATTAGAGAAGTATTTCACTGCCCAGCCAGAGAACACAAAGGCTACATTGGGCCCAAGTCCAAGCAATAGGTAGAACCGTTTGCTTCCTCAACAGTAGTTATCTACAGAAGAAAACAGGTATAATATTAACATGAAGAAACTCATAGAAATACATACTCTTTTTTGCTTAATAATCTTTATTCATTACAATGTTTACAATCAATCCAATTTACCATGCTGATTGAATAATGCAGTTAAAAATCGGACACATAAAAATGGATGCAACATTTTACCCTGTTATCACATGATAGCATTCCAACTGTGAATGAGTTGACCTGTAGTATTGCAAATGAAACAACCATCTAATAATCATCATAAGCGCTTTACTACAGTCACAAGGACTTCACAACTTGTGTCAATTGTGAAACTTTTTAACCCATATTAGTAAGATCTATCAAGACTAAAGAACTCTATCAGCCCAAAAGAAAAGAGAATGAATGACTAAAACTATGCCAGTGAAATGCAATAAAGGAAAACAAATATATATATATAAAATTGCCAAGCATGTCATTCGACAAATGATTTCCATTTAGTTAATCATGCCAATGGATGTAACACAAGGAAAAGAGAAACAGACAGATGAGTTCAATTCCATCATTCTACAGGTTGACATGCTAATTATATAAATCAATTCACCACTTCTTTCTATTGGAATAGTAATCAGTACATATAGTTCTAAACATCTTGTTATACAAAGAAAAATGCTTGTTTTGAGAATTAAAATAATGAGTCACCCTTAGAATATTATTGCTGTTTTAATTATTAGACTATGTGTTAACAAAACAAGCACAACTACATACCAAAAGTACATAAGAATTACATGAACCTAGATTAAGGAGTCCATATAGCACGAAAATATGTCAAATCCAGCAAAGCAACATGTCCTGTTTTCATTCATCTCTTCTCTCAAGTCTCAACAGCTAGTAGAAGTAGACAGCTGAGTCAGGACACCAGAAATGAACTATTAGTAAACCAATAGCATTATCAGCAATATTCGTCCAACTAATCAAATCAAACAGAAAACAGATGGAATTGGGACACTATAGTTGCTCTACATCAAGCCAGTTTTCTGATTCAAAAATCAAAACTAACAAGGTCTTTTCATGAAACAAGACCAATATATTCGCTATGTATGGGGTTGATCAATGGTTCATGGGAACATTAATCACTATGGTGCATGATCTCAAAGTTGTCATTTCCTGCAATTCTAACTCTGTAATATTATGCTACATATTGTACAGTTTTCCTACTAATCAGGCTGACTCCTATAACCTTCATCCATGCAAGAGCAGATGCCTCCCTTGAAATGGTGAAACTGTTCAGCATCCCTCACAGAAATCTCTCTGCGAACTTCCTTTGAGATAAATTTGACGGTGTTGTGACAACTTTGGCACATATACAGATTCTTTGTCACCCAAATAGGCATCCCAGGGGCAGAGTTAATGAGTCCAAAGGCAATGGCCAGTCTCTCGCTGTGACCACAAAATATATCAGCCTTGGAAGCTTCCATTATGTCCATATGACTGCTCTCCGTCCCTCCAACACCAGCTTTTTTCATTTTCTCATAAAACCGCTCCAAGAGTCCATTTATTTCCTTCATTTGGGGATGAAAGTTGTCACCACTGAGAAAAGCATGCACTTTGCCCTTGACTTCCACCCAGCTGCACCCAGGATCCACTATTAGCCCGTTCTGTCTCATCATTTTCCTTACTTTTGATACTTTGTCCCATTTACCACTGTCAGCATACAGATTAGACAAAAGAATGTAATAACCAACACTTTTTGTATCATCTTGAAAGATATTCTCTGCAGCAATTTCCCCAAGCTCAACATGATGGTGGATCCTGCATGCATTTAATAAGGCTCCCCAAACTGCTGAATCTGGTTTGATTGGCATTTTCTGTATGAATCCATAAGCATCCTCCAATTTCCCAGCACGGCCCAGTAAATCAACCACACATGCATAGTGTTTCAGATTAGGTGTAATAGCGTACTTGTACTTCATGCTGTCGAAAATTCCAAGCCTTCTATCACCATACAAGATCTGCTGCAAGCACATAATATGGAGATAAATGTGATTTCATCGGGATTAATGTTTGACTCTACCATTCTCTGAAAAAGCTCAATAGCAAGTGATCCTTTCCCATGCTCAGCATATCCTGTTAGCAAAATGTTCCATGCAGCAACATCCTGACCACCGAAAGAGAATTGTTTCCACGCATATTCCGTTCTTCCACACTTCACATACATGTCTAAAATTGCATTTGGAAGAAAACCATCTAAACTAACTCCAGTTCTCAATGCATGGGCATGGATCTCTTTCCCACACGTCAAAGCTCCTATCCTAGTGCAAGCAGATAGAATAGAAACTAATGTAACAGAGTTTGGCTTTAGTCTAAGCATCATCTCCTTGAAGAAAAATAAAGCCTCAAAACACCTGTTGTTGATCCGAAGACCAAGAATGATAGATGTCCAAGATATAATATTCTTCTCGCGTGTAGAGTGGAAAACTTCCAAAGCTTTGTCGATGCATTTACACTTAGCATACATGTCAATGAGTGTGTTTGCAACTATAACATAAGAGATGAGCCCTGTTTGCTTGGCCACCTCATGAAGCTTCATCCCCAAATCTACACGGCCTAAACAAGTACAAGCACATAGTGTGCTGGCTATGGTGATTTCATCTGGCTCGATTCCTTCCAATTCCATCATTTTATATGTCTCAAGAGCTTTATGAGGCAATAAACTGTTCTCATAACCTGATATCATCGCAGTCCACGACACCACATCTCTAAATTCTGTTCTCGTGAAAACCTTTTCAGCTTCCTCAATAAGTCCAACAGACGAGTACATCTGAATTAATGAATTATATACCGAAGGGTCTCTCCAGAAGCCCATCCTCATAACATAGCCATGAATCTCCCTCCCCAATCTCTCATCGCCAAGAAGCTCACATGCAGTAATCACACTTGTCATGGTCATCAAATCCGGATCAACAGGAAGTTCAAGCATCAAACAAAACAACCTAAGACCCTCCAAACACTCCCAGTTCTCAAATACCCGGAAATCATGGCATTCCATGATATCCTATCTCTATTAGGCATTTTGTCAAACACCAACCTAGCAGTATCAACATCCCCACATTTCACATACATAGTTACCAATGCATTAACAACATCCGCATCTGACTCAAACCCAAATCTCAAAACATGTCCATGAACCTCTTTCCCCTCACTATGTCAGGGATGCCACCACAAGTCCTCAAAACACATGGGAAAGTGTAAACATCAGGCCTCACACCACCAACCCACAACATCCTATGGTAGAGATCAATTGCCTCATCAAAGAAACCAGCTTTGGCATAACCACCAACCAACACATTCCAAGAGAACACATTCCTCTCCTCCATCCTCCCAAACACATACCAAGCATCAACCAAGTTGCCAAACCTCACAAACATGCTTAAAAGTGCATTCCCAAGCTTAAGGCTCAAAAAGGTCATGGACTTTGAAACATGAGCATAAACCTTTGACCCTTGTTTCCTTGCACGCTTCCACTCACATAGGCGCAACAAGGCAATGTAAGCATCTTCATCAAGCGGAACTTGAAGGTCTAAGTAGCTCATGGCACTATCCAAGTTCCCAACAAGGCATAGCTGGCAAATATCATAGCTTGGGTTGTTATTGTTGTTGTTGGTGGAGCTTCTTGTGGTGGTGGTGGTGGTGGTGATAGAGTTTGAGTTTGAAACCAAAGCTTGTTTTTTAGCTTTTGTGAGTTTGAGGGCATGCAAGTTGTGGCTATTATGGGAGAAAGTGAAAGTTTTGAGGTTGTTGGTGGGAGTGGGGGGAACAGTGGGAGGGTCCCTTTGAGTTTGAGGATGGATTTGGGAGGATTTTGGAAAAGATGCCATTGGGAGAGTTAAGAGAGAAGAAGCATGAGATGAATGAAGGAGTTTGAAGAGATAGACCGAGGAGGGTACGGGTGGAGTCTCTTCCTTTGTGGTGAACTCTCTAGTCTCTACCCTCTCAATCTTGTATTAAACGAGTTGAAAATTTTATTTGCGGGTAAACGGGGGATTTAACCCTTTTTAACAGTCTTAGTCTTAATTTAGTGATGTCATCTTCTGTTTATGGCCTTGCTAAGCAACTAAGCATGTGCTTAATTCATCAACCGTAAAAGAGACCAAATCCGCCGTTAAAGACATTAGTAGTTGCCTTACTCTGTGTAAATATAAATATTGGTTTAAATATGTCATTTCTAGTTGGAAATATACATCATTTTGATTTTAATTCTTCCAAGAAAAATTTTAGCTTTTGGTCTATTTTCTCAGGAATTATATTTTTGGTTATTGTACTTTGTAATTATGTCCCATAAATAGTTTACAATATTCATTTAATTATCCAAAGATGATTTATAGAAAATAGTAAAAAATAAAACAGAATAGGGAAGGATGGAGGAAAAGGAGGGCAAATCTAATCTAATTATCTTAAATTGCATCCAAATGATTGGGCCTTTTATGTCATTTTTCAAAAAAGCTCTATTTTCGTCCATTATTTTTTAGTGGCATTTCAATTTCATCCCATTTTTTTGTTTTAATTTTATCTCTTACATTTTGATAAGATCTCAATCTTATTCTATTTGATAAATAATAACAATGTGAATTTTTTAAATGGAAATTGCTAATCTGGCTCAAATTTGTCCATTTATGCCATGTTATAATATAAAAACTCTATTTCATCCTTGATATATTAAATTTCAAGTGTTTATGTTTAGAATTATCTATAAATAAGATCTAATTTATTGTAATAGGGATGATTAAACAAAAATAAAGATTTCATATGTAGAATAATGTATCCACATAATATAATAATGAATATTTCAAAATTGAATAGATAGTATTCGTTAATAGAATGGATGGTGTTAGCGAATAAAACAAAATTGAGATATTATCAAAACATTATGAATGAAATTAATTTTTTTCAAAAAAAGGGACGAAATTGAATTAAGATAAAGGACAAAAATAAGACTTATGCCTTCATTGTTCACCTCATTACGTAATTGATATGGATCTAGATATATTATGGTACTATGAGATGATTATTTGCATTTCTTTTGTTTGATAAAATGCTTCGTAGACTATATAACTTCCCTGCTTAATCAATAAATGATATCATAATTCATATGATTTAAGAAAAATGCAACCGTGACAATTTTTCATTGAGTGATGGGTGAGAAGTGAAGACGAGTGGCTCACCTTCCTTTGTGGGTATGGTATTGTGCAGAGATAGCCACTGAGTGATGCTAAGGTAATTTCTCTGAAAAATAATTTGAGATATTTTGGGTTTAAAGTGTAAAAGGTTCAACTGCTAAATTTCTTGCACAAACTGCAGAGATATTTGTGCAAATTGCTAACTGAAAACTGGTTGCAAATAGTCTTTATGGCTGATACGTAGGTATTCAAGAGACGGGGTTTCCACTTTTAAGTCTATCAATTCTAGAACCACTATCTTCTCTGAAGGTTAATCTCTTCAAGGAAGGAAGCATGTGCAATGAAGGTGCACCCCAAATCATAAACTTGAGTTTCCTTTGCTTTCGTCTGGCCATAGCTGATCCTAGTCTCAACAAGCGTGATCGATGAAATGAAGATGATTGATGGAGCCAAGCTTTTGCTTTTGATTTTCAAACCTGTAGAGTCCAACTGCACATAGGTCTGACTCTGAATGAATGTGAATGTACAAAGAATGAGACCAGCAAATTGTTAATTGATACTCATGGAATCTATTTAAAGTGTTTTTTGTACCAGTAAGTCTTAGAATTGGAATGCAAAGTGTGAAGTGATCATTAACAAAAGTTTGAGGACCTTAGATAGCCTCAATCTTGGATAGAAAGGTGGTAAAGATGCAGGGTTTTTCTTTAATAATGCTTTCTTTGTGAATGAAGTGAACTTAATGCCATAACACAGTCGCATATAAATATAATGTCAACAGAAAAAGCATCTAACCCATCCCTACCACATACTGGAGAGTCACATGTATATTCTCTATGTCCCCTACTAGAGTAAAAGTGGCATTTCAAATGAATGGTAAAGGTGGATCGTAGCTAAAATGTCAACTTGATGGATATGAAGCGTGTCCACGTCACACTCCAATCCTAACCTCTCCCCATTTTTAGCATATTGAGTGATCATTTTAATTGTGTAAGGTGTTCCAAGTGAAATGAGTTAAAATAACACAATTCTTCATAATATATATGAATTCTCTAAAGCATATGCCCACATGGAAATTCACATTTTTTTTATGGAGCAAAACAGGGAAATTAAATAAGAAAAATAAAACAAGTACACCTTGTTTGTTGCCAACGATTGGGAGAACGAGGAATTGGCTATTGAAATAACAGGAATCGAGTGGAAAACTTTGTTGTTGAAGAGCTTATAAGAATTAGGTCTCAGGGTTGCTCCTCCAACGCAAGGCACCATAGCATGCCATTAACTCTTGCATTCCCGTTTAGCCGCAATGATGCTCAATATTTGAATGGATAGTTGTTAACTAGCGGTGATCATGATCTTTTCCGGCTTGAAACTTAACTAGTTCAGGTTCAGATCTTACAAGTTGATCATATCCACTTTCAAACTTGGCATGGAGTCTAGGTTATAATTCGGGTTGACATTACTTAGGCGAAGTCAAACAATTATTTCAGAATTATATTTGTTTAGAATAATTAGTTATCGATTATAAGATTTTATATTTTAATTAATACATTTTAAATAACTTGATATTATTTTTATAGGGTCATAACTGTTTCAATAGGTATATATTGCAAAATATTGTAAATTTTATAATTTTACATGTATAATGTAAAATTTTTTAATATGTTTTACTTCCTCTCTTTTAAAATATAAGTCTTTCTAGAGTTTCATTTTTATTTCAAAATAATTCTCACTTTAGGATTCAAAAAAGTATTTATACCAATTTTATTTCTATCTACATTAAAAACTTGATAATCCGTATTTTCTTTCTCCACCTCCTTTTTAGTTAATCATAATTTTTTGCTTAAAGGGATAATTTAAGTTTTGTTTGTTTTACTCCCAAAAATACTTTTGGGCAAAATAAAAAAAAAATTTACTTTCTATAAAGGCGCTTTGAAAAGGTGAATTTCCTATTCTCATGATACAAGATTTGCCATCCAAGCAACCACTTAGTCTTTTACTTTAGTTTTTTAAAATGATCAAGACTATTTAATGATTGCTTTAATTCACATGCAAAAACCTTAAATGACTTAGATTTTGAAATGAAGGGTAGTATCTAATGGAAAGTGAAATTCCACTCAACTTATTTCCTCTCATTTTCTTTCCTTTTTCAAACATAATGGATTAAATTATCTTATGATTTAAAATGTTAGCCCTATAGTGCCAATTTTTGCTTTAGAGATTAAGGGGTTGTTTGGAAGTGTTTTTGTTCTTAAATTTTTTAAAACTGTTTTATAAAACAAGTTTCAGTTCAATTTTTAAAAACAAAAAAACAGAAAAACTTGATTGGCAATTTAACTTTAAAAACAGTTTTATAATGATAAAAAAGAAATCCGTTTGGATAATTTTTTAAAAAACAACTTTTAAAACTAATAAAACTAAAAACTGTTTGGCAAATTGCATTACTATAAATGATAATTTTTAACATAATATTATATTTTGAAGATAATATTTGAACTACAAATGACAAATTTTTATACATACTTAATAAATAAATTCTTAATATAACTTTTCATTTTAAAAATAATCTTAATACAACTTGGTGTCAAGTTACATTTATAAATCTATTTATAAGCTATGAATGATTTTCTTATAACCACGTCCAATTTGTAATTTGGTGATGATGTCTTTTCATTTCCCTTAAGCTTCATTAATCAATCTTATTATGCTGTCCCTAATGGAATTCACATATAAATTACATTGTCATTCACAGCTTCAACGTCAATAATTTACATTGTCATTCATAAGCTTCAACATCATCACAAATTCACAACTGAAGCAAAACTCAAAACCAATCCATTGTTTTACATTCCTTTATGACACAACATTAATCTGAACATATATACAATTGAACAAAAAAAATGCTATTAACCTCTTGTAATTCTATTTCAAATAGTCTAAATTATAATTTGATACATTCCAATTGGTTTTCTTACAAGCTCTTTCTAAATGATTGAGAGCATATGAAATATTCTTCATTGTCAATTTATACATTCAGTGACCAAAATCCAAAATTGCATACTAACATACAATCCAAGAACACCAATATAAATAAGGTATACTAAGGAAAATAAGGATTATCATATAGATCTAAGCAAAATACCACAAACTGATGCATCTTTCTAGATTAGCAAACAACATTAGAAGACAAATACAATACCAAGAATCATACATTATAACCCAATTAACGCAGAAAGGAACAAATGGATACAAGAACAACAAGCTTATATACTAACCAAACATTATATCCAAGTAAACAAAATAATAATCAAGAAAATCAACAAGAACAAAAGAAAAACAACAAGAAGAAGAGAGCAAGGATCGAAGAAGAAGAAGTGAAGCTTCACAGGTTGCGGGCTGGGTCTCGAGCAAGTGGCGTGGCGGTCTGGCCTTCTGGTCTCGAGCAAGCGGTGCCCGGAGGTGGGTCAGGAGCCCGGGTTCACGGCAAACTTGGGGCGTGGCCGCGGGTCGTGGGGCTCCGCCGAGTTGCGGGGTCGCGGGATCTCGGCGTGGGGTCGAGGGATGGGTTGCGGGCTCACGGAATCTCCGGCGTCGTGGGGCCGAGGCTGGGTTGCTGGTGGCTCGCGGGGTGGCGGGTGGGTGTGGGTCTTGGGCCCGCTTCTCGCGGAGGAGGTTGGGGGTCGTGGTGGGGCTTGGCTCGCAAATCGGGTGGTGGGCGCTTCTCGTGGAGGAGGTTGGGCGGTTCGCGAGGAGGTGGGCGGAGTCGGCCTGGCTCTGGCGGATCTAGGCCCGGTCTGCCTGGCTCCGAGGATGTGATGATGGAGTTTGGGGGGATGTTGTTTGAATGGTGATAAAAATTGATAACAATATGAGACACTCCCCCCACACAAGTATCGAAAGGAAGGCAAAAACACAAGTTCATCATTATTACAAAATTGCCACCGTGTTTTCAACATCTCTAAAACAATAAAACCATAAAACTGGTTAAATCTATTTTTGTGTTTTGGTTTTTAAAACTCAAATGATGTTTTTGGATTTTTAAAAACAAGTTTTACAAAACAAGTAACCAAACAATTTTTTCTGGGTTTTTATTTTAAAACTCAAAAACAGTTTTAAAAAGCAACCAAACAACCCCTAATTTGTTCAATGCAAAAATCAATAAAAATCATTTTGACAGTTTACTCTAAGATAGGTGGTGATATGTATGATCCCAAATTTATAATTTCGATATTATTTTCATTTGTAGCTTAATATGAGTATTCTAATAGTATTCTTAGTATTTCAACAATATCTCATTATCTACTGTAATTATAAACAGTGTTAATGAACCAGCTATTGCAATAAAAGCTAGTGTAATTTTAGCAAGTCTAAAGGATATCTAGTAATTATTTTACGACTAGAAAGTACCAAATGTAATTGCTCTAATTGGCAAGTGGTCAAATAAAGTTTTATTTTTATTTTTAAAATTAAATGTGTTTTACTTTAATTCTTAAAATTAAAAAATTAATAATTTAGTCTTTAAAATTGTAAAAAAAAAAAAAAAAGTTACTCTAGTTAATCTCCAAGATAATATTTACGGATTTGCATCATTTTTATAATTTTAATAACTAAATTATTAATTTCTTAATTTTAGAGATTATAGCAAAACAAAAATAAAAGTTCAAGAATAAAAAGAAAGCCTTTACACATAGGTAATCCGTATATATCTCTAAATGCTCGATAAGCTGAGGCACGGCTTGACTCTCGATTAATGTATAACAAAATTATTTACTCTCGATGAAAAAAATTAAGTGAACAGTCTTAAAAATGAAAAATAATATATTTATCTTTTGTATTACCATAAGCAATAAATCTAAGAGGAAGGTTCTCTGACGCCAACGCTAGAGCCTCCAATGAAAATTGGCACCCATGAAACCCATAAGCATCTGCTGTGAGCCCCCACAAAAACAGTGAAAAATCAAGCTAATTAAGCAGTAGTCATTAGATTACAAAATTTGAAATTTAAAATTGAATAAAAACTTGGGAGGATAAAAAACACTGTCTATTACAGTAATCTGTAATAATATACTAACACTACTCTTTTAATGATAGCATTTGTTAAATAGAAATTATATAAACCAAAGTTTGATGACCCTGAAGAGTTTGGGACAGTAGGATGATAATATACCTGGTTTCTGTAAATAACGCACTCATAGATTAACTTTCAATGACATCTTTCTAGTGAAATTAGAAGCATATAGGCAAACATGATTCTATTGACATCCAAAAAATCACGGCATTGCAAAAGAAATGCTTGGAGTCTTCAAACCTTTTCTAATAAACCAAGAAGCCCAGCAAAACAGATAGTGAAATTGTTCCTCAAATCACATGACATTTGTCTCCATCAGTGAACAGATCCTAATCTAAGCTGCTACATTGCGCTACATAAATCTGAATATAAATTCATCTTGGGAGTCTTTCACAAATCATAACATTTAGCCTTTATAAACTACTTAAATCCTTTAGACAGCACAAAAGTTATCTAACTTTCAAAGTGAACAAAAACAGTAAACGGTAGTCTAGATCAAAGGAGTACAACATTAGGCAGTGGGTAAGGTAACTTCAAGGCTCCTTCGATACCTGCAATTCACAGAAAAAAACAATGTCATTTTTAATACAGCCACAGCAAATAATGTCTCAAGTAAAAGCTTATATGTTATGGGGCATAACAGCAACAGACTGGCTATTGCCCAAAGTGTAGGGTTGCAATCAACCTTCTTCACCAAAAGATCATTTGAAGAGCTTATGCACATACCAACTTTTAGAAAGATGACGAATTTTGGAGTATTATAAACAAGCTAAACATGAATAACAGAAATATAATCATAAAATTCTACACATGAATTTGATGAGTCCAGATTGAACACTGACACATAAAACTGACCATAGATCCAGGTTTTCGCAATCTATACTATTTTTCAAGCACGTCGCAGAGAAAACATGTAGCCCCATACAATTCCAGACAGCCTTGATTCAGTTAGCTGAAAATAAAGGCGAGAGTTCATACCATAAGAAATGCACAAGTCAGTCAAATCCAAGTTGACACGTGTTAGAGCCCCTCGACATCATAGATAATCCCTTGAGAATATCATGTTTTTCCTCTAGATCCATAGATGTGTTACAATGAATTGTCATTGTCTTCAAAACAAGTCCGGTTTCCAAAATATACACAACAAAGGCACGCTCATCTGCAAAGTCATGATATCCTCCAAATTTGAAAATTTCCAAGTGTGACATAACACAAGTAGGAACAATCGTTGGGTGTGTCCAACAGCTAGGTTCATGACTCTGATGTGGTGTTCCCTGTCAACAAGGAACAAGACCTCTCAAAGGATACAAGCAAATAACATACATGCAAAGGGTTGAACATGAAAGTGCTCATACCTGCCAACTATTTATTATGAGAACCTGAAGCATACAGCAATTACGAAGCAAGCCTATCAGTAACCGTGAGTGAAAATATGGAATATCAAGTGTCAAGCTCTTCAAGGAAGGAGAAATGAGCTTTGAAATTCCACCCCATAGCTCAAACCTGACTTGAAGAGTTTCAAGAACAGGGCAGCCAGATAGAAGCTTGTTTATAGAATACATAAAGACGACATCCAGCTCTAGCTTTTTTAGGGATGGCAAATGAACCGATGAGAGTAGATAAAACTCAACCCCACCAACCAATGTGAGGGACACGAGTGCAGTGCAAGTGAAAAGGCTTTGAGGTAGGCAGAGGCCACCAGTAGGCATATAGATATTCATTTCCTGGAGGTGGGGGCCAATGGCAGCACGAACCCACATGCTGGCTTCATCACAAATGCCAAACATAGAGCACGAGAGGCTGAACTTTTGGATGTCACGCCCCCTGCGCAAGGTTAGAACCTTGTTCACAAAATCTACAAAGCGGCGCTTGGGAGATTCACAAGGTTGGAACAAACTATCATCGAAGTTGAAGACTGGGAGATACTCCCAGAGGTGGCGCCACCTTCGAGACAGGACACAGGTAGCCACGGAAGTTGTGGTGGGGAGGAATGACAGGATGCGGCAGAGCAATGAATCCGGCAGGCTGCTGATCCTGTCGATTCCCATGGATGTTGTTTATGCCAGCTTTTCTTCTAGTTTCTGTTGCTTTTGCCTGGCCTTTGCTTAGTTTGTGTCTCGAGTATCAAGAATGTGAGACCAAGTTCTTGCTTCAACCGTTAAGCTAGTAGAGTCCAACCACACATGGGGTCTGAATGAATGCAACAGTAAACAAAACGAGATAAGTAAACTGTTATGATGGCAATGGAATCTAGTTAAAAGGGTAATGATATTTTGAAACTCAAAAAGTGGGTGTCTATTCAGACAACTTATAATAATTGGATGTGATGGTGATTTCCCCTTCTTAACACCCATCATATCCAATGGTTATAAAGTAGGTGTCTATTCACTTTTTGAATGTCAAAATATTATTACTCCTAGTTAAAATGAATGACCCTTGGCATTTCCATTTTGTATCTGCAATGCCTTGAAACCGAGTGTAGTATGATCCTTTGCCATTGGTTAACTACGAATAACAAAAATTTAAAACAAGGAGATTCCCATGTTATCCATGATAGTTTGGGTACCAATACCAATCACTAATGACTGGATTTTATTTGAGGGTTAGGAAAGAAACTCCCATAAAACAATAGTCTGATGACCACAACAATAATGATGTGATAAAGATAAACGGTTTCTACTTCAATAGTGCTTTCTTTGTGAATAAAAGTGAACTTAATACCACATATACAATAACAATGTCAACAGAATAAACATCTAAACTACCCCCTTTCTCTCCCCACCTCACAAACGAGGCCATCTACTGTCATGGATGAGAAATGTTTAGTACTCAACATTTTCTCATAACAACTTTACACCTTTTATTTATATATATATATATATATATATATATATAGACATATGGACCCACACTTATTTTATTTTCACATGGCACTATATCCTATAAGTGTAAAATTGTTATAAAAAATATTTTACATCAAACATTTCTCATCATGAATATATATATATATATATATAAGTATAAATCCTATCGGGCAAAACAATGTAGCACAGCACATTTGGAACATAAGTAATTGGAAAGTTCCCATTTTTCTTCTTTTGGAACAAATAAAAAATGTTTCGAATACGGGAAATTAAACAAAAACAAACAAAAAAGGAAACCTTGTTTGTTGTTGGTTTTGGTCAAAGTTGCTCGAAGTTGAAGAGGGAGCATGTAAGAAGTTTGGTTTTACGGTTTCTTTCTTTCTCCTCAGAGGCTACACGCACCGTAACACTCACGAGAGAATTGGAATATGTTTGGCATAAATGACCTTCTCTCTATTCCCGCTTAGTTTTTACTATCATTATTATTATCACTAGCGTCTTCTCGAATATTATCGTGCGCATCAAGTCACCTTTTTTATTTAACATAAATTTTATTGAAACCATCGAAAGAATAAAAAATGAAAAATGAACTATGCAAAAAAAAAAAAAAAAAACTAATACATATACTTAAAAGATTTGAAAAACAATGAAAGATAAATCTATTTAAAAATCCTTTGCATAGAAACTTAACACAGTTCTCTTAACAAATCATACATCATATTCTTGATTATCACTATTATGAAGATCAGTAACATAAATAATACTACAAAGACAAATGATTAAGATAAGTTTCATGAACACAAAAGAAAAATATAACCCAAAGAAAACAATGCATAATAAATTGATAGTAATGAGAAAATTAAATAAAGAAGATTCACAGCAAAAACAAAACACATTTTTATCATTCAAAATGCATTAATAAAGGACCTCTTTCTCTTTACCTCACTCATTCTTTTACATTTATTTGTCCTTTTATTTGATATAAAAATCATGATAACATCATGTGACTGCTACACTCTTGCAACTTCTCAACAAAACAATCTCCAGTTTTGGTATTCATTGTCATACACTAATGAGTTATTGACTGAGATTACAAACATAGATTATGAGCATTTGCAATTTTAGAGAGGAAAGAAAATGATTTTAAATGGTCCATTCATGGTTGATTGCAAATGGTAACCGCAAAAATGTTCAGATTATCTTTTACCATTTTATCCTCTTTTTTTAATTGTGTGTTATTAATTATAGGGGATAAAAGAGGAAAAATAAATTTGGACACTAAATGATGTTGGGAAAATCTTAGGAATAAACTTGTTATCAACAGAAAGTAACAAATATTTCTCCCACCTGTGTAGTTAAATAGGTAGAACCAAAAATATTTTAACAGTATAATAATTTGCAGAAACGTAAAACAATAAACCGCAATTTTCAATGTGAGAAAATTCCAAATAGAAGGACAAAAGACCCATAGGATCTAGTCCATCAAAAATT
Source organism: Dalbergia oliveri (assembly GCA_030441495.1). Classification (NCBI taxonomy): domain Eukaryota; kingdom Viridiplantae; phylum Streptophyta; class Magnoliopsida; order Fabales; family Fabaceae; genus Dalbergia; species Dalbergia oliveri. Next base: position 5,656,174 of record JAMLFY010000016.1, read on the forward strand.
TCACTATGATCAATGGGAATACAATCAGTCCTCCTTTAGTAGTAGAAATCTCAACAATCAACAATTAAAAGAATACTCACCCAATGAACGAAACACAACTATTTAACTTCACAATGTGAATATCACAAAACAACCACCAGAAGATAATAAAATTAACATGTTATATCAAATTATCAAGCTCAATATTTGAAACAACATACTAAATTTACATAATAAAATGAGTATGTTTATAATAACCCACTGCACTACATTTTTTTTCTTTCTGCCTGGCGGCGGCTGTTACCTCTCGTCTCTCACTTTCTCACGTTTTAGTCTTTTGAAAATTGACGCTACTGTAGTATCTTTTTCTTTCTTTTGTTTTTTTTCTTTTTAGTTTTCCTTTTTTTTTTCACAAGTTGTTGTTGGCCCAATGAAAATGGAAGTCCACCAACAAATGGGAACAGGTCCGTTTATTATATGTATAGATATAGATGTATGGTCTGGTTTCCCGCCTAGTATTGGAATGCAAAAATGACCCAATGCATTCCTGTGTTCTAGCCTTAGTGTCCTAAGTTTTTTTCTCTTATTCTTCTTTTCAATTGAGCTATGTTTCTTTTAACATTTTGAGAATAATTTCTCTTAAAAGGAAAAGCACGTAAATATTCTTTCAATCAATAAAAATTGATATGTTTAAACGAAAATGCTATGTGGACTGGTGTGCGAATTATCCAACTCATTGATTTAGGATATGTTTGAATTTATGGTAAGTAAAGTAGTGGAGTGAAGTAGAATAAAGTGAAGTGGAGTGAAATAGTAAAAATAATAAGCATATAATTGAAATTTTATACATGAACAATTGGATTTCATCTAATTTCCCTCAATTTGGAGAAGAAAATTGAAGAGAATTGATGGAATTGAGTGGAATGGAGATTATTCATCTTTATTTCATTTAATTCAAGTTTGTCATATCATTCCACTCTATCATACTTTGTCAATCCAAATATACTTTTGTGATTTTAGCAAAGCTAGGGAATGTCCAGTGATAATTTTACAATTATCCAATCCAAAATTGTTAATCGATTTAATTGCAATATATTAGCTATACTGAGATTTTCAACATTTTGATATTGTTTTTTATACATTGTTAAATGAGAGTACTTAATATTTCAACTGCCAATTGATCAAATATCATTTATAAAAATTTTGAAATAATTATTGCAAGAGCCAAATTTTTTTTTTAATCAATCAAGAGCTTAATATTTTTAATAATATAATAATATACAATTCAAAGATTGAGTGAAACTTTTTAATTGACATTGTATCAAAAGTAAAACTTATTCGTTCAATCATATCATTTATCTATTTTTTTCAAAGACATTTGATATTCAATAAATCAATACAATCTTTTAACATGTTCTCTTTTTATTTCATAAAGTGTTAGCTTCTTAAGGTGATTAATTTAATTTTATCTTTTTTTCAATATAGATTAGTTATCCTGGTTCACGTGCTGTTCATCAATCGTCATAACTAAAATTTAATTCTTATTTTCTCCTATTAGTGAATGATTGAGTAAAAGTTTATTTTAGTTTTTATAATTATATTTATATTTCATTTTAATTCCTGAAATTAAAATATTAATAATTTAGGTGCATTTGAATAAGCTTTTTCACCCAAAAAAATAGTTTTTTCAGCATTTAATTTTATAGAAACTAAGAAAATAACTTATCAAAAAAATAAATTTTTTAATTATATATAAAATTTGAGTTTTATAATATATTTATTTAAAATATGAAACAAATGCACCCTTAATTTCAAAAATTACAAAAAGTGATTTTAGTCTGTCTTTAGAATGTTTGCAAATTTGCATCATTTTTACAATCTCAAGAACCAAATTATTAATTCCTTTTTTTTCCATCTTACCAAATTATTAATTTCTTAATTTTAGGATTATGATGAAACATACATAAAATTTTAGGAACAAGAATATGCCCTTATAGTGATATGTGAATACCTCAAAACTTTTGATAATCTAGGAGTCATACCTTGACTCTCGACTAAGACAAGTCTTTCCCGCGTCGTAAACTTATAATGTATAAAAAAATTGTTCACTCTCAATAAAAAATTAAGTGAACAATTTTTAAAATAAAAATAATATTATCTTTATCTTTTATATCACCATAAGCAATAAATCTAAGAGGAAGGTTCTCTAACGCCAACGCAAGAGCCTCCAATGAAAATTGGCACCCATGAAACCCGACTCTAAATCCCCATGACTAAGCATCTCGCATGAGCCCTCCAAAAACACAGTCAAATACCAAGTTAATGGAGCATTATTCATTAGATAACAAAATTTGAATATAAACTTGGAGTGAAAAAAACACCGTCTATTAAACTGTAATATTAACACAGTAACACTACTCTCTTAATGATAGCATTTATTAAATAGAAATTATATAAACCAAAGCTTGATGACCCTTCAAACCTTTTCTATTAAAGCAAGATGCCCACCAAAAGAGACAGTGAAAATGTTCCTCAAATCACATCACATTTGTCTCCATCAGTTGAGAACAGATCCTAATCTAAGCTGCAACATTGTGCTACATATATCTAAATACAGTTCATCTTCGGAGTCTTTCGCAAATCATGACATTTAGCCTTGATAAACTACTCAAATCCTTTAGACAGCACAAAAGTTATCTAACTTTCAAAGTGAACACAAACATTAAACAGTTGTCAACATCAAAAGAGGACAACATCACGCAGCGGAAAGGATAAATTTGAGGCTCCTTCAGCACCTAATTTACCTGCAATTCATAAGCAAAAATGCATTTTAATGCAGCCACAGCAAATAAAGTCTCAAATAAAAGCTTATATGTTATGGGGCATAGCAGCAAAACAAGTCAAAGACTGGCTATTGCCCAAAGTGTAGAGTTGCAATCAATCTGCTTCTTCAAAAGATCAATTCAAGAGCTTATGCACATTCCAACTTTTAGAAAGATGACGAATTTTGGAGTATTATAAACAAGCTAAAGATGAATAACAGAAATATATCTATAAGCTTCTATATATGAATTTGACGAATCCAAATTGAACATGGACACATAATTAAATTGACCATAGATTCAGTTTTTCACAATCTATATTATTTTTCAAGCACATCGCAGAGAAAACATGTCGCCCCATACAATTCCAGACAGCCTTGATTCAGTTAGCCAAAAAATAAAGGTGAGAGTTCTTACCATAAGAAATACAAAAGTCAATCAAATTCAAGTTGACACATGTTAAAACTCCTTGATATCATAGATAATCCCTCGAGAATATCATGTTTTTTCTCTAGATCCACAGATGCGTTACTCTGAATTGTCATTGTCTTCAAAACAAGCCCTGTTTCTAAAATATAGACAACAAATGCATGCTCATCTGCAAAGTGTTGATATCCTCCAAATTTGAAAATTTCCAAGGGTGACATAACACAAGTAGGAACAATCGTTGGCTGTGTCCAACAGCTAGGTTCATGGTATTGAAGACCCTGACATGGTGTTCCCTGTCAACAAGGAACAAGACCTCTCAAACAACACGGGCAAATAACATATTTGCAAGAGGTTGAACATGATAGTGCTCATACCTGCCAACTGTGAATCATGAGAACCTGAAGCATATGACAATTACGAAGCAAGTCTATCAGGAATCTTGAGTCAAAATATGGAATATCAGTCTGGAGCTTGAGCAAACATGAAAACTCCGGAAAGTCCAGCACTGGAGCAAGAAGTAAGCACTGCTTGTAGGAGATAACAATATATTACATATGACACAACTATAATATTAGAATAGTAAATTCCATCGAACATTATGTTCAAGGGATTATGGAGGATTTTCATAAGCATACTACCTCAGTTGTTGCAAGAAATTTTGTTCTGCAGAGTGCCTTGAGAAGGTCGGGCACAAAATCCATGTGCCCGTCTTCTGGTGAAATGTTGAGACGTGCTTCCACCACGTTGTCCAAATTGCTAACAGAAAACCGGTAGAAGCAAGTACAAGCAATTGGCTGACATAGACTCAGGTGGAGACATGGAGATATTGAGTTCCAGGAGGACGGGGCCAGCAGCAGCACAAATCCATGTTGTGGCATGTTAATTTGGCTTAGAATTCAAAGCCACCAAATCAACCAATTCATAGAGTTCTCGGTGCCAAAATTGTCAATGAGTTTGGTGCTTGATTTTTATCATTTAGGTGCACTCTTTGAAAAATTACAATCCCAATTTGTTGATTTGTATCATCATTTCAAACCAAATATTGGATTGTTGAACAAATTTGAATCCTCCAACTAATGTTGTTGAATGCTTGGACATTTTGTCCAACTTGATTTCTTCGTTCAAAGCCATCAAATTTGGTCGCTTAATTTAGCTTAGAATTCAAAGCCACCAAATCAACAAATCTCCACCTTGGCTTGAATTCTATCAAGCTTCAAATTTCTAAAGTCAACCTCTTCAACAAATCTCCACATATTGCGAATACCAATTAAGTCCAAATGCTTGAATTTAGCTATAGTGATTGACTTCGTCAACATATCTTCCAGATTGTCTGAGGCACCTCCTTCTTACAAGCACTTTCGTGAAACACTCATATATGGTCGTGAAAGCCTCAAAATTGACGAGGTTAACTCCGCACTTTTAAGTCATGAAAAAATGGAGCATGATACTACATCTGGCTGTCTTGATGATACTACATCTGGCTTGATTGCCAGAAGGAGATCAAAGGAGATTGGATCAAGTTGTAACAGAGAAAAGTCTAGATCAAAATCTAGACATCGTAAAGGCAGGTGTAGATATTGCAAGAAGAAAGAACATTGAAGAGCAAAATGTTGAGACTCAATGACAATAAGGACAAAAAATTCAAATGATGCAACAAGTGTAGCTGAAAATACTAATAATGTTCTCACAATACAACCCGTTTGGTGATACTTGAATGTTTGATTCAAGCTGCTCCTACCACGTGTCAAGGGAATTGATTTACAACTTACCAGTCAATTGATGGTGGCGTTGTCCTTATAGGAAACGATATGCCCTGTAAGGTCATTGGCATTGGAACAGTCCAAATCAAGATGCATAATGGAGTTGTGAAAACATTGACTGATATTTGGTACATATTTGACTTGAAGAAAAATCTTCTATCCTTGGGTATTTTTCAATTCTCAAGGTTATAAGTATTCAACTGAAGGTGAAGTTTTAAAAATCTCCAAAGGTGCTCTTATTGTGAAAAAAGGCAAATTGGTCAACAGTCTTTATTTACTTTAAGGAAGTACAGTTGTTGGTGCTACCTCAATATCATCTTCATCTGATTCAGATTCAGATACTACTTGTTTGCGGCATAAGCATTTAAAGCATATGAGTGAAATTGAAATGTCAATTTTGAGCAAGTACGGCTTACTAGGTGATCACAAAATAGAGAAACTTGACTTTTATAAACACAGTGTTTACAAGAAGAGAACCAGAGTCAAGTTCAATGCTGCTATGCATAGGACGAAGGGTATAGTGGATTACATCCACTCTGACTTATGAGACCTACGCCCTTCGCAACAGGTGGTGCTAGATATCTATTGACATTTATTGATGATTTCTCGAGGAAGGTATGGGTTTATTTTCTGAAACACAAAAATGATGTGTTCTATACTTTTAAGAAATGGAAAGCCCTTGTTGAAAACCAGCTGGAAGAAGATCAAGTGTCTCCTAATAGATAATAGTTCAGAGTTCTATGAAGGTCAATTCAACGAGTTCTGCAAAAATGAAGACATAGTAAGACATCATCCTGTGCAAAAGACTCCGCAAAAAAATGGAGTAATAGAACGTATGAATAAACTCCTTTGGAAACGGCTCGCGCATGCTCTCTAATGCTGGTTTGTCGAAAGAATTTTAGGCCAAAGCTTAAATATAGCCTACTACTTGGTGAATCATCTCCATCAGTTGCAATCAATTTGAAGACTCCTATTGAGGTATAGTCCGATGCTACTCCTGATTATTCAGATCTAAGAATTTTTTATTGTCCTGCATGTGCTCATATTGATGATGGAAAGCTTGAGCGAAAGATACTAAAATGCACATTTCTCAGTATGCAACCGGTGTGAAAGGTTATAAATTGTGGGGCATTGAACCTAAGTCATCCAAATTCATAATAAGCAGAGATGCCAAGTTCAATGAATCATCCATGCTTAGTTTGAAAAGGAGGTTGGAAATGCAGAAAGACAATGATGTTAACAAGCAAGTGAAGTTTGAAGCTGAACCACCAAAGCAAATGCAAGATGATGCCCATGATCAGCCCATTCAAAAAGAAGAACAAGATATTGTTGATGCTGTAAATGCATTACAACACTCGCAGGAATATAGCCTTACTAAAGATAAAGAAAAAAGGCAAATAAAACCACTAGAGGTATGGTCATCCAGACATAATCTCGTTGCATTATCGTAGAGGATATGGAATTAGAAGATCTCACCACTTACCATGAGGTTATCTCGAGTGATGAGTCTGCACAATGAATTGTTGTGATGAGTGAAAAGATATTGTCTCTTCATAAGAACCAACTTGGGAGTTGATGAAATCACCTAAAGGACATAAAGTCGTTGGCCGCAAATGGATCTTTAAGAAAAAAGAACGATCCCTTGGATTTAACCCTCAATACAAAGCACGCTTAGTTGCAAAAGATTTCAGCCAAAGGGAAGGAACAAACTTCAATTAAGTATTCTCTCATGTTGTAAGACATTGCTCCATTCGTGTGTTGCTCAATATGGTTGCACTGATTGACTTAGAGCTTGAACCTAGGTGTCAAGACAACTTTTCTTCATGTGAGCTTGAAGAACAAATCTATGTGTAGCAACCAAAGGTTTCACTGTTCAAGGCAAGGAGGATCATGTATGTCTCTTAAAGTCATTATATGTCCCAAAACAATCTCCTCGCCAGTGATATAAGAGATTTGATACCTTCATATTAGGTCATAGTTACTCAAGGAGCGACTATGACTGTTGTGTTTACCAGAAAGCTCTCGAATGGTTCGTTTGTCTATTTGTTGCTCTATGTTGATAGCATGCTCATTACTGCTAAGAGTATGTCTAAGATCAAGAAGTTGAAGGAGCAACTAAGTGGTGAATTTGAAATGAAAGACTTGGATACAGCTAAGAAGATTTGAAATGGAAATTCAGGATCGACGTATTGGCAAATTATATTTGTAAGTATATTGAAAAAGAACTTGAATGCTTTGGGATGCAAAATGCAAAACTTGTGAGTACATCATTGATAGCCCATTTCAGATTATCACTGCATATTCACCACAGTCGCTAAAGAGAAAGACCAGATGTCACACGCCCCTTACACCAATACAGGTGGAAGCATCATGTATGCTATGGTATGCACTCAACTAGATAATTCACATGCCGTTAGTGTTGTTGGAGGATATATGGGCATCCTGACAAGATGCATTGGCAGGCAGTGAAAAGGATACGTCAATATTTTCAAGGTACAATAGACGTTGGCTTAGTATGTGACAGTTGTTCTAACACTAATGGTAGTGTTATTGGTTACGTTGACTCTAATTATGCTGGAGATATTGACAAAAGATTTTGACAGGATACGTCTTCACGATTTTAGGTAGTTTAATTAGTTGGAAAATGACTTTACAGTCTACTATTGCATTATTCACTCCAGAAGCCGAATATATGGTAAGCAAAAGCAATGAAGGAAACCATTTGGCTTAGAAATTTAGTAGGCAATTTGGGCTTGAAACAAGATGTTACAACTATTTATTGTGATAGTTGAAGTGTCATACATTTGACCAAAAATCAAATGTATTATGAAAAAACCAAACATATTGACGTCAAATATCATTTCATTTGGGAGATGATATCTCAAGGTGTCATTTCAATAAAGAAGATTGGTACCTCAAGCAATCTACAGATATGTTAACAAACTCAATCACTATAGCCAAGTTCAAGTATTTTGACTTAATTTGTATCTGCAATATGCAACTCTACCCTTATGGGCACATTGGAGAAGGTGATTTCAGAACTTTGAAGCTTGATAAAACTCAAATCAAGGTGAAGATTTGTTGATTTGGTGATTTCGAATTCTAAGCCAAATTAAAAAATCAAATTTGATGGCTTTGAATGAAAAAATCAAGTTAGACAAAATATCCAAACATTCAACAATATTACTTGGAAGATTTAAATTTGTTCAACAATCACGATTTGGTTTGAAATGATAATGCAAAGCAACAAATTGGTGATTGCAATTTTTTAAAGGGTGCACTTAAATAGTAGAAACCAAGCACCAAACTCATTGACAATTTTGACACCAAAAACTCTATAAATAGAGTTGGTTCATCAAGCTCAACACAACCAACAATCCAAATCAACTTCTCAATTTTGTTTCCACTCATTTGGTTATAGAGAAGTATTTGTCTTCTTTCTATTCTTCTTTTTGAGTGATTGAGAGAAAACATCAGTAAAAAAAATAGTGAGGTATTCTTGGTGTATTTGAGATTTGGGTATTGAGTGGAGTGTCCACCTTTATATCTTCATCATATTTCCATAGTGGAATATTTGATGGTCTTTACCCGTAACATAGGCTTAAGCCAAACCACGTAAATTCCTAATTTATTTATTTTACTGTTTTGTCTTTTGGGCAAGGATTCACAACAAGCGCATCATCGAAAGTCATTCACCTCACATGAGAGGCTGAACTTATGGATGTCACGCAACCTACACAGCATTAGAACCCTATTCGCGAAATCTACAAAGTGCTTGGGAGATTCGCAAGGTTCAAAGAAACTATAGTTGAAGTCGAAGACTTGGAGATACTCCCAGACATGGCGCCACCTACGAGACAGGACGGAGGTGGTCACGGCTGTTGTGATGGGGAGGAATGACAGGATGTGGAAGAGCAAGGAATCCAGTAGGCTGCTGATCCTATCAATGTTCATGGATGTTGCCGTTGGTGCCAGCTTCTCTTCCACTCTCTGTTGCTTTTGCCCGGCCATGGCTCAACTTTTGTCTCGACTACTAAACTAGGAGAGTCCAACTACACATAGGTCTGAATCTGAAAATTAATGTGACCGCAACAAAAACGAGATAAGCAAATTGTTATTTAAAATGAATGACCCTCTTGGCATTTTCTATTTTGTATTGGTAACGCTTAGAAAATGTAATGTAAACATGATCCTTTCCCATTGGTTAACTACGAAATAGTACACAAAACAAAAGTTTAAGGACCCTCTCAATCTAGGCGCAGCAATAATGTGACACAGATTAAAAAAAGAAAAGAATAAAAAGAAACTAAGGACCCAAGTTTGAGTTTAGTTTTATTTTTAATTTTCAATTTTAAGGATTTTGTGAAGGAAATCCTGAAAATTGAAATGAAAATTAAAAACTAAAATTTATAACTTTCAGAATTTTCAATATTTCATTCATAAAATCTAAAAACTGAAAATGTAACTGAAACTAAACCAATCATTGCCATAAACTAGCCCCACCTCTTTAACCCTAACCTCACCCCCACCTCGTTCTTCCTCTACCATAGCAAACGGCGTCGCTGTACCTACCATGAACATAAATACAAATCCTAAAGCAAAACAAGGTAGCCCGCAGATTTGGAACATAAATAAGATTTTCACAGTTTTTATGGAACAAGAAGATCGGTAAAAGGGAAATAGAATAGAAAATAAAAAATTAAAAAAGAAAGGAAACCTCGTTCGTTCGTTCGTTGTTGGTTGCGGGCAAAGATGCACGCAGTTGGGAAGGAGCTGGCTCGTTCGGAGAGAGAGCATACGAGAAAAGTTAGGGTTTGTGTTCCACAAGAAGGGAAAATGGAATATGTTTGAGATAAATAAAAGAGGAAGTGTACTTCGTTTTCCCCTTCGTGATTCGAATGCACAGTGACCCTCTGCAATCCAGCGTCACCGTCGCTAGTGGCCTATGTTTGCCTTTTTATTTTTCTTTTTTTCCCATGGATTAATAATAAATTGTTCATTGCGTTTTTTTTTTTTACAAGATATTTAGTGCCAATTTTTAGTTTTTATTTTTAAATTTTTAGTTTTTAGAGTTTTATAAATAAAATATTAAAAATAAAAAAAATAAATTATATTTTATAATTTTCATTATTTTTAGCTTTTCTCATAAAATTTAAAAAATTGAAATAAAAAATACCTTAACTTTTCAAACACAATTTACTATATTTTGAACATGAGAGCTAATTTATAAATCAATTTAATTTTTATTTTATTTAATACTTCTAAACATAAAATTTAATTTAAAAATTAAATTATTTTAAATCAAATCAAATTATTTCTTAATTTTAATCATTTCAAATACTATCTCATAGAAAAAGATATCAAATAGATACCCCATTTATCCACACCAAACACATCCTTCAATTAAATAATCTATAAAAGGTGAATTTTATAGTGATGAAGGATAAGTTACAATGCTTCTTGATATTGTTATAATAAAAAATAAACGTTAAAATTATATGTATATCCTTTTTTTTCAGCCTCCCACTCTCTTTCTCTCCCCTGCACCCCATTCCCGCCTAATCCCCCCACCCTATCTATCTGCCCTATGCCCCCTTCTACCTTTCCACCTCTTCATCACTGTGCAACCATCATCTCACTCTTAACCCCGATCCTGTACTTTGTGTCGACACCGAAGCCTACATTGTCTAGTATTATTGTTGTGATGTTCTTCAATCTGGCAGTTTTTTATTCCCTTCTCTCTTTATCTCTGCTATATATGGGTCTTTAACTTTACTCTCTAAAATGAAGAATTTGTCTTACTAACAGAATATGGATCTCAAAGAAAAAATATATGTATATACCTTCATTAGTTTGATTGTAATATCTAGAAAAATTTGTTTAGGAGCTTGTAGGTTGATCATTTTTATTGACATTTTTTTTTCAATCAAAAGTGATCTTTGTTACTTAACTTTCCTTATCTACCTATCAATCTTGACACAACTAGTACTTTTACAACCAAAATATCTTCTTCATAGTACAATGGTGGGTGAGTTGTGGAAGCCTCCTTCTCTTCTGCGTGTTATGTGAAATGCAAGCAAGGATGAAATTTTACCTGATTTGCATAGAGAGATCGAAATGTAACAAAGGCAAAGGGAGGTACGAAATCCGAAAGAGATGGGTGGAGACTAAGAAGGGGAAGCTAGGAGCAAGAGGAAGAAGGGCAAAATAGAAACAACACTTGACAAGAATTATTTTAATATTAAAATATAAATATTAGTTTATCATAGGATTATTTTATTGTAAAATAAAATTTAATTTCATTTAATTGCAATCATTAGATTGTAATTTTAATAATCTAGATTCAAGAACCATATACTCTCAAACTCCCTCTTTCCCATTAAAGAACTCACCTATATAAAATACCATTATTCTTTACCCACAAATTTTATACTATACAAGTTATTAATAGGCAAAATTTTGGTGATCATATATTAGTTTGCTAACAAGTTAGCAAATTATTATTAATCCATTAACTAAATAACATGTTATTATTAAAAAAAATTATACATCATTATTGAAAATACTAATACTAAGTCAAATACAAATGAAACATTATTCAATCTTGTCAAGAATAATGGCAATGGGGTTTGGGGAAAAAGTGAGAGATGAAGCAGGGGGGAGTTGTTAGAGTTTGTGGTGCAAGTGATGTGAGGGTTGTATTAAGGGGAGGCTTGATCAAGAGAAAAGAATATGGCAATGAGGCTTAGAGAGCTCAAACAAATAGGATTGAGGTTTGGAACATGTTCTTCATCATTAGCAATACACAGACTATATATTTCAATCGCTAGCTTAGCAAAAGAAAAAGGAAAAAAAAAATCCATGTTACCAAAAACTCACTCATCGAAATGAAGAGTACACATTCATACATTGCTTCCAAGTGACATATTTCAAGTGAAATTAGAAGCATATTTGCAAACATGATTCTGTTGACCACGAAAACCATGGGATTGGAAAGGAAACGCTAGGGGACTAGAATCTTCAAATTCGAACCATTTCAATTAAAGCAGGCCCAGCAAAACAGACAGTAAAAATGTTCTTCAAATCACATCACATTTGTCTCCATCAGTGAAGAACAAATCCCAATCTAGGCTGCTATATAATTCTTGCATCAATAGTTACCTAAATTAAACACAACGTCAGAGTTTTTACTGCAAATCATGATATTTAGCCTTGATAAACTACTTACATCATTTAGACAGCACAAAGTAATCTCAAAGTGAACAAAAAACATTAAGCAGTAGTCTAGCTCAAGGGAGTGCAGCGGATAAGAAAACTTCAAGGCTCCTTCAATGCCTGCAATTCAAAAACAAAAATGCTACTTTAATGCAGCCACAACGAGTAAAGTATCAAACAAAAGCTTATACGTTATGGGACATAACACCAAAACAAGTCAGAGACTGGGTGATGGCCAAAGTGTATAATTGCCAAGAACCTGTTTCTCCAAAAGGTCAATTCAGGAGCTTATGCAGATTCCAACTTTTAGAAAAATGAAGAATTTTGGAGTATTATACACATCCTAATGATGAGTAAGAGAAAGGAGGATATGGGCACATTTCAAAATTACCAAAGCCATGCACCATACCAAACTTGAGTGCCTATTTCCTAAGATAGAGCATGGCAACAGTGTTTCTGTGAAATAACAATCATAAACATCTACACATGAAAATTTGACAAATCCAAATTGAACATTGACACATAAAAATTGACCACAGATCTAGTTTTCAGTCTTTACTATTTTTCAAGTACATCACAGAGAAAACATGGAGTCCCATAAAATTCCAGACAGCCTTGATTAAGTTAGTCACATATAAAAGTGAGAGTTCGTACCATAAGAAATGCACGAGTCAGTCAAACTCAAGTTGACACATGTCAGAGGCCCATGATATCTTAGATAATCCCTCGAGAATATCATGTTTTTTCTCTAGATCCATAGAAGCATTACAGTGAATTGTCATTGTCTTCAAATACAACAAATGCATGCTCATCTGCAAAGTGTTGATATCCTCCAAATTTAAAAATTTCCAAGTGTGACATAACACAAGTAGGAACGATGGTTGGCTGTGCCGAGCTACTAGGTTCATGGTATTGCGGTCTCTCGCGTGGTTTTCCCTGTCAACAAGGAACAAGCCTTCTCAAAGGATACAAGCAAATAATGCATATACAAAAGGTTGAACATGAAAGTGCTCATACCTCCGAACTGTGAATTATGAGACTCCGAAGCATTTGACACTTACAAAGCAGGCCTATCAGAAATCTTGAGTCAAAATATGGCATATCAAGCTGGAGATTGAGCAAACAAGAAAATTCCAGAACGTCGAGCACTGGAGCACGCAGCAACCACTGTTTGTAGAAGATAACAAGATATTATATATGACACATATAACCATAATATTAAAATAGTGCGTTGTATCAAACATTATGTTCAAAGGATCATGCGGGATTCCAATAAGCATACTACCTCGGTTGTTGTAACTTTCAACACCAGCAATTTTGTTCTGCAGAGTGCCTTGAGAAGGTCAGGCACAAAATCTGCATGCAGGTTGAGATGTGCTTCCACCACATTGTGCAGATTGCCAACTGAAAACTGGTAGTACATGCTCGTTAGGTTGATATCAATGTATTCAAGAGACGGTGTGTGTATTTCGAGGTAATTAATTTGTTGACGACTCTCATCTTCAATTGTTAAGCTCCTCAAGGAAGGGGACCTGAACAATGAAGGTTCACCCCACAGCTCAGACTTTAGTCGAAGAGTCTCAAGAACAGGGCAGCCAGATAGAACCATCTCCATGGGATTAGAATAGAATATATCCACCTCTAGGCTTTTGAGGGATGGCAAATGAACCGATGAAAGCTTATAATAATCGATCCCACCGCCCAAAGTGAGGGACACGAGTGAGGCGCAAGTGAAAATGCATTGAGGCAAGTACAAGCCATTGGAAGACATAGACTGAGGTACGGACAAAGAGATATTCAGTTCCTGGAGGAGGGGGCCAGCAGCAGTGCGAATCCATGTTGGGGCGTCATCACAAAAGTCATTCATGTCATATGAGAGGCTGAACTTATGGATGTCGCGCAAACTGCGCAGCATTAGAACCCTGTTCACGAAATCTACAAAGCGCTTGGGAGATTCGCAAGGATCGAAGAAACTATAGTTGAAATCGAAGACTGGAGATACCCCCAGACATGGCGCCACCTGCGAGACAGGAGGGAGGTGGTCACGGCAGTTGTGATGGGGAGGAATGACAGTATGTGGAGGAGCAAGGAATCCGGCAGGTTGCTGATCCTATCAATGTTCATGGATGTTGCCATTGGTGCCAGCTGCTCTTCCACTTTCTGTTGCTTTCGCCCGGCCATGGTTCAACTTTTTGTCTCGACTGTTAAACTAGCAGAGTCCAACTACACATAGGTCTGAATCTGAAAATTAATGTGACAGTAACAAAAACGAGATAAGCAAATTGTTGTTTAAAATGAATGACCCTCTTGGCATTTTCTATTTTGTATTGGTAATGCTTAGAAAATGCAATGTAAAAATGATCCTTTGCCTTTGGTTAACTACGAAATAGTGCATAAAACAAAAGTTTAAGGACCCTCTCAATCTAGGCACAGCAATAATGTGATAAAGATTAAAAACAGAAAAACAAGAAGAAACTAAACTAGCCCCTTTCTCCGTTCACCTCTTTAACCCTAACCTCACCCCCCACCTCGTTCTTCCTCTACCATAGCAAACGACGTCGTTGTACCTACCATGAACATAAATACAAAATCCTAAAGCAAAACAATGTAGCCCAGCAGATTTGGAACATAAATAAGATTTTCACAATTTCTATGGAACAAGAAGTTCGGCAAAAGGAAAATAGAATAGAAAATAAAAAAGAAAAAAAAGAAAGGAAACGTCGTTCGTTCGTTGTTGGTTGCGGGCAAAGATGCACGCGGTTGGGAAGGACGCGGAAGGAGATGGCTCGTTCGTCGAGAGCATACGAGAAAAGAAGTTAGGGTTTGCGTTTCTTCTCCGCCTCCATCGCAATGCACCGTAACTTTCGCAAGAAGTAAAAATGGAATATGTTTGAAATAAATAGATGGGGAAGTGTCCTTCGTTTTCCCGCTTAGTAATTCGAATGCACAGTGACCCTCTGCAATCCAGTAGTGTCACTGTCGCTAGTGGCCTATGTTTGCCCCTTTTTTTTCATTGACCAAAGTTTCGGCTTTTTTTATCCTAAAAAAGGAAAAAAAATAATTATTTATAATACGTGATAATACCTCACATAAACATAATATGTGATACTCTAGTCAGACGTATTTTATTCAAGTTAACACGTTAAACATTTCACGTATTATGCTCGCGAGCATAAAGCAACCATCATAAAGCTCTCTACTGAATAAAAGCGGAACAGTTATCTTTTCTCGTTTTTGAAAAAATATGTCTTATAGATATTATTTACTTGTTCATTATAAACTAATTATTTGTAATTACTAATTATTAATATTTAACAGTTTTATTACTAATTAAATTAATATTCATATTTAATTATTATTACTAATTATACTATTATCTATAATTACTAATTATAAATGGATACACTAAATTATTTGTCCCAACCAAAGCAAATTTTAAATGTGTTTCTATTACATTAATACCAATTATTAAAAAAATGGAGACACTAAAATAATTATTGAAAAAATTACTAGTTGCTTTTTTACCAAAAATAAAAAATAAACTTATTTACCAAAACTAATTATCCTAAATGTGCAAATTACTAGTGGCTTTTTTACCCCAAAAAAAAGTTTTGGTAAATGAGTTTTTTTTTTTGGATAAAAAAGTCACTAGTGATTTTTTTAATAATTAATAATCATAAATAATTCGTTTAGTGTCTCCATTTTTTAATAATTAGTATTAATGTAATAGAAACGCATTTAGGGTTTGCTTTGGTTGGGACTAATAATTAGTAATTATAAAGAATTAGATTAATGTATCCATTTATAATTAGTAATTATAGATAATAGTATAATCAGTAATATTTATTAAATATTAATATTACTTTAATTAGTAATAAAAATATTAAATATTAATAATTAGTAATTACAAATAATTAGTTTAGTGTTTGCATTTTTTTACTAATTAGTATTAATATAATAGA
Organism: Dalbergia oliveri; assembly: GCA_030441495.1. NCBI lineage: Eukaryota > Viridiplantae > Streptophyta > Magnoliopsida > Fabales > Fabaceae > Dalbergia > Dalbergia oliveri. The sequence continues at coordinate 5,672,341 of JAMLFY010000016.1, forward strand.
AACACATTTAGAATTTGCTTTGGTTGGGACTAATAATTAGTAATTATAAATAATTAGATTAGTGTATCCATTTATAATTAATAATTATACATAATAGTATAATTAGTAATAAAAATGTTAAATATTAATAATTAGTAATTATAAATAATTAGTTTAGTGTCTCCATTTTTTTAATAATTAGTATTAATGTAATAGAAACACATTTAGAATTTGCTTTGGTTAGGACTAATAATTAGTAATTATCAATAATTAGTTTAGTGTGTCATTTATAAGTAGTAATTATAGATAATAGTATAATTAGTAATAAAAATCCAATATTAATGTTTAGTTTAAATATAGTCGATACATCATCTAAGTTATTTGTTTGTTTTCTTCCGTAATCTATGAAGAATTTTGTTGTAAACCTCAGAAAGACTTATAGATGAATGCACACTAATAAGTATTGGATTTTGTCCACAAAACTTGACCCCATCTTGTGAATTTTGAATAATTTCACAATTATAATGAACAAGTAAATAATATCTACCAAACAATTTTTTTTCAAAGATGAGAAAAGATAACTCATTAGACTGTATATTTAAGCTAAAAAAGCTTTGGGATGGTTGCTTTTATAGGTCGCGAGCATAATACATGTCATTGTTCAACGTATTAACTTGACAGAATACGTCTGACATTCACGTATTATACTCAAGTTAATATGTTGAACATTGTCACATATGTTTACGTGAGACACTATCACGTATTTTGTGCACGTGGCTATGATTAAATATGTGACATTGTATCACGTATGCTTTTACAACAAAACGAGTATATATTTGTCAATAATGTGAATAGTGGTTGTATCAGTAAATAATTATTTTTTGTTTTTTTCTTTTGTGAAAAAACCCCTATGTTTCTTTCTCCATAAGCTAAGTGTCTCCTGAATGCTTCAAAGTAGTATTTGCAAAAGAGATGAAGTAAAAACAGAGTAAAATAAATGTGATAATCAACTAGCAAAATGTATTTTTGTTTCAAAATGATGCAGAGCCTTTCAGTTGAGTAAATAAAATGCTTGATAATAATAAAAGACAATAATGAAAGATTAGAGAGAGTGCACCAGAAATTTTATACTAGTTTAATCTTAACTTGAAATCTATTCAAGTCCCCATCACTTAGGGTGGGAGTTTCACTAAACTTTAAAGCTTCAAATATAGGAAAGATATAGATATAGGTATCCCTAAACAAAGAAGAGAGGCACAAACACAGGATGTCCTTCTATCAAAGACAAAGCTCACTCACTCGAAGAAGAAAAACAACAAAGGAGAACTGATCCTGTTTAATAAATGAAACTTCCTTTTAAATGGCTTTTATAATGTATCACTAACAGCTCAACCTTTTACAATATAATATTATTGCTCTCTGTCACACAAAGATTGTAGCATTGGAAGAAGAACAACAAGAGAAAGAAGGATGATGAATATTCTATTCAAAATTATTGTAGTTGATTGCTCTTTTTTTGAAATTCTTCTTTTGTGCAATGTTTCCTTAAATAAGGAAAAGCATTCTGACCATCAGAAATTTTCTAGGCTAGTTTGGGCTACAAGTTGTCCTTTTTATGGTGAGGTGTCATGTGTAGCTTATGTTTTTGTCATTTTGTCCTTATACAAATTATTTTCTCTTTTCCTCATGAGTTGTTATTATCCATGTGGTCTTCTTTCCATTTGATTTTGGATATAGTGTGATGAGAGAAAATTGTCATTCAACTATATACAAGCCACATTAGCATATCAGCTTTACTCACTAAGTGATCCTGTGGGTGAATGTCTCTTGTGATTCAGGAGACTTTGAGACTTGTGTGTTTTGCTTTTGAAGTGAATATGCTTGATTATGAAACACTAATACACTCATTAAATTCATTCACATATAATTAATTGTCATCATTGAAGGTTCATATGTTAACAAGGTTCCTAAGCACATTTTTGTTGGGTACCAGAGTTATAAAACGATCAACGCAACTAAAATAGAGTTGAGAGAATTGGAACTGACACACAATATTTACGTGGAAAAATGATGAGGGAAAAACCAGGGTAAGGCCGAGAAAGATTTTCACTATGTGGAAGATAAAATTACACCTCTCTAATACTAAGAGAGAACAATAACACTCTCTCTTATACTAGGAGAATACACCTCTCTATAAATATAGGAGACTCTCAGAAAGACACTATATATAAGTGAATACTCTCTTTTCGATGCAGAAACTCGCTGATTCGGCTTCTATTTATAGAGCCTCGGAGTTATTTGCAACCAATGCACAGTAATTCTCTAATAATTTCGGTGCTCACATGATAAGTTCCTGTGCATGCATAGTAACTTACACAGTAACTCTCGTGATTTCGCGAATCCTTCACGCATACAGTAATTTTCCTGCAAGTTTGAAATTTTCTCCTCTGATCACATGTGCACGGTGAATTTCTCCTGTGCACTTTGAAAATTTTGCCACAAAAGTGGCTTTATCACGCCACAATCTCCCACTTAAAGTCACTTTTGGTGAGCTTTCAATCTTTTCTCATCTTGCCAATTCTCTCCTGCCTACGTTAATGATATGCCATAGGAAGATCTACACCATTCAAACTTGTCAGTATTGATCGGCTTTGTCATGACATCTGCTAGGTTGTCTTTCGTGTGAATCTTCTCATATCCACATTTCCTTCTTCTACTACTTCTCGAACAAAGTGATCCTGTACTCCTATGTGCTTCGTCCTGGAATGAAAGGCTGGCTTCCTTGTAATGTGCAAGGCACTCTAACTGTCACAATACACAATAATCTTTGACGTTTGTGCCGAGTTCCTCCATTAACCTTTGAATCCAAATAGCTTCCTTGCAAGCTTGTGTAGCTGCCATATATTCGACTTCTGGAGTAGAGAGCTACAACCTGTAACTTGGACAACCAACTCAGGCTTCGCCCCAAGTGTGAACACATAGCCTGTAATAGATTTCCTTTTATCAAGATCACCTGCAAAATCTGAATCAACATATCCTCTAACAACGAACTCTGATCCTCCAAAACATAGTGCAGCACCTGAGGTTCCTCTAATGTATCTCAGGATCCTCTTCACAGCATTCCAATGCTCTTTCCTGATCTCCATAAACGAACTGACTACTCCAACTTGAGCAATATCTGGCCTAGTACAAATCATGGGGTACATAAGGCTTCCCAGGCTGATACATGCGGTACTCGAGACATTTCCATCCTTTCCGCTTCCTGCTAGGACACATACCTGAGGATAATTTGTAATTCATAGGAAGTGGGGTTGAAACTGGCTTACAATCTTGCATATTGAAGCGCGCAAGATTTTCATCAAATAATTCTTCTGTGAAAGCCAGATCTTCCTTCCATTTCCTCGAGTGAATTTGCATCCCTAAAATCTTGTTTGCGGGTCCCAAGTCCTTCATATCAAACTCCCTAGCTAACTGTGCCTTCAATTCCTGGATTCGATCTTTGTTGGGCCTACCACCAACATGTCATCCACATACAACAACAGAATGATGAAAACATTGTTACCAAACCTCTTGTAGTATGTACAATGGTCTGAACTCAATCTGTTGTATCAAAGGCGAATTATGAAGGAATCAAATCTCTTGTACCAACACCTTGGCGCCTGCAGACCGTACAGAGATTTGGTCAACCTACAAACCAAGTTTTCTTTTCCTTGTTCCTCAAAACCTTCTGGTTGGAGCATATAAATCTCCTCTTCAAGTTCTAGTGAAGAAAGCAGTTTTCACATCTAACTGCTCAAGATGTAAATCAAATGCAGCACACATAGCCAACACTACTCTGATAGTGGTAAGTCTAACAACTAGAGAAATATCTCATTGAAATCGATACCTTCCTTCTGAGCAAATCCTTTTACCACCGTCTTGCACGATATCGTTCACTTGATCATTGCCATCTCGTTTGATCTTATAGACCCATTTGTTGCCAATGGCTTTCCGACCTTTTGGAAGTGCAACAAGTTCCCATGTCTTATTCCTATGCAAGGCCTCCATTTCTTCCTACATTCCTCCATCCACAGAGAACCATCTGTGCTACTCAAAGCCTCCTGAAGGGTTGATGGCTCTCCTTCTTCTGTTAGAAGGCAGAATGCATCGTGACTTGTCATAACATAGTCTGAGTGCCATGATGGTGACTGTCTGGCGTGTGATCGCCTAACTTCTGTATCATTGGCCTCTTCTGGTACTTGTTCATCTTGCTCTGGCTCTACTTCAGAATCATTTTCTCCAACTTCTCACCTATCTAGGATGGTAATCTTCTTAAGTCCTGTCATTTCTTTCTTCACTTTGCAGTTTTTTCCAAATATAACATCCCTCCTGACAATAACCTTGCGCAGTGGGATCCACAAGCGATACCCCTTTACACCATCAGCATAACCCAAGAATATACATTTCCTGGACTTTGGGTCCAACTTTGTTCTTTCTTGGGAGTTATACATCACATATGCAGACAACGAACACTTGTAGAGAAGAATAATCTTCGGCTTGCCATTCCACATCTCCATTGGTGTCTTTAAACCAATCACGGTTGATGGCGACCGATTAATCACGTAACGCGGGTTTCACCTTCTCCAGAAAGACTTGGCTAAACATGTTCTCAGCATTGCTCTTGTTCTTTCTAGAAGAGTCTCTTCATCCGCTCTGCTACACCATTTGCTGAGGTGTATGTGCAACTGTGAATTGCCTTTGAACACCTTCATTCTTGCAAAATGCCAGAAAATCTCCATCAGTATATTCTCCTCCATTGTCTGTCCTCAAACACTTGATTCTCTTTCGGATTCAAGTTCTACTCTTGCTTGAAGTCCTTGAATATTGGGAACACATCTGACTTCTTCTTGATTGGGTACACCCAAGTCTCCTGGAGTAATCATCAATGAATGATACAAAATATTTTGCACCTCCCAAAGACATTTCTGGCGACTCCACACATCAGAATGAATCAAGTCTAGAATATCCTTACTTCGAGAGTTGAACTACCAAACTTCAATCTATGCTGCTTGCTTGTAACACAGTGCTCACAAAACAATAAATTCACGATTAAGCCAGGAATGAGATTACGTTCCACAAGAACCTTCAAACCACGTTCCGACATGTGGCCTAATTTGCAATGCCACATCATCGTCGTTTCTTCTTAACTCCTAATGCTCCTGATGCATCTCCCCCAACGTATCTCCTTGAAGCCTGTATAGATTTGCCTGTGGTCTTTTTTGCTTTCATCACCACAAGAGCACCTTTAACAACTTTTAAGATCCCACCTTCAACATGGGTCTTGCATCAGAGGTCATCCAATTGCCCAATAGACAATATATTCTTCCTCAAGCCCTTTAAGTGTCGCACTCCTTGAATTGTTCGAATGGAACCATCAAATAATTTTATTTTGACAGTACCAACACCAGCAATTTCTAAAGCATGGTCATCTCCCATTAACACAGATCCTCCAGAGGGTTCGTAACTGTAAAACCAATCACGGTGAGGAGTCATATGCCATGACGCTCCTGAATCCATTATCCAAATATCAATGAGCTGTTTCCGCCTTTGGAACCAATTCCTGCCTCACTCATAGGATTTCTCCATCCGAGAGGTACTCGCAACACATCCTTGAGAGGTTGATGCTTCTGGGCTTTATCTTCATTCTCTTATTGTTCCAACAATCTTTCTTCAAGTGCCCTCTCATGCCACAACGGTAGCATTTGAAGTTCTTCCTTCTTCTTGACTTTGATCTACTCGACCATGACTCCCACTGGAGTCACGCTCCATTGATCTCCCTCTTGTCACCAACGGCGCCTCTGCTTTTGAGCTCTCCAGTCTATCTTCCTTATTCTTGCGCCTGGACTCCTCTTCAAGAATAGCACCAGCGACATCATCAAAGGATAGACAATTGGTAGTATTATTATTTGTGATGTTGATGATGAGTTGATCATATGAGTCAGGTAGACTTGAAGTAGAAGCTCCGCACGTTCATTCTCCGATTATTTTATAATCTAATGCTTAGCTGGGAGAATAAGGTATTCAGATTGTTGATGTGGTTCTGTCATGATGTGGACTCACTCATCAGAAGAGTATACAGCCTCCTCTTTAGAAATATTCTATTGTGAAGAGACTTGACCTCGTCCAGTTTGACAAGAGCATCCAGATCTCCTTTGCTGTCTTCTTTCTGCAACACTAGACAATACTAAATCTCCATTGCAAGATGGGGATTGGCAACAGCATTATCATCCATCTCCTTCCACTTTCATCAGTAACTTCAACTCTTGCCTTCAATCCTGGTAAGCAATTGTCCTTCATCAAGATTGCCTTGATCTTCAATTTGCACAGGAAAAAATTACTCCCATTGAACTTCTCAAACTCAAATTTTGCTGCCATGGTGATTCCGGAACCTGTTTCTCTACTAGACGATCACTTTTTTTATCGTGAATAGTACCATATATGTGAATAGTACGTATATGTGAAGTTCTTATACGTAAATAGTCCGTATACGTGAACGTATCGTATATTTATACCGTATATGGAACAAATCCGTATACGTTAACAATCCTGTAAAAGTATACAACTACACGTATAACCAGACCGAGAGTAGTAACCCAAGCGTGGACCAATGGCTTTTCAAGCACCAGGGAAAATTCTTTTTGATGTGGAAGATCATACTAGCTACCACAGAGCATACTAAGAAAAAATCCAGGTACCAAAGCTCTGATACCACTGTGGGTACCAGAGTTATAAAACAGATCAACGCAACTAAAATAGAGTTGAGAGAATTGGAACTGACACACAATATTTACGTGGAAAACCCCTAATGATGAGGGAAAAACCAGGTAAGGCGAGAAAGATTTTCACTATGTGGAAGATAAAATTACACCTCTCTAATACTAAGGAGAGAACAATAACACTCTCTCTTATACTAGGAGAATACACTCTCTATAAATATAGGAGACTCTCAGAAGACACTATATATAAGTGAATACTCTCTTTTTCAATGCAGAAAGAACTGATTCAAGCTTCTATTTATAGAGCCTGGGAGTTATTAACCAATGCAGGTAATTCTCTAATGATTTTGCTCACATGATAAGTTCCTATGCATGCATAGTAACTTACAGTAACTCTCGTGATTTCGATGCGAATCCTTCATCACAGTAATACATGATATAAGATGAATTTATACCATGAAGAATGATAACTCTGGTTCACTTTGTGGACCCGTAATACATGATATAAGATTGCTTAGTGTCCGTTATCATAGACGAGCTTTATAAGATATATCAGCATAGCTAGCTAGGGCACTCAAAAAGTCAAAAACACTTGTGGTTGATCCATTAGCAAGTTGAGCATATATATATATATAATACAAGTTTCTTGCAATAATATGAGAGGTTTAATTAATTACAATGTTTGATATTCGTGTGTCTATATGTTTTGTCATCAAATCAAATGGGTGATGGAGAAGGTTCATGGGTTAATTAATTATCAAATTTGCTCTAGAAATCTTGTATACAAGCATTATACTGTTGTCTTCTATTTAAATTTTACAATTTGTGAAGAAATTTGCCATTTGAACTTAATATGAATGATTGAGTATCAACTTCTCTCCAATGACTAATCAACAACGGAAATATTGAATGGTGCCAAAGTTTTGCATAAAAGTAGAGACGAATTCATTCGAGTGATGAATTCGATCGAATTACAAAAGACGAACTGCAAATTAGTAGTAAATAGAAAGTCAAACTATAAGCTAGTAATATAGAATGAAATCTAAATCGTCTTTCGATGCTAATGCTATTTAATCAATGATGTAGAGGAATTCTATGATGAAATATAGCATTAAAAGTCTGCAAAAAATAGATATTAAATGAAATAAAATCACTAGTTCAAGAATTAAGGAGAGAACATTGTTATTATTTTATTGAATTGAAAACATATATGCCACACCTCCCAGCCTATTTTTGAAAAAAGAAGAAAAAATAATTATATTTTGTTTCTGTAAAAATTTTAGATGTATTTTTTTTCCCACAAAATAGTATTTCTGATCCTTGAGAAGCGCAACCAAACTACCCATAAACTATAAAATTTTGCCCACGAACAACTTCAATCACTTATTTTCATATATAGTATTTAAAAGTTATATAAAAAATAAATTTAATTTCTATACATTAATAATGTAAAACTTGTTTATATTATTATTCAATTATGTATTGTAATATCAATAAAAATACTTGAGTCTTATATATACTACTTGAAAAGTCATTTAAATTAGATAATTTAATTGAATGATAACGTAAACTTTTTTCATTATCAATGCATAGAAATTAAACTTTAAACTTATAAAAAAATTAAAATTAGTGATTATCCATACTCATCAGCTCATGAATAAGGCCTTTTTTTTATCAATATGATTTTTAATGGGTGTATTTATATTAATATGAAATTTTGATGAGTAGAAAATAAATATGATGCTATTTAAGGGGAGTCCGCCACATGCAGATTAAGAAATTGAAAAAACTTAAAAAAAATTCACAAAAATGTATCCGCCTTTGGCGGATTAAGAAAAGTCAAAAAATAAAAAATAAAAATATTATGTATCCGCCTGTGGCGGATTAATAAATTAGAAAACAAAAAACATTGAAAACTACTTTTCGGATGCATTGTCGTAGCAATGAATCCGCTTTTTGAATTAAAAAAATAATTTTTTAGAATCCACCTTGGCAATTTAAATATTAAATAATATTTTACATTCTATATAAACTTTTCAATTTGGTCACACCATGTAGATCATTTTATTTGTAGTGTTAGTATGTGGTAGAGGGAGTATGAGAGAATGTGAGAGACTATTATTAGATTCTTAAAAAAAAAAAGAGTTTAAAAAAGAAAGTATTAATTTAATAATATATATATCAATCAATAAATAAAATAAAATAAATATTTTATTTTGACAAATTATAAGGCATGCCTCTTATTTATTCTATCATGGGCCACATATTATTAGTCATTAGATGAATATCATTTTTGTTAGATAATTTACTCCAATAATCAATAAATAAGGGGCAAACAAATAAGGTCCACCATAACACTCACCTTTTATCTTGTCCTAATATCATGCAAGAATATCTCAACAAATTTTAGGATGGGATCGCCAAGTTTAGGTCCATAATGGACCTCTTTAATTTTACTGCAAGTGCCAGTTTCTATAGTTGGGTTTTGAATTTCTATTTAAACCCTTAAATTTATTCAAAAACTTATTTTGACCCCATTATTATTATAACAATTGTGAACAACATTTGAGAAACATTCGAGAAAATAGTAATGATAATAATTTATTATTATTATTATTAGAAGTGTTGATTATTTTTCATAATAATATTTATTATTAATAATAGTAATTAGTACTATTATTATAATAAATATTAATTGTTATTAAATAATATTATTAATTATTAAAAAAAATTCTAACATCCCATTTTGTGTAGACACCAAACATCCAAAATAAATAAAGAGAAAGATGTGAAGACATAATTAGTGGAGAATAAAAAAGGATATGAGTCCATTTTTTTTTTGTGATAGAAATGTTTGAGTGTTTGGGATTTTGAGGTATTGAAAAAACACCCCTCATGATAATAATAACCATTATAATACTTATAAATATTAGTTAACAAGTACCATCCTGATCTTTTAGCAATATTTTAATCATATCTAATTTTTGTTATTTTCAATTGAGCCTATAATATTTTAATAATGCCTCAATGTTATCCGATATGATAAGACCATCAATTTTATTGACAAAAAATACCACTGATATGACTTTAAAATGTCCATGCTTATCTCATGTGGATGCCATGATATGTTTTGCATCCAAAAGCTTTTTTTTTGTCCTAATCATAATTATTGAAATTGGTTTGATCTTATTTATGGGAAAGTTCTAACTATAAATACTAGGAAAGTTCTAACTATAAAGTCTACCAAATCAAAGATGAAAATAGAGCTTTTGCATGTAGGACATTTATATGGGATAAAAATGGGCATATTTGAACTATATTAGGAATTTTCATTAATAAATTTGATGGTGGTATTCCGAAATATGATAATATATATCGTAAGACTTTATCAAAGCGTTATGGATAAAATTGATAAAAAAAAAGGATAAAATGGAAATATTTCTAAAAGATCAAGGATAAAAATATAACTTTTGCAATGATGATGATAATGATGATGGGAGAATTTAGAGCTATCAAAGTGGGTTACAGCTAGTGAGCCAACTTGGCCCAAGTAAAATATTAACTCATTTAAAAGTAAATTAATTTAGCCCAACCTACTTAATCCATGGGTTAAATGGATTCAACCCGTATGACCTGGTGAAGTGGATTGACAAGATTCATTTAAACTCTCATATTGAGCTTAGACCCATAGATGCACTTGATGTTCTTTCATGTTCTTTATCCCAAAATAAGAGGGAAAAAAAATTTCAAATTCACTCTCACCCAGGTGGTCCACCCAACATCATTCCTTTTTTTTTTTTAGCTTTTGTATTTTTGGATAAATTTAATGATTTTTAGATTTTCCTTTTTTTAATTATTTAGCGAGTTAACTTGCATAACCCACCAACTCAGGTGGATTGACTGAGTTAACATTTTCTTGAATCACTAGTAAAATGAGCCAACTCATATTTGACATTTTAGGTTGCAACCTGATGGGTCAACTCACATGAGTTAAGTTGCCCAGTTTAATAACTCAAGGAGAAATGACACGAGATATAATCCATAGACACCCGATAAGAGCTATCCACATTGCCAATACTAAGACAATACTCAGAAATTTTAGGGATTAACACAAAAACTTTTTAAAATTTGATTTGTGCCTATTATGAATACTTCATCAATTTCAAAAACAAAATGAATTAAAGAAGCTATATATCTTCGACGACAAAAAAACCAAAAAAGAAGCGGTCTTTCTAAAATTTTCATTTTTTTCATTGATCTTTCATACAATGCGAATAACACAATTTTCATTTATCTATGTTCTTATTTAGAAATTAAATTATTCTGTTAACAAAGAAAAACTTTAAAAATTAAATTAAATATAGAAAAAATGAGTTCTTATATTATTGTATGCAACGGATATATTATTTTGTAATAAATTAATATATAACTTTTAATAATTGGTCTTTTAGTAAAAAGTAAAATAATAAGCATAATGCATTAAACAACTATTAATCCGGATCGTATTATCATCAGCCACAACATCATAGTAACAAAAAAAAAAAGACACAACATGACAGCATATTCTATTATATTGAAACACCTAATCACTACACTGCTTCATTGACCGCACTCTCTCTTCTGCCACTTGAATCCGCCATAGCTCCCCATATGCAGGACTACACTGATGCCATGGCGGCTCATGGGCTGGTGGCGTTTGCACGTCTTCATCTTCAGCGCTAAATCCGCCATAGGTGGAGTAATTTCAGTCATATTTAAGTAAAATATCCCATAATCACATATGTAAACATTTCACCCATAAAATGACAATATGAAAATTATTTTTCCTCATAGGCATTAAATGTGCTCCCATGCAACTATTTCTCCACTGTAAATTGAACTTACAGGTGAAAGCTATGATACACAAAATGAAGTATAGAATATCATACACTAGACGTTTGGCCACATATACAGAGTATAGCTAAATGCTTAAGAAGTGCAGTGAATGAATTTAGTCGTAATGAATAAATGTGGCTAAATATGATGTACCCTCTTGACGTAGTGTACGGTAGACAAAACGAAACTTACAGCATTAACCCAAAAGAAAGAGACAAACGTGGCGTAGAAAGACGCTACGTGGCATTTCAGGGACCCTTAAAATGTTCACACTTCCCTCCACAATTCTTCTCTACACCGTGGGCGCTAAACGCATCCCATACATAGCCAAAGGTAACACCCACTCAAAACTCATTACAACTTGCGGCGCACGTTAGAACCAACCACCTCGTAGCCTTCGAATGCCGTACGTAGGATGATATTCATTCATCCCTTGTTCATCCAAAAGGCGCGAACATAAAAACACTTGTTGGTTCAACCAAACAAACAAATTCTTCTCCTTCACCTTATCCTTGATTGAACCAACATTAACATAAACAACAAAAGCAGTGTAGTGTACGATGTTGTCCGGGTCGGGTTCAGTGATGTGGTTCCGGAAGGGTATTCGGATCCACGACAACCCGGCACTCCAAATGGCTGCTTCAGAGGGAGCAACGCATCTCTACCCGGTCTTCGTGATCGACCCGCATTACATGAAACCCGACCCGGATGCGTTCTCGCCCGGTTCATCTCGCGCGGGCCTTAGCCGCATAAGGTTCTTGCTGGAGAGCCTGGTGGACCTGGATCTCAGCCTCAAGAAGCTTGGCTCAAGGCTCTTGATTCTTAAGGGTGACCCCGGCGAGGTTCTCATTCGATGCTTGAAGGAGGTATAATATTCTCATGTTCAGAGATGATAACGTTCACTACAATATATATATATATACATTTTGTATCGTTGTATTCTATTCTATTGTGCCAACAAGTTTGGAACTCTTAAACTTTTGTGAGCTAACTTAAAATATAGTCTCTCCATTCCTAATAGATAGTCAGTTGTAGGAAAAATCATTTTATTCTGTATTGATTGACGTTATAGCAGCATTCCAATATTCAAAAGGGTGTTTCGTGGACGAGACTCCTACCTAGTGGATCTGAGACAGATGTATGCAGTCTTACTTCCGCTCTGTGAGGCCATTTCAGATGTGAAATCGTGACCTCTAGGTCAAGGCAGCTATCTTACCATTGCGCGCTACCCTCTTGTGGCATTCCAATATGAGGACAATTTTTTAATTCCAGTTTTGTACATTTTGGAATGCATGCAGTGAGTGATTGCATTAGTGGAGAAGTAAATAAAAAGGATAATATAGTCATTTAGGTAGCATTTGGTTCCTGTTTGAGACGGAAATCCGAGAAGGGAAATAAGGACAGTGGAGACGAGACATAAAACATTGTCTATAGTGTTGGCGGGACATGGAGGCAGTCCTTGGCCGGCGGGTGTTGACGGCGTTAACCGCGGACCACCATCGTAGGTTGCTACTTAAGGGATTAAATTTCGGTCTCCTGCCCATCCCCACTTTGAAGGGATAAAAATAGAAAATTTTTGTCTCAGATAGAAATTTTTCTATCCTTTACCGTCTCTATCACCAAACATCAGGGACAAATTGTCCCTATTTGTGTCCCGGACACAACCAAACGCAGCCTTTGACTTGTTATTGGAAAAAATCTAGATCAATTAATTATTTTATTAATTTAATTAGAAAAGGAGGGAGTACTATTTTCCAAGTTACTAGACTTCTTGTAATGTTAGTTTTCTTCATTTAGGATCATTCCCAATGTTGAGGGCAAATAAAGGGATAAAAAATTGAAGTTTTTCTCATTTGGTTTCTAAAATTATATATGCTAGTCATTCCAGCCCTAAACTTTAAAATCGGACTAATTATTCCCTGATTTTGTATTCATGAGTCTTGTTAGTTCTTGAAAGTATAAATGATTCATATCAGTCCTTTAGATATATTTCATTAAATCAAATTAGTCCCTACCATGAAATAACATGATTTGCGATTTTAAAGTTATGACTTAATATGTCAGATTTTAAACTTTAGGCACCAAAGTGACTCGTGTACAATTTCAAGGATCAAAATTACTATTAACTCAAAATAATTTTGTGAAGGTATAATTTCATATAAGATGATCATCTGATAAATTTTTCTTCCGTTTCACCCTTTAACCAAACATATCCTTAGTAGATTCACTCTAACTTTTTTTTCTTATGGTGTGTTTGGTGTAAGGGTATAAATGAAGTGAAAAATGTTCGTGGATGTGTTTCAAATATAAAAATACAAATTTTGACCTCATTTTTATCCATACTTGGCCGAGAGAAGCATGGAGCCTATTCATAGATTTCTTTTTCCCATTCGTGCCTCAACCAAACACACCCTTAGGGGAAAAAAGGTCTCAAATTGCTCTAACTAGGATGCATTTAAGAATGAAGATGAGTGTGCTAGATATTTATTTCCAAGTTGATTCCTTTATATGACGCTAAAATGTCCAACAGATCATGAGCTGATACTCATTTTTAGTTTAATTCTTAAACTTTATGACTAGGCTTGAAGCTCACAATATTATACTAATATTAATATGATAGTAATGGACCCCTAGACAGGAATGACATTGAAAATAGTTATATGCGGAGATTAATTTTTATACATTGTCAATGTAAGATAGCTTTGCATTGTCATCTAATTACACGCCACTATATCCGAGAGTTTTGAGGTTGTAGGTGCGAGAATCCAGCACTTGTGTTGACATAGGAATACATGATGGGATGTAAAATACTTTTAATCTGATGTTGCATCAAGACTGAATTCTTATAAGTTATATGTGAAGGGACTAAATTGAATTTAAGTGTGTATAGAAAGTAAGAATATATTTTAGCTTTTTTAATTTTTAGTTCTTTTTGGTTTTGGGATCATTCTACGGACTGTGACAATTTAAGTAGTCTTTTCTGTTTGTTCTTTTGGTTGATGCAGTGGAATGTCAGAAAGCTATGCTTTGAGTATGACACTGAACCATATTACCAGGCTATGGATATTAAAGTTAAGGTAATGTTTGCATGGGATATTTTGTCATTTTAATAACCAAAATCCTTATTGCTGAGTCAGTAGTTATTGTTAATGGGTTTGTGTTGTAGATGTTTGATAACTCAAAGGCATTTTTTTGTTTTTATTTTGAACAGAACTTTGCACTTGCAGCTGGGATTGAGGTTTGCTCTCCTGTGAGTCACACGCTCTTTAATCCCACGGATATTATAAAGAAGGTAAGTTTGAAACTAGAAGAAATAATATGCATTTCAACCATTGATTATTTCTGTCAATTTTATAGATATAAGTGAATTGGCTGCCCCATAATGTTGTGCACTGGTTCCATTAACTCATGATTAATTTGTCCATTTTCTTGTGTTAATGGCATAAAAGAATGGAGGGAAGCCACCACTCAGCTATCAATCATTTATCAAGCTTGCTGGGCAACCGCCACCTCCTCTCTCAACCACACACTCTTCACTTCCTCCTGTTGGTCATCTTGGAAGTTTGGATATTTCTGAAGTTCCAACAATTGAAGACCTTGGATATGGAGATGCTAAAGAGGTATAGACACCATATTTTAGATTATCACTGTTCATGAGCACCAAATTAATGAGAGAAGTTTAATTCAGGTTGAGTTCTCTCCTTTCAAAGGCGGTGAATCAGAAGCATTGAAGAGGCTTGCAGAATGCATGAAAGAAAAGGTACTTTCTACTTTCTAGCGTTCAAGAATGAAAAGTTGTGAGCTCCAATGCCACGGTGCCAATTCACTGGTAGTTACATTTAAAGTTGATGTTTCTTGCTGAAAGATCAACTGCATGTAATTTGTAATGTAACATATTGTTCTAGCCTTTTCTTAATTCAAAAACATGTCTCAGTTTCTCAGTTATATGATTTTAGGCGTGGGTGGCGAATTTGAGAAACCCAAGGGTAATCCGTCTGCATTTCTTAAGCCAGCAACAACTGTTTTATCGCCTTACTTGAAAGTAAGTCAGAACCTGTAACAATTGAATTTTTAGCATACCCTTTTATGTTTTGATTGAATTCTCAATCACATTGGCACCTTGGGATTCTTTTTCTGTATTTTATGCCTTTTTTTAATCTCTTGGGCAGTTTGGTTGTCTCTCTTCCAGATATTTCTACCAGCAGATTCAAGACGTGTATAAAATTATGCCAAAGCATACAGCACCACCTGTTTCACTTCTGGGACAGGTCATGCTATTTCCAGAATTTATTCTTGTATTCTTTGTCAAGATCTACCTTTTTACGAGACTGAAGCTGTGGCCTCTTGTTGACACTTGCAGTTGTTGTGGCGAGACTTCTTTTACACAGCAGCTTTTGGTACTCCAAACTTTGATAGGATGAAAGGCAATAGGATATGCAAACAGGTAGAATGAATGTATGCTAATGCATATTGTACACCCATATTTAAATTTGATTCAAATGAAGGGATAAAAAGGTAAGGAAAGAAACAGATGTTATCCTAAGGTGCATTCAGCTAACACTATTTACTGACTGGGATTGTATACTAGGACATAAAATACTTCCACATATGAACATAAAGATATGATTACCTAGCTCATTATGCTGAATGTTTTTCTATGACTATGAATTTGTTTTCAGATCAGTTCTCATTTGTTAAAAGCAAATGTAACACTACTTCCTTTATAGTTACAAATATTGTTTAAAAATTTCATTATAGATTCCTTGGAAGGATGATGATAAACTTCTGGAGGCTTGGAGGGAGGCTAGGACAGGATTTCCTTGGATTGATGCTATCATGGTCCAGGTTTGGGTTTATACGTGTTTTCCAATGATGCAATGAGCACTAGTTTTGCTGTTGGAAACTTTAGGAATTGGTACCAATATTTGAGTTACTAATGTAAACAAAAATAAGATCAGAGCACCAAATAAAAAAAAATCATTAATGTGTTATTTTTGGGTTGGTAAGAACCAATAAATAAATTAATGTAAGTTACTAATGAAGATGACTCAAGAGCAAGGAAAGCAACCAATGGTTGAAATGGATACTTTGGTCAGAAGGTGGTCCAGAAAACATTATAGGGCCAAGGTAAATCTGAGAAAAGCTCGTTTGCATGTGGACGAGACGAACTAGATAGAGTTGTGTGTGTGTGTGTGTGTTTTAAGACTAAGCTCAAGTTCACAATCCAATGGTTCACAATCCATGGAGCACCTCAATAGTCAATATATAAAGGCTCCTCAAGAGACAAGAGCCCATCCTAGTTGTGTTGGACTTCAACCTTAAGCAAACCACACACAAGGACATTCCTAGTTTGAAACTTGATCCACAAGTCAAACATGTATTACTTTGAAGCTATATAGCTGCCCATATCTAATCTACCATGATAATTTTATTGGCCTTGTCACTCACGGAATGGATTTGAATCCATCTTCTGTTGTAGCTACGCCAATGGGGTTGGATGCATCATCTGGCACGACATTGTGTTGCGTGTTTTCTGACCCGAGGTGATCTGGTATATGACTTCAGTCCACTAATCATGCCAAACTTTGTATACTCTCTTACTCTCTACCGAATACCGATGTTGTTTACATGTGCTGACAGTTTGTTCATTGGGAGAAAGGACGTGACGTCTTTGAGAGGCTTCTGATTGATGCAGATTGGGCAATTAATAATGGAAACTGGCTGTGGCTCTCATGTTCATCCTTCTTTTATCAGGTATGAAGTATACTTGCAAGACCTGTTGTTAGTTTCAAACCATAAGGAGGATCTCCATTATTTGAAGCGATACTGATTCTGATATTTGTAGTGATTTTTCATTTGTTAGCTTATCTAAATTGTAACTTCTAGTTTTAAGTTTTTAAAGTGAATAGTAGAGTATCGTAGTTTTTGGGGCTTTGTTCATGGTGTGTTTTTAGTCGATAGGTTGTTGAAATTTCAGAGCTTGAATCCTGGATTTTCTACTCACCTTTTTCACATGTATTGTATCATATGACCAGTTTAATCGTATTTATTCCCCAATCACATTCGGTAAGAAGTATGACTCTAATGGCGACTACATTAGGCATTTTCTTCCAGTCTTGAAAGGTAAGATTCAATTAATCTCAATTGCTTCATGTTTTACTTCAAGTCTTTTTGTTGGATAAGGTGTTAGTGTAGAAACTCTTTGTGCAGATATGCCCAGGGAGTACATTTATGAACCATGGAATGCTCCTCTAAGAATTCAGACCAAAGCAAATTGCATAATCGGCAAAGACTACCCAATGCCAGGTCAGTTTCTGTCAATTTAGGTTACTGTCTGTTTCATAGGGCTTTCTACAGACTGAATCATGTGTATCCTGCTTTGTTCAACCCATAGAAATTGGTTTCCTTGAGTTTGTATTTCTGGTGTGAAGTCTGTTATGATGGACTTCTTATGAAGCACATATACATACGTTGACACTGGCATGAGACACGACATGGACACAAAGATACCAATTTCATAAAATTACATGACATACATACATATATATATATATGATATTAAAAATTCAAGAAAGAAATCACAATTCATAAAAAGATGTCAAAAACAATCGAATGAAACAAAAGTTCAAAAAAATATGTTTACCCGCACATCGTGTCCAAGCCATGCCCAGTTGTATTTGAGTAGTGTCCAGCTGAGTCCATCGTGTGTTCAACCTGGAAAAAATTGTTTTTCACTGGGACATGTCCGGACCCATGTTGAACACATACAACACATGTTGTATGTCCACTTGATGCCGGTGTCCCATGTGTCTGTGCTTCCTTGGTTATGGTGGGGTGGAGCTGAGAGGATTATCCAATCCTTTTTGCTGGAAAGTTTGTACATCATTTGATTTATCACCGATATTTCTTTCTTCTAGGTTGTTTTTTAGTTTCTTACGAGCTTGATATCTGGCCAAACTTGTCATATACAGTTTACATATATTCTAGTATTCTACAAATATGTGCATGCTAACAAGCTTTTAGAACATATTTGCACTGATTATATGGGGTTCCATATAGCATATTATCCCTGCTTATGCTTCATGAGTTGTGTTTCAGTTGTTTCTCATGACTCTGCGAGTAAAGAGTGCCGAAGGAAAATGGGCGAAGCGTATGCATTGAACAAAGAATTGAATGGTTTTGTTAGTGAAGATGAGCTGACAAACTTGAGAAGGAAATTAGACGAGGGTGAAGAGCAAGAGGCCAAAGCTAAAAGAGCTAGGCAAATAGCTGTCTAGAATACTGTTTTTGCGTTATCATGACATCTTGTATCACACGTCTGTAATGTAGTGGATATATATGCCAATGCGTGATGTTATTTTAACACTCAAAAAGTGGGTGTTCATAGATATCTAACCTAATCTAAAAATGAAAAATTAAAGTTTTTATTTTAAGTAAAGACACACAATTTAAGGATAATAGGTTAGGTGTAGACATTCAAGGTATGAATGATTGAAAAAACATTTTTTTATGTGCGAATATGCTTACTATTTGAATTGTTGCAGATGAAAAAATTGGAAACTCACTCCTGCGGATGCATTATGGGAGGGTATAGAAAAACTCTTGCAAAATGTGTTAAATTAGCCGTTCCACAACTTTGTCTTTTTGCTCTTGGTAACAAAATGTTTAGGTTGGATGGAAAATTTGTCTAATTTTTGTGTTAGGACATGTCTTGAGACTCATCAAATACTTGCAGAGATAGTTATAGGTCATTCATCAATAGAAAAAACTTGAAAATTGAATCTAAGCTACGACGATATATGAGTGAAAAACAGATTATGTGAGTTATTTTTAGGTGGCAGCCATTCCACAACTCCTATTACACTGGGTTTATGTGTAATAAATTTTACATTGCGTGGGCTGGATTTGAATGTATGCTTGCATGACCATTTTAGTATTGAATGAGGTTATGCAAGAGCACCGGACTGCTAACATTGTTATATATGGAATGAGCAAATTTTGAATGAAGATGACAATTACAAGTGTATACTATGAATGGACTTGTTAAACAAAATTGGTCCAATTTGGCCTGCATCTGAAGTTCCATAATAACCCAAAAAACGTTCTGATCACAAATATAATTTCCAATGATAGAATCCTCCATAGTCCGTACTAAATATAAAAATTCAACTAGTAATTTTTTTAAACCTATATGGCAATAACAATGATGAGAAGACAGCAAAGCAAATACAGACAGTATTCCCCTGCTGCCAGTAGTTTTAAGATCCTCGCACATTGGAATTGGATTTGGATTTGAATTTCATTTCCTTTTGTGTGTCCTTGTTGCTTCTGTGACAATACAATTGATTCCGTCTAAATTTATTTAATTAGAATTGATTTTAAAATAAATGATTTATGTTCGGTAATTTTTTTAAAAGTGACTATAACAAAAAGTTATGATTTTATAATTCTCCCATAATCAATTCAAGAGGGACAAGAATTTATTTTGGGTTCCAAAAATCAAATATCATAAGAATTAGCAGAATCAAATTATGTTTTTTTCTGGATCTTTTAAGTAGTTTTCAAGCACAAAAGTTATTCATATTATTTTTTATTCAAAAGCAAACAGAAATATATATTATTTTAACTCTTTTTATAATTGAAAAAAATTTACTCTTTTTTTTTGTCTTCTATTAATCAACGGTGAAAAGGTTTGACTCCGCTAAACAGATAAAGTAAAAGATTAATCATTGAACTATGCAGTGAAAATCCCTATAATGAAAGTGATACGCAATTTGTGAAATTTCATTCGGTGGCACGTGCCGTGGGTTTGCCTCACGTGCCACGTGAATCCCATTGGGTAGTCTTGTCTGAAACCAAACCCTCCTGGGCTTGGGTGAAAGAGAGAGTCACCGGTGACAGGCGCAACCAGACTCCATTTCTGCAAATCCGCGTCCACTGGTCGATTCCAGAGTCCGAAAACGACGGCCGTCGCCAGCGGAGGGGTGTGACCTGAGATCAAAGCACCATCATCAACCATGTGGTGGAGGCTCCTCTCTTCCAATCTCAAAACCCTAATTTCAAATTCAGCCTCCTCAGCTTCAGCTTCCGCTCCCCGATCTGCTTCCGCCGCCGCCAGATTCACCGCCGCTTCTCGCTCCTCCATCTTCCTTTCCCGCCACTTCTCGTCCCAATCCGGTATTTTATCTCTCTCACTCACTCACTCACTTCTCCACTTTTATGCAGATGCATTTCTTATGTAAGTGTGTGTTTGGATTAGTTTATTTAGAAGCAGTTTTATTATGTTAGAGAATAATCTTTTGCCAAACATGCCCTAATTCTGTTGATTTTGATGAGTTTTTTTTTTTTCCTTCTTCTTTGGTATTGTTGCCAGAGGATACTACTACTACTACTACTACTTCTTCCGTGAAAAAGACGGTTGAGGATGTAATGCCAATAGCTACTGGGCACGAGCGTGAGGAGATTCAGGCTGAGCTTGAGGTCACTCTCATTTTTATTGTTATTATTAATTTCGAGTTTTGTTCTGAATTAAGTAGTTACTTTGTCGTGTTCGGGTACACATTGAAAATGGGTAGAATGCCGAATGGGGTAGTGGCGGTACCTTACTCTTTTTGTCCCGTAATTTCTAGGGTAATTTTTTTTTTTTTTTTTTTGTGGTGGTGGTTGTAGAGGGGGGGGGGGGTTGCTAATTTTTAGGCTAAAAATGGGTATATTTGTAATTGACTTATTTTGTGAGCAGAGAAGCAAATGGTTTAGTGTTTAGAAAATAGTTTTAGTTTTCATTTTCTATTTTCAATATGTTTCCTGTTTTGTGTATTTTGTGAAGTAAATAGTGTAAACTGAAAACTGGATTTTCTAGTTTTCACTGTTCCTTCATAAAATCCTAAAAAACAGAAAACTAACTGAAAACAGCAAATGAAAAGCTGAAAACTATTTTCTGAAATTAAATGCATCCTAACCCTTTTATGTGTTCTAGTTTTTAGGGTAAATGTGAGGATTTGTTGTAGCTGGTTTTGTGATGAGAAAAGCATATGGTTAGAGTGGTAAGGAATGAGCTATTGACAAAAGTGCTTAGTGTGTGTGTTTGTATGAAAACCGAAATGTGCTACAAAGTAGTTTGCTGCAAACTTTGTACTTTTACCATTTGAAGTGCATATCTCATTCTCATTTTTGTGTCTGTTTCTCCTGGACAGGGACGGGATATTCTTGAAATAGACCATCCTGAAGGTCCTTTTGGCACAAAGGTTAGTGTTATTACTTGTGTGAAATTAGCCAATTCTAAGTAGGAATAGTAAAGTAAATCACTAATGTACATCTTTAATTGTGTTCAGCATGAAGCTTTATTTTTAAATTAATTCTAATAGCATTTTTTAAATAATGAGTTCCATACATGAGAATTGATTCCTAAATCAAAACATTTCCATTTTTAACGATTCTGAATATAACCAATAAAAATCACATCGCATTGTTGTTGTGTGATTTTCTTTATTTATTTTCCATTGCATTTCTTCTTGTGGCTGTGGATTTGTGCATGTGCAGTAGTTTTCATTTTGTATGTGTTGAAAACGTATATTATGTGCTGCCTCAATGCCTGGCATTTTTCCCGGTCTACACAAGCTTCTTTCTCTGTATAAGTAGAGCAAGATTTGCTGTAACTGTTGAGAATATCTTCTTGGAAAATGTTTATGATGTTAGCATGGCCTAAGTATTCTAATGTGATACATACAAGCCTTGATTGTGAAAAAGTAGTTCTGCTACTTATAGTGAGCAGATTATGTCTTTATAGGCAAGATCCTTCAAAAGCTGTTAATGTAAAAGCTCGTGCTCACAATGTCATTAACAATTGAGTCACTAGATGATGTTCTACGGATTGTTTCTTCATCACTATTTACCAGAGAACACTTTACTCTCTTTTTTTTTCTGAATTATTAGCTGAACCTTCTATGCTTTGAGGATTTAAAATGGATTTTAAAGTGTTTGTCAAGATGTTGAAACAAGAAACAAGTACTGTCTATGCGAAGTTCAACATCCTTAATTGGAAGCTTAAATAGCTAACATATTTATAATAGCTACTAATTTATTAAGTTTTTATTATGTGTTTGGTGTACTCAATAAATAGCAACAAACAAGTGGGAGACAGTGATGCGTCTAACCATTTAATGATTAACACAGGTACTGATTTGTTGTTTTCTTGAATTGATGGTATCCTAGTATCTAACAAAATGGAATGAAAAGTAAAGCAAGCATAGTTATCAATAGTGCACAATAGTGGCGCTATCGCACTGTGGCATCGCATTGCATCACAGCCCTCCACCGCTACGGGGAAGCCGTCACATCGCATATGGAGATCGCAGCGAATCGCAGAATAGCGGCTGCGATTGCAAGAGACGCTGTGAAATGGAGAGTTTTTGAGATAGAAAAAAATGGCTTCCCATCTTGACAAACCCTTTCCCTTCTTCTAGTCTTTCCCTGATGGCGCAACAGAGCTCTCTTGTTTAGGGTTTTTTCTTTTGTCTAGGGTTTTTTAATGTGCTGAAACCTTTATTGGGCTTACTCCCATTTGAGCTGATAGTTTTGTCTCTTCTTTTATAAAAAGAATTGTTGGGCCTTTAAGTCTTAGAGGCTTAAGTTCCTAAGTATGATGCTGTTTTATTTAATTCCTCTAATATACTACTAAACTGATCATCCCAAACAAATATATATATACCACTAAGCTTTTATTATTAATTTTTGGTTATGCACTATGCTTTTATTTATTCGCTTGTTATTCATGCAGTAAATCAATGATAATTATGCGTTTAATATATTTGACAATAACTTTTGATTATTAATAATAAATATAGGTAAAATTTTTGGTAATATTCTTATTTTTCAGTATATATATGTATGTAATAAATTACATAATGTTTCTCTATGTTTTTTAAAATTGCGGCTATCCTGCTATGCGCTATCCCGCTATAGCGGCTTTGGAGCTGGCCGCTCCATGCCGCTATCGGGGATTGACTACTGTGAAAGCAAGGAACATAGATTGATGAATATGTACAGATGCTTTGAATTTGGATACTGGTGTTATGATCCTCTTTAGAAGTAATTGCAAGGCAACATAAATATATCCTTACTAAAGAAAAAAGCAATGGAATGTGATGCTGGTAATGGGTGTCTGTTTGACAAACTATCATGGATGATTACCTCACTATGTTTGGTTTGGAAAGATAAATAGTAAGCATGAGGCTGGAAAACCAATCAAGGGACTGCTCATGTTGAGGGATTTGATGCATTTATGTCCTTTTGTGTTAAATACTTTCTGAGAATATCTAAGCTTTTCTTCTTTATTCTAGCTTAATGGCATACTCAAGCTTTCTAACATTTCCCATTTCACTTTTTGTTTGACCAAATTAACTGTCGGCCTATCTAAATATTCCTGTTTCCTTCTTTCTTTCCAAAAGGTTAATTAAAATTCACATTGCTGTAATATTCATATATAATGGTTTTGAAGAATGTTTCATCTATACTTTCGTTATTTGTTTCGTTACATAGGAAGCACCAGCTGTTGTTAAATCTTACTATGATAAAAGGATAGTTGGATGCCCAGGAGGTGAAGGCGGTGAGTGCTCCTAGTCTCCCTTAATGTATCCTTGATTGCGAGCTTCTTCACAATTTTATGAAAACTGCTAGAATTCAATTATGGCATTGAGGAGGTGAATAACTTCTTTTGATTGCAGAGGATGAGCATGATGTTGTCTGGTTTTGGCTGGAGAAAGGCAAGCCTCATGAATGTCCAGTATGCTCACAGTATTTTGTTGTAAGTTGAGAATCACATTTAGTATATTTGATATTTTACTGTTACAATCTGTTGTGGTGAGTTGAGAATTAGATTATATCTTTTCCCTGCTACCTAGATAGATGTAGAGTTTAATGCGAAGGTATGTATGTAGTTTGAAAATTATGTAGTCGTTTGCTTGAGCTGATATACATCAATTGTCAAAGACCATTGCTTGCTATTGACTGCACAGACTGAAGCTGCTGCTACAAAATCTGTTTTGAGAGGCTTTTAGTTGCCATGACTTCAATTAATATTTCTACAATCTGAATGCTTGGACTAGTATTATGTAAGATTATCTGTTGATGTCGCATGTTTTAAGCTTATTGCTGTTTGAGGCAAGAACTAACATTCTGATTTGGTTGATGTACATGTAAGGTGGGTCTGAATCTCCAGAGTTTGTATTTTAAAACGTTGTTTGGCATTGATTTGTAATTACCATTCTTTTAAGTTCTGGTTTACCTGTGTTCTATCCTCACAAAAGCAATTAATTAGTCATACAAAGCTTTTTTGGTTAGAATCAAAGATTTTATTGGCTGAAGGTCATCTTTAACCTAATTAACTCATTTCTTAACTGCTTAACAATTTCCGTAAGCATCTATTAACACTTAACATCCAAGAAAGTAGTGTGAAATTCTATGGGAATTTGATTGTCGTTATCTTCTGGTAGTTTCATAAATGCTTTAGAGTTTAATGTATCTGTGAGCTGATGGTTGATTCAGAAACACCTTATAGCGTGCATAGAAAGTGCTTATAGCCACTTTTTGTTGATGTACAGAATCAAACCTCATGTAGTGCAGCGCATGAGTTTATTCAAACTATTGTCCTGTGTTCAGCTTTTGCATGGAAAAAACTATGCAGTCTGAACATACTTCAATTGAATTCTTGTAATCTATTTAGAACATTAATTGGATAATTATCGAATGAATGCTTAGAAAATGAAGCTAATTATTCTGTACTTTATTGCTGTTACAGCTTGAAGTGGTGGGACCTGGCGACCCCTGATGGGCACGGCGACGATGATCACCACTGATTGCATCCTCAATTTTCCTTCTGGAATAAATTCTGGAAAGATGGAGAGACATTGTTTAGCATACACTCAGGCCTTCCAAAATCCTGGGGCCTATGTTTGGTTTTGATTTGTCTATACCTTGTTGTGGTGTTGCAACTTTTTTGAGTCTGAGAGCTTCTGTGATTATTCAGAGACACTGCTCACTTGCTTGAGCTATCAAATTCCGTTAGATGTTGTGGTGCCTTGTGAAATAATTGATGGCAACTTGATTATTTTTTAACTCGGGCTGAATTTATAGAAAAAGCTTACGAAGTACCTAAACCATGAAAATAACTAGGGTATCATTTCGTAAAGATTCTGTTGCAGATGAAATACCAAGTAAAATGTGCTTGTTTTTACAAACCATGTTAAAACGCTTGTCTTGCTTTGCAGCATGTAGCTTTTGAAATGTTGACGATGAACAAATGATATGTAATTTGCATGAAGTGCTAGCGATATGACTAACTCGGCAGTTGCAGAATGTCACATTAGTAATTTAATCGTATACGGGTGTTTTTCTATTAAGTATTTAAATGACCATCGTCTTTTTATATTATGTGAAAGGTGATGAGGGATAATGGGAATTTTCAAATTTTAAGGAATTGATTTGATTTACTCTTTGTATTATTAATAAAGGGCAAATTTAAAGTTTTAGGGGAAAAAAAAACAGAATGGGATACTTCTTGTAGATGTTAAAGAGGAATTATTTTTCGTACAAAATATGAAAATGAGAATATGCAAACAACCCAGTTTCTTTCTTTGCTTCATTTAGGAAAATAAAAAAGAGAAATCGGGCAGCAGGCTGCCAAGTGCCAACCTCACCCTTTTGTCAAAGGAAACAAATGGAAGATAAAGTAAGCGAAGAAAAATACCGAAATGATAACTAAATATTCTTAATTCTTAGTAAGATTTATATCCCAAATTCCCTTATCCGTTTCTGCGCCCTTAGCAATGCAATATAAGCATACAGAAGAAATGAAAAATGTATAAGTAACTGGAATCAGAACACAGAATAGATTCAAAGGCCTCACATCAGCATCTTATTATCAATATAAGGAAGGAAACATTATCTTTCAATTGAAATTCTAAGGAGTGACAATTTTACAAAGAGATGATGGAAATTTGGGATGCACCTTTACCATCAATTATTCTTTCTAGCTGAATCATATTTTCTTCTGCAAGATGTTATACTTTACCAAGCATATTGTTTTCAGAAAATATTGAACTACGATTACTATTTCCAGCTTCCACATTCCAATATATTGATGTTAGAATCAACCACCCTTTACAGCCTAATTAATGAATGTTAAGTCATGAGGGTATTCAACTTTTTAATGGCTGAGGATGTGGTAGGCCAGGTAAAGTGGGGTGCATCACACACCGGGCATTATCCATATTTGTTGGCTAAATGCTAGAACGTGTGGTTAAACGTCAATCTATTTAGCCACGTTTTAGAAAAAAATAAGTGTGGTTAAATTCATTTACGAGACTTCTAAATTCGTTCACGGATATTATTTTTATTATCTAGTTATAATTATATTCGAACACTTCTTAAATTTTCAATTATGATACAGTTATAGTTTATTTAAAACACACTTTTCACTTTTAATTTTTTTTTTATCCAAAGTGTGTGTGTGTGTCTATATATATATAATAAACAGGCTTGTAGTGATTATCTATTCGCTAGTATATATAAATGCATTTGATGGATCATCATCATCATCATCATCTTCATTAGTATTAATATATTGGTATCATGCTTGTTATTATATTATGAATTTAGTTTTAATTTATTCTTAATATAAACCTAATTTTTACATTATTAATCAATCATGCATCATTATTTAAAATATTTGAATTTTTATAATAATCATAATAAAAATCACACATAACAATATATTATTAATTAAAGATATAAAAATCTTTATATAAGTAGTCTATCAAAATGAACTCTTTTATCATTTAAAAAAAATAAAAAATATAAATTGACAGAATATTTGTCAAAAATACTAACAAATGATAAAAGGAACTAAACTGCATTGCACGCATTTTACGTGATTCTCAAAGTGTATGTATAATTAGCTTGTTATGTGTATTTTTCTCTGATAAGTTTCAATCACATACCCTTTCTTAGTCAACCAAAAAATGTATTATTATATGCAAATATGTGTGGAGTATTTATAATAAAACTTTATATAGATTTGTGTGTGTGTGTGTGTGTGAATTCAAATGTCAAGAACAAGTTATACATAATAATGAAAAAAGAGTATGAGTAAAAGGGGATATCTTTCTTGAGGTTCCATTTACTTGTTCCTCATTCGATTTGTCCTAACTAACATGGAGTATAATATATTTTATCGTTATCGTATGCATTAATCTATTCTTATGAATGACACAAAGTGAGACTATAACGACCAACAATTAAAGATTAAAAAAAAAAAAAAAAGGTGAAGCCAGAAACAGGCTCGTTGGGGTTCACAAATGTCTAGTCAATAGATGAGCACTTGCTTCTTGGCCTAGAAGAAAGTTAATCTACTGGATACTTAGTAATGTTGTAGTATGTGTTCATTACGACAAAGGAAAAAAGTACGTGTTCATTCTTCAAGGAGAGAGTGAAGTTTTCTACTTAGTTCACATATTGTTCCTATTCTTACCTAGAAATACGGCAAGAGTGTAAGTAGCTTAACGTCTCTGTAAGTAGAGAGTGAGGTCCTAAAGACACTACAACGCTCAAGTCAGTGAATGAATAATGCATATAGTAGTAAAAGAGTAGTATGTAATATGCTTGTGATACCTAAATAGGGGAGATATTCCTAGGATTAAGTAAATATTAGATATATTTCATATTTATAGGAGACATGGTATAATATAAGATACGATATAATAATGTCAAGAGATAATGAGAGATATATAGAGATCCTGTATGAGATTTAGGAGATATTCTTAACTAAATCTAGGGTAAATGCAGGAGCCTGAGCGCCACTTGGCCAATCTCTAGGACCCGTGTCTGAGTTGTAGTGGTTCGGTTAGAGGGGCCCATATTTCTATTCTAATACAGTTCCCCTTTCTTTCAAAAAAATATGGAATATTATTTTCTTAATCTACATGCTAACTTATCGCAAATGAATGCTTTAAGATATTTGAAAATGGTCAATAAAAAATGTCATAATTTTTTATATAGACACAAATTTAACACTTCATACTTAAATATACTCCTTAACATTGATGATGAGATTCATAAATTAAATAAGTAAGAGTATATTAAAAAAAGTTGATGAAACCCATTTTTATTACAAAAGTGCTTTATAGCATGAAAATTTCCTGTGCAAACATTCTACACCATTGATTTTGTTATTACTTTTTATTATGTTGACACCAAATTTTACTAAGTGTCAAAATGTCAAATTATCATTCGACCTTAATGACTTGAAGGCCATAAAAAAAGAAGTTTGGCTGTCAAAGCATAAAGGCTATTGATGACGACAATACGTGATGAATATTTGATATGTCAAAGTTGGTCAAGACAATCGATCATGATTCTCAAGGGAAGGCAGATCATAGCTAATGAAGTTTCATGTTTGTTAATCCACATGTCAAAGTTGATGGTAGTCACTCAAGATGAAGTTTAAATATCCAAGGTTGCGACTTAGCAATGACAAGATTCTCATGCTCGAGTTCGACGTGTCAAAGTTCATATGTTTGTTATTTGGGACTTAGAAATTTTAGTGAACTTGAGAAAATTGCCACAATGATTAGTAGGAGACAGATGTTGGTAGTGCGGCAAATAACGGTTGTCAGCTTTTAACAGTTATTGAAAAGTCCTCATGAAGACACGATAAAGTGGTAACTGTTCGATGACGAAGGTGTATAACACAGAAAGAAATTGTTAAAGACACGTGGACAACATTCAAGGTTGACACAAAGAGGAGTAGTTTTGCTGAATCGAGATCTTGAAAAGCAAAGGTTGATGCTCAAACTCTTAAATTTATCGACAAACACTTAATTTAAAGCAATTTAACCTCCTATTAAAAAAAAATCGTCAATTATTTATTATCAACGTAAAGTATTAAAATTTGCAATAAGCAAATTATTTATTGGAAAAAGCTTTCTGGTACAGAACAATTGTCGTAACTTCAATGCCAGAGTGTTACTTTATTGTAAAAAAGTCTCTCCCTCATTTATTTAAACAATGACAATTCACTAAATCCATTTCGTACTGATTCGTATGGCTCATTGTCAAGGCATATAGCATAGATATTAAAGTCTCAGGTTAATTCTTAAATTTTTATGAGTCTAAAATCTTACAATCAAAAAATGAGTTAACTCATACATAAATTCTTTTTGTTAGACTCGTGCAAATTTAAGTAAACTCTAATAAAATCGGTAGACTCTCAATTCTATTATACTTTACAAGTTTAGATTTATGATTGATTTTGCTATCTAAATATAAATTATTTGTCACTATTATTTATCTTATGTAATATTTATTGATTTTATTTAGCTTATTTTGTCTATTTGTAACTATTTAATTATATGTTGTTAACTACAAAATAATACGTGTGTATGAAGTAAAATATGTTATAAAAATCAAGGCATGTATCTGGATATATTTTTATGATATTGCTTTCGTTTATATTGTTTTAAGGTTAAAATTCTTCAATATCAATAAAAAAAAAATGCAATTATACTTAACTATCAAGATATATTTTTGAAGTAATATTTTTTAAATATATAAACTCTTATGAGTCTAGGAGTTGAGTTTACAATTTAAGTTTATCATGCCTTCATGAGTTTATCTACACTCCCAAGTTTGATAATTTTACATAAAGCAAAACTGTTATGTATTTGTTGAGATGTACATAATATGACTACCACATGATTTGTAGTCGTGGGTTTTCGTCACAAATATCACAGTAGTTTTAATTATAAATGTGTTTAAATATAAAATGTTAAATTAGTATAAGAATCTTTAACATTCAAATTGCACAATTTTAAAAAAGAAAAATATTTGTGTACAACAACTTTAGATATATATAATATAGAGATACATAAAAATAAAATAACTGTGGGGCCCAATAAATAGAGCAACTCTTCACATGCCTCTATACGATATAGGTGTAAAGTTATTATAATGAAATATTATACACCCAACATTTCTCATTTTAAAATTTTGAAGTTGAATCACCTCTTCAAGTTGGTACTCAATATATTCTCTATGCCCTAAAGCTTTGCCTATGTAATTAAGCCGCCTAATCTGCAAAGATTACAACCACCCTACATATAGTTTTTTAATCTTCAACATGAAGGTGGTGCCAACGGCATATCATTGTCTGCTATAAATAGACTCTCCTACTTGTGCCGAAGCATTTTTATTTTGGGGTTATATTTGAAGCTATTCTTTCACTGTATTGAGTGTGGGGCAATGAGGGAGTTGACAAAAAATTAAAGTTGCTCTGATTAAGTTCTCCTTAGACGAGGGAACCAGACTATATTAATTTTTATACATAGGACGACCTTAGGTGCTAAACCATTCATGGCCATCCAATTCGAATTTCCATGTTGTCTATGGTTTGAGAAACCATTTTAATGGGATTTGTGTAGTGCAAGTAATTTTTTTAATTATTTAAATTTTTACCTTATTTTTACTCTTCAACTAAATATACTCTTAATTATAATATTTGAAGTTCTAATTTAATTTGATGAACAATCTACACAAAAAGACACTTGTACCTTTTACTATGACTAAAGCCTAGAGCATTTGTGGAGCTCGCATAGAACAGTTGAAGTTCTGAAAGTTACAATAATCTTTCTGACTACAATGTAAGTTGACAAAGTTACTTCATTACCATTAAAACTATGCACAACTTACCTGACATTGATTTTAGATTTTAATTTGTATATACTGATTGATGTAATTTTTTTATATTATAATTCAATCAAATTATCTCATTTGCATAATTTTTAGAATAATGCAGTCTTAAAAATCATTTTTACTAATGTAATAATATATAATTGAATAACAGTGTAAAAAAGTTTTACATTATCAGTGTATAAAAATTAAAATGTTAATTTCAATTGTTATATTAGTGTTCCATATTAAAAAAACTATTATATTAGTGTTAAACTAATGTTAGAGGAGGTAAGAGTAGCCAAAGCATACATTTTAATAGAAAAAGATATGATATAATAAAGGAATATTGTTGTAAGTAATTAAATTAACTTTTCCTAAAATTATAAGTAATTTCACGTCATATGATTTCATTTCATCCTTTTTTCTTTTTTGGTACAGATTTCATTTCATCCTTTACACCAATGCAAACAAAAAGTTAGGAATCCGAAATATTTTACTCTCAAATTGCCATCCTTTTCGCACCTTTCAATATTATATTTAGATTTTGTCAAATTAAGCCCCGAAGTTTATCAAAGGAAAAAAAAAAAAGGAGGTGAAAGAGCAAAACAATGTACTCTGAATTCCAATCAGAACCTTATAATAATCACATCAACGTTGATCTATTTTAACACGTCTAAAAAAATTTGATATATTTTAAATATATTGATTAATTTAAGGCATGGCAATTAGAAGGAATGAAAAAAAGATGATAGTGAAATTAAGATTTAGCACCAGCGGTGGATTATGCTATGTTTTGTTGTACAAAAAGAAAGAAATATAGAGAATAAATTCTTGCTTCGATCCCTGAAAAGTATATAATGAGACAAATTGGTTCATATCAAATTTATCAAATCATCATAAAAAAAAGTTCATATTAAATTTATCTATTGATCTCCTATAAGTCAAAGAAGGAGATAAGTTGCTACCTCTGTATAAATATGCACGATTAGAAAAATTATATGAATATATATGAAATGATCAATTTGTCTCTTTTTTAAATTGTGAGAAACTCAATGCTTTTAAATTTCAATGGACTAATTTGTTACTTAGTATATTTTCAATAGACTAAAACAAGTATTTAGCAAAAAATAAATATAATATGTTTCTTCAGGCGGGTCCTTGAGGCTTAAAGATGTAAACTATAAACATGGAAGTTTAGCATGTGAAAAATATTAAAGACACATCTTATTTTGTGAACGGATCATGGTGTGTACATGGACAAAGATGTGGATTCCATTATAATTGAAGATTTATCTAACTCCTAAAGGCTGATTAAAGAATCAAAAAAGAAAAATTTTACATTAAGAACATAAGTTTTTATGTTTTCAATATCTAAGACTCATTAAATTTTTTTGAAACTTACTTTATTTGGTTTCCTTAAATAATGGAAACGCAAAAATTGAAGGTGATATATGCAAATATGAGGATTATTATAGTTACAACAAATGAATTAGAGAGAAGAAAACTTTATTAATCGATTTAAATAGTTCCTCGAGTTCTCGTTATACACCTGTCTTAAAATTAACAACGGCGTTAGAAGTTGAGAGAGAAAGTCTTGCCTCCCTAATGATTATACTCAGCTCAATTAAAGTTTCCTCCAATAAAAGAATACATGTGGTTTCTCAAATTTGGATGTTATAAATAATAAAAAAAAAACTAATGTGGGAGGTTTTTACTCTATAATAGGCCGACTCGATTAGCCCAAATCAACTTGAACCTATTACATTTTGAAAATTGATAATTTAGACAAACAAAATTAGAGAGACTTCAAAGTTGAATTGACATTAGGAAAAAGAAACTACAAATTGGTGGAGGAATCTTTTTCCGGAGCTTGGGTAAACCCCTCCTTTGGGCGCATAGGATATCTAATTTGAATTTTCCACAGGATAGTCCAAAGTCTCCATCAATGCAAGCATAGAACTTTCAGGAAGAATGGCACCAAACTACAAACTATAAAACAAGTTAGTGGAAAGAAGGAACCATGCCATATATAACATTAAGACATCCAAGTAAGCCACATGAAAGCTGCGCTTTATAGGTGAAAAGACATATATAGTGGGGCACAATTATTTAGTCGTTGACCTATATATAGTGCCTCTGTATACTTCAAATTTAAATTTATTGAGGAGTTTGGATGAAATTCCGGGAACTGAAAATCACTTTTAGAAAGCAACTTTTTTTTTATATTTGAATAATTTTTAAAAATTATTAGAATTTGATAAAATAATAGAGGATGGGATATGTGCTAGGTCCACTTTTCACTTGGCAGTAAACTGACATTCATACTTACCTGTTATAAATGAAAATCTGTTGTTCCCAAATTATATTTACTTCATTGTCCTCCAAATTAAAGGATAAAAATAAAAACATATTTAAAAATTCATAAATTATTAAATATACAATGTATATTTTTCATATGTTAATAAAATAACTGGCAGACAAAGGAGGAGACAAGATTTAGGAATAGAAAATTTCAATCCTTGCTATCACTGTGTTGAGAATCAAAGCTGCAAATATATTCACAACTTGGGGACATGAAAACAGTAAATTAATATATAAACCAAATAAAAGAAGTTAGACAGTGGAATGTATCCAACTTGGAGTCAACTGGAGTCATTTCTAATGCCTGACAATAGAAAAGAGGTTCAGCAATCTGTTAGTAATAATTTAGAATTAACAGATTTTGTAGACATTCTGTTAGTAATAATTCTCTTTGGATTTAGAATATAGCTAGTTAATCATTCATTGTAACCAAAGTAGCCATAAGTTAGTTACACTGTCATAATTAATATGCTAGAGTTAGCTATAGTTTGATATACTGCAGTTAAAGTCTCAGGTTGGTTAACTTAGTGTCTCTTCATTTAAGCATCTCTGTATATATACCTTTCAACCTTTATTCAAAACTTTTCTTCCAGTGGGGTTTGAGCAACAAGGCTTGGTGGCAAACAAGATAGCAAGAAGAGGAAGATTATAGTAAAAATACTTGCACGCTTCTTCATGTCACTTGTCTTGTACGTAAAGTACTGAGCTTAAGTGTTATCTGCTAGTAGAAATAACTCAATAAGGGGAAAAAAGGGTGATGATACATACACAATATCTAGAGACAATAAACTTACATCATAAATATTGATGGATAAAAAGACAAAATAAAAAAGTGGGCCCAACAATTGAAATGGGGAAGGAAAATAATGATGGTGTAAATTTATTGTGAAATTTTATTGTATAATAAATATTTTTCAGGAAAAAAACCTATAACCACTGGTTCTCTCTTTCCAATTTTCAATTCTCGGGATTTTGTTTTCATTTTCTCTAATTCTTTTTTTTTTTCATTTTGATATTGTTTTTTAACTGTTACATTATTTTAAGATAAGATGATATTTATATAGAACTCATGCAAGGGGTGACTTCAGAATTCAAAACTCTTTATTACAAGTAAAATTTAGGGTGGAATTTCCCTGCTTCTAGTTATGTGACTAGGAAATTGTTATATACAAACAAAATTATACTAACCTCCATTGAGATTTAGTGTAATTACACTCGGTATATTTCTATTTTGTAAAACTATCACTAATCTCTCTAATTTCATTAAAATTACACTTACCTTTTATCCCCGCAAATGATGGTTCGTTAACATAAGTGACAAAAAAGATAACATGTAACATATATATATATATGATTATTAATGATGAAATTATAATATTTTGACAATATTTAACACATTAATTGAATAAAACACTATTTTTATCACATGAAAATTACAATTATAATTATGAGGTTAAATTATACTTTAGATCCACATAGTTTTACTCAATTTTTAATTAGGTTCTTATAGTTTAAAAATTTGTATGTAAGTCTTATAATGTATGAGATTTTTCAATGAAGTCATTCCGTTATAAAAAAAATAGAATAGTCATAGAATATTCTTCCATGAGAATGTGAAGAGGGAAATGGAAATAGAATATTCATAATATTCTATTTTTTAATGGCATGGACTTGATTAAAAAATCTTATACTTATAACCTAATTGAAAATTGAGTGAAATTATAGGGACTTGCATTATAATTAAACCTAATTATAACTTATAAAGATAAAATAGAGGTATTTAATTTTATTTAAAATTTATGGCTAACATTGTGTCACGACCCAACTAGGGAACATGACGAATCTCATCCCTATGTAAGTTTTGTGACATTAAGTTTTTTTATATGCATAAAACAATATACTTTGCATTCTAAAATCATAGCTTCATCTAAATCTTTATTTAAACTTTATATCTAGAATTATAAAACCAAAATACTTGATATATGAAGCTTCTGAAAATATCTTAATCATACTGAAAGTCAATTTAACATGTGAACCGAATCATAAATTCATCTCTAGTTTGTCCGTAATTTTTATCAAACTCTACACTTTCAAATTTGTACTTATGAACTGAAAACATATATATGACTATTCAAATACTGAAATTAAATACATAAGCTGAAAATCTATGCATAGCTTCTGATCCTACCCGCATATCTACTGGAGCACTCTACTCTAACAAGACTTTAAACTAAGCCTTACTCCAAGGTAAGACTCACCATAAGGACAACTGCATGACAACCAGGAGGCTAAGTAACATCTATACCTGTAGCTATGAGGAGGAAAGGAGAAGGGTAAGTCAACGAACTCATTGAGCACCCACATGGGACAACCAAGGAATATATAATGCAATATACATGCAATGAACATAAACAATTTGGTATTTGTAAGCATAATCATATAGAAAAATATCTCTGTATTTATAAATTCATTGAAAAGCATCTCCAAATTCTTACTCTAATGAGAAATCATTTTCACACATATACACCATAGCTCTTAAGTCAAATATTCTTTGAAAAACATCAATAATCTCTAAAACATAAATAACAGGACTCTAATAGAGAAACATGGATCTAGTTATTCATTGCATAACAATATACATTCCAGTTATGTATGTCAACTATGACATAACAAATTCTCTACTTATGATCCCTCAAGGATTTAAATTGGATACCTAACTTGGTTCCATTTCTGCTTTATGGATTGCCTCTAAGGACAATTTGGTACCAAGGTTAATGATCGTTTTTCCTAGCCATTAATTCATTGTTTGTTTCCTATAGCTACCGTCTAGCCTCTAAACCATAAAAACTAATTATTTCTCTAAAACTTTGTTGGGCTCTTCTTAGGTTTAAAACTTTATCATATAATTACTCTACTCTTGAAATCATGAAATCTCTAATATATATATATATAATCATTTAAATCTGAAACTTTTGAAACTTTGAAAGCTCTAGACTCATATAACTTTAACAACCTGACTTTAGTATAACTGTACTGTGAAATCATACCCAAGGGATTACCCACTTATAGGTATTCATATTTTAAGCCCATAGAATATATATATGGCAGTTGTTATAAATCATATCTGAATTTCACACTTCTAGTGTCATAAAAACCAGATTTCTAAAATCTCATTTCTCAAGCTAACATTTTTTCATAACTCAATAATTCTAATATCACACTTTGAATTGGAAAGGTTCATAATTATAAAACCTTGGCATTATAATAACATCTCTATTCATGAAACTAAGTCATTCTCTATTTGACATTCTTGCCAAAATATCTCAACCGGTACTTTAAATTCATATTCTAAAATCTTGAAGCATAAGGATATCATAAACTCTTGAAGCATATTTGATAAATGACAATTTATTAAATCATACAATATACCTATCATGGTCCTATAGTTTTCTAAAACACATATTTCGTGCTATTGTCAAAATCATGCTCTTTGTTTAGCTTGCCATACTTGCAAAATCATATATATAATCACATTTTCATCTCTAATTTCATATTTAACAATCATCATGCATAACTTAGTCATAATGCTTAAAAGTAAGGCTATGAGTTTGAACCCACTCATCGTTTGAAGGGGAGTATGTGGCCACCAATAACTTGACCTTGGGAGTTTGGAATGACATCAACAACTGTCATATAGCAACATTGACCCATGATCAAACTCTATTAATCTCTAAACAATCTCTAAAACAACTCTAATAACATTGGGGAGCACCTCCACTTGACAACAATGGGAGAAACAACAAGCCCAAACCATGGAACATGAAAAGGAGAGGAAGAGATGACAAAACCAACATAAACCCTTACCTTTGATCTTTGGAGAAGGAGGATTTGATGGAAGATGAGAGGAAGGAGGAAGGAGAGCTCCTTTAGGGGGGTTATGGTTTGGTTTCTGCCAGAGAAGCCAGAGCTTGGGGTGTTTTATAGGTGGGGATCCCACTTATCAAAACTGTTTTCTACTGACATAAGCCTGCCCGCTCAGAAAGCCTTCTACAGCTCACACCATTGCAGTGAGTCATGCTTATTCAGGCAAGACCTTTGGCATGCCCGCTCGCTAGTGAGTACAACTCGCTAGTGAGGCGTTCTGAGAATCATGCAACAACAGCACCCAGCTGCACCCTTGGCCCTTCACACATCCAAGGCTTTTTCGGCAACACGGGTGGGTCTGGGGACCTCAGGCCGTACGAAAACTTGTTTGTTGACACATGTACCTAAGGCATCACACATTGTCAAAATATTGTAATTTTGTTGTTAATAATCATATATATATATATATATATATGTCACGTATTATATTTTTTTCCATTTAAATTAAAGAATTAATATTTATAGGGGAGGTCAATGTTATTTTACAAAATAGATAGGTGTCGAGTATAATTACATTAAACCTTAAAAATGTGAGTATAAATTGCTCTGTATATATAAAGATTAAAACCATAATTTAGCTCCTCAAATTTATAGTGGGGACAAATTAGTTTTAGATTTGAAAAGTCTCATTGTAATTCCTTAAATTTAAGAAATGGGGCCAAGTTAGTCCATTCGTCAAATTATCGTTTGAGTCGTTAATGGAAATATGCACGTGTCCTGTCAACTGCGTACATGTACCTGTTAATTTTCACCTGGGTTCTAACTTGCCACACTCCTCTAAACACGAGATTGTGTAGACATTCTTTTCATTTCTCTCTCGTCATAGCTCTTTGTTTCGAAGAAACATTTTAACTTTAAATTATCTTTTGTTTTGCAGAATAAAGGTTTCTAAAGTTCTTATCATTCTTTTGCTCTCATAAGAAAGATTTCTTGAAGTTCTTGTATTTCTCCTCCCAAAAGACATGGATAGTACAATACTCTCGCTCTCTGAATGCTTGCCATGAGGCAAGTTAGAACACACGTGAAAAGTAGTATATGTAAGTAAGTTAACAAGACATGTGGATATTTTTGTTAACTATCCTCTGATGGCAAATTGATGAAAGAACTAAATTGTCTCCATTTTTAAAATTTGATGAACCACAATAGGACTTTGCAAATCTAAAAGCTAATTTGTCCCCATTTTTAAAATCCAAGAGACCACGATGAGACTTTCTAAATTGAGGGACTAAATTGGGATTTAAGTCTTTAAGTTTTACACACTTGTCTGAACATCTGGATCAATAAAAATGTTATATGAACATATAAAAGTAGACATCTTATTGGCAAAGTTGACAAGAAAGACATAAATTCTTGTATTTTCTCTCAACATCCACCAATCATTCTTTTGTACTTCATAGAGGAAGAAGTATATCCAATATATAGTTTCATAATGGGATACTTAATGCTTATTTGACTTCATTTCAATTTTCAGTTTCAATTTTCATTATTTTCTTACTGGAAATGAAATTGAATTTTGTAGTTTTCAAATTTTTTAATATTTCCTTCATAAAATTTGAAAACTGAAAATGAAACCAAACAAGCTTTTAAGGTGTGTTTGGTTTAGAAAATAATTTTCATTTTCAATTTTAATATTTTTATGATTTTGTGAATGAAATATTGAGAAAACTAGGGACCTATTTGGTTTCAGTTTTTAATTTTAATTTTAATTTTTTCAATTTTTAGGATTTTGTGAAGGAAATACTAAAAAAAAAAACTGAAAAGTGGAATTTATAGTTTTAGAATTTTCAATACTTCTTTCATAAAATCTGAAAACTGAAAATGAAAGCTAAAAATTGAAAATTCAAACTCAATAGGCCCTAGATTTTGTAGTTTTAACATTTTTCAGACTTCTTCATAAAATTCAGAAAATAAGAAAATAGAAAATAAAAATTGAAAATGATTTTTCGAAACTATACACACCTTGTTTCCTACTCTCAAGTGTTTTATGGTTAGAATTCAAGTGGAGGAAGAAAAGCCTCCTGCTCTATGGAGTATATAAGCATTTGTCTCATTGCGTCTCTCTCTCTTTATTATCTCTATGAAATGTCTACTTTTTTTTTTTTTGAATGCCCTAATAACATTTTCAATATTAATTATCAGAAAAGACAAAAAAAAAAAGCTCTAGTTGGAGGTAAATGGGTGTCCATCAATCAAGGAAAATATTATTTCAATATTTATATGGGTGTGACGCCCATAATGGTGGAAGAGAAATGATGAGAGAATAAGTTGAAAGAAAAAGTAAGTGTAGATCCATATATTTTGTGAGTAGAGTATTTAGATGTTTAAAAAAGTTAGGTGTTGGAATAATATTATTGAATCAATCAAGGAGGAATTGATAAATAAATATGATTGTTACACAGACTTGGTTATTCCTTCTTGATTTCAGTAATATTCTTCAGTTGTATATATAGGTTTGGTGTCGTTTTTCCTTTATTTTGTGGCCACTTACCACAAGCATAGATTCTCTATGAGCATAGAGAAAAGAGAGCCCTCTTCTCTCTGTCCTAGCTGTGTGCCTTAGAAATGGATGAATGTGCACTGATTCTCTCTGCCCATAAAAAAGCTCTCTTGCTTTTGTCTCTTCCCTTTTCATATGGGATGCTCTCTTAGGCGGTTCTAGGCACACTCAACAGTACTCCCTATTGCTGGTTGTGCTGTCGTGTAATGTGCACACTACACGTACATAACAATGCATGACTCATCACACGTTTAATGATTCCATCTCCACCTTTTCCCCCATCTTGGTGTAATATAAAGAGGGCATCACCACAATGCATTTTCTTCATTGCATAGAAGAATCCCTTCTTAATTAGTCACTTCAATATTATTATAGGTGTGTGAACACTTTGGAAATAGTTTGTAATAGCAAAATGAGCTGTGCACATTCTCCTATTGGGTCTGGTAATTAGTTCTTTTGCTCCTCTTCATTGCCCTTTATTATCCTTGCTTGAAGCTTGCATGAATCTTCTTCTTTCCATTGCATGGCTGATCATTTGGTAAAATGTCATTTTTTATTTATAATTCATGTATCTTTATTTTTGCTTTAGCTTCTTATATCATTAAGTTCCTTATAATAGGATACTATATACTATTGTTTGATCTATATAGCTAACCCCATTTAATGTTCCATGACTTGTTTAATGTTGCTGTTCTTGCATCAATATTTAACTTCATTAATGATAATTTCCTTGGTCCATTTAGAAAAACACTATTGTCACTGTTCCCCTATGTTTTGAAATCTATAAGGTAAGAATCTTTGAACTTCATATGTCATTTGGAGGTAGTAGAACTGCTCAAAGAACTATGGAGTTTGGGAAGACACATGTAGTGAGGCCAAAAGGGAAACACCAAGCCACTATAGTTTGGCTGCATGGTCTCGGTGATAATGGTTTGAGGTATGAATGCCATCACTTTAATCTTGTTACATGCCTTGCTAACATTGTCACACCTATCAGTTATTCATTTTCCTTATAATCTTATACTGATCTTTTTATCTATTGTGGATCCTTTCATTGCTTTTAATTTGTCCTTTATATCATGTCTACCTTATGTTATCAAGTATGATTTTGATGATAGTGTAAAATTATTTTACATAGTCATTCAATCACATATTATCATATCAGCAAAACAAATTTTAACTCTAACCACACTACTTACAAAATTATGCACATGGAAAGATTTGATTGAATGATAGTGTAAATTTTTTTTATATTATTGGTGCATTTAAATTAAACGATAAACCCAACATTACTCTTCTGGTCACCAAAATTCTCTTTTTGTTTTTCTACTTTGATCTGCTCTCTAAGTGTAAAGTGTTGGTTTGTTTCTGACTAGAATACTCTCCACATGACATTAAAATATATCAGAGGGATCCAAACTTGAATTTTCCTGATGTTATTGAGCTTCTTTCAGTTGAGATTCTAAAAGGAATTAATTCTGTTGGAAAAAAGTTGTTATTTTTAGTTGTTGGAATTTTGATTTGGAAGAGTATATACTAAACTCTCCACTTGGGGAAGGGAGGGAGCACCAGAGATCACTTCTGTCTACTAAAATCAGCATCTTGATATGACTCTTGACAGAAGAATATTTATATATGAATAGAAACTTACACATTCCAGAATTATTCTTAGTACATTGAGCCTTAGTGTGGTCACACAGAAAATTCCATTCACTTGTTTCCTAATTGATATGTTTGCATCTTCTCTGATTCTAATCTTTGTGACAAACGTACAATAAATATTTTGAGCTCGGTTTTCTTGCAGCTCAGCTCAGCTCCTGGAATCCCTCCGTCTTCCAAATGTAAGAAGTGAACTTATCTATTTTGATTCTGTACACACATATACCCTCCCTTCAATCTTGCAATATTCTAATCTTAAAATAAAAAAACTTAAATTCTCTGAAATTAAGAGAAAAGTTATTCTTTATATTTATAATTTAACATATTACATAATATATTAAAAATACAATGAAGGTGAGATGTTAGAGTATAAATTATAAAACCATTCATATATCTCTACTCATCCGCTTAACTTTTTGTGGGAGATAATTTCATGATATGATATTAAAGCCTTCATGACCAAATGATAATGTGTGGATCCATTATAATAAATTGTTCACCCGTGTGAGGGGTATGTTGGAGTATAAAACCATTCATATAATGTGTCTCTACTCATCAACCTAATCTCTTGGGAGAGATGATTTCATCATATAACAGTGATAACTCACAAAAATGACTATATGTTAAGATATAAATGGTATAAAATGGGAACTTAAGAAATTCTCATTCTGATAAATCTATGGAACTACATATGCTGTTCTTATGATGTGATATATATGGTGCAGATAAAGTGGATTTGCCCAACTGCTCCGACCCGTCCTGTAAAGATACTTGGTGGTTTTTCTTGCACTGCATGTAATATTACAATCCCTCATGTTTCTTTTTAACTAAATCAGCTGAGTGTAAAGTCTATTTCCTCTAAGTGTAAGATTTACTTTCTTATGTAACATTTGATCAGGGTTTGATATGGGAGAACTATCAGAAGATGGTCCAGATGATTGGGTGGGTTTAGATGCCTCAGCAGCACACATTTCCAACTTCTTGTCAACTGAGCCAGCTGATGGTACTTTCAAGGCTATAAAATAACACTTCCGTTATATTTTAGACACCCAAATCTGACATACGCTAATTGCATTTAAAATAAGTGTCTACTCTATATATTTTATTCAGAAATGTTATTTCAACACTTAAAAAGTGAGTGTTCGTTACCATTAGATGATGACAATCCCACTACTTCCATTAACTCATCATATCCAATGGTAAAAAAATGGATGTCTCAAAGGACACCCACTTTTGGTGTTGAAATAGCACTTCTCCTCATGACATTAATTACTCC
This sequence comes from Dalbergia oliveri, assembly GCA_030441495.1. Classification (NCBI taxonomy): domain Eukaryota; kingdom Viridiplantae; phylum Streptophyta; class Magnoliopsida; order Fabales; family Fabaceae; genus Dalbergia; species Dalbergia oliveri. The sequence continues at coordinate 5,715,389 of JAMLFY010000016.1, forward strand.
ATCAAAACCTTATTCAAGTGAAACTAATAAAAGCAAAGAAATAAAAAATTGGTTAAACTTTAATTCGAATTCTGTTGGTCTGTCACCTTTATTGGGCATAATTAATGAATTTGGGACTTTGTAGTTAATATTACTTTTTAAATTCATTCTGTTGATGAAAACTTCGATAAGGACTTGATTAGAATTTTGGTGACACAGTGAAAGTTGGAATTGGAGGTTTCAGTATGGGTGCGGCAGTAGCACTATACTCAGCAACCTGTTTTGCCACGGGAAGGTATGGAAATGGCATTCCATACCCTGTCAACTTAAGGGCTGTTGTTGGACTAAGTGGTTGGCTTCCAGGATCCAGGTATTATATCATAACATTATTTGTTCTACATTATGCATGGTTTTAATAAAATACATCTATATATATATATATATATATATATATATATATGGAATATGCATGGTGGTCCATGTAGTCACTATGGTTAATTGGCAACTGGTGATTGATTATGTAGGAGCTTAAGGAGCAAGATAGAAGTGTCACATGAAGCAACAACGCGAGTTGCTTCATTGCCGATTTTGCTGAGCCATGGAATCAGTACGTATATGCATCTTATATGATTTGACATGTTATTACTATTTTCTGTGAGTATTAAAAGTGGGGGAATTTTTTCATGGAAGAGTATAATGTGTAAAATTACATGTGAAAATTTTACTGTTTTAATTTACTGCATTAGACTCTCTAGTGCAGCATGCACTAAGAAATTTATAGTTGCTAAGAATATTTTCCATCCTCATCACTTTAATAAAATCCAATCCCTAGTCATAGCAATTCCTCATCCTATCGCTGGTGGATGACCGGACTCTAGTTCAACAAGACACTTAATCAAAAATTCCTTTTCATAAAGCATGTTACACTGTTTTATCATCTACTTGGAATAAAATTTATGATATGGTGTTACAAATCCTTACTACCCCATTACATTACAATGGATGTGTTTGCATATATTGGTGCCTTTTGCTAATTTTGCATGATAATCATGACATGCTGCTATTAAATATTAAAATGATTATTATCTATTTTTCATACAAAATGATTAATAGTCCTTAATTAAAGCCTATATCTACAAAATTAATTTTGTAGGTGATGATGTAGTCCTCTACCAATATGGAGAGAAATCAGCCCAATGCTTAGGTTCAGCAGGGTTTCTATATATAACATTCAAATCCTATGATGGGTAACTTCTCTATTTTCCAAGAAGAAATTAATACCCCAACTCAATTATATCACAATTATAGCAAATTGGATCACTTTTTGGTTTGTAATTTTGTGCAGGCTTGGTCATTACACAGTTCCTAGCGAGATGGATGAGGTCACCAATTGGCTCAGCTCAACGCTGGGGCTTGCGGGATCCTAATAATTAAATGACATAGTATAAGGTGGAGATGCGCATGAACAAGTGGCTAGATCACGAAACTGTTCAAGGGTAATATATAATATGTGGCAAAGAAGAGCTAGTTTTCTGTGAAATACTTGTATATTCCTATAACATATTTAATGTCTGCTCCATAAATATGTATAACCACTTATTTTAGGTATTTTGGATAACTTTTAACTATTATAAATAAAAATGAGTGGTTGTTTATGTTTGTAGAGTACACATTAAATTAAATATGCTCTAGGAATAGGCAAAGATTTTGCAGTTTTCTTGGTCCCTTTTGTCATGTTTGGTGTGGAATAATGATATGTGTTTTTTCAAGTATTTCTCTTCTCTTTATATTATGATAGAACCTAGAGAGTTAGGCCGGGTCGGTGGCAGTGGTACTATTGGAAATATTTGGTTTCAACTACATTGTAACACGATGCAGAAAACTATAACTAGTTTGATCTATGTATAATTGACTGAACTATGTACCTGACACTTGATATGAAAAAAGTTTGGTTGGCGTTGTAGTATACAAAGAACTAGATTTGTTGTTTCTCAATTTCAAAGAAATGTTTTCTCTTTCTATATTTTTTCTGTTTTTTTCTTTGTGTAAAAATGCCAGCACAAAAGTTTGAAGAAATAACCTCATGCAAACTATATGAAATTCGGAAATTCAGATACGAAAAATTCACATAATATCACCTTTCAGCAACTCAAATAGATTATATGAAACAAGTTCTTGTAAACTCTCTTAAACTGCTCAACAATATTTGCAAAAGAATTCCAGAACTCTCAAGCTTATTAGCTGGCTTATCGGAATCATTTCATACAGAAGTCGAGTCTCTCATGCCATAATTGTAAAACAAACCATTTAACTGCCACCTTGTTAAAGGAAGACAATTAGACAAGAAATCAAACTTGCAGTATGAAGAATTAAAAAACACTACTTTTTTTTTCTTATAATAAAAAAATAAAAGTTAAACAAATTATAGTGGATACTAGCTTTCGACTCATATATCGCCTATATCTACACAACTTTTATCATCTGACTGCAAATAGTCCTATTTCGTTTCCTACAAATACATTCTGATTTTTGCCTTATACTTCAGATATGAGGGGATGTGTGTACACTTGATCCATATGCACCAAACATTATCCAAGGGGATGTGGACTATGACATTATTAAAAGCATAAGTTACTTTCTTGTGTTTGATAAACCAAAAAGCTAAGGTGTTTTTGCACTTGATTTTTAAGAATTAGGGGCTGCTTTTGAGCATTTTTTATAGCACCGCCTCATGTGTGCTTTTAGAAATGGTTTTGCTATGTAAAATCAAAAAGACTAATATGATCATAGTCTAATTAATGACAATTAATATAGAAATTTTCCTCTTTAAAATCTATATATCCATTATTATTATTTTGGATTATCAAACACTATTATTGTGACTTTTACTTATTCAAAGTAATTTTTATATTATTTTACCAAGTAATACTATTATAATTTTTTTTACGAGGCTTATTGAATGCCCAAAAAACTTAGCAGCTCCAAAAAAGTCGTATCAATATCAAACCAAGTTTTATGGTCAAGGGAGCCAAGAACATACCTAGAATTGCATAATAAAACACCCATTTTTCATTAATTTAATTTCAACTTGAATTATTCAACACCCCAAATAAAAATAAATAAATCCAATGATACTGAACTATGCAGTTTGACAATTTTGCAAAGATATATACTAAGGGTATCCTTAGTCCCTTGGTAAGGTTAAGTACAACTTAGTATATCCAATTAGGACTAGTTCAATGAAAATGAATTGAGTTCTAAGTGAATTTTATGTGTAATATAGGGCTCAAAACATGAAAAACTTTCTTAAGAAATAGTCATACTGTTTACTATTCCAGATATCAATAATTTATACTACCAAACCTTTAATATCAAATATATACCAAAAAATAAAGCATAGCACGGAACTCTTCATGGTTTAGATATAAATGCTGCCAAAACAAATATAATTTTTAACTAAGTTTAAATTAAATATTATTTAATCATAAATTGATTTTTTAAATAGAAAACAATTTAAATAAAAAAAAAGTAGAAAACAATTAAGGATTTTTTCTTTAAAAAGAAGGAGAGCCCACCCTATGAAATGTCAAAGTTGCCCCTACCCAATTTCTTTTTCCAAGACCCAAAACCCAAAACCCTTTTTCTTCCCCATTTCGCAGCCCCTGCAAGCAAAGCAAAGAGCTCGGAGGCGCCACCCACCAAAAGCACTTCCACCCTTTGACGGGTCAGTTTCTACAGTTTTCGTTCTTCTGTTCTTTCCTTTGAATTTCATAAATTTAATATCCAAATCCTTCTGCTTCATCTCCATGCTCTTCTCTTGGAACCCATTTGATTTTTTCATTATATATATATATATATAAGTTATGTGTAAGCATTCGTTTGGCTAGGTTTGATTTTTCAATACGTAAATTATAAAGTTTTGTGCTTTATTGTATTGGGGTTTCACCAGTTTGTGTTGTTCTGGTGTTCCATGTGTTATGCTTCTCTTGATTGATCTTTCAGTTAATTTGTGTCCTTGTTTGTTTTGTAACGGTTTGATTTGACCGACCCAATTTGCCCCTTTTGTTTAGATGACTACAAAGTTCTGATCTTTTCTTAGTGCTGATTTTATTGTTTAGGTTCTGTTGGTGGCTCACTGTTCGAAAAATTCTCTACTTGGAGGGAGGAAGGTTGGTTGAACTGTTTTTGTGGTGACTGAGATGGTGAAGGACAACTTGAAGAAACCTGCTCTCACAGCATTCACTCCCAACGGCGAATGCGTGACGATTCTGTCTGCCGACGGGACTGCCAAAGTAAATTCTTGAGTAAAAGTTCATTTTGGCATTTGAAATTGACAAATTGTATGGTGCTTCACTTTACTTTAGTCCCTGAAATTGAAAAATTAATGAGTCAGTCTGTGATGTTACAAAAAATTAATCAACTTAGTCCCTAGAATAATGTTCACAAGGACTAAGTTGAATAACTAAAAAGGACTGATTCAAATCGCTTTTTATATCTTCAGAGACTAAATTGATAATTTCTTAATTTTAGGGACTAAAGTGAAGCACACATACAATTTCAAATACCAAAATGAACTTTTATTCTAAACTCACCTTGTTCTCTCCTCACTGCATATGATGTTTGGCAGTAGTTTTATTGAACTAGTCCAGGATAAGTGCCTGGTGTAATGTGTTAGTTGTTATTAATGAATTGTATTTTATTTTATTTTTGAAAATAGGAGAGAATTTCTTGTGGGGCATTGGTAAATTGCCATTGTTGCTGTGTTTTAGTGCTTGTGGGGAGCTGTTATACTGATGAGTTTCTTTTTGGATTTTGATAATATAGGGATTGAGAGTGAGAGTTTCCCTTCAGTACTAGTGGCATGCAATTTCGTAATTACTGTTTTTTTTCCAGGGGTTAATACTTACTTCAAAATTACAGTTATTACATAGTAGTTAACTCAGTTTGTGGTCTACAAATCTTCTTCACATATGCTTAAGACTCTTTTTTTTTTTTTAGCTATGGTAGTACCTAAGGATCTATGCCTTAAATAGATGAGGATGCTGCGATGGATGAGTGATCACACTAGACATGATAGAATTCGGAATGAGTGCATTAGAGAGAAATTTGGGATAGCGCTGATTATAGAGAAGATGGTAGAATCTGCCGTAGGTAGTTCAAACATGTATGGAGGAGACTTGTATAGGCCCCGAGAAGGAGAGCGGATCAGATGGAGGATAGTACTATAAAAAGAGGCAGAGGAAGACCTAAGAAAACTGTAAGGGAAATAATTAGAAGAGATTTAAATGTCAGTGGGTTCAATAAAAATATGATATATGATAGAGCACGATGACGTTGTTTGATCCATGTAGTCGATTCCACCAAATGGGACATGGTTTAGTTGTTGTTGTTTTAGTAGTGGTACCTAAGGAGATTTATAAATGACACTGTCAATCAACTAGCCAAATTGGTGTACAATGATTAATATGCATTGTGGTTGCAAATGATATTTTGATGATTTTTTGTTTTTATTTGCTATGGTCCCTGTGAAGTAGATAGATATATATATATATATATATATATATATATATATATATATATATATATATAATTTTCAGATTTGGAACACAAATGATGGACATTTGTTAGCAGAGTGGAAGCCATCAGATGGGGATCATGATATTCATTATTCTTGTATTGCATGCAGTTTCATCGGAAAAAAGGTACCATAGAACTTTAGGAAGCACTTTCAATCACCACTCCTTTTTAATGCTTGAGTCTTGCTTTTTTTCTTCCTTTTCACTCTGACGTCCACTATGCGGTTTTGTAATTAGCGTAGAAAAGAACGGGGGACATGCTTGTTGGCTCTTGCCACTGTGGAGGGAAGTATTCTGGTTGTTGATGTTTCCACTGGTGAGAGGAAGTGGACTACTAGCTATCCTGGGTATTGTTGTCATTTCTTCTTCTCTTTTTTTTTTTTTTGATGAAAATTTTCCATGTATTTTTATGATAAAGTCTCAAACCATAATTTTGTTTGAGAATAAATTAAAACTATGTTCTCTTATGTCCAATCACTTTGTATTCTTCCATTTTTTATCTTAATAAAATTTCTTCTTTTCTCAAGGAAAAATAAATAAATAAATAAAGTAAACTCTGCTTTGCTTTGAGGGTATTGGTCAATGTTTAAAATATATGTTGTCTTACTAGTAGAATAAATCTCTATATTGTCCATTTGGTCTCTGGTATATAGGAATCAACATCTTATACAACGATTATATACTTCCATCTCAAGTTTTGAAGCTTGTTAATTTCCTTAACATTATCACTAGTGGACATCTATGTGGGGATTTTTTTTCTTTTTTTGGTGATATTAAAATGATAATTAATACTGATGTATAAGATATTTTTCTTGTCATCATATAGCGGTGTTTGTGGACTTTCATTCACAAATAAAGGACATGTTCTTCATGTTGTTGGACATAATGGAATGGCATGCGAGATCAATACAGAAACAGGAGAGCATTTAAAGGAGTTTAAGATCTCAAAAAAGTCCATCTCTGCTCTGGCTTTCTCACATGGTGATCTCTAAACCCATTTGGAGCTTCTTCCATCATAATCATTTATCTTCTTGCTTGACACTCATCATTTTACTTATTATCCAGATGAAAAATATGTAGCTGTTTTCAACACTAAACTACGGGTTATAAGCTGGGAAAATGGGAAAGAGGTTCTGAAGTTCCCTGATGATATGGTAAACTTCATTATCTATTCTGTATATGAATTTTTTTCTTTACAAGCTCAAAGCATCATTGCATTTTCCTTTCATTGCTTAGCAGGTAAATGTACATTATGTGTCTATATCTACTGATGCCAAAGCTTTAGTTACATCAGATTTTGAGGGTCAACATCTTCAAGTTTGGAGGTGTGATTTAGATTCTGGAACAGTGAGTAGTGGTCCTACACTTCCCATGAGGCATGCTGCACTACATCTTGAATGCCACCATGGTTACAATGAAGAAGATGATTTAGTTGTCTTGGCAGTTTCGGGTTCAGGTGCAGCTTATATATGGAATTTGAATGCCTCCTCTAAAGATGAGATACGGCCAACTAAAATAACGGTGAAGAAAACATACAAGGAACGCAGCGAAAGTTCAAAGAAAAAGCTCTCTTCTATTATTGCATCTAGATTACAATCTTTAGGGGATGACAAACAGATGAAAGCTCTTGTGACTTATGGCTCTATAGATCATCCACAGTTTAGTCTCCTACATGTCATCAATGCAGAGGAGAATATAGTCTTAAATGTTGTAGATGAGACTGATTCTGTTCAGCAGCAAGACACTCTTTCTGGGGAAGGTCTGATTCACTTCGTTATGTGTTTGGTTCATGCTTCTTGCACACTTTTTTTGCTTCCATTTGAGTAAATATTAGGTTATTCTAATTTTTTATTTTCCTACTTCCGTAGGAGCTTATAGTTTGTTGACAACCTCATTAAATTCGACTTGGAATAAAATGTTACAGTTTTTTTCCAATACGCAAGTTTGTTTGTCCCTTACAAGTTGGCTAACCTAAACATTTAATCTCCTATATGTATCCTGGTAACAGCAGTTCCATTGGAAAACAAGAAGGGTAAGAAAAGACAAGCAACATCTGATCCTGATCTTCCATCCTCTACAGAAAAGGTGGATTTTGGTAAGAATTACTCCCTCCACTCCTTTTATAAGAGTCATTTAATAAAATGGCACTGGGATTACAGAAACAATTTAATACTTCTTTATAGGTAGTTTCTGTTAAATTCATGCAGATGTTTAGGACCATTAATTTCCTTTAATTCTTGCTCTGGTCTGCTAAGACAATTAGGTTTACTAAAATCTGTTGCATGTTGGTTCATGTAAAATGTACTCTCTGGCATGACGACTAGTGGTACCATCACCATTCTGAGAAGTGTGCTTTCTAGATGAAGTATTGTTCAATATTTCTTCAACTGATCTTTCATGTAGATCAAGGTGAGGCTGCGGATGGAGTCCTTGTCGATGATGATTCAAATGAGCCAACAATGGGAGAGAAACTTGCTAGTCTCAGTTTGCTGGATGAGAACAAATCCAAGAGTGATAAAGTGCAAGAATTTTCTGACCCAGCAAAGCCTCCAAGTGCAGACTCTGTTCATGTTTTGCTTAAGCAAGCATTAAATGCTGATGATCGCACCCTTCTGCTAGATTGCTTGTATACACAAGATGATAAGGTTTAGGCTTTTTCATACTCCTGCTGTAACTATGTATCTGAATAGTGAATTGCTCATCTTTCTTTGTCTCTTATATGTTATTGATGATGAAACTACTTTTGCAGGTTATTAGAAAGTCAATTGCACAGTTGAACCCTTCAAACGTCCTCAAACTTCTACACTCTCTCATATCCATCATTGAATCTAGGTAACACATTATAACAATAATTCGGTAATATATGTTTATTAGTTCTGGTAGTGTTCCTGCTGAAAGTATAGGCATAGCAAGGAATTAGTTGAAAACTTCTGTTATTATGTAAACTGACAAAATATATATAAAAGAATGTTTCTAGTCATCACATTAACATGTGCAGTGTCCATATGCAGCAGCATGAACAGCAACCAAACAGCTGGTTATAATTGACCCCTTTGTGTGCTGCATCAAAAGTCTTGTTACCAGCAACATAACTTTTTTAGCTATCCGATTTTGCATTAACTCCTGATGGACTCTGTAAAGAAGTTGTTCTCTTGCTCATTTTTAGGGGTGCAATTTTGGCATGTGCTCTTCCATGGCTGAAGCTTCTGCTTCTACATCATGCAAGCGGAATAATGTCCCAGGAATCTTCATTACGAGCTTTGAATTCATTGTATCAGGTGAGTTCTGCATAATGGTTACACTTGAGAAGCACTCCATACATCATTTCATCTACCTTTCTCTTCTCAGCAATTTGTATTTCATATTTCTTGCTGTGTTTAAGAAAAGCATTTTGTTTTCTATTTAACTGCAATGAAATTGAGCTTATGTGAGGATTTGCATCTCCAGTGGCATTTTGGTGAACTGTTTGGAATGTTGTTACAATTTCAGCAGTGGATGTACTGTTCATCATAGTTTTTGCATAAGCAGCATCAGTTACCCATTGAGTGAAAATTCAGTTGAATTTTTATGTTGCGAAGTTTTCATTATTAATTTGTGAACATCATACATTCTTCTGAACTCATTCCTTACCAATATAGGATTTCACCATTCATGCTTGAATTTCCAACTACAAAATCAATAGAAAAGTTTGTAGTGGTTATGAGATGCTTGCGTGACCTAACCATCGACCATGTTTACGCCCATGGTTCCTTCCTGAATGAATCTTTTGATTTGTGCAGCTGATTGAATCTAGAGTCTCCACTTTTAAATCTGCTGTTCAGCTGTCAAGTTGCTTAGACATGCTTTACGCCGGGGTAAGCTTCTTTCTGCTGTTTACATACAGTTAGTGGAAGTTGTGATCAACATGTCCATATCCTTATTCATGGTTTTCTTTGAACAGGTTATTGATGATGTGGAAGATGAAGGTGAAGCAGTGCCAGTTATCTATGAGGACAAGGATGATAGTGAAGAAGAATCAGGAGAGGAGGATGCAATGGAAACTGACCAAGATAGCCAATATGAAGACCAATCAGATGAAGAAGCATTTGATGGTGATAGTGACATTGAAGGAAGTGATGATATGATGGGAGAGTGATGATGATGTGCATATGCTTTCTATTATTTTTCAAAACTGTCACAACCTGAAAGTCCCAGCTGAGGGCAGTGTGATAACACTTGTAGTGGCAGAGATAGGTTTTTGATGTATTTTCGTTGTAGCATCTTGGAACATATCATCACAATTTTGAAAATGAGACTATAGTATTAGAATGTTTTGTATAATCAACTCTTAGTACATTTTTTCGTAATGGTCTCCTATAATATGAAAGATAATGTGATCACTCATCCAAACATGATCTTCTTGGTACATGTTTAAGGCATGCCACTTTCTTACAATCTTTACACAAAGGGTGAAAACAATTGGATTCGGTTGAGGTTTAAGAAAAATACTAACCTTATCAAATTTAATTGGATTAATTTGATTTAATTTTAAAAATATTCTTAATGAATATGACACAATCCACTCTAATTCAAAATTCAAATACTATTTAGGAAAAATTATACTTTACTCTTTGAACTATAGGTTATGTACAGCTTAGTCCCTAAACTTTAAAAATGTGCAAATAAATGTCCTAAACTTTCACAAATGTGTATATTATCCAAAATATACCATATGATCATATTCCCTTAATTTTTCCAAATATGCAATCCAATATCCTATATTTTTTTTTTAAAAATGTCACATTTTTAATAACAATTGATGAAAAAATTAACAAAAGATTAATTTGTATATTAAAGAAGGTTCAGAAGGGTCAAATTGAATATTTAAGTTTAAGGTTTAAAATGCACATGATTTATGGCTCAAGAAGGTAAAGTACAATTTTCTCAATTTTTTTTAAATTATCCATATAGATTTATCATATAATCGGTATGTTTTTTATACCATGTCTCGACCATTGTAGATGAGTAATTTTTTTTTCTCTTTAGGGCAAATGAATGACTTTGTTGATCTTGCTATGTAACATAAGGTGAATGAATGATGTTTTTGGTACATTGAGTAAATTTTTTTTTTTCAGCATCCAAAGGACATGGCACCCATCAGTGAGACTTTATTGATCTTGCTATGTATCATAAGGTGCATTCTAATGCGAAATAGGGGAATTGCCAAAAGTATAACTTTCATACTTCAACCAATTTGGTTCTCTTCTACATTAAATTGTAGATGTAGTTCACTTAATTTCAATTTGTTATTTTGTGTGTATGTTTCTTCTAAATTCACACCATAAACATCATTTGACTTACGTAGCTGATCACATTTAAATAGCAGTATAGTGTTTTGCAAACATAACATTGTTGCTCAACACTGGTCTTCATGTATGTAGAGCCACCTTGCAGAGCAGCATACAACAAAAAATCTTAGATAGGTACAAGACTTGTATGACACCATGCACTAGGAAAAAGAAATATTTCAGAGCATCTCAATTCTCAAGTGATCAATCCGAAGATACGACATATATTCACATAGAATCCCAGGCACTCCATCCAAGTACCAGTATTTCCTGGCAGTGAGTCAAATTTGAGATCATACTAAATTACTAGTCATTATAGAAAAATGTTATCATGAACCCAGAAAACATTGCATTCTTTTATTATTTAATCATCTAATGCAAACATCAGTTTCACTCCACATCTTGAAATAGACAAAGGAATCTTTACTATAGATAACAAATCTGTGATTCAAAGATATCAAGCTAGAATAAATCATGATAAAATATTACATCAAGAATGATTGCCCACCAGAACTGATGGCTAAGTCAGCATGATATATACATTACTCAAATGTGTGGGAAAAGCATTTAGAACAATTGCTGCACCTAAACTCCGATGTCTGCTCTTCCAGTGATTACAGGTTCTTAACTCGTCAGCTACAAATACATTAGCACATGCAAGGTAATATCACAAAAGGATTTCTACATCTAGCTTGATAGTCTCCAATCAAGCACTCAAGACTGCAAGGCAAATCCCATCAAACAACTCACACTACAGCAATGAAAACCATAGTTGTTGAATGGCAGCCACGGCGCCAGGGCTTGGTAGATTTTGGACCCTCACCATGGAAAGATTTGTTCATTGTGATGGCCGTGGTGGTCTTAAATGGTGGATTTTTGGTCCACCACCATTAGCCACCATCGATGACTGACAACTACGTTGAAAACATAACAGTAGTCAAAATCCTCCCACCACCACCCTTTTTATAGACCATTAAATGCCATTATTCTAGATAAGGAAAAGAAAAGGGGGAAATGGGCCAAATGGCAACAGGCCTAATGGAAATAACAGCTGATTGATTGCTACAGGTGTAGATTAGTTCATATTCTGTTAGAAGATTATTTTCTTACAAATATGAGAAAGGGAAAGGGGGAAATGAGTTAGAAAATTTGTGAGATTGAGGAGAGGAGAAGAAGGTCTCACCCCTGAATAATTTCTTGAAGTACTCATACCTTTTCTACCTTTTTTTTTTCTGAATCAGTCTTATCACTATCCTTTTGACAATGATCTGAATAGGAGAGAAGAAAAAGGACATTAAATTAGAGGAAGGTCCGACTTTGACAAGATAAAACTTCTCTATATTACCTTGTTATTGAGGCTTGCAAGGTGTGAACAAATAGAATAATGTAACTTAATGAAGTCAACTTTCGTATTTGATCACATTTTTTTCTAGTTTTAAGTAATAGTTTATGTGAAACCATCAGGTGAAGGTACTTTGATGGTTTTTTCTTCAAGTAAGGAATGACAATCTTTACTAAAACATACATTCCCACATAAATTTTCATATCCTTTCATAGAATTCTTACTGTCACACAGATAGATCCACATTTCCTCTACCACTAAGTGCCAAAAACTTATCATAAAATTGCACCAGAGGACACTTATCTATCAAATTGGAACCAAGGTATGCATCTTTGAGGAAGACAGTACTTCTCACACCTTTATTTGTGAGATAAAAAATCCCGTGATGCTTTATCAAGCAAAGTAGCAACTTAGATGGTAAAAGACACTCAGCATGAAACGCATCCAACTGTGCAGATGTCATCCTTTTCTCAATGGTCAAGCTAAGGAGCTCATGAATCACCCCCACCGCCCGCTTACGAGCTCTCGCCGGATCGGTAGCATCATCAAGCCTCCTCGCATTCAAATAAGGAGAAGGAAAATCCAACTTCTGCCACCTCTCAAGTTGCTCAAGGTAACCAACATTTGGCCTAAAACCAGTAGGAAAATTCACTTTGAAAGCAAATGGACCCATGTAATTCCCATCTCTTGAAATCTTCACCTTTTTCGAGTTCGAGCAGCTCACTTCTCCTTCTTGTCTCAACCTAGCGAGTAAAGTAACTGGATTAGCTAATTTTGTAAAATAATCAAAATAAATAATTTAATTCATTTTCAGATACATCACAAACCAAAGAATTCGATTCAATTCTATAATTTATTGGTTTATTCCAAAAATAAGACTTCAAATCATAACAAAATTGAACTCTATTTCTAATAGAATTGAATTCGATTTCATCTCATCTTTTCATTCCAAACAACCTGCTAATGAAACTCCTACTAGTATCTGATTGATTTACATTAGCTCATTTTGTATTTGATATGACTTATAAAAAATCAAAATATTATTTTACCTAGCTTCCCTGGCAGTGACAGCTAATGAGGAATCCCAATCCTCCAAGACTAGGAAGTCCCTTCCATTGACTTGGTTCCTCACTGAGAAGAACTGAGGGTATTTGGGAATCAAAGAGTCTCTAAAATCAGAAGGCAATCCCAATTCAGGCCCAACGAACTCAAGGGTGTCGAGGACCCGGCAATCAACGCAGAGCATCAACAACTTCCTCAGGTTATTAGCCAAGATGGGCTCCATGAGGGTTCTGGCATGGGCTTCTTCTAGGGCAACAACCTTCATGGCCTTGTCGGTGAGGGACACAGAGGGAGGGCCAGGCGCAGAGGAGACGCGGAAAATGGTAGGGTATTTTTGGATAAGGCCCATGAAGTCCCATTTGCGGACGAAGCCCACATTCTTCTCGAGGTTGCGGAGGAGGAGAGGGGAGCAGGTCTTGTGGGATTGGATGATGGACTTGAGCTCCAGGATCATGGATGGCTTCTTGTGGAGCTCCATCACTCTGTCCAGCTCGGGGACCCTGTGGTAGGCCTTCTTCTTCGGCCTTCTTCCCCACTCGATTTCTGCCGAATAGGCACCCATATCATGAAGAAACAGCTGCTCCTGCTCCTGCTCTTACTCCTACTCCAGCTTGAGCTTGGAAATGGAACATGGCGAAGCATCAACTCAACGTGGTCCGCAGACAGACAGGAAGTGTTTGGAATTAGGTACTATGAGCTGGTTTGGATGAACTTTTAGGAAAAGTTCTTTTTTTTTTTCTTTTCAATCAAAAAATCACTTTTTATTGGCAAAACCTACCAACATTACACCAGGCGCTTATCCTTGACTAGTTCAATAAAACTACTATCAAACATCATATGCAGTGAGGAGAGAACAAGGTGAGTTTACTTCCGCATTCGCCGTTGGGAGGGAATGATATGAGAGCAGGTTTCTCCAGGGTGTTCTTCACCATCTCAGTCACCACAAAAACAGTTCAACCAACCATAGAGAATTTTTTCGAACAGTTAGCCGCCAACAGAACCTAAGCAATCAAATCAGCACACTAAGAAAAGATCAGAACTTTGTAGTCATCCAAACAAAAAAGGCAAATTGGGTCGGTTAAATCAAACCGTTACAAAGCAAACAAGCACGCAAATTAACTGATAGTTCAATCAAGAGAAGCACAACACAAGGAACAGCAGAACAACACAAACTGGTGAAACCCCAATACAATAAAGCACAAAACTTTATAACTTACATATTGAAAAATCAAACCTAGCCAAACGAATGCTTACACATAACTTATATATATATATATATGAAAAAATCAAATGGGTTCTAAGAGAGGAGCATGGAGATGAAGCAGAAGGATTTGAATATAAATTTATGAAATTCAAAGGAAAGAAGAGAAGAACGAAAACTGTAGAAACTGACCTATCAAAGGGTGTAAGTGCTTTTGGTGGGTGGCGCCTCTGAGCTCTTTGCTTTGCTTGCAGAGGCTCCGAAGCAGGGAGAGTTGTGGAAGAAAATGCGTTTTGGGTTTTGGAATAAGAAAGAGTGTATTGGGGCAAATTTGACATTTCACTTCATTTGTAATTAAACAATATTTAATTCAAAACCTATTCATTTAACAACTATATTTGTTTTTGGGCGAATTCTTTGGTGGGGATAAATGAGTTTGGGATCATATGGTCCAAAAATCTCATCCATTAAAAATTAAATTCAACAGTTAAAATTAAATTTAATTAAAAATATATATTTATATTTTATTATTTATAAAAAATATTTTTAAATAATATCCCTTTTACCCCTGTTATATAATCCATTTTTATTTTTCCTTTCTCTTTCACCTTTCATCATCGCCACTCATCGGCGACTTCACCACCACCAACTGGAGGCGGAATCCTCCTGAAGTCCTCGCCCCTCCGGGGCGCCGCCCTCATGAAGTCCATGATGCCCAGGTGCCTCCTTCCTCCTCAGCCTCCTTGAGGGCGTCCTCCTCTGGTCCAGCTCCATCCTCGTCACTGGCTCGATGCGATGGCGGCGGCGCATAATGGAGGGACTGGGCCTCCCTCTCTTGGCCTCCCTCTTGAACCTCTAAGTCACCACTGCATGTCCACTTAGATCCATGACCCAACACATCTAGATTTGGGATGTTCCAAAACTGTGGTGGTTCTCTCGTCCCCACATACTTTAGCCTGCGAATCTTGTCATCCCAAGCCTCCCACGTCCTCCACATCCACGATGCATGTGTCTTCACCATACTAAAAAAGCTCGAAACTTTCTCACAGAAATCATTTTCCACTGCCATGCTCTGATGATATCTCATTAGCTTGGCCAAAACATGGGAGTTCTACAATTAGATCTTTGAATTGGTGGCAAAGTTCCAGACTTTTGTTTGTAGTTAGAGATAGATTTAGCAATTTTTTTTGGTTGGATCTGGCACTTGTATATGATACGATTTGGGTATCATTGTTTTCCATTTTTATGTTATATGCCAATTGTGCATTTTTCTAAGATGGATCTAAAATATTATAATTGCCATGATTGAGAACACTTGTTTCTGGATATGAAAGTATTATCGAAATTTTTTTTGCTACCCTTGAACTTGACGACGATGATAATAGAAGACCTTGAGGTGTGGTGAGGTGTGGGCCAGTGAGGATAGAAAGACCTTGAACAGCAATTGGATGTGATGTTCAAGAGAGAGAAAAGGAAAGAGAGATTAAAAGTTATGACAAAATAGTCATTTCATTATTTTTTATCTTATGATATTATAAGTCTTCACATGCTCCCAGACTTAACTTGCCTCACCTAAGAACTCACCTTGTTTTTGGGGATTGCATTTTGAAGTGTCCAAACTTAATGCTTTCACCTTAAAATGAGAATATAAAATAATAGATGTGTTTGAATTGTCAAATTATTTTTAAGGTCTGAAAAATAAATTTAGTGAAAAGAGATCCAACCTTGTTTTTCATTTTCGCTCTAGTAGAATAAAATATATTTTTTCAGTTTTACCCCTATTTATTCTCTTTTCAAAATATATTAGTTGTCTTAAAATTATATTTTCCCTTTTTTAATAATTATATCTTTAAAAGTAATTTTATTTTATCTCTTTTAAATAAAAATAATTTTTAAGTTTATTTTTGAAATATTCAAATTGAATCAAGTATAAATCAATTATTTTTAAAATTATTCTTTTAACTTATTTTTCAAAATTAATTTTTCCAAAATTTTTGCAGGCTATACTTAGAGTATTTATGCATAATTATTTTCATAAACTTTTTTGGTATTTTTTATATGTCTAAATAGGCAATTTGTAGCAAAGTTTTTTTTATTATTTTTTGATATGTTTATACCTCAATTTTCAGAGAGAAACAAAAAAGAATTATTAGAAAATTATAAAAAATATTTTTTTTTTGTCGAGAAAAAATTTTCTTTTGAAAATATGTGAGTTATAAATTTTTCTGCCTTTTTTTCGCTTTTTTGGGTCCTGGTGCTATATTTATTGGGCTCGCCAATATCTCTCTAAAAGCATACTTGGGCTCCAGTTCTTTTGGTTCTTCCAATGTCCACAACCAAAACAAAAAAGAGGATTCAAGATTCCGACCCTGATTGAAAGTTCGATTAAAGGCAATTTACGACATTATTATAACATGTCAGGTACTAAAACAGAAACTCTAGAAAATACCACATCCACTCTCTCGTTTAGATACACGAGGGAGGATGAGGAAGCACAGCTTATTAGGTGAAAAAAACACACTATGCTGTGCAAACACGATACTAAGAAAAACACAAATGACATTTGATTGAAAACCAAATCACTAGCAGTGACTAATAATAATAATAATCAATCTCTGCGTGTGTGTGTTGGGTAATGCTCGTGCTCATTCTCGTCTTGCTTTGGTGCCATTCCCAATGTATGCTTCACAGCATCAGCAGCACCTTGGGCCATGCCCTTAACCTTCTCCCCAGTCTGCTGCACGAACCCCTTTCCGGATTGGCCCATTTCCGAGGCCCTGTCTTTAGTTGCGCCAGCTGTTTGCTGGGTCTTGTCCTTTGCTGATTGGGCCGTCTCACTTGTCCTGTCCTTTGCACCTCGGGCTGCCTGCTGGGTCTTTTCTTTTGCACCTTGGGCCGTCTGCTGGGTCTTTTCTTTGCACCTTGGGCCGATTGCTGGGTCTTGTTCTTGGCTGCTTGGGCCTTCTCCCGAGGTTGCTCATCATCTGGTTGGCCTTTTCCTGATCCATCAACAGATGGCATTTAATATGACAAACCATTTAATAACGACTCATAAAAGTAAGCATATCTTTTTACCACAAAAAAAAAAAAAAAACCTTATGAACATGTTTTGCTGTGAAGGAAAAGAAAAAAGATATGAAGAAAAAGGGAAAATATTTTTATTCAAAAACAGAAATAATACGCAAGACTGGTTCATATGATAAAATATGTACTTGGACTCACTTCATTTATTTGCATTATTAACAGCTCGTAATAGCCATAAAAAAAATTTACATAATTTTTTGAAAAATGTTAAAACTCAAAAGATAAAGTTATTTTACTATTTTTCATAAGTTAAATTTGTAAACTTAATTTTTGAAAAAGGTATATTATAAAAGTATTTTCTAAGCTTAGAAAAAGTGGTTGTTTCTTTTACAGTAATCAAAACCTAGATATGCCTCAAGTCATTAACTTATGCTGACTTGAATACTCATGAGAATAAAATCACAATGTTTTATACACGGTGAAGTCCTCTTCTTTGAGCAATTCATGATGATGGAAATGAGAAGAATGAACAAAAATGAAGCTTCGGGGTTGCATGACATAAAAGCAAATGAATAGTTAGGTGTAAGGATATAGTTTGTTACCTCAGTTTGGCCCTTGGCCTCACCAGCTCTATAGCTCTGGTCCTGTGATGCCATATTTCTTCTTCAAAGGGTTTAGTTGACTCTCTCAACTATAATGTAGTTTCTCTCTTTATTTCTGATGATATATCTCTAGCACCTTTCGTTGGTGACAATGTTTCAATTGCATGCTCTATTTATAGTATTTCATGGGTTGTGTATGATTAGCACGTGTCCAGCTTCGTGACACGTGTGCAGCACGTGCCGCTCTATGGTGATTGGTGTGTCTTTGAGTACTTTTTTAAGTTTGGATAATAGATAGATAGATGGGCTTGGATGGAGGGAATGAATAAGCCTCTAGAACTTTGCCACGTTGCGATCGGTTAAATGGTTGTATAATGATTACAATAAGACGTTGGTGATTTTATGAGGCACAAAGATAATGCCTTCATGACTCATGAACTATATATACGCAATTTTGTTTACATAAAAACAAACGAAATCATTGTCTTTGGGTAATAACGATAGCAAAAGTTTTTCTGTGCATATGGATAAACTACAAAAATAATAAAAGATTATTTTTTAAAATACTCGACTTTTACATTTGGATATAGTTATAACTTATAAGAATTGTTTCACTTTTTTTTTGGATATTGGATGAAATAATCTATAATTATACAAATCATAATATAAACAAATTATGCTGATAATGTATTAGAATTAAAGAAATTATTAGGTAATTTTAGTATTAGAGTAAGACAAAACATTTACTCTATTATATTTATTGATTAACAAATCAATTATTATATTAAAAATATAAGAAAAGTGGAAGTAATAATGACTTCCAAAACTTATGTATTAATTAATAAATGAATTAGATCAAGAACTTTTCTTTACTCTTAATATCCTAAATATTTCTCATTAAAATTAACTGCTAATAACTGATAACATTATGCAAATTATGTAAATCCATCGTCACTAGCTAGTTCACTCTTCTGATAAGTATTAGGAGAATCCCACATCAATATTCAATCAAGAGTTCAATGAGTTTAGAGACGTCTAAAAACAAGGAGGATTTGTGGCAGATAATGACTTGCTACCCTAAGCAATGAATGGCTTTAATTTTTCTTTGAAATGTTCCTATCCCAAATTAATCCTTCATCACTTGTGATTCCACCATTGGAGGCCATCTCCAAATTGTGGGCAGAATTAGACACATCATAATGTATAAATTTGATTTCGAAAAACATAAAATTTAACCTATCTGGTTGGAAAGAAACTAGACAAAAATTGTGGATAGCAATGGCAAACGAAATCAAAGAGCAAGCCCAGGTATGAATCAATCACAGCAAATTGATGTTTTTGTTAGATAGAAAAGAAAATTAAATCAAACAAGAAAACTGTTCTACAACATTTATAACTCAAAAGCAGTTAGAGTACATAATCAAGAATAAGTAAACACTGTGTTTTGTTTTTTCACATCTTTTCTCTATAACTATAATAATTTGCGTCTGTGTGTAATTATTATTTTTTTTTCCAGATTAGAAAAGATGATATTAAGAACCAAGCGACAACCGCAGTTCAATCTGCACAAAACACTGCTTCTAACATTGCTGCGCAAACCACTAGCATCCTTCAACAGGTAAGCACGTTACTATTAATAATAACATCATAAAATCATTATTAGTCTTGTTCTATCATTGTTAGAATTATTAGTAATGCTATATAGTAATCTCTTGGACAGATTGAATGGAAAAAATTAAACAAGTATTAAGCGGAAATAAAGGAACTATGGTGTTGAAAACATGTTAGAATGATTAAGGAAAATGCTAAACAATCCGAAATTTTGTCAGAATTTTTTTTATTTAGAATGATATATCATAATAGTCAACCTTTGGATAAATTAGTCATATCACTTTATTTTATCAAATAATAATTACAACGATTTCTGTCAAAATTTATGTGTATATTTTTCTGAATATTTAACATTGCTCATGATTAATTGCAAGGTATTGCATCTCTTGGCTTCAATCTATTAACAAATTGCTATAATTTGAATTATATGAGATATAGACGGGAGAGCAAGTGAAAAACGTTGCACAAGAAGCAGCCACGGCAGTTAAGGGCACCTTGGGAATGAGCAACGAAAACACCAACAGCAACAAGAAATCCAGTGATCCAATTGCTAAGCTTTGATTAATTCTTCAAGTCACCCTGCTTTTTCAATGCTTTCATTCAGCCATTTCTCTGTAGCTAGAATTTTGTATGAGTATAACAGCATATTTTTTCGATCTTAGATGGTCAATTGTAACATCAAGTTGGATAATATTAGGAGACTGATTTTGTTAACCCCAGTATCTATTTCAATTGTGAAAAATTGTTAGGTTTTCAGAATATTGTTCTGTATAATTTAGTGTTCTTCAAAGACCCTCGATTTGTTTTGTCATTCCCTTCTCCTACTTTTAACTATTTTTAACATAGTTGAGGGGTTAAGTAGTGAATTGTATGTAGCAACAAGTTTTTCTTAGTGTGTGTCATTTTTTTTGTATTATAATGTAAAAGAAATTAAAGGAATTACTCTTGAATCTCTCATCAGTGTTAGGGTGTGACAAAAGCAAGATATACAATATATACTAGTATAAACATAGGGAATAGTCTATGTGTAAATCATCAGTGAATTGTCATATATAATTACTATTTATGATATGTTTGGTTTGAGGGTGAAAATGGAGATAAAAATTACATGAATGAGTTTCATGTGTTATTTTACACATAAAACTCATTCAAGTAATTTTTACTTCCATTTTTACTCTTAAACCAAACACACCCTTAGAGTTATTGAACTCTTTTTTGGAAGTAAGTTGCTCTCCAAATTCATTAGACCACAAACCTGGAGCAAGTTGATGAGTTCTTTCTGCCACACCATGAAAGACTCTTAACAAAAATACAAATGACATACGGGGAGAAAATATATATGAATGTGAAATATGAAGGGAAAGAATGAATTTATGTTCCAACAGAGAGAAAAGACTTATTAGAATCAGAAAGGGAAAAGAGTTCAATAACTCCGAAGATGACAATTTACTAATGACTTACAATTACACATGAGACTATTTCCTATTTCTTCCAAGTTCCAAGATTTAACTGAAGCAGTCAGTGCTAGGAATCTAGCCACTTCTGGGAGCCGGAGCAGAAAAAGATATTCAAGGTGTCCTTCTAAAAATGTTGACTCTTAAATAGATAAGTGAGTAATATATATCCAATTTTATTTCATCCAATATAACCATTTTCCCTTCAACAATGCTAATAGTTCTCTCTAATTACATGTATCATTGTATGTAACATTGCAATTCTTACTATTAATTTTTTTATTACTTATTTGGATTATTTTGTTTTTGTCACAGTTGTTAGCTTGCAAAGGTTGTGAATTTTACTAACTTTTAATTGGCTCAAGAGATTTAATACTTGCTTCTATAATTTTTTGTTTTTTGACGCGTACTTGTTCCTAGAATTAATGGCCTCAACTTGAGCCAAATTTGTTGGAGTCCAATAAACTTCTTAATGGCCTAGGCCAAAAAGCATGCTGTTGATTTTCATATTGTTTTTATTTTGTTTAAATTTTCATATTCTCAATTTTTTTTTCGAGATTTTTTTTTAAGATATTCAGGTTCTAATATTATCTTTTTTTTTTTTTTTGGTCAATACACACACCTTTGCGAAGGAGGAGAAATGATTCATATACCATAAACTAGGGTCTACCTAGACTCGAATCTAGGTGCAGTTAGTGAGAGGCGGACAAATTTACCACTAACCCAACGCCTCGTCTACGGTTAATATTATCTTGTTCTTCGGTTCTTTTGCGGAGACTATGACAAATTTACCACTATCTTGTTCTGGATTCAACTTCTGCAAGTAGATAAGTCGAACTTGATGTTCATTTTTCTTGAAATCTTTGTGCTCATTTTTGCATCTTACTCTATACTTCACGCTCAAGTGTAATAATATTATTAATCCATTAAAAGAAGCATCACGCTGATGACTATAAAACTAAGAATAAGAACACAAATCGATCACGACTCACGAGTGTACCAAAAAAAAGTCACTATTGATACCTTTTTTTTCCCTCCATATACAATTGCCAATAGATTTAGCGTGCTTAACCATTAAGTTACGTATAAAACCATATGAGGCATATAGATGAAGAAAGTGAGTTTACCAAAGAAAAATAAAAAGAAACGAAAGTAGAGAAAAGGTACATGGCGGGATATATGTAGAAGAATTTTTTAATATGGATATGGAATAATGCCTCCTCGTGTTTAATAACATGTTTAGCTGTTTTAACAATATAATTAGTTTTAAGAATCACACTTATAACAATATATCAAATTTAAACTCCCTATTATTTTAAATTTATAAGTATTAATAAAGCAAAAGCTAACAACCAAAAAAAAAAAGCTATGAATATGTGGTCATAGTAAGATAGAATTGTAGCATTTGGTAATATGTTTAAAGGAAAGAAAAGAGTTGCAGCTATAATTTTGGTCTAGCAATAAATGCATGATCTAAGGTTATGAATTTGATTACGGAAGAAGCACATATTGTCAATAGGTATTAGGAGGGGATGTTGGTTATTGTACTGGACTAATAACATGGGCTGGGGACCTTCGCCCATTGTTGGGGAGCTGACAGAGAGTTTCAGAGATCGACTATGTGACATAAAATCTTTCAGGGATCCTTCACCATTCTAGCCTAAATCATTTATTGATTGGGCAT
This sequence comes from Dalbergia oliveri, assembly GCA_030441495.1. Lineage (NCBI taxonomy): Eukaryota > Viridiplantae > Streptophyta > Magnoliopsida > Fabales > Fabaceae > Dalbergia > Dalbergia oliveri. Next base: position 5,738,251 of record JAMLFY010000016.1, read on the forward strand.
GATTTTAACAAACTTCTCTACAATCTTGTCATAGTGCAAAACAGAAATGTATCATTGGTGGTTTATCCGTAGGGTAACCTCAGTATATAAGGGGTTTGGAGCTACCAGTTATGTTCTAATTCATAATTTTTATCTAAAAACCTCTATATCTAAACCCATTGTTGATTTAGGCATCACAGTATATTTGCAGGTACTTGTCGTTCACACCAACACTTCAAGGAACCTGCGCTCTTGCACATTCCTAGGTAAGAATAGTTATAAACTAACATTTTGACAGGTAAAAAACAAATTGGGTTGAAGGCCTGATTACTAAGAAGGCACAAACTACATATACAGGTGTTGAGAGGAGAATTGTTAATTGAGGACTAACATCTTGGCTTAACAAGGGTCCAAACAGAGTTGAACTTAAGGGAAAAAAAGAAAAAGAAAATGCAATCTCATTATTAAGTATAAACTTTTGCTTAGTGCGAATTGTTGCTCAATCCAACAATATAGATAGCTCTAGCAGCAATGAATTAGAAACATTTTAACTATTTATATATAATTGGTTGGCAAAAGTACGCACACAATCACAGATGGCAGAGTAGATTGCTAATGATGTAGGTTGGTCGTGGTCTTGCATGGAAACGATTCCCAAGGCGAATCGAATCAGCCCACTTCCCTCTTTATTCTTCTTTACAGTTTGCCCTCTACTTCCTCTTTACCCTTCCCCAAGAGAATGGAGGCCAGATCTTGGCTCATTCATTCATTCTTCCCATTCAGAGAGAGAGAGAGAGATTTTTGAGATGCATAAATAAAAGAGAAGCCCGGAGCATATTCAACATGGGTTTTAGAAATAGGGTTTAGATCCTCTAAAATATAAGGATTTCACTTTATAAAGCAAATGGATTTATCTTTGAATAAATAAAATAAAAAATTGGGTCATTTTCACTTAATTAATTTAAGAATAAATTTCTTCACTTTAATTTCAAAAGTAAGATTCTCACTTTAAAAGATCCAAATAGAAATAATGCACAATTATTCATTTTAATTTATAATGTTTAAAGTTATATAAAAAATTAAAATAAATAATTATATATACTCACAAAAAATATATTAAATATGGTTGGAACATGTAAAAATTTATCGTGATAAAAGAAGGGAAAGAAACTACACTTGCATGCTTTTTGGAGTAGTGATTGAATGTGTATCAAATCTAATAATAGATTTACATTATATTTCACCTGACTGATTTCATAATTTAAATGTTATTCTATTATTGAGTATAAAGTATATTTCATGAGTGCTCTAAGAGCATGCATCTATTTATCAAAAGCTGGGGTAGTGTGTGTGTGAGAGAGAGAGAATAAAATAGCTAAGCTCAGCAGCAGCCGCAGTGTGCCTTCAAGCAAAGAACAGAAAAAAGTATACAAAAGATGGTCAAAATGAAACCTCGAAGACTTGTTATTCCATCATCATCAGCTTCACTCATCTTTATTGAAACTCACCATATTGCCTTTTCTTTCCCTCTTTTTCTACATTTGTTTAATTTTTGTTGTCCGTTTTGCTTTCAAAGTAGTACTAACTTGCTTCCCTGCCTGCCCTCACCATGTTATTGACAAACTGAAGTGATTGACACAAACCATATTAATGCATGGTACATCTATCTTCACTATATTTTAGCTGCTGACAATCACAATTCCAAAATTATGTTTCAGTTTAATCATACTTATTTCTCCAAAATACTTAATTATATAAGTAATATGAGAAAGAATTTAATTTAGATAAACTTATTTCCAAAATCACTCACTTATATATATATATATTATTAGGTTCATTAAAAGTGTTTGATTCTTATCTCATAACTCACTTTAGAAGTCATATAAAAAATAATATATAATTTATCAATAAAGTAAAATATCTTACATTAACATTTTATAAAAATTAATCTCTATATATTGGAAGAATAAATTAATTTTGATATGTTGTCAGTGTAAAATAATTTTTATACTATTATTTAATTATATATATGAGACTTTTAAGATAGTTGATGTAAGAGTAAAAATTTTGTGCTTATTTGATAATGCATTATTGAATGTAAAATATTTTTACAAAAACTATTGTATTATAATCAAATTATTTTAAAAATTTAATTAAAATGTGGGGTTAAATCAACATTTAGGAACATTTTTATTATCACTATCCTTCTACTCCTTTCTCTTCCTCCCTACTTTTATACAAGGGAATAAAAGAATATTCAAATGGTAAAGCAGCACCTATTTTCGAAGTATATGTTGACTGTCAAAATTCTGTTCATTCCTAGAGAGTTATGGACATGAAAGAGACATTGATCCCCTCGTGGTTGTTATTGGGATAATATGTGGGCCGGTCCATATGATTTTAATGGTAGGAATATTCATTGCATATGGTAGCGAATGCTGACTAGGATTCCACATTGTCCAATAGCTGGCTGCCAAATTTCCTTTTTCTTTTTTATTCCTCCTACTATTTATTTTTCTTTTTGTTGTATACATGGATTCCGTGTATTTTGTTTTCTTTTGTGGGGCTACAATTCGAATTTGCTTCATATAACCAAATGCCGCGGTCAAAGCCTTTCTAAGGTTCATGGTTTATTTGATTAATGAGATCTTGGGGCATTGTATGTTGTGGAATTAGGTTACATGCTCTTTTTGTGGGTCTTGAGTTTGTTGACTTAGCTGTCTTGCTAGTTGCTGTAGACCATGAGAAAGTGTGTGTTAATCTAGACCTGTGGCTTCACATATATAGTTTATTACCAAAGTTCATTGATAATCATGAAAGAAAAATTGATTGATCAGTGGATCAACTTGGTAAATGAAGGTCAATGGCTAGTCAAATCACTTAAAAATCGAGAAAAGTCAAAATGATCAAAAGTGGGGAAAAGGGAAAATGGCGAAGGAAGGTCTAATTGGTTCGATTTTTTTTAACACTTTTTTTCAAAGCTTAAATATTGATATTTTATGACAACTACATAGCAAAAAAAAAAAAAAAGAATTAAAGAAGAGCACTAACAAAAATTATTGGATTTTTATTCTTCTTTGTAATTAAGACCTACCATAAATCCGTTGGTCACTAATAAATATTGTTTTCAAATATTTTGTGATATTATGAGACTGAAACTAGAGAAATTTTATATGAATTATGTATATTTCTATATACCTATGAATATTATTTTATTGATTATATTAATGTTAATGATTTAATATATTTATTTATATTCTAATTAATCATATATATATATATATATATATATATATATATATATTTACATATGTTTCTTATTATATTCAAATTGAATCCGATAAAATCAATTGGACTTCTAAACTTTTGAATTAACCTTAAGGTTTTATATAAATTTAATTTTCTCTTCCTTGTTGGTAATACTAATTGTGATTTTAGTCATGTATCACTCTACAAGATAACTTCAACTAATTTTAGGTGGGCCTATCAGAATTTTTTGGAATACTCAACAGCTTTGTGAATTTAAGATCACTATCTATTGCCATGCGTTGAGGGAGCTAAACAAACATGAAAATTATGAAGTAACATTACCAGTAGGCAGTTAGAGCAAATATTGAGTCCCTCTTCTAGAGAAATTTTTAAATGTATTTGGAGCACTATATGAATATGCTCGATATGCACTAATAAAGTGATATGAATCACTTTTAAAATCTACTTTTTGTTAAAGTGTCATTTTATTAATGAATATAGAGCATATTGTCGTGAAACTCAGGTATATCTTAGAATTTCTCTCTTGACATGCACATTGACTAAAGACGTATGGGCACAACCACATGAATACAAAAAAATGGGACGGTCCCATTTTAAGAAGAGGAATGCAAAGCTGATCAATTGCATTGGAGTGAGACTCAGTCCATTTATAAATTACCCAATAATGCTCATATAACAAATGTCATGTGGCAGCATTTTTATAAAGAAAAAGCAGGTAATCGCTTAATATATGCCAAGTTAAATGAAAGTGACATCATTTACATTTTTTATCAAATCATATTGTTTTACAACTAAGGAGAATATGGGATAAAGACTTTAATGGTATTAGGAACCCATAAGCTATAAGCATTCATATTCATGAAAGTGAACCAAAGTAGCATGATTCTGATACCTTGCTTGTATAAAAGGACTATATATACATCTTTCCAGTAATACGTTAGTCCTTCTTGGAGGTCAGGGTTTTGGCTCCCACAAGCCATATCAATTTTATAAACGATAGAGCACACTATGAAATTGAATGTTCCTTTTGTGCTTGAACCATGACACGAGTTCCTTTATATGCATCTTGGGGTTGTAGGAATACCATTTCAGCTCAGACTAGCCATACTAATTTACACATCATTTTTTCACACCTTTTCTTACACCAATACTTGCCTGAGAAAAAAAAAAAGAGGGAGAATATATAATATAAAAATGGTGTGTGTGACTGCAAGTATCATTGTCCATAGGACAAATAATGCTTATCCTAAGTTTTGAATTAAAGGACAGATGTTTATCCTATGCTCTTTGCATTCATTACCGTGCCATTTGAAACTTAAACAAAATGAATATGTAGCCCACTGCCAAAGTTATATGTTTAAAATTCAAAGTATCCTGTCTTTGGAATTGTAGCACGATATTCCCTTTATCTCTTTTTCCTCCTTTAGAATTCATTGATTCCATTTATCAAGGTTGCCACTCGAAGAAACACTACAAAGTACTACAACAATGCCCTCCATTTATTCACCTTTTTCTGTGGTCTCTGCCAATATATAAACCCCATATCCCCATATCACATTTCATCATCAGTCATCACAAATTCCCTCTTCTGCTTCTGTATCTCTTTTAGTTCAAGTTACTGTATTATCTTGAGGTTGGTCTTTGTATTTTCCATTTCTACCACCCCACTCAATTTTTTCTGGTCTTAACTGTTCTTAACAGAAGTTTCTACAGTATTATCAAGAAATTAAATATCTGCGTAAATGTGATCAACCTGTCTTCTACTCTTCTACTCAATTGCTTTATTATATCTTCATTGAAACTTGTTTTTATATCTTTCGGAGAAGTTAATAGATAACTAAGTTTTTGTTTTTGTCCCTATATTATCATAAGCAGAATTCTAGCTAGCAAGCTAGTCCACAGTACCATGCACAAAAACTTGCACATGTGCAGCAGCATAATGTGCCAATTTTCAAGTTTGATTGACACCAAATTAGTGTCTTTCATAAATATTGTCATGATTTTTGACAAAATTTGTGATAGTTTTTAAATGAAATGAACTGGGTATGACCCACTTATTCATCCTAGTAACTATGTCACATCACTCTGACAACTAAGTTCTGGCAAAGCTTCTGAACACACCTAGCATATATATTTTTTTCTTTAGAATAAGATTATTATAGTATCTTCTAAAGGAAATTACTGAATGCAACAATAATTTGCAGAGAAGTAAACATGAGCAGGCCAGGAGATTGGAACTGCAGGTCATGCCAGCACCTGAACTTTCAGAGAAGAGATTCTTGCCAACGATGTGGGGACTCAAAATATGGAGACAGGATGGATTTTGGGGCTTTTGGAGGAAGAGGAGGGTCTTCATTTGGGTTGAGTGGTTCAGATGTTCGCCCTGGTGACTGGTATTGTGCTGCTGCTAACTGTGGTGCACACAACTTTGCTAGCCGCTCAAGCTGCTTCAAGTGTGGTGCTTTCAAGGATGACTTAGCTGGAGGATTTAACAGTGACTTCTCACGGGCGAGAGGCTTCGGCGGCGGCGGCGGCGGCGGCAGCAGCGGTGGAAGACCTGGATGGAAATCTGGCGATTGGATATGCAGCAGGTGATTGATTTTATATCTACCATCTTTTGATTTTGAAGAAAATTCTTAGGTGTTTCTAAAGTAAGAAAAAGTTCATGCCTAGTTCCATGCTTCCTTTAAATGCTTGACACTTCAACGGTTACATTTAAAAATGCAATTATAGTGGAAAACAATGATGACTCTCAAAGTTGAAGTGTTAGACATTAAATGGATTTTAGCACTATTTTTCTTTCTCTTGAAACATCTAAGAATCTTTCTTTGATTTTTGGTTCTCTCTGAAGAGGCACCATGTGCTTTATGTTTGTATGTTATATTTGAAGCATGAAACTATGTTAAGTAACACAAGCCAAAGCTACTATTGGCACTCTATACATGCAATTGATCTTTATTTGGTTACTCTTATCTTTGACTGCTTTTAGGAGTTACATACTTTGAAAACTATGGTCCACTTCACTACCTATTTTAATAGGTTAGACGGTGGCCTCTCTATGTGTTTCTTGTGATGACATAACATAATTTTGTATTTTTTTTTTCCCATTGAACAGATCAGGATGCAATGAGCACAACTTTGCTAGCAGAATGGAATGTTTTAAATGCAGTGCACCAAGGGACACTTACTAGAAAAGAGATTGTTCAAACCAGAAGGCTGCGTTAATTACTAGAGATGCTGAAAGATTTCTTTATTAATTCCCTTGGGGTGTTAAAGACAATGTGAATTCTGAACAAAGGGTGGTTTAAAAGGCCATGTTACAGAGAAGCTACTTCCCTTAGGCTCTTGTCTCAGTTTTACCTCAAGAACTACATCAATGTTGTTTTGGTGCTTTAAACTCTATTTTTCTTTTGTCTTTTGTGTTAGAGAGAGTTCATTTATTGTATGGTGCGTGCTTTCTTAAATGAATATGAATCTCCTTTTCTTTTTCATCAAATTACATATAAAGCTTAGAAAATTTACTCTTATTTTTACCTTTCAAAAAAAATAACCTAGTGTGATGGGATAAAATAATCCATTGCTACCTTAATAGACTACCACCTTATTCTGTTTTATAGGGCGACAATAAATGTTTGAAAATTTCTCGTATAGATAAATACACATCTAATATTTCATATTTAGATACATTCACAATAAAGTCAATGGATCCCAAAACAAAACCCACTTTTATTATAAGGATATCTTAGTATAAGGTGATAGAATTATATTCACATAAGAATATCTCCCAAAGTTAACCATACATGTGGATTTATATGATTCGGCGTTATTACATTTTTATAGCTCAAAAGCAAAATAGAACAAGACACGGATAACTAGAGGTCTACCAGGCAATATATTTAACTAGGAGCAACCTTTAAACCTTTAGGTTGACCAGAAGAACAATTGCAATAACTTTTGACAGTTGAGTTCAAATGGAAGTAAACCAGAAATAAAAAAGACTCATGTAAATGTAATATGAATAAGTTGAGCATATTTTAAATATATACATACACCCTACATGGCTATATTTCCATCCATTTAATTTTAAGAAAATTAACACTTAAAAGAGCTATTGAGCAGTGTTCATTACAGATATATTCCTTCACCTCTTAATTTTTTTTATAAAATATAACTCAACCATGTCTTTCTTTTCCTGACTTCACTGGCTTAATTAGTTAGCATATTTGAGACACAATTTGCATTGGATTCCTTTCACTGAATGTAAAGTATACCTTTAAAAAGGATGCACATTGTGGATTCAAAAGATCACCCCAAGACTCCTCAACTATATATATGCTTTTATGTAGGACTATTTTCTGCCTTTCAGGCCAGCTTTAAGTTAGTGAAGTGTCTCCAATTCTTTTCAGGAAAGCTTTATGTTGGTGAAGTGTCTCCACATCTAGATTTGCACAAGTTACATGGGCATGACCTTGCTTTTATTACTATTAGTTTGTTATTGCCATTGTTACTTTTATTATCACTTTGTTGAAAGCAACATGGCTTATCAGTTGGATGCATTTCGGTAATAGTGCTAATTATAAAATATTATCCCATGCCTGAGGATGAATATGTGTTGATTCTTCTTTCCAATATGGGACATTTTCGTTGATTAAAACAAGCTTTCCCTTTCCTTTTTGGTTCCTCTCTCTTGCAAGTTGGAACCATTTTATTAATTTCTGTACAATCATTTTGTTTCTCTTATTTGAGGGGGAAAAATACAGTGTGGTTTTCAATGATAAACCAGGGAAATGGATTCCATTGGTGAACACAAAAGTTGGCATTAAATGAGATACACGATATCAATGAGATTACAAAAGAATTGGATACAAGGAGAACCACATTACTCACTTTTTGTTGTTATTTGTTGGATCAAATGTTTATTGAACCAAAAGTTATAACGGATGACAATAGCACAACTTTATTTACTTAAAGTTTTTCATAATCAAGGTTGTCAAGAGCGCGTGCAAGAACATAGGATCGCACGCTCCTACGAACCCAGAGGGCTTGCCATGCTCATTCTGTCGGGAGTTTTGGCCGTTGGAGTAGGAGCGTTGTTCAAGCACGTAGGAGCATAGTAATGAAAACTGGAAGACAGCTCTGGAATTGGGAACCCACTGGTCGTTCTTCAACAGTTTGGTTATGCAATTAAATCAGTCAAACTTGGTCAAACCCAACTTGGCGAGCCACATGTGGCTGACTGGCTAGGACTCCTTCAACTCCCACACTCAAACTGGACCGCACCAACTTGAACCTTGCTCCACGTGCCCAACATGCATGTACCTATATGAACTACAAGCCTTGTCACGATCCTTGAGCTTTGTGCTTTGTGCCTTGTGTTGAACCACGAGCCTTGTGCCTTGTAGCCATATAACTCTTGCTGCAAATAATTCAAAAATTCCAAGTGGTGGGTTCAAACCCAGCTTCCCCTCATCATCAAGAGCACCACTACCACCAAGCCAGGTTGTTCTCTTATTGTTATATGTCACTAATTATATATATACACTATATTTAGTTACATAAAGATTTAACCGTTTTACCAGTGACCCAGTGACCCTGCCTCGACCAAGTCGATCACCGGTCCGAGTTTGAAAACTATGCGTAGGAGCGCTAGGAGGGCCGATCCTTGTGCACTCAGCACTCCTACATTGGCCCAAAATTTTGGAGCTCGACCTAGCCCCAACCCCTAAAAAAACACCCTAACGTCCTCTGAACATTCCCTCCATAGATCTCTCTCACTTGATCTCTCCCAAAGCCAATTCGCCCCCAAAGCCACCATTGTTGTCGCGCGCCGCCACCTTCGACCATCACGTCGCCGATCGTGCCACCTTCGCCGCCGTTTCTCGCGGCGTCATGATCGGGTTCTTCTTCTTCTTTGTTCTGCTTCGGGTCTTCTTTCTTCGTGTTCCCTAAGTGGCTGAGTGCCATTGTGCACCCATCCCTTCTACGAATCTACTTCTTCTGCTGCTTTTCCGCTTTGTATTCCAAGAGAGAGATAGATAAGGTGAGTTTGGGCTTGTGTGTTGTTGAGTGTTGGCCTGTTGGGATTTTTTATTGTGTACAGTGTTTGTATATAGTGTTTATATTGTTGAGTGTTGGGTTTGTTTAGTGTTGTTTAGTGCTTTTTCTGATTTTTTTTTAGGTGTGGGTGGTTGCTATAGTGTGGTGTTAGTGCTTATTTTTTTTGTTTATATATATTTTTGTTGATTGTTTGTTAGATATTATTTGGTTAAAATTTAAAATTTAAAATGATGAATATGATGATCATAACCTTATGGATTTACTTTTGATGTCTTTTAATTCTAGTACATGGTACTTGAGTTGTGTTCTTTAATGTTTTAGTTTTAAATTATGTCAAAAATTTGTGGGTTGTGACTTTATGCATTTTAATTGAAGTATTACTATGTTAATCGTGAAAAATTTTGCTTATTTGTGTTGGTATATACATATATATATTTTTGTATGAATGCAATTGTTTGTTCTGTAGGAGCTTACGCTCCGTGCTATGCTCCTCTTTTTACGCTCTTGTTCCCCTTCCGTTCCTACGTAGAACTCGCTCCTGACAATCTTGCTCATAATCACATCTAGCATAAAGGGATGTACCCTATTATAGGTGTCATGAACCAAGGTGTTAAGTATATCAAGTCCTAAGAGCGATGTTGGTTAAATAAAGCTAAACTAATGCATCATCTCCGGAGGATCTTGCCAATTCAGAGTTCCTTCCCCAGAAGAGCTTCAAATGCAATTCTAATTCTCAACAGATTGCAGGCCCCTTCCAAGCCCTTTCTGTTCAAAGCTTCAATTGCAGGTGTTAAAGTATGCTCCATAGTTGCTCTATCGGGCAGCACAACCTCAAGCCCCTGCTGTAAACAAAGAAGATGAACAAATATTCAGATCTCTACATGCTTGCCAACACAATGCAACATGTTCATGTGGATTGTATTATTTAGGGAGGAATAGAATAGAAGTCCATATGGACTTCAGCAAAAATGAGAAATAGGCCAAAATAGGGGAAATGAACAAAATAATGATGTATAGTATAGAATGGAGAAAAGCAAAGGAAGTGAAATAATTTAAAGAGTAAACTTTGTCGGGAAATTTACTTGTGCAGCATAGTGAAACTTAGCTCAATTGGCACAAAAACAAAAAATAAAATAAAAGAGTTATGTATCAGATATCGTATCGACTAATACCTTATCTTTCATTACATGGGGTGTGAACCCTATTGAAGAATGAATCACATCCTATCCAATAGTGAATATGGGTGTAAGTTGATATCACTTCATATAATGTGCAGGGATGAATTATTCATTCTGAACTTTTATATTACATGATTCATCAACGATCATTATGACGTTATTCATTCGCACAAATTTTCCTAAAAAATTCTTGACATTTTTCATCTCTCAGAATATTACTTGAGAAGTAATACTTTTTCCCATGAAATTTGAGTTTTCTGATGACTTCTGGCCAAATACAATTGTCAATTACTCAATTTTCTCGGCAAAGTAACATTTGTAGTAATAAAATTTGAATTTTATTTCTATACACTAGTAATACCAATCAATAGAATTTAAGAAAAAATGTCAAATCATACAAAATAACTACCTACCATGATTTGACATCTTCAATTTCTCCTGATTGACAATATAAAATAGTTTTTTATATATAGTACATAGAAATCAAACTCATAAAATATTTATTTAATATTAATATAACAGACATTTAAGGTAGCATACACTTATGAAGTTTAGGGATTTTGCTTTACAGTTTTCAGTTTTAGATTTGTGAAGAAAACTGAAAACTGAAATTTTGAGTTTTTAATTTTTCCTTCACAAATCTAAAAACTGAAAACTAAAACTGAATCTACAAAAAACATGCCCTCAGAAATTTCGATTTGTTGGCTTGGTTTTTCGCAACAAGAGGGAATATTGCAATAACAGCTTCAGCCTCTTCAGATCTAGTGCCTCTTCATATTTTTTCCCTTCATCTCCTTTTTCTTGTTTTCTTTGTGACCCATTACACAAGCAGCTTTGATAAGCTTCTCCATTTTATCACGTTCATCTTTCTAATACTAAAGCTGGCATGTATGAGGCTCGTTATTAATTCATTTGGTGTGTCAGTGTGTACTTGCATTTATATACACAGAGTCGTTATTTATTTATTTATTATTTTTTATTTAGTGTGTATACAAACACAAAAGAGAATATACTATAAAACTCCAAATTATGTATAAATCCTGCTGATGCAACATGCTTGATGTATCCAAAGAAGCAAGTTCTGATGGAAACCTCAACATTATGTAAAACTCCAAATTCCTAAAATGTCAACAATTATAAAGCCAAACATACAACACTCTCTAATAGCATTCAACCAAAGACAATGCAGTAGTAGTCTATCTGGGAAATTGGCCGTCAGTTGTCCATCAAATCCATGAATGATTCCAGCTTCCAGGAGTGCAAAGAACAATTATAGCTAGCATCCTGAATATCTACTGCCACATGCCAACATAACTTTCTGGAAGGTAAAAAATTTTTGCATTCCAATGGATGAGAAACATAAGATGTTAGAAGCCCGGAGAAACCATAGAACTCAAATATGATCTCAAGTACTTCAAGAGCAAATAGAAATAAGATCCATTGAGCCAAGCCTACAAGATTTTGGAAAACCTATTTATATATATAAACACACACACAATTCATGTACTCCAGTTCTTCTATGTGAGGTCTACTATGCAAAGTTTAGACAGTTTTTAGATTATAGCATCGGCATGTCTATAAGCCTTAACACTTGTAAGGTAATAAGGAAGAAGGAAGATTCATCATGTTTTGTGAATTGATCCAGGTCTTCTCAAAGAAGATAGTTCCTGAGTCTTAGGCGATGTTAAGATTGATAAAAGCTGGTCATCCTTTTGATATGTAATCCACTGAAGTATTCAGGCACCTTAATAAAACTGGATATTGTTTCTATGCTATGCTACATATGCTCATAGTAAATGGCTAATTTTATCAGCAATGGTGTGTTCTTTTTTTTTTTTGTGTGTGTGTGTGTGTGGGGTGTTGTGGGGGGGTAGATTTTCATGAATAAGCCCAATGTGTAATTTTACACTTAGAGCACATTTATGAAAAATTTCCCCTAATTTTATCCCCAAACCAAACACATCCTAAAAGTCACATCTAAAAGTCTTCGTTTACATTAAAAAAGAGAATGCAGAAGCAGAAGCAGAGAGTTCCTTCCATCTATGTTCCTCAAATTTGTCTTTCATAATCAACAGAATAGCCAAAGCTCACAATTTAAGGGAAAAAAAAGGCTAGCAAAGTGCAGGAACACTGACACGAGATTAGTTTTTGCCAACAATTTTGATTCAAGAACTCCTTTTCTATCCTTCCATTTTCTTTCTATTTTCACAAGTTCTGCCCTCATTTTCCTACCATTGTATTGGACAATTAGTCTACAATGGCGACACTCTAATTCACTAGAAAATAAGGCAGCCATAACTTGCTGCACCCACCAACACCATTAGTGACGTCTCATTCATTCACACTCATTCAATACAAAAATCAAATAGTAAAAGAGTAAACCAGCCAACACCTCTTCTCCACAAAATTTTTCGCCATTGAACAAACTAACAATACAAACTATATCAAATCAAAGAGAAACTCTTAAAAATGCTAAGTAGCAACAAGAAGTTAGAATTATTACTGTTTCCTAATATAACAACATTTTTAACATTATACATTGAAAGACATCCCATAGAATGGTTGGATCCTCAAAGCCTCAATTTCGTCCCTGAAAGTAATAGTGTCAGGCACACTAGCTCCTACGAAATAAAAGTCTCTAACATACTCTCCTAAAATTACAAATATCGATCATATTAATCCTTAGTTAAGAAAAACATTAGTGCTTAAAGAATTAGCACGACCAACATTTGTAATTCGTAGAGAGATTGTTTACTTCTCATGTACTAGTGTTTCGGACAATGTTTGTCTTTTTAGAGGTGAAACTAGGCTCAACAACAACGACGACTAAGCCTTGTCCCACTAAATGGGGTCGGCTACATAGATCAAGCGATACCATAAAACTCTATCACATATCATATTCATGTTAAAATCAGTGACATTTAAATCTCTTTTGATTAATTTCCCTTATAGTTTTTCTCGATCTTTCCCTCCCTCTTTTTATGGTGTTGTTCTCTATTTGGTCCACTCTCCTTATTGGGGTCTTTATAGGTCTCCTCTAAACATGTTTAAATCACCTCAGGCGAGATTCTATCATCTTCTCTATGATAGGCACCACCCCAATTTTCTCTTTAATGTATTCATTCCTTATTTTATCATGCCTTGTGTGGTCACTCGTCCATCGCAACATCCTCATTTCTGCCATATATAACTTATTTTCATGTTGATCTTTCACCGCCAAACATTTAGTCCAATATAACAAAGCCGATCTTATCACTATACGGTAGAAACTACGGCTCATTCTAACAATTTGCTTTTCAAGAAATTTTTGAGTGCTCCTATAGTAAGATAAAAGTCTTACTCAATTCCATTCCCAGTTTGACACCTTAGCTTTGTGAGTTATTGTTGTTTCCTACTCCCACTTAACTCTCAATGGAATGACTGAGATATCAAACAAATGGAACAAAGTAAGATTAATCTCTTGCTTCAGGAGCACCTTAGAATTTCTCTTCCTTTCCATGGCCTAAGTAAATCAAACAAAAACAGTAGTAAAATCCATTTTCATCTTAAAACAAGCTGATGTCATACTTACCAGTGGCTGGGAATGAAAAGCCATAGAATTACACATTCTTAGTCGCATTAGTACTTAGCCAGTAGACATATTGGTCCCTAAGAGTGTTTGTGAGTTAAATTCAGGAGAGAAATGAAGTGAAGGGGAAGGTTTAGTATATACATTGCCACTGTTTGGGATATTTTAGTAAAAAGAGAGAAAGAAAATGAGAGATTTTTCATAAATCCTCCAAAATACTCAAAAACCATTCTCCAGTTGACTTTGAGTTCCCCAAGATGGGGAATTTCATCAACCGTCAATTTCATCCCCTCATCTATTTCAAACTCCGAAACAAGGGTATGCTTAAACCCTCTAATCTCCCTCCTTCCTATGATACCTTCGCTTTCTTTGTTTACCTTGTCACTCCGAACAAACCATACAAAGCCTAAAATTTAACCCACATTGTAATTCTTAAAGACATACTGGAGACTGGTTTCTGTTTACATTTCCCATTATTAGTTTATTCTCTGTTTGCAGAATTAGGTGAAGGAATCAGGCAGTTTTCACTCTCTATTCACTATTTCCTTCACAGAATTCTATAGAAACAAGAACCAGATTGAAAACAAAACAAAAAACAGGAAATGAAAATAGAAAACGAAGTTTCCGTTTTCATTCTCTATTTTCATCTCTTTTGTTTTATGTTTTCAGAATTTTGTGAAGAAAATATTAAGAACAAGAAATGAATACTGAAAACATAGAAAATGAAAAACAAATAACCAAACAGGCCATAACTTTCCAACTCTGCCCATTTGCAATTCTCTAAGGTCTATTCATGACAAATGTGGCGCAATTAAGCAAGCCAACTAAGATTCAACCGGTGCACTTAATTGTGATGCACTCATTGTCATCCAATCAAATCCATCGCTTGCAAGAATCTTAAAATGGTGAATGTAAGAGTAAACTATATTCGTTTAGCTGGTAATGCATAATTGAATAACAACACCTTCAACTAACAGAAATTCAAGAAAATGTCAAGATGGCAGATAATTATCCACTATAATAACTACCCAACGATGATTTAGCACTTCTGATTGACAATGTAAAACAATTTTACATTTTATGCTTGACGGTAATACATAGAAATTAAACTCATTCTAAACAAAAAATAAATAAACAAAGAAAGATGAAAGAATGGAATACCTTGACGAGTCAACGAGATGGAATCATGCCGGTCTTCCTAGCATAAGCAAAGATCCCACCAGCCTCGATAACAGGCCCAGCATCCCCAATAGGCTTCAACCTGTACTCCTTCCCACTCGTGTGGTTAATCAACCTCCCTTCCTTCATCTCAATCGTGACAACATCACCAGTTTTACACTCCTCAATCAACCTCACCTCCGACTCCAGCGGGTACACCTCCCCAGTCGCCACCGCGTTCCTGAAAAATATCCGCGCGTACGACTCCGCCACCACCGCCACCGCCCCCGACGCCCAGAGCCACCGGCGCGTGCTCACGCGACGACCCGCACCCGAAGTTCGCGCCCGCTATTACGACGGCGTATTTGGCTTTGGACTCCCGGGCTCGATGAAGCGCGTGGTGTAGGCTGATGGGAGGCCGACGAGGGCGTAGGTCCCGAGCTTCTCGTACTCGTCGGGTTTTGATGGGACGAGGGTGAGGTACTCTGCGGGGATGATTTGGTCGGTGTCGATGTTGTCGCCGACGACGTAGCAGAGGCCGTGGAATGTGGCGGAGGAGGAGGAGGATGCGGCGGGGAGGATAGGGATGGAGTGGCGCGTGGGGTGCACGGGGAGTGGGAGCGCGTGGTGGTGAGGGCGCGTGGGGGTGGGGAGTGGGGAAGAGAAGGTGTGAGGGTGAAGGAGATGGGGAGGTTGGGTTTGTGTGAGGAGGGGGTGAAGGTTGTTGTGAGGTTTTGAGGGGTGGTTGCGTAGAATGCCATTCTTGTTGGACGATTGAAACTTTGGATCTCAGACAACGTTGTTGTTGTTGTGAGCGTGCTGCTCTCTCTCTCTCTCTCTCTATGCTATGGTTGTCACTCGATGAGCTGCTGCTTCTATTCGTGTTTTGGCGGCGGCGAGGGCAGGTATGTAAACACCCTTGTTGATCTGAATACAACTATGTGTGTATGTTTACACAATTACACTTGCTTGGAACGACAGCGTTTGGAGGTAGTGGCAAATTTTGTTTTGGCTACCCCCAATTTGACTGATTTGCATGCGCAACTCAATCATGAAGAATGTTTGCCCTCGTTAATTTTACCATGTACCGGAGGATAATAAAAATATTGATCATTATTAAAAATAAATAATTTATTTAAATATATTTTATAAAGTTGAGTATATAAATTTATTTTAAAAATAAGTTCATTGATAAATTGACAAAATATAAATATTATTTTATTTTATAATTTATTTTGAATAGCTTGTTTGTAAGAAAAATCTCGTAAATAATAATAATAAGAGTCTATTTTATAAAAATTTTGCAAGTTAGAAGTTAAAATTGTTAAATAATGAAGAGAATTTATAATTTTATTATATCATAAATTTATAGAATGACAATAATATTTATAAGAGAAGTATGTCTCATGCCTCGTTTTTTTAGAATTTTGTCTCTATCATTTTATCACCATCATAGGTATTCCTAATTCTCCATGGGGATTTGAATAATATATTTATTAAAAGAATTTCAAAAGAAAAACATTTTAAAAATATTTTGAAATTTGAAACATAAATATCTATAATAACAAATATTAATAATGCAATATAATCCAAATTAAAAAATAAAAAAATGCATACATAATCCCAATCCAATATAAATAAATGAAAAATAAAGAGATGTTCTTCTAAAAAATTAAAATAGCTATAGTAAAAAGATAAAATTTGTCTTTATTCTCATCTCTCTTGTGGATAATTTCGTCCACATGTACCCGCATCATTTTTTTTTGTCATCAAGCCATTTATATTTTTTAATAAGTTAAAATGTTTGATTTATAAAAACATAAAAATATATTTCCTAATTAGTAAAAAATAATCAATAAATCTAATTTATGTAATTTCAATCACATTCCCTTTCCTTGTACATACTTTTAATAGATTAAAACATAAATTTTAAAACATATGTTATAATTAATAAAAAAATCACATATAATCCTAATTTATGACATCTCAATTATTGAAGTAGTATATTAATTACACAATTATTTCAATAAAAAAGTGATATAATTATTTTATTTTTAAAATAATTAATAAATAATTAGTATCAATATCAAAGAAATGTAAATTGTGGGAATTGATTTTTTTAAATATTTTAATGTTGAAAATTGAAGTCTTATTTTTCAAAAAAATTAATATGAAATATTTATGGAATTGATAAATTGGAATGCTTAGGTTGTAAAAAATTAAATATAGTACAGTGAAACGAGTATATATAAATTTTTTTATGATTTTTAAAAGTTTTACATTTGAAGTTAGAAATTCCCCCTAAACCTCGTCTTCATCCTCATTTAAAATTTTGCCTCTTATCTTCATTATCATCCTCATCATAGGTTTCTATTATTCATATCTTCTAGAATTAAATCTCCTAATATTAGTTTATTAAAAAAAATTCAAAAATGAAAAAATTTCAAAATACTTTGAAATTCAAAACACAAATATCCATAATAACAAATACCACTGATGCAAAATAATTCAAATTAAAAATAAAAATATATACATAATGCAAATTAAATCCAATAAAGATATTAAAAAATAAAAGTGTGCTAAGATTTTCTTATTATAATTAATTATTATAATTATAATTATTTTTTATCATTAATACTGTAATTATAATCCTTAATTATAATTTTTTTTGGTAACATAATTATAATAACTTTGTTATCTTTAATACTTTGTTATCTTTAATACTATAATTATATATATAAGATTTTAATGGTATAATATGTAACATCCTCCCAAATACAACCCTATTCTTAAGCTATGATATCATATCTTAGAGTTGTTACTTGTTAATTACCTCTCTTAATTATCTATAGCAAACTGAATTTACATACGAGATAACTAAGCGTAATTCTATTAAAACATATTACAAATAAACATCAAGTTTATTAAACATACAGCTAAAATACATAAGAAGCTCCTCTATGAGCTTTAGTACATATCTATCTTCTAATACATTTACATACATATTCATTTCACTAAGTAAGCAATAATAAACGTAACTCTACACTAGCAATCCTACACTCCTTTGCATAGCAGGATCATCATCCTCTGGCTTAACCTGAGGCGACACGGAAACAAACATATAGGGGTGAAAATTTTTAAAATTTAAGTAGGGCAACTCCCAATTTCACAATCATAATATTATCGTCATTGCTCCAGCCATTTAATTTGTTAAGAAAATGAGCATGCGACGTATATCAAAGATTCATTTTTAATGTTCAAAAACCATTCCTCCAAAGTGGGTTTCTTTTAGCATTTCGTCACTTCAAGCATATATCTCATCACATTCCAACAATTACTAAGTTACACAAGGTAGAGAATTCAAAATAAGATAAGTAGCATATAATACATGCAATGAATTTATCTCAAGGTGACATGGTATCACTTATGGCCACAAAGATCAAATAGTGCATTTTCTCTTTTCATTGACATATGATAGACTTAGTTTACCTAATGGGTAATTTTAGTGGACAATTTCACAATAGATCCATTTATACCCAACGGGTATTTATGGTGGATCACACCACACAAGGGAATAGCTTGTAAGACTAGCTCATTCCTATATGTGGTCATCGAACTTCATTTTTCCCATTTTCAATTCCACACAGATCTATTAGATACGTCTACGACTTACAATAAATTTTGGGAAGTTACTACTTCGCCTTCCCTCATTCAATCTAAGTCTTATTTCTATTTTGTCCATATGTCAGAATATGCACAATTTAAATTTATACATCCTTATAATGGCATCATATACTTTTCTCTTTTTCAAATGCATACATAGGTCACATATAGGCAATCATTCACAATGAAATTCTCATTCTTTTCTCATACTTCAATCTTTAAAATCCATAGCATGCATTTACATGTCATAAGTTATATGACCAAACACTTAATATCAAATACTCATATTATACTAGAAGCCAAAATGCCATTACATTCTCAATTCAAAGCATTTTTTCATTTCCACAATGGGGTTTTCACCCCATTGTAGCACAATTTGTTTTGCTCATCAAACAATCAATTTAGAGGTTATAAAAATTCTCTAAGACACATCAATGTGTCTCAGGAGACCCTGTAAAAATTTCATAGCAAACGGGGCTCCCTAGCTTTGTAATTAAATTATACAAATTTAGTGGTTGGAAGCCACTCATTCAAGCTAAGAATCAGGGCCCTTACAATTTTTAACTCTAACAAATGATTGAATCAACTCACAATAAAATTCATAGTGATACTTCAATATGTTAGTAATTTCGTGTAAAAATTTTAAATCTAATTCAATCATTTGCTATGATAATAAATTTGACAAGTTACTGCTTAAACAACAATCAAATAGCCATCCTCATTTTGTTTTTGATTTTTAAGGAATCAAACTTTAAAACTAACACCCAAAAAAAATCATATAGTTATTTTAAGGTGTTGTCTTCAAAATATAATTTTTATAGCTCATGAAAACTCCCACAAATATACCAGAAAATTCGTGAACCAACCTCAGGACAATAGAAATTCAGAAACTTAGTCCAAACTTATTTTGATAAAAACCCTCTTTTAACACCATCCAAATACACCACCAAAAATCACACATCAATATCAACATAATATCAACCAAAACAACCAGAAATTTCAGACCTAGGTCATGCCAAAATGATCAGAAAAATTTTACAAGGAAAGGAGTAAACCCTATTTTTAGAGATTTGTGGCTCTTAACTCCAAAGGATGCTCTAGAATGCTTTTGCTTCACTTCAAAGCTTCCCCAACAACCCCAAACCCTTCCTTTAACCTCAGATGGTGTGTCCTCAAAGTTGGAAAAGTGATGGATTCAAATTCTAATCGATTAGTTTGGTAGATCTTGATGAGAGGAACAAGTTTTGTAAATGGAGTTTGTGGTTTTATTAAGTTTAGGCAAGGGTTTGGATCAAGTTTTCATGATTTTTGAAGAAGCAAACATGGAGATGGCTGTTTACAAATACTTGGCCGAGAATGAAGATGAAAAATGACAAGTTTGGTGGCTTTAAATGATATTAAATAAAGTTGTAAGAATTATGTAGTATAAAGCCTAATTCTTTAAAAGAAAATATGATGAATGACTAGGATTTAATCTTGTAATTCAAGATTGAATCTTGACCTTCCACTTGTTTAGAATGGATATACATTATCCATTTGTAATGATTAAAATATCTTTCCTGTTAAAAATAGCATACCAAAATTTTACCGAACGGGAAACATCGTACCATTTAACCAATATTCAAAATTAATTTTAAGTATAAAATTATCATTCCCACCTATTTCTAACCCTATTCCCATGTTTTCCTAGTTTCGGCACTTCTTAAACAGAATTTAGATTTTAGCTGAGGGGTAGGCCCGCAAGATTACTATTCAGGCAAATTTTTTTTTTTTAAATGTCTGTTGGGCCACCCTTATCATTGTAAACTGCTATATTTTTAAAATTACGACTAACAAAGCTCAAATTAATTTTTAAGTAATTTTTGGGTGTTACATAATACATTTAGTTATCATTTTGTTTATATTTTTTGTTATTTGTTAAATAATTTTAATCAAGAGAGATATGAAGATATGATTAGAAAAATAATTAATAATTAAAAGGAAAATTAAATTCAAAAACTTACTTTAAATATTAAGATTATAAAAATAGTAGGGCATGATTTTCTCTATGAATGACACATGAAAAATTATCTATGTAATGAACCTTAATTATTAGTATTATAGATTGATTATATATTATATTAAATCTTTGAAAATACATTAACTATTATATTAAGTTTTATTAAAATATCAAAACTAATATAGTATAGCATGTATTATTATATTTTTATTATCAATATTATTAAAGTATAATGTGGCAAATTTTGTATATTATAATAATTTTTAATAAATTATATATTATA
This sequence comes from Dalbergia oliveri, assembly GCA_030441495.1. Lineage (NCBI taxonomy): Eukaryota > Viridiplantae > Streptophyta > Magnoliopsida > Fabales > Fabaceae > Dalbergia > Dalbergia oliveri. The sequence continues at coordinate 5,759,406 of JAMLFY010000016.1, forward strand.
CTAATTAAATCTGATATGTAAAAATAAAATGATATGTAATTAATGTTATTCTTTAAAATTTTAATTTAGATTTGAGAGTAATTGATTAATTAAGAGTGACTGATTAATAATATTTATGTGTTAATTTGTGATATTAAACTTTTATTTATAATTTATTGACCATGATAATATTTGTTGTGATTTTAATTAATAAAATAATTTTAAGTTAATATAACTACTATGTTGATGATAGCACAAATTTAAGCTTGACTCAATAATATTTATTTGACATATTTCTTAAATTCATGGACCTATTAGCTAACATAAATATGATTAAAAGATATATATTTCATTAATTTTTACAATATATTGTTCCAAGGATTTAATTTTATTGCATTGTTAATGTAAAAAGATATTTTTACATATATATTCAATTATATAAACTAAAATATTCAATTGCTAATTACCATATTTAAATGTAATTTCAATATAACAAAATAAAAAGAACATCATATTTAAATCATATTGAAAACTTTAAAAAACTTCATGAATCCCACTTAAAATAAGTGAATAACTTCCATACTTAAAATTTTCATATTAAAATTAAATAATAATAGAGTATATGTGAGTTTATAAAAAAATACTTAAGCATTAAATAAAAAAAATTCTCTAAATTTAAGTCAAAATAACTATATCATAGTAAATATTTTATACTTTTAAAAGTAAAAATATATTTCAAAAGGTGAACTAAATTATTTAAATCAGTATTGAATTAATTTCATAATATTTTAATTTATTTATCTTGATAAGCATATTTTCAAATAAAATATATAATTTTAAAATATACATCTATTATTTATGATTGATATCACTGTGATAGATTAAATTAGTTACAAATTAATAATTATATATTAATTGAAAACTATGATATAAGTTAATTTTAAATTATGTATTCATTGATAATATAAAAATCACGTGTTTCATATAGAACTATAATACATTTGAAAGAAACTATGATTATATATTATACTAAATAATTTTTTGAAAAATAAGCCAAATAATATAATCATAAAAAAATAATTTGAAATATATTAGAACGAAAAAAATACTATTTCATAAATTTAAAATATAGAATAAAAATTTTCAAAGTCAACCAACAAAAAAAATTTACAAAGTGATATTGCAGTATCTAATAATGAATTTTGAAATTGGGTTGTGAATTGAGAGTGAAATTATGATTTATAATTGATATATCATAATTAATAATTAATTATAATTGATATGATTGATATTTATTAATTAAGTGCAACGCATATAGATTAAGAATTCAAATTCTAAATAAAAATTGTGGGCCCTAAATTGCTATAGAAGCGATACATGTAAAAGTTTTCCTTATAAGAGTTTTAAATATTAGTATTATATATTATAGATACATATAAGAACACTATAAAATCAAAATTGATGTAGGGCAATCTTTTCAAAAATTAATGAGGTTGCACGTGAAAAAAATAATGAGGTTTTATTCATTTTATGTTCTTCTATATATATATATATATATATATTTCAAAGACATTAAAATTAGAAATTCTTTCTAGAAGATATAAAAAAGAGAGAGGTGGAAGTAGTTGTGTAAAATTATAATTTTTGTATACTTGGTGCTTTTGATACAAAATAAAAGTGGGATTTAAAAAATTATAAAAAATATGTTTATTCATAAAATTATGATGAAAAATTGAATTATTTTTGTCTTAAATAAGTTTTGATGACTTTTCGATATAAATTACTTTGAACATAAAATCAAATAAATTAATTCGAATTGTTGACCAAAAAAAAAAAAACGCCATCACGTTAAGCTAAGTTCCGAAACTGACTTTTCGTTTTTGGTCATTTAAAACGACTTTTTGTTAGATCACCAAGCTTTCTTTTTTATGGTGATGATCTAAAACTAACCTTTTTGTTTTTGTCTACTTGTTCACAAAGCTAAACGGACTAGGCTCCCCCGAAGGCCCATGAAAGATAAGATCGGCCCGTTTTCAAGTTTTAAAAAACCATTGTACCAAATGGAAAAAAATCAAATTGGCCATTGAAAAAGTAATAGAACAACAAGACAAGGTAATAGAACAACATTTTAGATTTCAAAAAATTTGGGATAATAGTTTGATTTTTAAAAGATTAATATTCATTTCAATTTAATTTGGTCTTAAAACCTGAACTGATCTTAAAACATACCGGGTTTCCTGTTGGAGCTGTGAAAATAAACTCTTTTTGTTTTATGAATTGGAGTCATGGAGTAATGCTGCAATTAGGAAATATTTTGCAAATAAAGGTTGCCAAAATTGATAAAAAAACGAGGTCATGTCCTGTAAAGATATGGACTTGATTTCTGCTATACATGTTGAGATCCTGTTGGTAAGTAATCTTACAAGTTCCCTATCAGTTACTCTTTAAGTCTAGGAACTGGACTTGAAGAGTGATCAACACGAAACTACCTAAACTTGTGTTCTTTTAACCAGTATAAAATTTAAAAGCACTAGTACTTTGTAATTATTTATATCTAAGATTGTATGTGTCTCATTAACCCAATTTATTAAAATTATAGAAAAACAAAGATTTAATAACAATCATTGAAAACATGAAGAGTCCAATCCCGTAAGGTACTAGAGGAAAAACCAAAATATAATTAGGAAATATTTTCAATTATTGCCTCTTCAAAAAAAAAAAAAAAAACTTTCGGATATGTTTGGTTTTAGTTTTCAGTTTTTTAGTTTAAGGATTTTGTGAAGGAAATTGAAAATTGGAAATGAAAACTGAAATTTGTAATTTTCAGAATTTTCAATTTTCCTTCACAAAATTTGAAAAATTAGAAAATTGAAAACTAAAAACTAAACCAAACAGATTTTAGTCTTCTCTTTAAGAGATCCTCAAGAAAATAATTTAATTATGTCCTCTTTGGCCCCTGTCGGTAGAAGATAAGTAAAATGAAACAAAACTAAGTAGCTTTGAAAAAACTAAATACAATGAAAGAATTCATTGTAATGAAAGATGTAAAAGAAATAACTAACTACATGCAAAAGAAAGAATTAAATGTGCACAATAAGCAGCCTTATCCAATATTTGCTAAAAAAATTCTGCCAATATTCCTCTATTCTCAGAACAGCAGCAATGAACTTGACAATGAAAGTCAGGTGGCTATATATGTTACCAAGTATCTACAACTCATTCTCATTCCAAGAAGAATCATAAAGATTCATGCTGAATGTTCTCCACTGACTAGTCTATCATTCGGAAATTTTAGAAGTCCTTATAATCCTGTGTCAGCACTAGCCTTGAACAGTAACCAAAAGTGCAATCTATTGGGGATGGATCTTCTCATGAAATTTCACATGACCTTTGTCACATGTGATCGCTCACTATTAATTTAAAAGATAGAACCTAAACATAATATATGACACAAGAATTAATGAAAAGAGCTCATGTGAACACCTGATTTTGTCCAACACAAATATAAAATATATTTTTTAGCCCATCCGTTTCATTTTAGTTTTTTATTTTTGTTAAGCTTATTGTTATTAGTTTTTGAACCGTTACCAAAAAAAGTCCATTTAGTGTATTGTTTGTTTGTTGTTGACAAAAAAGGGTTTCAATCTATTCAAACTTTTTCTTTATTTTGAATTGTGAAAAGGAGAAGGGGCTTTGACCCATTTCATGTTTCAAAAAAAAAAAAAAAAGCATGACTTAAGAGCCTGTTTCTTTATTTTTTATTTTTATTTAAAAAAAAATGATGATGATGATGAAAGGTTGCTTTTGGTGCATTGCACCGTTTTCTCTTTTGTTCTTTTCTTTTAAATTTTTTTTTTTAAAAAGGAAAAGGCGTGTGATCAAGCTAGCGTGCACCTCTCCAGAGAAGAACCTAATAAAGTTGCAGAAAAATGCATTGGAGTCAAAAACGAGGGCACCAACGGGAATAAGCCATTGAAGAAAGCATGCGCGAACAAATGCAAATCCCATGAAATCAGTGATTTGAAAAATTTCATCAAATAAACATATTCTTGACTAAATCTGGCAAAATAATCGGTCCCGCTGTATAAATGGGATGAAATGGATACCAATGGGGGAGAAATTACTATCATTCATTCTGAATAATTTTGTACCTAAAAATAATAGAGAGAACAAACACAGAAGAGAAATATCAAGAAAGCCAGGGTAAATTATTAGTCGATTTATTTTTCTTTTCAAGTGTCCATTTTTCCATTGTTAGCCAAACCATATCAATCAAATCAGAAAATCATACCAACATCTTCGTCAAATACAAATAAAAAAAATAGATACCCAACTCAGATCATATGAATTCCAGTTCATCAATAGTCAAGTTCAATTTACAAAAATCCCAGTAGAATCAATTTCCATTTTCTCAAAAAAAAAAAGAGAAACCGAAAGGAAAGGGAACTACCACTGGCAGTGCTCGTCTCCCCGCCGCACCACGAAGACCTCTCCTCCAGATGCGGAACTTCATGGCAGCACCCAGATCGGTTCTTTCGGCCCCCAAACCACGCATCGCTCGACCACTCTCGCCACGAACCAGCATCAGTGGAAGACCGCGCGAGCTCGATGCAACCGCGGCGGTCACATCCCGACGCCTTTCGCGGCTCCTCTCTCCGATCCCGGCCTCGCGAAGATCGCCAGCCCGACCCCGCGCACAAGGAAGAACGACCTTCCTTGCATGGCGATCCTTCCGCTCTCCCGGTGAAATTCGGCCCAGCCCCTTCACACTCCGATCGGCCTTGCATTGCGGCTTCTCCTCTTCCTCGCGCCGCCGTGGATCGGCCCGCCAGTCCCTTCGCGCTGACCGCCCCTTCTCACGTGCCTGAGCGCAGCCCGGCCGCTCCCTTCTCAATATTTCACTTCTCTCTCTTGCTTCCTCCTCTCTCTCTTTCTCTAGCCCTTTCTCTCACTATTTTTCTTTCCCATTTCTTTGTTGTCTCAGTACTTGTGAATGTGAGTGAGTGTGTGTGAGCGTGTAGAGAGAGATGTTTTTTTTTTAAAGTTATTTTTTGTTTTTGGCCCAAAATACTTGGGCTTCGTTTTTTTGTTTGGATTTTTTTTTCCCTCTTGTGTGTTTTGCTTTGAGTAAAGAAAAAGTGAAAGTGTCTCTAAAAATAAAAGATTTTTTTTTTTAATTTAAATTTTAACAAAGTGGATCAATGGTTTTCTTTTTAATATAAAGTTAATTTATACCGTGACTTGTTAACTAATATTTTGGACATTTTAGCTGAGACAGCTTAATGATCCAAAAATTTCTCTGAAAATTTATTTTTCCCTTTTATAAAAAAGATATTAAAAATATTTCATTTATCTTGTTTGTAAATAATTCATAAAATTTTCTATTATATTCAATTTAAATTGGTCATTTATTTGTTAAAAATTTTTATTTCAAATAAAATGTTAATTTAGCCTGACGCTTGTTAACGTTATTCTATACATCTAAGTATGACAGCTTGATGTTCCAAATTTTCTTTAAATTTTCTTTTATTATTTTATGTTTTATTTTCTTTTCATAGAAAGTATCAAAATAAATTTTTATCTTATTTATAAATATTTATAATTCATAAGAGAGTTTTATTTTCATATGTTTAAATTTAAATTTCTTACTTTATTTCAAATAAGGATGTTGATTTAGGACGGCTTGTTGACTCAATATTTTGAACATTTGAATCGTGACGATTTAATGTTTCAGAATTTTTCTTAAGAAATTTTTTTTTGATATCCTTGTAAATAAATAATGACATAAATATTTTGAAAGGTTATTAATAATTTGCACAATTAATAAGTACCGTCTAGGACGGGTGTACTAGGGTGCGTAGGATTAAATCCCTACCCTCTATGCATAACCGACTCGAACTCTAATCTTGGTTGCAAAGACCTTTTCTTTAAAAATAAATGGTTTTTTCCATGTTTTCCATTTAAATAAACTGGTGGCGACTCCTAATTTTAAACAATTCCTTTGTCGTCCGCCTTTTATCGCAGATGGCGACTCCACTGGGACGTTCAAGAGTCAAGCTTAAAAATTGATTGTGCATATTATTGTAATCTCAAATTTTCCTTTTTTTTTTCTCTATTTTTATTTGTTCTTTTTATTTTATGTTAAAATAAGTTGCCTTTTGTTTTTATTTTTCATTTTGCTTTTTCATGACAACTCTAGGATAAATGATTTCTTTTATGTTACTGCTCTTGTAGTTTTATGTTTTATTTATTTATTAATGGAAACCCTAGGATAGACGACTTTTATTTTCTATTATTTATTTTGCAGGTGTTGGTAATGGGTAGTGTTAGGATTCCAGGTTTGTATGCTCCCTTCACACACAACACTAACACATTAATCACATACGAGTGGGGCCCTATACCGGTTTGAGTGCAACTTGAGATAGGTAAGAGATTGTGTAACAGTAGCCATATTGGATGTACGTCCTATTTGGTTATTGTGAAAATCGTCTAAGTGTGACTCTTTTGTAAATGTCCTGCATCTAGCCTTAACCTGTTGTGGATAACATTTCAAAAGAGTTGTTAGCTCTAGAGGCCATAGAATCCTGAGTTCATAGATCCACCTGATGAAAGTCTTCACAGAGAAAGCTTATGAGACCATAGGATAGCCTTCCACAATTCAATAGGTCACAAAGGGAGCATACCTTCTTCTTTAACTTATTTTCTTTGTACATAAATTCTTTAACTTGTTTACAAGTTTTATTTGTATTTTCTTTCTGTAAAGAAAAATCACTCTTTCTTTTGTTCAACAGGTTTGTTAGAGAGCTATATCAAGTCTTGTTGTGAGTATCTTTAAAAAAAATGGAAACAACCATGAGATCAAACAATTGTGAAGAATTGAAAAAGACTTTACATCTTAAAGCTAAGAAACCTGACATGAAAGCTTGAGATCTTTGAGTCAATTGTTAAAAGCTCCACAACGTCTTTCTCTCACAAGAAAATATGGAAAAGTCCTGAGCTTGTTAGAGGTGGAAGTCCAGGCAGAGGCAATCACAGCCCTGCGCAGGATTATGATCCTCCATTCGATGCTTTACCTTTCAAGATTTCCAGTTGGCACCAACCCTTGAAGAATTTGAGCTGATCCTAGGGTTACCACTAGAAGGAGAAAAACCTTACAGCTACCAAGGACATTATGCTTCTTTGCATACAATAGCAAATGTCCTCAAGGTAAATGTAAGAGATTTGAGTGAAGCAGAAATGCAGAAATGAGACCAGAGGATTCACAAGAGAGTACTTGGAAAAGCACATGCAACGATTAGCTCAAACTGAGGATTGGGACACTTTTTCGGATGTATTGACCCTCACCATTTATGGAACCATTCTGTTTCCAAATATTGATGGTTTCGGATCTAGCAGCATTTGATGTATTCCTTGCCCGAAATTTCATGCTCAGAATCCTATTCCTTCTCCCAGCAGATGTATATTGTTCCTTGAATTTTTGCTATGAGAAGAATGGCAAGAGAGTTTTGTGTTGTTTACCAATGCTATATGTGTGGATTATTGCGCATATATTCCAAAGAAGTTACAAGACACTCTGTCCTATCAATGATCTAAAAATGTATCAGGTCAAGAACAAAAGTGGGAGAGAATGGGCTGAGGAATTTGCCAAGTTAAATGAAAAAGTGATTCGATGGTACCTTTGGTGGGAAGATGGTAGACGTGATTTATCAAGTGCGGAAATTTTCCAAATGTACCTCTCATGGGTACTCGAGGGTGTATAAATTATAATCCAGCATTGGTGTTGCGCCAACTTGGTTACCCCATAATGGAACCACCTTCTGAAGCTACAATAACTCCTTTCATCATGTACTACTCCGATTCAATGACATTGCTCTATCTGCAGAAATCCGATCTACTTGGAATAATGTTATCCGAATTGAAAAGTTAGGAGCTTGCAGTGAAAGAAAGCTATCGCCAATGGGTGAAAAATAGAGCTCAAGAGGTTAAGTTGCCATTTAGAGTCTCAACTGCAATTACTCCTGGCAAGACATTGGCTTTGCATGTTGATGAAACTGAAGAAATCAAAGATATGAAAGAAAGACTGACAAGGTTGAACAAGAAAAGATGCAAGTGGAGGCTGAACTGAAAACGCCCATCATGATTATGCAGCTTTAAAACGAGAAAGCACCAAAAGAGATCAAGTTCTTGAAGGAACCAGGAAGAAGTTAAAACTAGGGCAGGAGCACATGATGAAAACCAAAGAATGTCTCATGGCTGCCAATAAAGAATTAGGACTTCGAAGGCAAGAACGTGATGAAGCATTAGCTGAAAATCAACGATTGAAAAGCCGCTTCAAAGTGCTAAACCTGAAAAGCTGCATTAAAAAATGAAGGACAAATGAGACAACAAATTGGGGAATTGAATGATGAATACCAGAGAAAGATTGAGGAACTAAATCAACACATGAAAGATGAGATCATGTATTATCAAGCTGTTCTGGAAGAAGAAAAGAAAAAGATTGCAGATTTGGATCTTGAAGTGCAGCATCGAGATCACATCATTCATGAGTTGAAAGTTCGCTTTTCAAACCTGGCAGGACTGGCCAATACAGCAATAGAAGATGTTCCAAGATATTTGGAAATGGCTAGCAGGAAATTATCCCCTTTGAGACTCCGATGAGATTCGCATCTTCGTCAACTACTGGAGAGATTTGATTAGAAAGATGAAACAAATGATTGCAGAAAGACGTTGTTGAGCTATTGGCTTTTGAGTGACAATGTGTGGCTTTATGATGTATTTCTTTTGGAAATGGTTGTAATAAAGATAATGCTTTGAATGAATAATCATTCCTTCATATTGTTTGATCTCATGGCAATAGTCATTTAAATATAACATAGTACCTTTGAACGAGACGTTCTGGGAACAGTTATCATCAAAGACACTCACATCAAGACTAAGCACGATAGAAGACCTCTAATAAATAACAATTTTTCTTTCTTTTTAATAAATCTTATGCTCACAGGTAAAACTTAGTCACAATTGGGCGCCCGAGGAAAGAAGATACCGATCTAACTCGTATTCACAATACCAGAGCGCGGACTAAGATGGCTGGTGGCAATAGTGAACCAGGAAATACTTCTGATCAAGTAAGAAATTTGAGCATGGAGGTTGATGCAGTGAGAGGGAAATTGAATGAAATGTCAACTAATCAAGCAAATATGGAAGAAATGATGAGAGCCATGAAGGAATCCCTTGATTTATTAAGAGCTAATCAAAATTGGGACATGGTAAACACGTCAGTTGAGGTACAACCAAGTGCTGCAATGATAACCATACCCGGACATTAAATGCACCTGTAAATGTCACTCAAGGATTGAACGAGGTGGATGAGATTCTAAATAATCCTCATGGACAGCCACCACCCACAATGCCATTGGTAATTCCGATTCGGAGAAGGCTATCATTCATTAGAGAACACTCATCCTGATGGGCATGAGCATGCTGCCCCTATTTGGGGGCACCTCGTGTTGTTATCCAGAAACAACCATTTTCCTTAGAAAATAGCCATGCAGAGGTGAATAAAGACAAGTTCAGAGAAGAATGGATGAAGAAGATTCAGGAGCAAATCAAAGCTATTCAAGGACCTAGCACTTATGGTCATATGGAGATTGAGCAGCTTTGCCCTCCTATTGACAGGTAGTTCCTAAAGACTTCAAGGTTCCTGATTCTCGAAGTATGATGGCCTGGTAATCTCTTTTTCATTTAAAGAGTTACTGCACAAAAATGTCAATATGGTCCAAGGACGAGAAGTTTCTTATCAGCTTTTTCCATGAAAGTTTAACTGGGCCCGCCTTAGAGTGGTATATCCAATTAGACCATTCCAAAATTTCCTCCTGGAGGGAATTAGTTGACCAATTCATGAATCAATACAAGTTTAACATGGAAATAGCACCTACTCGCGAGCAATTGAGCACGATGCAAAAGAAGAAAGATGAGTCCTTTAAGCAATATGCTCAAAGATGGAGAACTTTAGCTGCTCAAGTGCAACCGCCACTTATCCCATCTGAAATGTGCTCGTACTTTTGGGGACTTTAGGATCTCCTTACATTGGGGCAATGGGAGCAGCATACAAAGACTTCTCTGAATTGATAACGCGGTGAGAGAATCGAGAATTTGGCTAAAGCTAGAAAACTTCCTGAGTAATGAGGACACAAGAAAGGATTGCCGCCAAGGAAGAAAGACGGAAGTAAGTTATGTGCAAAGTCAGCAATCTTTCATTCCAAGATATGCCTCAACACACCCAAGATCCCAAATACCATCCATCCCTTATTACCCACCATACCAAACTACTCCAACCACAAATACAATACCATATACCCAACCTCAAGTCAATAACATCCACATACGACCATACCAACCAACTCGCCCAGCCTATACATATAACCGACCACATATCCCAGAACTACCCAAACACTACACCGCCTCGACCAAATTTCCAAAACCAGAATCGTAATCGATTTCCAAACATTCCACCTTTTCCAAAGTTATCCATTTCAAATGCTACCTTTTTCAAAAATTGTTCGATGCTCACCTGATCTCACCATGTCCTGTGCGTCCATTAGAACCACCATTTCCAGCTTGGTATAACCCCAACTTAACTTGTAAATACCACATGGAAGTTGCAGGGCATTCAATTGAAGATTGTGAAGCCTTCAAGACAGTGAGAAGGCTAATTGCTTGTGGAAGATTGGACCTGCAAGAGGAATCAAAGCCCGATATTGTTAACAATCCGATGCCAAATCATGAAGGAGGAGCTCGAGTAAATGCTTTGACGATGGAGGAACCCTTGATCAAGAGGGTCTTGAATCTTCGAACTCCTATGGAGAAAGTTTTCATTGGCTTAAAGGAAGCTGGATACAACATACAGCACCTGCATCTATGATGAAGGAAAATGAGAAATGTGATATGGAATCGAGTTGTGACTACCACTCTGAGGCTTTGGCCATGACATAGAAAATTGCTGGGATTTCAAGGCTCGTGTACAGGGATTACTCAACCTGGGTGTTATACAAGCAAAAAAGAAGCTAAATGTCTCTGAAGAGGTGAATGTGATTGAGCGTTTTGTGCTTCGAGTGCCTCCACTTAATCAAGTGCCAAAGCCAGAAAAGGTAGTTATCACTGAAGAAACCAACACCCTTTGTTTATAAGGACACACATGCTATACCTTGGAACTATGAGACTGAGGTTGAGATGAAAAGAGATATAGGAGAAACCTCAAATGCCCAAGTAGGTGGAGTAGTAACTAGTATAACGAGAAGTGGAAGGTGTTATGGTCCTAAAGAAATAGAAAAGGAAAGTTTGTTAATGAAGGGAATGCTTAAAAAGTTCTGACTTGGGAGGAAGTGAAATGAAAGAAGATGAGGAGGAGGAATTTCTAAAAATCATGAAACAGAGTGAGTATGATATCCTGGAACAATTAAAGAAGACTCCTGCCAGAATATCCTTGTTATCACTAATCTTGTCATCCGAGCCTCATCAAAAGGCAGTGTTAAAGATCCTGAAAGAAGCTTATGTCAAGCCTGACGTTTCAACAGAGAACATGGTGAATATGGTAGATCCAGTGAAACGTGTCAGCATGATTACGTTCTAGATGAGGAAGTTGTGTCACAGGCTAACCCACGAGCACTGTACATAACTCTCAAATGCAGAGACCATATAGTGCCCAGGGTCCTCATTGATGGAGGGTCAGGATTGAATGTTCTACCATGTCGACCTTAAGTTACTTGTCAATAAGTAAGGATGATATATCACGAAGGTGATGATTGTGAAGGCTTTTGATGGGGCAAAGAAAAGTATCCTTGGGGAAATGTTATTGCCATTGGAGATTGGCCCAAGTAGATTCGAAGTGTTATTCCAGGTAATGGAGATTGAATCAGATTACAATATGCTGAGGAAGACCATGGATTAACAATGTTGGTGCTGTCCCTCAACCTTGCATCAAAAGGTTAAATACATAGAGAATGGCTCGATCGTTACAATCCATGGAGAAAAAGATATCATAGTATCTAAACCAGTTACATTGCCGTATGTTGAGAATGTGGAATTGGTAGAGTTTATGGCATAACCTGGAGGTAGTAGGGCTAAACAGGAACAGAATAAGCCCCCAATGCAAAATCAGGTGGTGGCTCATATCATGGCTAAGAGTGGATACCTACAAGGCAAAGGATTAGGACTACAGTTGCAAGGTATCACGACACCAATACCAGTCACCAAGAAGCCTAATCGATATGGTTTGGGATATAATGCACTATTGGAAGAGGAGATGAGAGGCATGACTCTTGAGCATTTTCAGGAGGAGCAAATGGAGAAAATGAAGCAGATTCCTCACCTAAAGGAAACATTTCCAGGCCCTAAAGTAATCCTAGCTGAGGAAGTTCAATCCCCGCTGTTGTATCACTATCAATATGGTGAATGCTGATGAATCCGAAGAAAACAACCCTCATGTTGCCAACAATAATGAGATGCTGATGAAATGGAAGATTGAACCAGTTATTGATGTTGTTGCTTCAAAGTAATTGTTTGGGTTGTATTGATAAATATTGTTTATGCTTTTGTTTATGCTACTCAAAGACATCATCTAAATGCACTCGCATGATTATTCAATAATCTTTCTTTATCTTCCATTTTCCTTTCTGTCTCTTTAATTTTTCTTTCTTCTTTCTTTTATTTACCATTCTCATCTCGTTAATTTATGTCTTCCATATTATTTTCATTTTTCCACCTTTCATTTTGGCATTCCAACCCATCCTAATTGCTTTCCAGGAATTTAAATACTATAGAAATTTTGTCGCATGAAAGGGACTTTGGAGACTTATCAATTGATTCTCTTGCGGCACTTGATTGTGATAGCCATGAATCTGATGAGGATGAGGAAATTGTTGGGCACTTTTAGACCTCCTGGAGCATCCAGAAAGGAGTTTGACTTAGACAATGAGGTGATCGAGTTGGTTAACATGGGCATTGAAGAAGAGAAGAAGGAGCTGAAAATAGTGGAAAACCCAGAACGCTTAGAAATGATTGCATTGTTCAAAGAATACATGGATGTTTTTGCATGGTCTTACCGTGATATGCCAGGGTTGGATCCAGAAATAGCTTCACATAAGATCCCTTTATATGCGGGAATTGAGCCGAAAAGCAAAAGTTGAGAAGGATGCGGCCTGAAATGTCATTAAAAATAAAAGAGGAGGTGTGCAAACAGCTGAAGCTGGATTTTTGGAGGTATCAAGACATACCAACTGGGTGGCTAACATTGTGCCAGTGCCTAAGAAGGATGGAAAAGTTAGAATGTGTGTGGATTATCGGGATTTAAACAAAGCTAGCCCGAAGGATGATTTTCCTCTCCCTCACATCGATGTCCTTGTTGATAATCCTGCAAAAAACCACCGATTTTCATTTATGGATGGGTACTCAGGATACAATCAAATTCCCATGGATGTTAATGACAAAGGAAAAACTACTTTCATAACTCCATGGGGAACATTTTGCTATACGGTCATGCCATTTGGATTGAAAAATGCCGGGGCTACATACCAGCGTGCTATGGTTGCATTATTCCATGATTTGATGCACAAGGAGATTGAAGTGTATGTAGATGACATGGTTGCTAAGTCCAAAGAGGGAGAAAGTCATGTGAGTCCTACAAAAGTTGTTTGAAAGACTCAAGAAATATAAGTTGCGGCTGAATCCGAATAAATGTATCTTTGGAGCTTCTACGGGGAAATTACTTGGATTCATTGTTAGAGAAGGAATAAAAGTAGACCCAGATAAGGTGAAAGCGATACAAGATATGCCTTCTCCCGAACTGAACGGGAGGTTAGAGGTTTTCTGGGAGGCTCAATTACATTGCTCGATTCATTGCCAATTTGACTAGTACTTGTGAGCCTATATTCAAGTTGCTACGAAAACATCAACCCGGAGAATGGAATGAGGAATGCCAAGAAGCCTTTGCAAAAATAAAGGCTTATTTAATGAAACCTCCAATTTTGACCCCACCTACACCTGCCGTCCTTTAATACTGTACCTCACAGTGTTACCAACATCAATGGGGGCAATGTTAGGACAGTATGACGAGTCTGGAAAGAAAGAGCAGGCAATTTATTATCTAAGCAAGAAGTTTAATGACGTGAATCTCGCTACTTGGCAATGGAAAAGACCTGTTGTGCATTGGCATGGACTTCCAAGAGGCTTGAGGCAGTACATGTTATACTATACAACTTGGTTGATCTCTCAATGGATCCGTTAAAGTACATATTTGATAGTCCTCATGTGTCGTTGAGAATGTCAAAGTGGCAAGTGATACTGTAGAATTTGACATCAAGTATGTGACCCAAAAGTCTGTCAAGGGAGGTGCAATTGCTGATCATCTAGCTGAAAACCCGCTTGAAAGTGAGCAGCTAACCACTCCTGAATTATGTGACGATGAAGTGCTGTTAGTGGAGAAAGAAGAGATGGAAGAGGAGAATGTATGGAAGATGTACTTTGATGGAGCTAACATGAATGGATGTGGAATAGGAGCTGGTGGTGTCACCTGCGGTAAGCAATCCCAAGTCTCTATCAAGTTGGATTTTGAATGTACCAACAACATCGCAGAGTATGAGGCGTGTGCAAATGGTTTGCAAGTTGCAATTGACTTGGGAATAAAAAATTAAAAGTCTTTGGAGACTCTGCACTTATAATTTATCAAGTTAATGGACAATGGCAAACAAAGGATCCAAAATTGGTACCTTACCAGAAATACTTGTCTCGACTAATTGAGCGATTTGATGATGTGTCATTCTCATTTAACTCGAGACAAGAACCAATTTGCGATGCTTTGGCAACTTTGGCTGTAATGACCAAATTGGAAGTCCATGCTAATGTCCAACCTATCCATGTAGAGGTGCAAAGCGAACCAGTATATTGTGGCAATGTGGAGATTGAACCAGGCGGTCAACCCTGGTATCATGACATCAAGCAGTATATTCAAAAGGAGAATACCCAGGGAGCAAATGAGGTGAATAAAAAGACGATTCGTCGACTAGCTATGAGCTTTTTCTTGAATGGTGAAGTCCTCTACAAGAGAAATCATGACACCACTCTCCTAAGATGTGTAGATGCTCATGAAGCTAGCATAATCATGACTGAAATCCATGAAAGGATATGTGGAACCCATGCTAATGGGCACATGATACGCAAAATCCTAAGGAGTGGTTATTACTGGTCCACCATGGAAAGCGATTGCATCAATTATGTTCGGAAGTGCCACAAATGCCAAATATATGCAGATCGAGTTAATGTTCCTCCATTTCCATGCATAGCATGGTATCTCCCTGGCCTTTCTCGATGTGGGGCATGGATGTTATTGGCCCAATTAATCCTAAGGCATCCAATGGTCATCGTTTCATCTTGGTAGCGATAGACTATTTCACTAAATGGGTGGAAGCCACTTCATATGCCAATATCACACAGAAGGTGTTTCTAGATTTATCAAAAGAGACATTATTTGTAGATATGGGATTCAGAAAGAATTATCACAGACAATGCTCCTAATCTCAATGGTGCCGAGGTTCAGAAGTTCTTTGAGACTTTCAAAATCAAGCATCACAACTCAGCTCCTTATAGGCCTCAAATGAATGGTGCGGTCAAAGCCAAATAAGAATATCAAGAAAATTGTTGCCAAAATGGTGGTGAATTACAAAGATTGGCATGAAATGCTGCCATATGCTTTGCACGCTTATCGTACCAACATACGATCAAGCACAGGAACAACTCCTTTCTCATTGGTATATGGAATGGAAGCTGTATCCCCTATTGAAGTTGAAATCCCATCATTAAGGGTTTTGATGAAGGCTGAGTTAGAAGAATCTGAGTGGGTGAAAGCTCGTTATGAACAGTTGAATATGATAGAAGAGAAAAGGCTGGCAGCCATTTGTCATGGCCAGTTGTATCAAAGTAGAATGGCTAAGGCTTTCAACAAGAAAGTCCGCCCCAGGGATTTGTATCCAGGAGATTTGGTTTTGAAGAAAATTCTCCCTAATCAAGAGGACAGAGGAAAATGGGCTCCAAGTTATGAAGGTCCTTACATTGTCAAACAAGCATTTTCAGGAGGGGCATTGATTTTGCAAAATATGGATGGACAAGAACTACCTAGACCCGTCAACATGATGTAGTCAAAAAGTTTTATGCTTGAAAAGATGCTGAAAGCTCATTGGGTCGGAAACTTGAAGGAACGGCCTAAATGAAAGCTAGGATGAGAAATAAATAAAAATAATAAAAAGCCCGTTAGGTTGAAAACTCGAAAGAACGGCCTAAGCAAAAGATAGGGTGAAAAAAAGAAAAAGAAAAAAGAAAAAGCCTGTTAGGACGAAAATCCAAAAGGGCGTCCTAGGCAAAAGTTAGGGCAAAATAACGTGCATCATCTCAAACAATTTACACTTGGGCAACTTCGGTGTTGGATGTGTCTTGTGAGCCAAGCATACCAAGATTGAAACTGGGCAATTTTTGGGTTCAAGAGAAAGAAAGAGTGAAAGGCTCAGAAGGAGACAGTGGCTATAGCATCCAATTTGCTACAAGAAATCAATTGAATAAGCCACTAAGGACCAAAACTGGGCAAATTTTTATATTGTTTGAAATCCTATCTTTTACTTTGCTTTGTTTACTTCTTCCAACAATTTGTGATATTGTTGTCTAATACACCAAGCAATAAAAGTGCTTATTCAGTTAATCTTTCCATTTTTCCCTTTTGAATGCATGTTCATTTATAATGTCTTGAGTAAGCATAAATTTAAGCTTAAACTCTACCACGACCTAACAGTTCTTGCAAGCAATGCATTAATGACTAACATCACACAAAAGGAATCCAGAAGCTTCAATTAAGCTTGGTAGAAAAACAATCATCATCCTAAAAGGGAAAAAGAGATAAGAGAGAATGGGAAGAAGTGAGCAAAGTTAGAAAAAAAGAGAAGTTTCATTTGTGCCAGAAGTCCAATACAGTGACTACGAGTTTGATCGGTTGAAGTTTTCCTCAAGGGTTGCTTGACTATGGTGAGATTCCTTTCACAAGAATGTTTTTTGAAAAGAAAAGAAATGCAGTGAAACCATATTGCAAGGAGTGTTAATGACAAACTTGAAAAGGACTTATGTGCTAAAATCCTCTTGAAGAAGCTTATGGTTCAAATGTTTTCGATGTTAAAATGATTCTTTTGTGACATATTCATCATCTCTTTCTTTTGATTTTCAAATCATTTAGGTCCTTGGCCTATTTCTTTTTTATCCATTTCATCCTGTCATGATCCTGGATTCATTCACATTTTGTACATAGACATCCTTGGCATCTCCATTTTAGCTTGACATATTTGGTTCACTTTTGTTTTTGAAAAAAAAAAAAAACAATGTAAAAAGTTTGATTTTGCATCCACTTAACTTGAAAAATGCATGAAAAAGAAAAATTGAATTTTCACATTCCCATGATTGCCATTGCTTTTACATTTCTAGTTGGCCTCAGATTGCCATTTCACTTTTCCAGTCATTTCTAGTTCGGTCTCAGATTGTCAATCTAATCTTCAAAGGAAAAAATGCAAGAGAAAAAGAAAAAGAACCTGTTCAAATCATTATTCTTCTTGTCAGCATTTACATTTTTTTTGTTAGCCCCTGTTGGTTTTTAATTCCCTGCCTGCGACCCGTATCCAGTTGGTTGCAAGATTTTTCATTTCATGTTACTTGCTTAACGTATCCAGTTGGTTGCAAGGTTTTCATTTCCTTACTTGTGACCGTATCGAGTCTGGTCGCAAGGCTTTTCATTTCATGATACTTGCTGACTCGTATCCAGTTGGTTTGCAAGGTTTTTTTCATTTCCTGTGACTTGCTGACCCATATCCAGTTGGTCGCAGGCTTTTCATTTCCTGCGCTTCTGACCGTATCCAGTTGGTCGCAGTTTTTCATTTGTTGCTTGTGGACCCATATCCAGTTGGTCGCAAGATTTTTCATTTCATGTTACTGCTGACCAATATCCACTGGGTCGCAAGGTTTTTTATTTCCTATTACGTGTGGACCGTACCAGTTGGTCGCAAGATTTTTCATTTCATGTTACTTGCTTGCCCATCCAGCGGTCGCAAAGTTTTTTATTTCCTGTGACTTGTGGACCCGTATCCATTTGGTCGCAAGGTTTTTCATTTCATGTTGCTTGTTAACCTTATCCAGTTGGTCGCAAGTCTTTTAATTTCCTG